>CM038358.1:19765148-20376898 GCA_021464625.1 Proterorhinus semilunaris | reverse complement strand
TGCAAGCGAGCGCGTCATAATATCCAGGTGAAGATAATAATTGGAAACGGGAAAACAGTCCAAGTTTTTATAAATTCAACAAGAGACTTGGCGCATGAAATTGTACGTTTTTTTTTACACTGAGCAGAGAAAATATGTCCAATCATAGGAAGAAATCACAGAAATGAAACTGCAGTCTTTGCTTCATGAATCAAGATGCAAATATTGTAAAGGCAGATTAAAAATGCTGAATATCATTAAGACCACTGCTGGCAGATTTTGCGGCAATGCCAGCAGAGCAGTGCATGACTAATATGTTGCATTAGCAAAGGCAACTGAACCAAAGCCCAGTTATACTACAAACTTACAGTAAACCGAGAAATGAAAAACACCCAATTTTATGAACTAGACAGTGTGAAGCTTGTTTTTTATTAAACGGCAAAAATATGGCATAGATATTTGGATAATCACCACATTTGGTTATTTTGTTTATTCAAGCGCAGACACAGCAATGAATTGAGTGTTGCCATATTTTACTTATTGTGCGGAAGTGTGGGGAAACAACCACCATACACAGCAACAGTTCAGTTTTACAGTTCGTCATTTTACAGAAGAGAGCTTTAAGGATGGGGCGAGTTTTATGAAAAAAAGACAACTTTTAAGATCTAGTGGATTTGCCGACTGTACAAATCCCATATAGGGCAAAAAGCAAGGATTTACCTCAAAATTTACAAAAGAGGGAAAGAGAGTATAAGTTGAGAGGAAAATTTTATTTCAAAGTGGCGATCATGATGCAAAGTAGGAACATTTGTTGGTTTAGCCTGAAATTATGTTGTTGCCATATTGTTTAATGCATGAATATTTAAGTGCTTGTGTTCTGTAAGAAAGTGGATAAAACCAAGGGAAGTAAGTTAATGTATTAAGACTTCGAAAGAGGGGCTGGTAAAGTGTTAAAGGGATATTTCAGTATTTTTGACATAGGGCCTCATTTCCTAGCTTTCCAGAGTGTGATTTCTGGAGATACTTTTTATATATATTTTTTTAATTCATGCAGTCCTTGTATTTGAAGAGTTTAGTGGTGCTACGCTAGTGCTAGGTTAGCGCATGTCTATGGTAACTAATAGCCTGCATTAAAAAAACACTTCAAAATCATTGGGTAGTCCTCCAAACGTTACCGTATTTGATTTGTAGAACGTTCCTTTGTGAATTCCACGTGTAAATGCCGGGCCGCAGGTAAACAAACTACTGTAGATCCGGTAACCTAGCAGATCACTCCGCCGCTGTGTAGCTTACAACCAGCTGCTGATGCTGCTCAAATACAATATAAGTTCTTTTAAATGCAAAATGGCTATTTAAAAAAATATTCAATCAACACAGACATTTATATGGGTAGTCTGGTGTTATAAGTGATTTGCCTCTGGTGCACTGTGCTTGGGTCAGACTGTTTTTAATGCAGGCTACAAGTTACCATAGACATGCACTAGCCTAGCACTAGCCTAGCACTTCAAATATATAAGGACTGCATGAATTAAAAAATATATATATTTTCAGAAATCAACAACACTCTGGATAACTAGGAAATGAGGCCCTATGTCGAAATCCTGAAATATCCCTTTAAAACTTCAACCGACTCCTTTTCCAGCAGCGGTGGTTTGTCTGTGTTAGACTATCAGTGTTCTTAGGATTTGTACGTCCTTTCATTGCTCGAAAAATAAAAACTAAACTAAAGTGTATTTGCATAATAATAAAAGAAAGAGTACAGCTCCTTAAAATGAAGGTGCCTCATTTTCATGGGATCAGAAGTGTTTTGGACATATACTAAACTGCTTCATAAATATTACCTGGTTAATGTCCTCCTCTACATCAGGTGACATTAACTTCGGAACTGCAGTCTGCCTCCATGAGTGAGCGCAAGTGAGTGAATGCAAAACACTAAGATCTATTGATTAAAATGCAAAGAAAATCGTTGTTTTCCGCTTATCATCAATTAGCTAAAATACATAAAAACATAATAATGGAAGGGTTAATGATAGATCTTTGATAGTGATAATGATAGATGATGACTTTCAAACTATTTAAGGCTGCACCTGATTAGTCGGCGGAATCATGTGTTGATTTAAAAATAAAATAACAAAATGAAAGCTGTTTTTATCTAAGCTTTTGAAACACTTGATGACAACCTGTTTTCATGAGCGTGTGTAACATGTTCACAACAGCAACTCACACAGTCTTCCTCTTGCACCAAATGAACTAGTTTCTGCAGTATCTCATCCAGCACCCTGAGGAGGCACAGAAAAACAGGGAAACATTCATCATCAGCGCAGTCTGTAGCCATCTGTAGCACCACCTGTAGTCCCAGTGCACTGCCACCTACCTGCCCTTGATGTTAAAGTTCTTCCCCAGCATCAGGTGTTTGAGGGACGGGTGGTGGGAAAACGCAGGGATGACAGCCACCATGTCTCCATCTAAACCTGTGCATGGAAACCAGTGAGAATTCATGAGACAAGCAATACGGACGTGCAGTACGTGGCGCAGGCATAAATTTATGGCAACTCGCGGGGCAAGTAAATCCTTTTTATGGGTCCTATACGACATCTTTGTTAGAGGGTGGTAGGACTGCACGCCTTTGGAAAAACAAGCGCAACTTTTGTGACAAGTGTTGAAATTAGATTTGTTTTTTTAATTTGTAGACTGTTACCCCCTTAGGACAAAGATTTAAAGTTCTCAAATACAGTAGAAGTATGCAAGGATGGTGAAATAACAAAACTGTAGCTTTCTATCTATCAAAAGTGGTCAAGTGAAGGAAAGAACAGCTTGACGGCTGAACAATCTGAATTACAACACTGGCTGAGGTAAAAATGTGTTGAAAATACAGTTTGCAATTTGAGAAAAAGGCCAATTTAGCTGGTGCTCCTCATCTTATGCCATATCAGTGTGCGAGATACACAGTAATGGCGTATAAATAGTATTTGCGTTTTCAATAGATTAAAAGGGTCGAAAGAGACAATGAAAACAGCCGAACAACTACAATTAGGCTTTGCATAATACATGCATAACAGTGGCCTTGTTGTTTGTTTTCCATACAATTGCTCTGCCCAAATAAAGCAAAACCAATTAACCGGCGGTTTCATCCACTCAGATCTTCAGAAAGCTCAAGGATGGAGGACGCCTCGAGAGGAGACTGTTACCATGGTGAAATCAACCACAATTGAAAAGTCTCTTATACGAATAGAAATGTAGGTGGGTACAAATCAGACGGGCTTAAAATATTAATACAGGGGATAATTATGAGGGAACTCAGTGGTCTATGTAAAGCAACATGCCAATTAGACACTATTTTATGCTTTGTTTGTTTCTTTCTGATTGGCTCAATGACTAAAAAAATACAACGCACATATCTGTATAGTGAGTTTATGCTAAATGGAGCATTAAGACTGTTACGCCATTCCACACTATTATAACGAGCAATATCTGCAGCTTCTTCCAGTGATGTTGTTCATATTCAGTCTTAATACTCGTCAGAATTGCCCAATCTGAACAGACAGCAAAATAACTCCTCACGTAAGTGTTCGATCACTTGCTAATTCAGAATGGTTTAAAGGAACAGGCCACCATTTTTCCATACTGAGATAATTTTCTTACCTGAGCTTAGCCGAGTTGATGCGTACCTGTCTGGTCTTTGGCACTCAGTCACACAAAAAGACCAAAGATGTTGTTAGCATTTAGCCTCTCCTCTATGGGGCCAAACGGGGCGAAGTTAGAAGAGGGGGTACTACATTGTAAGGCGTAATAACACCTTAGGAGCACTGAGACGAGTGATATTACTGGGCGGACTTCGAAGTGCTCCTAAGGTGTTATTACGCCTTACAATATAGTACCCCCTTTTATCCGCTTAGAAAATCGACATGTTTAATTTTGTGTTGCTATACTTGGATCGTGTAACTACTCACGTAACTGTATTTAAATAGGGGAAACGTGGAAGAGCTGGGCCGCTTCTAACTTCACCCCGTTTGGCCCCATAGAGGAAAGGAGGAGAGGCTAAATGCTTACAACATATTTGCTCTTTTTGCGTGACTGAGCGCACGCACAAAGACCAGACAGTTACGCATCAACTCGTCTAAGCTCAGGTAAGAACATATCTCAGTATGTAAAAATGGTGGCCTGTTCCTTTAAGCCACTTTAAGAGACTACTACAAACTACCGAAGCACCTGCAAGCTTTACTGCTATAGTTGGTTATGGCTTTAAAAACACCTAAACTGAGTGTACAGTCTGTAACATTTTGATTGGTACAAAAACAGAACAATGCGGCACACAGTAACAGCTGGAGGACAAACATGTGCAGACCTGTCTCTTACCATTATCGGAAATGTCTAACGTCCCCACGCACGAGACTCGAGGAAAAAGCTCCTGAATGACTGCCGCTCCCGCCGACCTCAGCTGCGAGAAGGACAGGGGAGGGAAGCAAAAGCATGATGCGCGACTGCAACCCCTGGGCACTAATCTACAGAGACATGGGTGAATACATCCAGAACAAAGCGTACCTCGCAGCCGCTGATGTCCAGGTGTAAATCAGCGATATGAGGGTTATTGGACAGGCCCAAGAACAAAGCCCTGCAGCCGACGGAGGCATTCACAGAAAAGGGGCATAGGGCATAGGCGTGGCGGAAAGAGATTAATGGGAAAAGTGAGCAAAGACAGATAATCAGTGCTTGTCGAAAGCAGCGTGACACGTGAAGAGATCAAGGCCACACACACACACACACACACACACACAAAACTGATCAGATTCAAACCGGTCTTAAATGCAAATGTCACAGAATAAGTAACGCGAGTACAGAATCTTAACTTACTTCCACATTACAGCATGAGCAACATATTGAGAAACATTTTCATTTGAAAAAAAACAGCTCGCTTTGAAGTGCCAAAAAGCTTCAGGGGGCAATAAAGGCAGGGGTGAGCACATTAGTATTTTTTTAATTTACTGGCAACAGTTTAGTGAGGTAGTTTAATATGTTTTGTTTTCGGGTTTTTTCGTCGTACTAAAATGATGTCAAATAGTTGTGAAATGCATGACTATGAACAAGAACCAATCAAAGAAAATATATCCCCTTCTCAATTGAGGACCTGGCGGGTTGACTTTAGATACAAAGATTGTTCACATTCAAAGCTCAGCTGGTGGTGCCCCGGTGATGCGCAGTTTAGAGTTACACCAGGGGGAGGTATTGAGGAGAAATGCTGTGAGTCCGCGGCTGCAGCCACTCTGGACGAGGGCCATCGGTGCAGCACACAATCATCTCAATTGTTGGCACTTTGCTTTGTTTACTCTCGTATTGACTGTGATTTCGTAAATGGACTCAAATACAAAGCCACAGCCATCCTTATGGGATGTTTTGGAGATACAAGGCTGCCATTTAGGCTGTTTATTTGAAGGCCAGCCGGGTAACAATGTAAATAACTAATTAGCACCCAACAGTAGCAATTATTTTCATATCGTAAGGAATAGTACAAAAAAAAAAAAAAGATCCCCCTGAGTGTCTATAAATAGCATTAGCTTGCAGATCATGTGCTGAAGAATAAAATATGCATCAAACTGTTGTCTAAGGATAAGTGCAGAATTAAGTAATGTAATTCTTTTAATTAAGAGCCATATGCCACATTATGAGAGCATACATTTAGCATAAAACTGAAATATGTTGCCTGCCTCTAAGCGTAGGGTACAGTGGCTTATACGCATGGATTGTTATGAGCTTCTTTTATCCCAAATCTTCAGAGACCATTTCAGTGCAGTCAAGTTCCAGCTCAGTAATGTTCCTATTTTATAGATTTTCCCCCCCTTGTAGCTTCTATTCATAAGCTGTAGAAATGTTTAAAAGTGAAAGAACTCATGAAATCCTCGCAGACTTTAATTAGGGAATAGCAGAGACTATAGAGTTAGTTATATTAATGAGACAGCTTGACATGGTTTGGTACATTTCTTCAGATATATTAGTGTCATCATTATAATGTAAAGCAGATAATCTCCTTATTTTGTACGTTCTAGTGCAGTGAATATCTGCCTCCATCTAATCCTACAGTTTTCTCCTTTAGAAACGGACAGCACTTGAGCATAGATCTACATATAATGTGTATTTGTTCAACCTCTGGGCAAGTTCATCGCCACATGGCCTTTATGTTTGTAACTCCCAAACATTTTATAAACAAATGTGGCTGTCCACCTTGTGATTTCAAGGTTACTGCAGGAATAGGATTCAAGGCCTTAATTTCAGCACCTTTAATGACTTCTAATATGTTTTTTTATGCTCGCGGAAACCTAGTTATAATATTTTTTCATAACTGATTAAAATCAGGGGCATGTGTTTATAAAGATATATATTCATTTATTATTATCATAAAGTGTAACCAAAATAAAATACAATAAAAAATCTATAAAATTTCATTAGTTAGCACATTCCTATCAACACCAGCCGACGGTGTACACAACCACTATGACATACGCCACAGTTCTCTTGAAACATAGTGAAATGCACACAAAGACAACAGTGACTCACCGCAGTGAATCAGGGGGGACTTTCATGGAGGCCAGGCTGACGTGGGTCAGGCTGAACGCAGAGCTGAAGAACTGACGGAAAGTTGGCAGAGAGTCCCTTGCTTTTCTGGAGCGAAACACACAAAACAAAAAAATGTCTGTGTTAAAACGCGAAGAAGGAACAAAGTAGGAGGCTATTTGAGGCACCTCTGAGTCAGACGGATAATAAGAAGAGGTGGGAAGATGATGACAGACAGTGAAAAGATGACACGGTTATTGAGAGTGTCAGGGAGTTGGTGTTAGGAGCGAGAGAGTACACTGATGAGACACAAGGATAGGACCGACAGATGCTGGGCCAGTATTATTCTGAGCAGGCGCTGATAAGGTGAAGTTGGCATTAATTACTGCCATGGGTTTAAAGGTAATACTGACCAATTACCAAGCCATCTGCCTGCACGTCTGAGCCTGGCAACAGCCGAGCAAGGGAGAGCAAAGCGCACGTGTGTGTGTGTGTGTACAACAGGACTGTGACAGTACAGATCGATCTCAGGACAGCAACAAGAGGTCTGCATTTAACCTGTCAAAAGAAGACCATGTGCCAGTGAAAGGACCACCCAACAAATGGATCGCCACAGGGGAGCAAGGAAAGAGGATAAAAAGAGTGGCAACTATGAAAAGTTCAACGACAAAAATACAGACCAAAAGGGTTGTTTTTGACAGATGCAATTTGTTTGGTTTCTGTGAGAATGTTATGCTTATTTTTCAGAGATGTATTATTTATAACTAAATATTGACTGATAAAACGTTGCCAGTGTGGACATTTATCAGGGACGATTTTTAGTCCCTGATATTATTGTTAACAATTGGAATGGGGCTAAAGTATAAGTAACTAAAAGGGAAACGTCTGGATGCATAATGTAAGTATCACAGTGCACTTTTATATCCTTTTATATCCTTTTTTTGCTACCATAGACGTGAACACACTGGAGGTGGGTGACACATGTAGGGAGTGACATGTTAGCCACACAAAGATTTCAGAAAACAGAGTCAGACACACACGCAAAAAACATTACAAAACACAACTCAGATTCCATTCAAAATAAACAGTGAGCAAGCATATGCTGTTGTTTTTTGTCGATAATTCTCCCTGATGTCCTCTTTTATAAGAATAAGTTTCACTTTTAGTCTAAGTCTGTTCAGTTCTTTCTTTCCCTACGTGTCCATAACTTTGCTTTGGTGTTAGGACGTTTGCTACGGCCTCCAAATTCACCCAATTTTGAATTAGACGCTCGTATCTGGCACAGCTGCCTAATAGTTATGAGGTCATAATGTGAGTGCCTGATACCATAACCACTAATCACTCCCCCCTCCTATTTACAGCTCATTGGGCAAAACCTCATGTACAGCTAATAACAAGTTGGCATCACAGACCCAACAATGCAGAAGAGCTGAAGGCCACTATCAGAGCAACCTGGGCACTTCTGAGGGATTAGGGACATGTTAATTTCTAATTCCTCGCCTGAATTACCGCATTTTAAATCCCCAAAAACAAGTCAAGGTTTTCATTTTATTTCTAATTTATTGATCTTTTTATTTTGGCCTGGACATGTTACTGAGCATATATGGGACTCATTTATGTAAACATGCCACACCATGGGACCATTTCCATCCATTGTTAAACATTTGCACTCTCAACTAAACCTATTCAGACACAGGCAGAACGTGCTAATTCCACAGAGAAAGGTCCCACCTGAGATCAAACCCTGGACTTCCTTGCTGTAAAACACGATCAAAAATCCCAATCTGAATGTTTTTGTAACTTAAATATAACAAAATATAACAATACATTTAAACATGTGACAATTGGATGTTTTCCTTTTTTTTCATAAAATGCTCTAGTTTTGTTTCTGAAGATGTGTTGGCTGGAGGTGATTTCAGCGACGGCGCCATCTGTTTGCCTTGGACCGCGTCGCCTCAACTTTTCTGTTTGAGTTTTGGTCCAAGTTCATAGTTGTGGCCTTTGATTCTTGCTCTGCGTCTGATTTATTGATTGCATAGCTGGTTTCTTCTGCCTGAACTCTCCCCATGTTCTTTCTGGCGGTGGCGATGTTTGCTGGTGGTTTAACTTTAGACAGATATATGTCTTTGTCGCCTGAAATCTGGCTCTTTATCCATGCCCTCAATTTAACGATAAGCGTGTTGGCTTCGTCGAGCTGCTTCTGGGCGGCCTGGTGTTTCTGTTCTTGGTATTTAACCTCAGCCCTAAGGTCTTCATTCTCCCAAACTTTCTTCTCTATGTAATTTTCTTTTGTCTGGAGCAACACGTTCGTCTGCTCCAGCTGATCGGACTTGTCCTTGATATGTTTTTCCCGAGCTTTCAGACCTTTCTCCAGAGTCTCGTTCTTCTGCATCTCAATTCGCAGCTTGTCTGTTAGCTCTTTTGTGGACATTACCTGCTTGTAAATATAGTCCTCTTTTCTCTGGAGCAGGGCAGTAGCCTGGTCCAGCTGGATGGACTTGTTCATGGTCAGTCTCTTCTGGTTGTTGAGCTTTTGTTCCAGCGTTTTATTTTTGAGAACTTCTTTGTTCAGTTCTGCCCTCACCCGCCGAAGCTCCTCCTGAATCTCTTGTACCTGTCGCCCTTCCTCTGATAAAACCGGTTCTTTACACCCACCTGTAGATGTGATGTCTACAGATGGCATTGCGCCTTCTGCTGTAGTGGGGGCCTCGGACGTTGGTGTGGTCTGGCCCGAGGCAGGATTTGAAGACACCAGCCGGGTCTCCGCCTCCTCCTCGGCGCCCTCTGCTGTAGTGGGGGCCTCAGACGTTGGTATGGTCTGGACCTCTACGCCCCCTGTTGGTGTTGGGGGGTAGAGTATGGCCTCCAGGTCAAAGGACGGATCATACGTGCGGACATCGTCCGCCTCCGAATACTCGTCCCAGGGTTTCATTCTGAAAGATGTGCTCTGTCTCATTTTGCGTGCGATCAGCTCGATGCGTAGCTACAGAATGACAAAGTGAGTTTAGGAACCAACACTGACAAACTCTGATCCAAGCAATCTATGACGTCATCAATGGAATGTCAGATGCAACTGTTACCGATTTCGGAAGTGTAACCATGGGTTGCGTTCACGTTCTAGAATGTGATGTCATTTATTTTGTAATAATAGGTTGCGTTCACGTTATAGAATTCTATTTCAGTCGGAGGGTAGGTGTCAATACAACTCTATGGGAGAGAAACAGTTTTTGAAAGAAATTTCCTAAAGGAAAATGTCCAAATGTTTTCTCTGATGATCAGAGAAAACATTTGGACATGTCAGGCAACAACCTGACATGTGACTTTCATGGCTGGAAGTCCTTTCTACTGGCCAACATCAAGCGCATTTTATTGAATATTGTCTCCACGTCTGGACGCCGTTGTGAAGAAATAATTAGACATATGTTCATATCTGCTGAAAGATATGACTTTGAACTTTGTGACAGCTTTTGTTTCATGTGAATTGGCCCAGGAATTACAGAGAAATTAGCAATGATTTAAGACTAGAAATCTGCATTTTGAGCGTTACTATGGTTACAAACATTGAATTTTCAGTTGCCCTCCACCTCAATGTTAAACTATAGGATCTTTAGAATGTTGTGATGTCACGTGAACGCTACCTATTGGGAGTTTGATTTCCTAAAACTTTTCCAACTAGTTAAAGCAGACGTTTGTTCTTACTTTTCCTGCACTTTAGTATGGGTGATGTTACTGACTGGATCAGTGAGTTTTATCTTCTTTTATTTATATTTTCACAGGCAACAATTTTGTTTGCTTTATTGTTGCAATTTTCACTTCAAATTAATCTAATATTGTTTATTATGAAACAGATTTGTTGCTTGTGTTAGGTAAAAAATACATGAGAAGAGGACCTTCCAACAATAATCGCACATTTAATCGCAATCGCAATATTGAAGACAAAAAATTGCAATTAGATTATTTTCCAAAATCGTTCAGCCCTACATCACACCTGACCCACAGCATTCGGAGTATTGCTCTTTCATGACTTCAGTTATTGGCTGTTAGTCTACCCTGCAATGTGACGGTAACAATTAGCCTTCTAAGTGGCAATATCAAACTAAAGACAAAAGAACCAATAAAACATGAACTAGTCTGTTTCTACACAAATGTCAAGCCATTACTATCCTCAATCAGCATGGATGAAAAAACAAGTCAGCAAAGTTTTTGGTCCAATTTAGTTGAGTATGTGGATGAGTTATAGATCCAAACAGACAGTTTTATATCTGAAGTGGGAGTCCAGTACTCAGGAGGGAGTCCAGTATTTTCCTCGAGAAAATGTCATGATGTGTCATACTCAGGTTTGAGCCATGTTGGGTCAAACTGTGCGGTCACCAAAAAATCAATGCATGCGCAGAAGGTGCAAGACTAAAATACTGTTTGACTTTTGTCTATATTAAAACATTGACAATCCCCATCATTGTTTGTTTTGTCTAGTTACAACAATATCCAATCCCAATATTGATCCTAATCTGAGACATAAATTAATAAATGTATTCATAGGTACATGACCACGAGACCTAATCCAAGTAAAACTCTGTAAATATTCAGTCCAATTGAAAGGTATGGATTAAATCAATATAATCAATTGGCAGAGTTGATTCAGAACACCGAAACCATCCCGGCAGATCTAGGACAGTCGGTGTTTGAGACAGCGCCATCTGCTGTTTGGAAGGTCATGTAACAACTGAATCCAACTCAGATTCACCCTGCTCATTTATACATCTAAAAAACTCATATTGACTAAAGAGGCCTATCTAGACTAAGTATTGTAAACAAAGCTGTACCAATCAGCATATTTAAGTAAATTGGCCTGTTTTACTATATATACACTATATACTAGTAGATCATAGAAATGGCCACGCGGAGAAAGGACACAATTCAATTACAGAGGCTTAAGACATAAAAGATTGTCATAATGTAATGCCACACAAGAGATCTGTTATTAATAAATTAAAAATAATGGCAAATCTGAGACCGCTGCCACTGCTCCCGTGATAACCTCCCTTGTGAGGGCGTTTTGGACTCATTTGTTATGATTAGCATGCAGCCTGTCACCGCGCGCTCCATCCAGAAGGGCTTTTGTCGCATAAGCAGATCCTGTGTCAGTGTCTCTCTGCGAAAACACCCTCCAGAGAGCCGCTTCAGCAACTTGTTAGACCTGCACATGCCTGTAACCCTATCTATATCAAAAGTACGCCAGTATACGTCTGTCTCATCTATATTCATAAGCAGCTCTCAGGGGTGTCTTATCGGTGGCGTTCAGGTTGGCAGCTTCATGTTCCCCCACACGTGTCTAAACGTTCTGACCAGCAGCGATGACCCAGTGTGTATTTAATAGCACACAGGCTGCAGGGGGCGGGATGAACTCGGGACATTGGACTAGTAGAGATACAGAGAAAGTGTGGAAGTGCAGAGCGTGAGGTGGAAAAATGCCTGCTGGAAAGTGAGCCGAGTTATGTGAGAAATGAACTGGTAGAGAAGCATAAATATGAAGCAACAAGAGTCTGTTAAAAGCTAGAATGCTATGATCTGATCTACAGTATGTGACAACCTAAAAGCTGATCAATTCAGACAGATATTTGTCCATATTCAAAGTTCATAGATTTAAGATTACATTTCTCAACAATACACTGTAAACAAGTACAGTCATGTTTTAATGAGAGACAGCAGTTGATTGATTGATTGATTGATTTAAGTTTTTAAAAATCAATCCTTAACTGTACGGCTAACAAACAATAAGTTAAAGTACAGTTAAAATGTGAAAAGTACATGTTTTAACAATTTCACGTTTGTCTAAATAAACATTCATGTTTGCCTGAGACGGAAGATTGTCACTCTTCATTAACAGGTACATATCATTTACTGTTAAAAATATGTCTGTGTAAGTTCTCAGTCGTACAGGAGTTGTCCATCTTCAATGAAGGTACTTGATTCATCTTCTGTACCGAAGCCGAAGACTACCATCCGAAGACTTCAACTACTGAGTACAGAAGATGAATCAAGTACCTTCATTGAAGATGTTAAATATATGGTCATGAAGCCATTACAAATAATAAATAAAAAGCGTGGTTCACTTCAACTTGAAAAGCATAATGTGGGTTCACTGGATAGTGTGGGTTAGCACAAAGCTGTGAGAGTCAGAAATATAAGTATGGAATAATTAGACAACACTCTACAACACTAGAAATTTTCATCATCCAACATAACATATGTGCAACTTCTACAGAGGGACTATAGAGAGCATCCTGACCAGCTCCATCACTGTGTGGTTCTTCTACAGAGGGACTATAGAGAGCATCCTGACCAGCTCCATCACTGTGTGGTTCTTCTACAGAGGGGCTATAGAGAGCATCCTGACCAGCTCCATCACTGTGTGGTTCTTCTACAGAGGGGCTATAGAGAGCATCCTGACCAGCTCCATCACTGTGTGGTTCTTCTACAGAGGGACTATAGAGAGCATCCTGACCAGCTCCATCACTGTGTGGTTCTTCTACAGAGGGACTATAGAGAGCACCCTGACCAGCTCCATCACTGTGTGGTTCTTCTACAGAGGGGCTATAGAGAGCATCCTGACCAGCTCCATCACTGTGTGGTTCTTCTACAGAGGGGCTATAGAGGGCATCCTGACCAGCTCCATCACTGTGTGGCACGGCGCCAGCACTGCCTCCTGCCGAAGGAGCCTCCAGTGCATCGTGAGAGCAGATCTGTGGAGCTCCTCTCCCCTCCATTAAGGACATGTACTCCACCCGTCTCACCCGCAAAGCCCTCAGAATCACCAGGGACCCTACGCACCCATCACACAGTCTCTTCAAGGTAATGCCTTCAGGGAGGAGACTGCGGAATCTACGGGCCAGGTCGAGTCGCCTTAAGAACAGTTTCGTACACAGGGCCATCGGGAAGCTGAACTCCCTGCCCTCCCTCCCACCCCTCTTCCCCCACCCCCCGCTCCACAATCAAGGATGAGAGAAATATAATTTCAAATCAGTCAAATGGTTTGACAAATAAAACAATCTTGAATCTTGAATAAGTTTGGAAAAGTAAAAGATCACAATAAGGTCATGGAAGTACGGTGACAGATCGATTCTGCCAACAGAATAACTATTTGAGAGGAGTCCGGGGATTAGAACGATCATTGTGTCTAAAATTAGGCTCATTTTTCACAAACGTATTTCGGTATAATGCAGTAATGTGATATTGTGAGTGGGGAAGCTCCTGGGCTCCTGGGGGACAGGATGAGAGCTGCTCCTTCCTCCTGCTGTCACTGCTGCGGAGGTAAACACTGACGCATAAATAGCCTCATGGGTTACATACGTGTGTGAGTCAGCGCTAAATAAACGTGTTAGCAAATGAAGACACGTGTACATTAATACATCCACAGCAACACGCTGCTGAGCTAATCCCTCAGGTCCAATAACCCTGCATTTCATTATGTTTGACAAATCCATAGCTATTTGACGGAGTCACAAGAGGAAAATAAATGGTAGGGTAAAAGAGATCTCAGCAAGTATCATGCTGAGTGGAGGAAATACACCCACCTGTGAGAGAAGGAGTTCTTGGACAGGTTCAGGTAGGATAAGTCAGCACAGCAGCCGCGCAGCAAAGCCCCAAACAGCTGTCAATAAACCACAAGACAAGAGGCAAGATAATTAATCACTTTGTGTCGATGTCAGTGAGTCAGATTGCTTTGGGGTCCAATTATTCTCAGAACAGCAGCAGTCTTTTGAATATACGCTTTTAACAATAATAATATAGATACACAAAGAAGAAAATTCCACATTATTAGCATTCAGAAATCCTGAACATTCGTTCCAGGCACGGATCCAATTTCACTATTGTTAAGATACATTGACAATGGACTCTAAATATCAATATTTTCTGATCTGTCTGTTTGCATGATCATTACCATTCATAGTCAGAAGTATTTTTCTACCTCACCCAAAGCAGCACTGCACAGTACTGTATTTAATGGGTTTCACTGCTTCCCATCTGTTTTCAGGTAAAAAGAGTTCTGTCACCTCCTTTGCTGCTTACCGCTTTCACAGTGTGAACTTAGGCAGTAAATCTTTCTTTCATCCATTAAAGAGCATATAAAATTATGCTTTCCGCGTTTAAAGAGAGGGCTCACGGTGTGGATAAAACCCTTTGGAATAAAAAAAAAGCTAAATTGAACACATCGAGAGCACATTGAGCCAATTAATCTTGAAATAAAGATGAGATATGTGTATTTGTCAGACACGGTTGAGCTCAAGAAAATACAATCTACATCAAAAACCAATTTTGTCAAAGACTTTTGTCGCATCATTTGAGATAGGTTAAAGTGTAGGACAAATCCATTTTTCCAGAGGCAGTGTCATCCATCAAGTCAATTGACTAATCGACCATTGCCGGTATGGATTAAAAACAGGAACTTATTAATAATTCAACTTGAGAGATCAACACTTAAACAGACTAATTTCTCCCAGACGTTCTGCACTAAAGTGTGCACAAAATTAGCACAACAGGGTGCACTCTGTCCTAAAGAGAAATAGGAATTAAAAAGTATGGGCAAAAACAGAATTTGACAAAAATAAGTGAGAGAAATGACTTTCAGTGATTGAAATAATAATAAACAATCATTCTGCATTTTAACACAGATTCAAAAGGACGGCCATTTCCAGCTTGAGAGAGTTAGACGGCCTCTGTGTGTTTAATAATGGTATGAGTCCAATAAGTAGAATAAACATGGATTAAATTTGCAGTGATTGGTTTGTGGAATAGCTTGTGCAAAGTAGCGAAAACAATCAAAAAGGCAAAATAAAGTCCGAGGCACTCGAGTCATGTAGCAAAATAAATGTCCTTTATTAAGAATGGACCAGCCTATGCGTTTCGACCGCAACAGGTCTTCGTCAGGGCATGTAAAATTGATCACAGGTGTGGAGATTTACACAAGAGATCATGTGACCAAACATGTCACATGATCAAGAACAAAAGCAAAAAACAACAACAAGGGCATGCAGATAAAAATATAATAAATTGTCCTGGCCAGGACAAATGCAAGAGACCCAGAGAGATAGCATGAAGTAAAATATGACACTACGTCCACAAATGGACACTGGAGGCAAAATAACTCAGTGAGCAAGAGTGAATACATGTATCAAAAGAGACCGGAAAATACAATAAAATAAAAAGTAAAGCAACCACGACCCCCGAGATAATAGTATGAGTCGCGTAATGGTGAAAATAGTGACCATTCATAGAAAAGGGGAGAAATCTATTTCCTCATTCAACCCAGGAGGACAGGTGGCTCCCAGAGTGTCAATCCAGTATGTTTCACGTTGTAAAACTTTTTTAAGTCTATTGCCACCACGGAGGTCCATTTCCACAGTTTCGATGACCATCACTTTCAGTTTATTAAGACTCGAGTGGCAGCATATTTATGTTCAGCAAATCTTTGTTTGAGTTTTCTCTTTGTGCGTCCGATGTAAAAACATCCAGTCACAGTATGATCTCTTGTATAAATCTCCACACCTGTGATCAATTTTACATGCCCTGACGAAGACCTGTTGCGGTTGAAACGCGTAGGCTGGTCCATTCTTAATAAAGGACATTTATTTTGCTACATGACTCGAGTGCCTCGGACTTTATTTTGCTTTTTTTGATTGTTTTCGCTACTTTGCACAAGCTATTCCACAAACCAATCACTGCAAATGTAATCCATGTTCAGCGCAGCCCCAGTCTTTGAAGAGCACCGGTCGACCTTTTCACTTTTATCCAGACCAGAGATGCACTCACCTCTTCCTATTTTTATTTAAGTAAAATAAACACTTGAGAGAAACTGTAGGTGCTGGAGTTATCAAGAACGAAATGATGGTGAAACTGCAGTACATACAGGTGCTCGTAAAATGTGAAACTAATATATGATATAAACTTATTACATGCAAAGTGACAAATGTCAATAATTGATGATTATGGCTATTTTTAAATGAGTCTATTATATATTAGCCTCACAGTTTAAGTTGAATAACAGAAGTAAATGCACCTTTTCATGATATTTATTATATTCTATGATATTCTAATTATATGACGAGCACCTGTATAATGAAAAAAAAAAAGAGTCACATATTGACGTTAGAAATAACTTTGGCACTATACAATCATGCAAAACCGTGTTCATATTCTGTCTGGGGGATTAAAGTAGTAGCAACCATACAAACATCACAGTCAATAGCCACGTTATCCATACACCTTATACTGACTGCAAACCAAATTCCAGACAAGAAATATCCAATCCATCCAACTGGCTCAAGAACCCAAAAAAATATATACATTTGTAAGCTAAAACACAATTTCTACATACCCTACTTTTAATGCGTATATGCAAGTTCAAACCACCAGTCTACAGCTTAAGGGGAATGGGACAGAGAAACGATCTAGTTGCCGTTTTGTGAATAGAATAGAATGGAAAAATGGTAAATAAAACTGAACACAGGAGATAAAAAAGGCAAAGCAGCAAGTAGAACAAAAGAAGGAGAGTGGCCTGTGTGAAAGTAGTGGTGTGATATACATTTAAAACATTGTTATAGATGAATATATAACATTTGACAAACAAACAAAATGGCAGTAGAAATTGTGGAAATGGCTACTTAAGTGAACTGTGTAAACACTGGGTATGATATTGTGCCAAGACAGTATCTCGCCACTCTGTTAGATAGGCTAAAAATAGGCCCCCGACAAATACGAGAAAGTGTCAAAGACGTGAACAAAAGGCAGTATCAAAGGCGCTTGTCCTGCTAAATCTATTATTCATAACAGAGATGTGTTTTGTTACAGGGTGTTGTTCAGCGGGCTGTTCTATGGCACAAAGTACTGGGTGCCACACGTATCAAAAGACAAAGGGGAAAGAAGGCGCATACACTTACCTAACTAACGTCTTGAAGAACGTTAAAAAAAAATTACAGGTTGTTATATTAAAGGTGTTCCTGCCAGATGCATAAGCTTTGGACGAGAACAGGGCATGCACTGGTTTGTGGCTGGATTAGCTTTTTAATTAAACCGTGTGTGGTCGTAGTTAGTCAGAGGGGCTTGTTGGCATGGACTGGCAGTCACGCTTTGCTCAGTCGGTCCGTCGCCAGTTCGGTTTTACACTGTGTTGCCAACTAGTTTTCATAGATGAGTCATTTTATTTTACAGGGGTATACCCTTCTTCTAACCTTTTACAATACCACTGTCTCAATGATCGGTCGGACAACAACTGTAAGATATAAAGTACAAACCGAGTCCACAGTGCAGTCTGTTCCGGACAGATCCAAATGAACCAGGCAGTTGGGCTGGGCCAGGAACAAATACAGGTTCTGAAAATAAAAGCCAATATTAGATTACATTTGAGAAATTACATTTGGGGGCAGTGCAACAGAGATTCCGGGATAGTTTTCTCCCTGAACATCTAATGTCAAAGAATAAATCACGTATCAAGATGCTTATTTTATGACATTGGTCGACTTGTGCCTTCAGATTTTATCCCGAAATCACTAAAGGTTTATTGTGACTCCCATTCACAAAAACACGACTTTCCCTGGTACCGTTGTAATAATAATAATAATAATAATACATTTTATTTGTATAGCGCTTTTCAAGACACTCAAAGACGCTTCACAGAAAAACAGTAATAAAATCAGACATAAAAACATAACATTAAAAATAGGGAGCAATTACTGGACATGAAAAGCCTTTTTACATAGGTGGGTTTTGAGTTCTTTCTTGAAGGTGGGGAGGTCGGAACTGGCACGGAGTGGTTGGGGCAGTGAGGTCCAGAGTGTGGGGGAGGCGCTGGAGAAGGCTCTGTCTCCCCATGTTCGGCGCTTGGTCTTACTTGGGAGGGGCAGCAGGTTGGCGTCGGAGGAACGCAGGTAGCGAGATGGAGTGTGGTGGTGGTGGAGTAGGTCAGTGAGGTATGAAAGTGATGAGGAGGACCTTGAACTGGATGCGTTCAGGGACGGGGAGCCAGTGGAGGTTCTGAAGGACAGGGGTGATGTGTTCATGGGATGTTCTGGATGTACTGGAGTTTATTGAGGGTTTTGGATGGTGAGCCGTAGAGGGTGCTGTTGCCGTAGTCAATTCTGGATGTGATGAAAGCATGAATCAGAGTTTCAGCGACGGAGAAAGTGAGGGATAAGCGGAGTCGTGATATGTTTTTGAGATGGAAGAATGCAGTCCGGGTTATTTGCTTGACGTGGGGTTCGAAAGAAAGAATGGGGTCAAGGAGAATAATAAGGTTGTGGGTGAGTGGGGACGGAGTGACGGTGGTGGAGCAGATTTGATGATGTTTTTTGGGCCGATGATGATAATGTCTGTTTTGTCACTGTTTAGTTTTATAAAGTTGTGTTTCATCCATGTCACTCAGGCATTGGGTGAAGCTCTCACTCTCCTTTGCAACACTTTGTCATCCAAATATGGTCTTTTCTTTGTGGAAGATAACAACTGCAAACGTCTGCAGGGATCTTCAGCTGCTTACATAACTTGTTTTTTGCTTCATCTCAGCTTTGACACCACATTTTCCACTCTTGTACTTATAAACTTCATTTATTTTATAATGTTTTTCAATATCTAATTATTCACCTGATTTATTGAGCTTTGAACCCCAAACAACCAGGCAAAATTAGAATTTTATTTCACTTATAACTAGCTTAATCAAAAACTGAAGATATCCAAATACCATCTGAAAAATTAAACATGACTTTGTAACATTTAATCGGTATTAACATTTTGTGACTGATTTTTCTTTGGAATGGATTCTGAGGAATAAAAATGTCGTGATTTATTTTTTGTCACATTGTTCAGCCATGACCGAAAAAATACATATATTTCCCTTACCGTGGCATCATCTCCAGATAGGACCCCTGGGTTTTTGCTCAAATCCAGATGCAGAAGTGAGTTGGAGTAGTCGTCACTCGAGCACAGCGCCTGGGACAAGGAAACCACTCCTAAAGAGAGGAAACACTTTTAGCCCAGGCTCTCATAGTTTAGCCGGCATCCTGGAGTCAATTAATGCTTTTTTTCAGCAGACCAGTCTAACGCTCCTCATGCGACTTCCCGGTGAGTAATGAATAAAAACAACACAACGCTAGCCCACTATGAGGCAGAACATAATTGAGCAGGGACTGGGGAGCTCCATAGGCTGCTGTTTGGAAAGTACTTTCTTGAAGGAGGCAGCCAGCAACCCTTTTTGTCCCCATATCACAATCCGAGTCTACCCTGAAAGCCCAAACAAAAGAAGCTCATCCTCTCAAATTAGATCACTTCACGATTACACCCACAAGCCCAATGGAGCCCCTCATTAAAGTCCTCACCCCCGAAAACTCTGTTTTTAATCCTGAACTTGTGCAATGCGTCAGACACAAAACAGGATCTAGCCACCAGCAAGAGTCCCCATTCATTAACAATTCCAATAGCTATTCTTGTAAAAGGTCTATGTTTGGATTAGAAAATTAGTCAACCTCAGTCATTTTTTTATTTGATCACAACTGAATTAATGTTTTGTAAGTTTGTCTATTTGTTTATTTCTTACCCAGGAAATGCTTCTTAGCCAGGGGAAGCAACGTGAGAAATTTCAAGGCAGGAAAGTAATGTTTGCAAGTGTAGATTTCCAGCAACAGAGTTTGAGGCAACTCCTTGTGCTAGATTTAAGCCTGGATAAAGAATCATACACATATAATATAGTAAAATAACAAAGGGACATCAAGTGTATTTTTTTATACATCACTAATTTCAGCATGACATGAACTAAATATTGAGTTGTGATAAACCAACAAATTCCAAACCTTTGTGACTTGATCAAGTTTACGTTACTTTGTTACGTTACTTGATCAAGTCACAAAGGTTTGGAATTTGTTGGTTTATTGTTCATTTATTATAAACATATACAGCACCAGTCAAAATATGTATGTATGTATTGTTTTTTCTTCTATTTCAAGATTATTAACATTCTCACTGGAGGCATTAAACAATGAATGACTATGGAGTTCTGTTTAAAGCAGAACTAAGTAACTCATGCCCCTAGAGGCCATAAGCGCCACTGCAGGTGTCATAGCATGTTGCGTTTTTTTTACTCATTAATTGAGAAGACAACGGGAGAGAGGGATATTGTACATTGTGCCACAACCCAATTACACAATGGAGATATTTTATTTTACTCACACTTGGCTGTAAATACTTACTCGCTGTTAGCTTTGCCCGAAATTTGCAAGGGTGGTTTTCTGGCCAGAGACACCACGGGGAGATGAAAGACCCCCCAATCGTCCCATTAACACTTATATTACCCCCAGAGGGACTACGAAAAGGATTTAGTGAGGTAAACCAGTTACTTCTTTAAACAAAAAAAGGTGAAATAAATTACTGAACTTTTGACCTTTTCTCTATGAGCTTCACGATGTAGTGACCAGAAATGGTTTTGACTTCCCAGGACAATTTCAGGGGACTACCTGTGATGCTCATTGAGAAAATGCCAAGAATAAAGGGTGGTAATTTTGAAGAATTTAAAATATAAACCATATTTTGACTATTTTAGTTATTTCATCCTTTTTTGTTTCCTCCATAATTCCATGTGTTCATTCATAGTGTAATGCCTTCAGCGAGAATCATACAATGTACATAGTGTTGAAAAGAAAAGCAGATACATAATAAATATACCCGGTACTCTCTCTCTTTTTTATCTTTGATAAACCAAAATCTAAACACCCACGTACAGTATGGCATATTGAATGCAGCATTGTTCTAAAGAGCCTTAAATATTGAAGAAAAGTAACAATTCTTGTGTGGACAGTGTTTTGTATTGTTTGTGACTCGCTAGTCAATATTTTCTAACAAACTATTCAGGCAAATTAGAGGATGATGTGGCACTTAATATCGCTATTGATTTGAGGTCACGCTGCTCACATTGTCTGGAGAGAGGCAGCCAGCGCGTGTCATTCTGAGGCGGGCTAAGCTCTTCATCCCTAATTTGTGGCGATTAGGCGGGAAATGAGGGGAAGAGGGGACATTGCATCAAATCCCTCTCCTATCAGTCCGTCAGCTTCGGCCGTGTGGATGTGATTGACTATCATATACCCATGCCTTTTGTCTGTCTAATTACATGGCTCATTTTCAGTTGTCACAAGTGTAGGTGGTTCATTAGAGACTCAAGAAACAGGGGAGGATGAAACCGTTATAAATATGTGAAGTCATGGCAACACATACACTACACAAAGTAACACTGTTCGACCTTAGTCCAGTGGCTGTAACATTGCACGTATTCACACAGACGCCCACTCAGAAAGAAGCACAACTGAATTACAGTACATTCAATCCGTTACAACACCTAACCCGACTGAAAGGCACTGAATGAAAGTGTTATGCATGTCATATGGCTGATCAGTATAACCTGCATTTAATAACCATGCTAATTTCATTTAAATTGAACATTCATAATGCCCTTTAATAGCCAGCTCTGACCTAAAAAGCATCACATCTTCATAATATGAACAATGCATAGGAGATTATGATAAAAACCACATGAATAATCCCTTTGAACGCGGGGTAAAATATTACAAGAATTTGAATTTACAGTATATCCTTGGATTGGTTGCAGTGAACAGTGGTTGGACTGAACTATGTGGGATGATGAAAGCTCAAACTAGGACACAACACTAATGCTCAGGATTTATATGGGGAAAAAAAAAGATCTTCCGCTGATTATGACCCGAGTATTATTTGATTGCTGGAGCAGAAAGTACAATGTTGATTTCGATGTGCAAATGCTTGAAATGGTTTTGGTGCAATAGAAATATAAGGAAGAATAAAAAGGTAGGCCACACAGCTACTCGCAACCAAAATAATACCAGGATTTCCTAAAAGATACTAATACTCATCCACCAGGAGAGTTGTCATAATATATGTTTACGTTCAGTCAAAGTAAACCTGTTAACCACTTAACCCCCACCTGAACCGAGCACCTTTTCTTCAGTTTTGCTTTACCCAAGTCTAAAAGCTTCTTGGAAAAAGTGTCGAAATAGCAACAAGAATGAGCCGATAACGAGTATGGAAACCCAACAACAGCGACAAAAACGTGAGATGAAAAAGCAACAAAAACAGCACAAAGGAGCAACAGAAAAGTGACTAAAACGCAACCAAAAAGTGATGAAAAAGCGACGATTAGGCAAAAAAGCAACAGACAAGCAATGAAAATAAATGTCAAAAAAGGATGCGACAACATGGCAGCAAAGCGAGGACCAGTTTTGAAGGTCTTAGCTTTCAAATGAGGCATTACACTGGCCTATAGGCTGTAACCGTTTAGATTTAGGTCAAGCTGAACTGGAGAAAATGCACTTGGGTAAAGAAAGAAGTGCATGAACGGCCACTAGGGGCGCTGGTGTGCACATACCTTTAGAGGAGAGAGAGGTCTTGGAGAGATTGAGCAGACGCAGCCCCTTGTTGAGGCGGCACACTTGTTGAATCAGATTGGAGACACCTGAAGAGAGAGCACACATGTTCACTGTAACAACAACACCAAGCGAACTACACACAGTCATTACCAGTCCTTAACGCCAAACACGCCCCCACACAACGCTTTGCAGCAGAAATACATGCTCTGACCCTGCGTCTTTAAACACACCTCCTTCAAGACCTCCACAAATAGTGCAGAAAAACACCCGAGCAAGACAATTCACAATCTCACACTCCCCCACAACAAGCAACAGGCGAGAAGCCCCATATACGCCGCCATATGCCTGTGCACATTACGTAACACACTATTTCAGCTACTGCAATCCCATTAAAGACATCGCAGCCCATGTGGGTGATAAATAAAATGACGAGCTTATTAAAAATGAAATGCATTGTTGGGGGGGGGAGAACATCCCTGACTTGCAGGCGTGCTCTGCTCTTTTCACATGAAGAGTGCCCGAGTCTGTGTGAAAGCCTAAATACATAATGTGGCATGTATGAGCACGAAGAATGTGGTGAAGAGAGTGGAAGTGACACGTGTCAGACGAGAGAGCGGAGTTAGTTAATGAGCGATTCTGACGTGAGGGCTTTGTGTAACCCGACAAAACACATTCAGAGGCTCAGACTGGCAAAAATAAGCACGCTTGGCAAGAGCAGACCTCCGCCAAGGCATTGATCTATCTGGTAAAAATATAGGGCCCAGGGTTAAACTCGAAATAGGCATCCCCAAGAGAGTAAATGCCCCAAAAAACTATTTCTAAAAAAAAAAAGTGTTTCATTTTCTTATGAAAAAGCAGCACACAAAGAAAATAATTAAATAACCTAAACCAAACATGACAGGCTCAATAAATTATGATGATAAAAAGTTAAGTTAATCTTTCGCATGAAAACATAGATCAGTATCTAAAAAAAAAAGACTCTTTAAAGGGCGAACATTATCGACTTTTAGGAGCTCATCACCACGTTACAATGTTCTTCCCTCATCAAAAGCATACTTGATTCAAGCCATTCACTTTAAATAATCTTGGAATCTTCTGTGAGGACTATTTGACGTGCCACAGCATGGTGTCAAAAAGAAACCATCTGCCATAGAAAAAGTAGTCTGGTGTTTCAGCTTTAAATCTGACTGTAGCTTTAGGCTTACTTTGCAACTAGCCAAACCAAAGGTGCGTGTGTGTATATATTCAAAAAGACGATTTTCTTTCCCTTAAATACTGAAAACTCAAGCTACAAAGCATTGAAGATCAAAGAGAGACAAAACGGAAAATAAAGTGAAATACAGACGGCGTGTGGAGAGAGTGATTTTGTATTTCTTGTGAGCAAACAAAGGCTTTAAAGCAGAAACCTATAGCACGTATAATGCAGTTGACACAGTGTATTCAGGAGGTATACCTTGGTTGTCGAGCGTGTTATGAGCCAGGTTCAGAGAGTGGATCACCGAAGCTGGGTTCTCCGACAGCGCAGACGCCATCTTCTGAGGAAAATCCCTGGGGAGGGAAAAGTTCAAAAGAACTTCTTAAGCGTGGGATATTCACTTTATCTTCTTTTCTGCTTTAAAGTTAATCCATTTTACACTCCTTTATTCCCCAGAAAAGTTCATGTTTCACAGCTCTGTAAGGGATTGGTTTTAGAGCATCAAATAAAAACAAACATAATTAAACATTATCGCTAACCAACCAACCGTACAGTTATAGGCTTTCACCGAAAGTTTTTGGAAGAAACTCATCCAGATACAAGAAGAACATGCAAACCCACACACAGAAAGGCCCAAGCAGGAACATCACAGTGTGGCTTGGAGATGCTCCAACCCAGTCCCTTATCAAACTCAAATCCTAGTTTGCCCCCTTTTTCAGCTTCCAAAAACTGGGTAAGTATGTTCCCCTTACTGTATTTAAGAGTATGCCCACACTCACTAAAACACATTAATATGTAAAGGATATTCAGTGTCATTTCCTTCCCTGTCAGTCAGTGGCCATGATGTCATCCTGGATCCAGGGATCATGAATCAATGAGAGAAGGTTTTCTGTGTGTGTTGCAATCATATTACAGAAATCCAATAAGGAGGCGCCGTATATCAAAGGCCTTGTAAGTCAGACTCCAACAGTCATATGACATTTGTTCTCTTAACTTTCAGTGCAGAGCTTGTGAAAAACCTATCATAAAAATTGCCCTCTCTATAGCAACTGATTTAAGACATGGGGCCAATCAGAACTCTGTAACTTCATTATTACTCTGCTGCAAATCTTTCTACCGAAGGCAGCCCATTCATCTCAATTAACAGCCGATGAGGAAAGTGCCCTGCTAACTGATTCTGGCCATGCACACGAGGTGAGAAGTCGCGCCAGATGAAGCCACAAAACTCAATATTGTAGCGGAGAGGAAACAATTGATCTGCCGCGGGAAGCTGGAGGAAAGTTTAAGTGGTTTAAGCAGGTGAGATGAGGAGCAGGAGAGACAGGATCGCAAAAGGTCAAGGCAGAAAAAGAAAGAATAAAGTGCAGACAGGAGGAAGAGGGGAGAAAATAGAGTAGAAAATGAGATCGGACGAAAGGAGGATGACAGGGCTGTGATGGTGTCGGGGGCAAACCTACGTCTTGAGGCCGACGTTCTCTAAAGTGAGCTCCTCTAGGCAGTTGGATTTGCTGACAGTGTGCAGAACCTGGTCCACCACCTCCGAGCCCTGAAAAAGAGCAATGGAAAGTTTAAAAACAGAGAGAAATATATACTTCAATGAAGTAAATCACTAGAATGGTGACCTGTTGTTATAAGTAATGACCGAACTTGGTATTTTCTAAATGGGTAAAAAAAAAAAGAAGAAAAAAATAAATAAATACAAAAAGTCTTGTAACTTATTATTATCTGAAATATCTTTGTTATTATTACCCCTATTGGGGACCGCCTGCAGCTGGAAAATAAATGCAGTTGAATAGGGGGTAGGCACTTATAAGCTTTCTTGCTTCGGCCTACTCCTTTTGAGGTAGTTTTTTGTTTTTGTTTCAATCTTTATTATTATCTATTTTGTTCTGAAAATAATGTTAATGTAAATAATGTAATAATGTGCAATGATGTGATAATGTAAAACATAAACTGCTCAAATAAACTATAAACTACTAACATGTACCCAGTGAGAATGATGGTCTTAGCCTGCTTTTCCTATGATGAGTGTTTAAAAGTTATTTCAATGTTCGAAATCCAAGCCAGTGGTTTGCGTAAGCTCAGTCGCATATTATTTTCCGTATTGAACAGGATTTAATTGCGCTCCACACCATCTGACGCCCCCTTCAGTCCGGCGGAGAGAAGATACCAAACAGGTCCAACTGACAGACGGATCAGGAAGCTTAACTCTCCCCTTCCCTTCCCCTGCTGCCTGTTGTGTACGTATTTTATTTGACATCGCTCTGTGTTTAACCACCGTCTTTTTGAGCTCGTAATGCGGAATAGTCAACGCCTCTGCGGAGGTCTCGACTTCAGATCGTATAGGAGCCGAGTTAGTGTTTCATTCGTTCTTCTTACAAATGCTATTAGTTCCTGACAAAGGATCACTTACAGCAATTCCCTTACATAAACGTTTCATATTATGACCTGGCAGCCACCACCCAAACATGTATCATTTTTAGACCAAAGAGCGTTTCTGGTAATCCTCCGGCTGGGATTTCACTTCCAATATTGTAACGTCAAGCCTGCCAAATGGCGGCAAAACAAGCTGATTCAGTAACATAAATTCAGTTGGCATGGCATGGGAAAATCAAAGTGAGGAAAGATGAATTGCTTTGAAAGACACATCTGGTGCGAGTGTGTGAATGAGTGGAAACAAAGCGCACTTACTATACGCATATCTCTGCAGTGCAGCTTGGTGAACCAGGTGTTGTACGCGACGGACGCCACAATGACCGCCAAGTCTCTGCAATGTAAACACAGACATAACAGATGAAACCCTAAATCTTGTACAGGCAAACCCCATCTGCTCCGGGGCTATTTGATTTCATTCATCTATAAATTTCCTATTATCATGCGCCAAACTTTGCGTTCTGTTTTTGTAAAGCGCCGTTTATCATCGTGACAGTTGGAACACCATGGGCGGGGCAGCTTTCATAAAGATGACTGATATCGGCTGCGCTGCCGAGGACGAGGCGAATTAGGAGAGGGAAAACGCGGAGGGGAGAGAGACGCTGAGATCGATAGCCCGGTCAATGGATTATTCACTAAAGCCCATGTTTGATCCTGGATACGCCACTACATTCTCTGCTACACAAACAGACACACAGGTGGCGGAGTACAAGGGGTATATTAGGGAGGGAGAACCGCCGAGAGGTTCAGAATCCTCCCAGGTCCAACTAAAGCCCGGCCGCCGTTACACCTGCCATACATCATCTGACAAACAAGCCGCAACACAGAGGAAAGAGGGAGAAGAGGGAAATAGTCACGGAGAAGATGTGGAAAAATTGTAAAACGTAGACAAAAATAGAATCTTATGATCTGAAAATCAAAGACACAACGGCTTCGAGACACTATTACTTCAATGTCCACATGCAAGTGGAAGTGAGACATAGACTATTTCTGTACATTCTATTATTAGCTGGATTGAATTGGACGGCAGCAACACACCTCTCAATGAAAGGGCGGGTATCATGCAAAATCAACTTTTCATAGCTTCTTAGCCATGAAAAGTTCTCCTTTGGCGCGACAAAAGTAAAAAAAAAGAAAGAAAAAAAGTCTCATCTTGATTGAGAGGCGCAGAGACATAATAAATAAATAAATCCAAATTCACAACGTCAGTGTGGGCAGGGCTAGTGCACTGTTGTCTACTGTCTGTCTATGCTCCCTTTCCATTTTGTGTTAACTGGGCAAAGTCTGTAACATCAAGTGACGCATTCGTGCGGTTTGGTTTCATCACTTAAATGTGCATTTCTCAGGGATAAAATGCATTGAGTTATTTACATCAAGTGCATTTTGTAGAGCACAGGAACAGAGAAGTACATTATCTGTCCATCCAGGCAGTGTCCAGTGCCAGTAACTGCAGCAGTCGACAGGACATTACAGTAAATCTCAGAGGAGTTAAATGGCCTCAGGCTGTTTCTTTTTTCCATTAGAGCAGTCTGACTGACTAACGCAGCTGGGACTCTGTGTGTGAATATGAGGCACATGTCAAAAGGCATCAATGACGAGGACTGCTGATTCCTAATCTGACAAAAGGACATGTAGATGACCTTCCTCATGTCTGACACCATCCGGAGAACTGGTGTTGGCTTGCATACAGTCGGTTCACTCGGGGCAACATAAGGAGGGCAAGATCCAGCAGCAGGTTTGAGTTGAAGTATTGCTCAATAGATTGACAGCCACAAAATGCAGTTATGACCGTGGCATAGTTTAGAGGCCTATTTGCGAGCCTGTATATGTTTTTTAATTAGTATTTTTGATCTAGGTTTTATGTTTGCACCGCTTCACCAAAGAAAAAAAATCTTTTGTGCGTGCTAGATCAGATGATGGTGGAATTGTGCACCATTGTGTACCATTGTGTACCATTGCCAGACAGGGTGTGGGTGGGTAAATGACTCAATCCACAAAGGGCCGTGTAATAAAAAATAAAAAAAATCTCATTTTTACAGAAAACTGCAAACGCACTACAAGAAGTTACAAGCTCTTCAACCAGGGGATTGTCAGTTCACTTTTTGATTGCAAGGTAACCGATGTCTTGGTGGGGGGTTGTTCATTCCAAGTGCTTTAAAAAAGAAAGAAAACACAATCGGAAACCAAACTGAATTAAATGTACGATATGAGGGGGCTTTTGGTGAACTAGACCTCGGAATCTGAACTCTGAGGTGATTCATTTTGCGCCATACTGCCTTGGATCGAATGTTTTTGATGCTTCTTTTCACAAAGCCTAGAGGTCACACCTACTCCTTCTTCTCTGTCTTCTATTATACTGTATGTAAGCAAAATCAACCAAACAACATGATTCACTCAGTTACTGCCCATTTACCCATAATCTGAGTCACCCGTGCAAAGTGGCCACATTGAATAAAATAAAGCACTGCCACATAGAGAACACAGTATTCTGAAGTTCGAAATGGACTTCCAACAATATCAACATAACCAACCAATTTCAGTTTAAAAGAAATTGGGCTGAAAGAAAAGGTTAAAAGGTTGCCGAATCACAAAGACTGAGGAAAGCTTACTTCAATCTTTAATTAATCTTTACAAGAACTAACACCGATGGAATTTAGTCTTACAAAAGCAGCAGTCTACCATTGAATATTAACAGTTTCGTGGATTTTACTAAAAGCTAAGCATCTAGGAGACTATATAATGCAAACAAGTCACATTCACACCTGAGACTCGGTTAGATCATTTTTGATGGAGAAATCCTCTGCACGCCTGCGGTATCAAAACCTTTTAGAAAAGACGTGATGGAAAACAAGAAACGGGCTTATCTAATCGGTCGATTAAACGCCACTTCCTTTTGTCTTGTTTACAAAATGGAGCGGTATCAGCTGTGTTGGTTTTCTTTTCGCACTTTTTAATATCTGGCAGACATACACGGCGCAGCAATGGGCTCATCATTTTATTCTATTTATAGAGGGCATGCACATGCGTTAGGACCACAATAATCCGAAATGAGTGTCAAAGCAAACAATAACAACGCAATGCCATGATGAAATGATATCGGCATACCGCCTTACGCCGGGTCAGGAATGTATCGATTAATTATAGCTTTTTTCCCATTGTCTCTGCTCTCTGTTGTCATTGCACCACGCATTTGTTTAAGTTGTAGCGTACGCACAATGCCCCGCAGCGAGTTCCGGCAACTTTCGCTTCCTGTTCCTGTTCGGGTCTCTCTGGCTCGGCTGCATTCACACATCGAATGGTCCGATTCAGAGTTCACCTTAACCGGACCGAGAGACCCACGTTTTCAGCCGGGCCAGGACTCACTTCTCTGACCCGGATCAGATTCCGTTTGCACACTTCAACAACACTTCAAATGAAACGTAGGAGCCAGGATTCGGATCAAGAGGGGGTTAACTTAACACACACACACACACTTGACTTCAGCATAGCCGTCTGTAGTGGCCACTTATACAGGTCTGCCAAAGCTGTCAGCACCAACCACAGTGTGAGCAAGTATGACTCAGAGACACTGGGATAGAATGTAAAAAAGGCGGAGGAAAAGCGTGGAGCGTGCACTGAGAGAATATCGAGAGGACAAGACAGGGCTGGGGGCTACAGCACAGAAGTGTCCACATTGGAATAAGGCAAAGACGGTGAGATGACGGACAGCAGTCAGCAGGAAAAAGGCATTGTCCACAAGGAGTTACAAAGTTACAAAAGGGGGAAAGAAATGTGTGAAAGGACAAACTGAGGACAGTGATACTTTTTCTTTGTTGGAAGTTCAGGGATTGTTACAGTGAATCATCTTCCCTCTGCATCCGCAAACTTCACGCTCACTTTGTTCGTGTACAAATGATTCAAGCCTGATCGCTCTGACTTCATCACCTAAACATCTAACAAATCCCATCAATTCCAAACTTTCAGCGCTGCTTCCTGCAGCTACGCCACTCTCTGAACCATAAAGCTTTGCCCCACCATTACACAGCTCTCTTTCTCACACACATAAGGGTGGGAGCTTTCATTTTATGTACACACTGAACCTTGTAAGGAATGGATGTTGATATTGTTTTAATTTCATAACACTATAAGTGAAAGCCGGCAATGGAATATCACATTTTTGCGGATAAATTGAGAAAAACAGAAGCCTCAACCTTCCATTTGATTCCTGGTTTTCTGTTTTTATCATAGAGAGCAGAGCAACGGCAAGTACAGTTATTCTGGGATCATCTGTTCCATGAATAGCACGACTATTTTCTTCAGCTGGTTTCAGCATTTGCCAGCATTGTCTTTGAGGAGTCTTTTGTTAAACCTTTGCAGTCCTGCTAAGAAGCCCTATCGTGGAGCTATTGTATGCCCAGAGAGTAGCACAACTAGTAGGGGGAGTTTATAAAGGCGTGATTCAGCAATCTTTCCCAACGCACTTCATCATACATTGCAATAACAACAATGGCGAGAGAGAGAGACTGTACGACTTTTCTGGATAAAAAAAAACAACAAACATTAATGTATTCATGAGGTACTGCTGCAATCATGCCTCGACAAATGCTTTTCTGACTTAGCAACACGGCAAAGCTTCGCCCCAGAGATGCATTTTAAGAGGATGTGCGTCCTTGAGTCATCACTATTGTTGTCCGACAGTGCATCGCAAGAGATTCCTCATGAGCTGGGATTTTTTTCTGAACTCGAAACACTACTTGAACTAAAGAGAAGAAGGCTATTTACACGTCACGCATCATAGTTTCTTATCATCAGCAGCGCGGCACGCGTGGTAGCAGATCCTTGAGGTGTCAGCGAAGGAAATCAGGACTTTTTATGAGATGTGCCAGCAGGGAGCTAGAGGAGGAGACGCATTGTGCCTCTTATAGCGGCGTTCTGCTGGTGACGGGCGCATCATACTAACTGTTGTGATCATTGCATACTTGTTACAGAATGCCACACAGACACAGGACAAGTGAGGCAAAGAAGCAGGGAAAAGGGGCAAGTGGGAGTCAGTTTTGACGAAGAAAAGACCCCAAAAGTAATGTTTCATTTACACACACTTGACTTGGATAACCCCATTCCAAAGTGACAGACTTTTGACAGACAACCTGACAGCTGAGTTGCAAGGCTTCGCGAAATCTAGGCCACACTTGTGAGTTTATCTGCATCACAAACAAACTACAAGAACTTCAGGTTAAATATGCAAATAGTTTGTCACACGTTGTCAGCAGCACATCATATGGGATAGAAATCAAACAGCGTCAAATACATAAAAAGAAGAGTGCCTTTTCTCTCTTAAAATGACACTTTCTCAGAATCTCAGGACCTTTAACTTTGGCCCATTAACAACTCATTAGTAATCGTTGTTGATAAGCCTGGGGCAACGGTGGGATATTGAACCTTTGGAAAGCTTGTGTGGCTCAGATCGCGACACTTTGAATCATAATGAGATGTGTGTCATTGAGGAATACTGTGAAAATCTGCCAAATAAAAGCCCTTAAGACAAAACCTTAAATTGACCTCCTGAAAAGTGATTACAGTGCTGTGGTTATAGTCAGCATTAACTGCATTACCTGCTGTCAAGATGACTAAAGTCCTGCAGGTTGAACTCTCTGTTGTCCTGAGAATGGTAGATGGTGTCGACATCCTGGAAACCAAAGGAGAGTAGAAAAGCTGTGTCAAGTGATGAGTAATAAGCTTTAAAGATAGTTTAAACTGGTAGCAGCACGTCCGTGTTTATTATTCCCACAAATAAAACAAGTCCATTAATCAGTTCCAAAGAGTTGTGACAATTCAATGAGCAATGAGACAACTGAAAATTGGACAAAATGGGCAATGCTTTGCGCGAGATTTACAGAAACTTTAACCTGTAACTTCTTGCCTCGTAGTAGTGGGTTTGAGTCCTGACTGCGAAAGTTTGCTGAACATCCTTTCCCGCTCTTCATCCCCTATGCTCTCTTGTTAGCTTACAGGCTTATTTGTATTAACCAAACACATGGAAATTTACACTTTGACCGATTGTCGAGTACAAAAAAAGTAATGTCTGTATTGTCAGATAAATAGAAATGTAATGCCTGACTGCAAGAAACAGAATAAGATCTAAGACCTTCATCTCCAAAATGTGTGTGTTGGACTTTATTGCCCGAAGAAAACCCTGACTATTAACAAAATGCACAGAATATCGTTTTATCTTTGTCAGGTTTGTAGGGAATGTAATGTAATGTGTTGTATTTCAGAATTGTCAATCCAAAGTTAAAACATTCTTTGAACACTTACGTAAGCATTTTGTCCTTGGCCCATTCTTTATTATATTTTACATAGTTAAGAACATTTTTCACACATCAATGGAACTTTTCAAGCACTTTTTAAATCGGTCAGAAAGGACATTTTCTCCTTACCCACTGCACTTCTTCTTTGCAACTGATTCCGTTATAGTCGCACAGTGCCGCATACGTCTCTGAGAAACCACCTAAAATAGAAGCGAAACAGCTCAATCTAAAGCTAATAACACAAGTATAGTGCAATGAGGAAGGAAGCAGAGGCCATCTGAAAGAAGAAAATGCTGGAAAAGCTGCAAAACGAGGCATAAAAGTCAGTCTGCAGCTGTGAATGGAGGAGGAGGCAAGCTGTAAATACTAAGGTGCATGAATAGTGCGTCATAAAGTAGCTCTTGCAGATGAATTGGATTACACGCAAAAAAGGGGAGAGCAGAACTTTGGGCTTTTGACCCACTTACTAATGAACCCTAAGAAGTGGGTGAGATAAAGGTGGACTGTGTTAGATGTTAGCTCTGTTGTACACTGTGTAGGTGTGTGTGAGAGGAAGAGGCAGCGCATGACTCACCGCAGGTTTTCTGAGGGTCCAGCGACGACTCTGAATTTGGAGAATATTTCTGATTTACTTCGACCAGCTCTTCCTCCGCGCGGCAAATAGGCGGACTGAGATAAGAGAATGGTAATAGCACATGTTCATTGGTTTAGTATTCTGAAAGCTATTCTTGAACTTTTGGCAAGGCAATCAGCCAGTGGCTTTCAAAATAGACTTTAATGAACAAGAACATGCCTCTCACTTTGTCCACTGCATTGATAACTATAGGACTTAGATAAGACTTATAACGGAAGCCAATAGTTTAAGTCACTGCATTACATTCATTTACAAGTATGCACCCAAATAATGCACAACCTTTATTATATCTGTAAAACAATAACAAGCTGTATTTACAATGGGAGCTTCATTGTGCAAATGATAATTTAAATATAAAAAGGTTTGTCATGGTGGAAACTAAAGCAAATATCATTCAGTACAGCCACGGTTAGCTGACCTACACACATCAAGAGAGTCACACCAGGAAGGGTATCTGGTGTTAAAACATTTTCCCTCGGATTTGCCTGAGACTACTTTGCTAAAGGTGATCCTTCCTCTGAACAAATGGTTTAATTTCTTATCCCAATCAATAGGTCAGCTTGTTTGTAGGAAATAAAATGAAAAGGAGAAAATTATTGGTATTCAAGCTGTGGTGCATGTAAAAAAACAAAAATAAATACAAAATATGCTCTGAAAACCCTTTAAAAGAGATTATACTGTATTTACACCAAAACTTCAAATTTAAGATCAAGTGATTCCATCAAAAGGCAACTTGCACTATCTGAAACCCAGACAGTTTTGCTTTTGCCAGTGAGTAATAATGAGCGCCTGTGACTTACTAAACACTGTGATTGTACCTGCTTTGGTTATTTCATGGGATTAACCAACTACACCACATCCACGCTCTTTAATCTCATTTAACGACATCAGAGTCAACACCTATCTGAACGGCTGACCCAAATCCACAACTTATCTCTGCCATCGTCATCTGGCCCTCGAGCATGTGTGGCACTGTGTTCATGCTATCAAGATGTTATCTGAAAGACATCGTTCAATTGGGCTGTTATATAAGACCGTGCAATTCAACATGCAGTGTCCCTCCCACGGTTGGACCGTCTCTCCTGTCCTCCCTAAATGTTCTCTCTCAAAGCAATCATCTGCCATGGCCCTAATGGAAGAAAGCCATTTGGAAATATGATAGAGTGTGGAGATAGCAGTGTCCCGGTCAATAACTGGAGCACAGTCAATCCTATTGCTCTTAGAAACTGAACACGAGGTCAAGAGAGGAGAGCCATACGCACTGAACTCTTTCATCGGCCAAATACGGACATGACATGGGACTCAAAGTGGCTGGACATGAATTTCACCCTTAGGATAAGTAAGACATTCGAAAATATTCAATGCCCCCTTTTTGTTTTTGTTGTTGTTGTTTGTGAAATGCAAATTAGATGCAACAATATGTTCATGTTCGCTGTAAAAAATATATTTTATATATATATATATATATATATATATATATATATATACACACACACACTCATTATTCATATAGCCTTTAGCCTCTATGCGGACTTGGCAAAATGCTGTATTTCTAATGAGACTCTAATATTAATTACATGCAGTGAATTATTGTTAAATGTTAACCAATTCACATTTTTAGATGGTGCTAATTCCTCAACGGAAAAGAAAAATATTTCTTTTTCTTGCTTAGAGCAGCAGCAAGAAAAAGTGGTGCATGATGGTTCTGCACTCTGCTTAAACAAGCTACTTAAAAAGTACGACACAATGCCTTCAGGTGAAAACCACCTACTCACTCCGTGTCAGCAAACTGATTTAAACACAGCAGTTGTATGCTCAACACACAAACAGGGTATGGAAATCGCAGCACATGAATTCTGCTTTTGGAAGGCAACAGAAGGCAGAGTATTGAGGTGAACTTTCCAATATAAGGACCTTCAGCCATTGTCATTCTTCTAAACATGCCTATACTTAATGAATTAATCAGCTATATAGAGATGTCTTACTTACGCATAGATTGAGTTGTTAAAGACTCGGGACAGGGCGTAGTTGATGTGGTTGACCACGTGATCCAGCTGCTCCTGGCTCTGTAGTCTCAAAGAGTAGGTCGTCTTGTCTGTGTCAATCACAACCTGATGTACAGAAATGCATTTTACAGCACGTCATGTCAATGTACTTTACAAACATGCCTTTATAAACGGAGGGATTGTTCTGCTGAATGACCTGGTGCTCTGGATATGTGTTCATTGCCCGAATTTCCAAGAAGTTGAAAGTAACTTCCATCTGAAAAAGGCACACAAAAACATATTTTGTTCTTGTAAGTTACCATAACCATAAGCAAAAGCTCTGTAGCATCAACACATCTTAGAAGGTGAAATCGAGGCTATAATGAAACATTGTCAATCACATTCATAATAAACTGGCAAAGCAAAGATACACCTGATATTCTACAGTGTTCGTTGTGCAAAAGTCTCTTTCATTGTAACACTCTCATTCAAAAACTGTCCAAACATCTTTGTACTTAGGGCTAATATCATCTTATCCTTGCAATAATGTTGAATCATTAACCTAGTAGTGCATTAAATTGTGTTGTTTGTTACATTTTGATGCTAAAATGAGAAGAATCGCTCAAGCAGCATCAGCTTCATAACACCTTTTTGCATCCATTTACCCTCTCATCCAAAGTGTTCAGATCACTGCTTACATTATCCATCACCATTATCTCTTCTCCCTCTCGAGCAGCATCTTTCTGTCACACCGCTGCCGAATTACCCTAAGATCGAGACAGGGGCTGAAAGAGCCATGAAACTCCTCGCAGAGCCGGGGAACATTTACCTTGGTGGGCACTTTGACAGCGAAAAGATACAGTCGCCATGTTGCCAGGACCTGCGGCAAAAACACATTCATTTTAGTGTCAAGAAGTAGTAGGAAATGTGAAATGCAAATCGAGGCAAAAAAAAAAATAGCACGCGGCGCAAATACCCCATAAAAAGAGGCAAATCATCTCGCCGCGCTGGGATCTAAAGCATCTGTAGTCGACGACACATTAACGGGCTAACAAAGATAGCATGTGCGCGGGAGAAAAATGTGTGCAAGACATTTTGTCTAATTTACTGGGCTTAGTTTGTCTGTGGGGATAAAAAAAAAAAAGCAATACTGAAAAGATTATAATATTAGTGAATGAATAATCGCATAAGGAAATTCAAAAACGAACACTCTTTCAAAACATATCGACAGCATAATTATACTATGTACAATAGAAGCAGGCCATCATTTAAATCACCATTATTCACTGATAAACAAGGTTCAGAGAGAGCGGCTCCTCTGAGATAGACATATGCTTTGATAGTTTAAAGATTTGTCATTCAAAAAAGTATTGTTATTTTTTATTTTACCCTTATTATTATTATTATTATTATTATTATTATTATTATTATTATTATTATTATTCAGAAAACAAAAAGCTTCAGCAAGTTTTCCACAGAATCGTGAGTTTACTGTGCAGGGGTGCGAACTGAAATATAAAATATGATATCTTGTGGGCGGTTTGCTTCTGGTTTAACACTCGAAATGATGTGTGGTCCCGCATTGGGCCACACATCTGATATTTAAATAAGGGAATGCTTTGTGAGGGAAAGATGCCCAAATGACTGTGCCCCTGATCCACTTTTGGACATACTTCTCCTTTTGCATGTGAGCAAACGCTTGGTAAATGACCCCCCAGTGTACATAACTATTTTTTTTATCAGTCAAGTATAAATTCTATAACACTCTGCAACAGTAGTTTGCCTAAGTAATACATAATAAAAACTGCACTGCTGTAAAGTAACACAAAAGTACCCATCAATAAAAAAAAGGATAACGTACGACAAAGCAATTGTTAGATGTCCTAGCACTTTTTTTTTAATTGAGACTTTGCCCTGGCGTATACACATAGACGTGGCTTCTGACTCTGTGCAGATGAATTATGCCTCACATGTGAACGTGAACCGGCCCAACAAAGGAGAATGGGGAAACAAAGAGAAGCCAATTCACGTGGCCAAAAATACCTCATTTAAAAATGTGTTGGATGGAAACAGTGAATATCTCTGCGAGTGGTTGCTTTTGCAATTAATCCCATTCATAAATCACTAAGCTGCAATTAGCATACTCGCTACGTACAAAGTGCATCTGTTCACCTTCTATAGCCTTTGTCTAGATCTTGGCCTCTCTCGCCCCGTTGCTCTTTCTCAGCCCTCCCGCTTAAACCCTATTCCTGGATAGTCCATAATAATTCCCAGCTTGTCTCCTGTCATTCCCGCTCCTCTGCTTTCATCTCCATGGAAATCTGCTCATTTTGCTCCATCTTCGATTCCTAATCCTTCAATCTCTCCCATCAGGCCATGCTGGAGTGCCGCGGTGGGTCCTGCCTGCTTTGGTAACACCTCGCGCTGACACTGGCGCTGCCCTCACACCCTCCTCCACTCACGCCGCTTCCTCCAAAACTCCCCTGTCTCCCTTCCCATTGCAGTTTTTCTATTCTTTTTCTGCTCTGTCGCTTTCAATTCCTCAAGGTCTCTCTGCGCTGAATGGCTAATGGCGCCCCGCTGAGTGGCAGCGAGGGGAAGAAAGAAGACGAAACACACAAAGAAGACGGATGGTGATGGAGAGTGAGAGAAATAGAGAGAGAAGGCGAGGACAGCAAAGATTTCCCTGGCGATAATAGAGTCTTCAGATTCCTTTACGCCACACACCACACTGACTCCGAGCAGAGTTGACCGCACACATCAGCCGGGCGTCCTGGAGCTTCTTAACAGGCCACCAATGAGACAAAGAGGACCACGGCGCTAGCGATGACAATAATCCAACAAAAACAGGCGCACTGAACCATCCCGACTTTGTGAACATTGGATATTGTTCAAATTAGGAGAGTAATGTCACTGACAATGGTTTGTTACTTTATATGTTAGAAAGCAAGCATTTTAGCAAGATACGTGTAAGAGGAACTTTTAGGAAAGGGTAAAAGGCCATGGACAATGTGAGTTTTCATCTGTGGATATGAGACAACCCACGGCAGCATCAAGGCTGGATTATTTTTAAGATAAGATAGCCTTTATTGATCTCACAATGGAGAAATTTACTTGCTAGATTTTGTGTTTTACCACAACACTAAATCCACTATTGTGAATTATTAGTGCTCTGTTGCTCAATAAAGAGGGTATTTATGCTTGAGCTAGATTACAACAGATCAAGTGTTGGCCTGGAAACATCATCTGCCACTGCAAACACTGAAAAGATGTACAGATCAAGAACTTGTTAAGATTGACTAAGATTGATTGTCTGTTCGAGTTTGAAAACTCTATTATATAACATTAAAAAGAGTTTGAAAAGACTTTGAGGCAGAAGCAAGGAAAGAATGTATCATAAAGTTCAGGATCTTTTCTTTTGTAACCTGCCGAGGCCTCGTCATGTAAAAGAAGCATCAATAATGCAAAGACTCTGTCCGTTTGATCTTCTGCTAAAGGCCTTTTGCATTGCGTTTCTACGGGCGTAAAATATCATTTACAAACCATCGTGATATCATTAGAGGTGATCAATGACCCTGAAAGTATTTTACTTCCGACTTCAGTGCATCCTTAGAAAGAATATGTTCACATTTCTAATTGATAATATAATTTCTACATTAATAAGCCAATTTTCACTCAAGCCCAAATGCTCAGAAAAGACAACATCATTTTATTTTATAGCAACAATGTCCATGTTTTATACAAGAAGCAGCAGAACATTCAATACATCTAAAAGAACTGCAATAAATGAAGGCAATTTTCACCCACAAATTCAAACTAGACATTTGGGCAATAATAAGAAACAAAGTCACAAAGAGAGGACCTAGTTAGAGTACATTAAAAGTTAAAATATGGCTGTGTGTAGCATCCACAGGACAGTAATTGCAAGCAGATATATAGTACAACAAATAGCAACAAAGACTTCAGCCCCAGAAAAAAAGCTAATTGGAGCTCTAACTTTTTCTCCTGCAACATTCTGGCCAACGATCAATGAAAAGACCGACAACAAAGTGCACATAACTGGTATGATCCAAGGACACCATTTTCTGCCATCTTCAAAAGTGTGCAGTGTATGTAGCGGTCAACCACAGACCAGGTGATGGGATGGGGGGGGAAGTGGGGGGAAGTCGGGGGGCGTGGAGCGCTTCAGGAGGTGCCCTTGGATCCTCCGGTGGCACAGTGTCAAAAGCAGAGGAGTTCAAAGCCCCGTGCAGACCTCGGGCACACACGGGGAGTACAGCACGGCAGCTTGAAAACAAATAATGCATTTCTATGAGTGCGTGTGGTATCAGGGTGGAGGGCAACGGCTTATATTAATCATAAGCTGTCAGGCGGCGAGGCGAGGATACTTCAAACAAAAATTAGGACAGCACACCACACAATGCTGCAAATTTATCACAGCTACAATATACACTCATGCAATATCAATAAAGAAAGGGAGCAATGTCACTATTCCAGATATTTACAGTACTGCAGTTGCCTTCAACTTAGTCTTGATACCCTAATTTTAATGTTTAGCAACAAGGTTTAGTTAAAGTTTTAAGTTTCGATGTTACCGGGTCAAAAACAGTGTTAAAAGTTGGCGACATCATGTTAAAGTTGTTTTTGTGTTGGTTCTCAAGGCAAGTATCCAATCATAAAGAAGAATGGTCGATAGATGCTGTGGCTAAATCTACTTTTAGATTAATTTAAATTATTATAAAGGGACTGACTGACAAGAACCAGACCCTTGATCCCTGGCCTCCACAAGTTAAAGCCCTTATCTTTCAAAGGAGGAATGGTTTGTTCACACATTAAAACTTGTACCTGTGCAGTTCTATGTGTAGTGGCTTTATAAAACCACTAAGACATAACATGTATATAACATATGAATATGTATGGAGCGAGGAGAACTGCGTGTCTTCAAGTGTGCTAAACCTCAAAAAATGACAAATTAAAAAGAAATAGCAGATCAGTGTTTCGTAAATGACGTTAATAAAAGATACTCACATAGCTTATTTGAATAAACAAATAAACAGCTATTATGAAACATTGATGAATCCTTTATTTATGCCGTCCACTCTAAAATCCTTTACAATAGCCCAGTTTTGCTTTGAGAAATAGTCCATCTCTGGCTCAAGCATAACGTGAGAGAGGCTGAAGCTCACATGCCCCAAGGACCTGCTTTAAAAGTGGCCCAAAAATGGACGGTACAAAAAGAAAGCGAGAGTGCGCACATTAGAGCCAAAAAGATGCAGCCAAATGAGGGGAACAAACGCCAAACTTAAAAACACATCTTGTTATAAAATTCTGTAATATAAGCCAAAAAATAAAAAAGATTTCAGAATGAAATTCTAAAGAGGCAAACAAGGGGATAATATGAAGAGAGAGAGAGAGGTCACAGGGTCATGAAAGACATGTGACAGTGAGAAGAGGCTGCAAAGTGGTAGCGAGTGCGCAAATGGGATGGGAGCTAGAAATGCGTAAATAAATGATCAAAACAAATGTGGGAGAATGTGTGATGAGGGAGAAAATGACAAGCAAAAAGGAAAGGAAAGAAGTGGGCACCATAAGATCCGAAGAAAGAGCGGAAATGAATAGAGAGAGGCAGGCCACGAGGCATCAGGGCGTATTGGCAGAGTTGAAAGGCACCACATTCACCGGTGTATCTCGTGGGGCAGGGAGAAGGTCAGTTGCCACACTTTACACAGTCTGCTATGGGCAAACCAAGATAATCAAAGAAGAAGCCCTCCCAATTAAAGCCTCTACATTCACTCCAAAGGAGAAACCCAATCAAATGACTGCATGGTGAAAGAAGCAGAGAGAGAGCGAGAGACATGAGAAGAAACCATGGCAGATGCGGCGGCAGTGCTCACCATTACACAAGAGAATGATGAAAAGTGTGGGTGTATGATACTGTAAGACGCTGCCTCCAGTCGTCTGCAAGAGCTTTGTACTTCACTTTTACTGTCCACAGCACAGCTGTCATCTGAGCTAATCCAAATCAATTTCCTTAATGCTATTTTGTTTCCCTTTGCATTTCTGCGTCAGTGTTGGGAATATGTATGTACAGTCTTTATAATGCAAGGTCTATTTAACAACTGGCAATGAAATTACCAATAAGAACATAAGAATAAAGGAACTGGCTGCATTAAAGTGGACATATCATGCAAAGGCTTCATTTTGGGCACCGCAGTATTTATATTTTACGTTTTATAATTTGATATAATGCCTATGTAAGGATAATGGTGACACTGAAAAACAGGGACTAGGACAGGTCAGAATTTCACCTAGAGCTCCCTCTGCACGCAGCAGTGGTAAAACACACGTTCAGTTTCTGCAAACAATGTGGATGAACACACTTTAAGTGCAGAACTGCTCATCTGATGTTGGATAATGGGATTTACACACGCGAACAGTTTGAGTCCATTAAAATGAAGGTGTTAATTCAGCCTGGTAGACAAACTTCAGCATCATCAACCTCCAGCCAATGATCGCTCCTGAAAGGTCCGCACCTCCACATCAGCGTCAGAGCCGCACCTCCATAGCAGCCAATCCTCGCCATCGGTCCCGCTTTTAAGCCCCAGCAATCATGGTCCGTTCGCTTCCCAGCTGCGCTGCGACCCGCCTCCACCCCATCTGCGCCTCTTCCGTCCACGGCTTCTACCCGCGCATTCTCCACGGATCTCCTATACCACCACCAGTGTCCAGGCTCCAGGAGAAGACATCCCTAACTCCAAGCTGTTAACCTACACTGACTTATACATCGATGTCCACCGCCGGAGTCTGATCGCCAAAACTAATACACATGTCAATAAATCTCCCTAATCACTGCTTTCGTCTGTGTGAGTCTATCCAGGTTGAAATAGGAAGCAACCAAACTAAACAGAATTACTCAAAACTGTGTGAATGAAGAGAAATACAACAAAAGTAGATTTTGCATATGTATCTTTAAAATCAATTAGTTGATGCAAGATTCCCAATCGTATTTTTTTCTATTTTCTTTAAACTAAAGGATGTTGAAAAACCCATTGATTTCCAACATTATATCAAGTAATAGTAAAGAATAAACTGGACCCTGAAATGACATTTAGGAGTGAGCCGGGCCATCAACAGAACCCTGTTTTACGGCCACTATAAGCCTTGTGTATCGTAGAAATCCTGTCTTCATTTAAACTTGATGTCAGACAATGTAAACATAGCCAATGTATGCAGTTAGAATGTTCTCCTTTTCTAGCGCAGCCTCAGAAAGTGAAGATGTTTTTTGTTAACCAAAAGCTGAGGGCATTAACACAAAGATCGGATGCAAGTAAAACCAGTCAACAAACCATATTTAAAATAATTGTGGCTTTTATGTACAAAATTTGATCTATCTAAAAAAATACATTTTAAAAAATAAGACAGTTACTGTGAGATAAAACAATACACAACATCCCTCCCGGGGGTTTCTGCTGGTCACAGGATTTAGAGGTAGAGCTGAGGCGACCAGCTACTTGGCTATATATCATAAAGATGTTAATTATAGATAATCCATATTCATACTTGCACACTTGCACAGAGCCTGCCCAGATTCAAAACCAGTGCCCACTTATAACGACAAATCCCACACGCTTCATGAATCCCGAGGGCCGCACCATCACAGGACCGGGGAAAATCAAGTGTCCAAGCGCACTCAGCACTGTCAGTCACTGGCAGACTCTGACTCTAATAGACCCATTATTAGCCGTAGGAGTGAGGCAAATGCAAAGTCAACAGAGAGGAAAATGCAGCCACTGATCAGGTTAAGTAAGTGGTGCAAGACAAGTGCCAAACAGCAACTGGGGCATCACAACAGCTCTCCTCCCCCCACCCATACTTCTCCTTGTTGTGTCTTTCCTCTAGTGGGGTGCCCTCCCTCTCCAAGTGCACCCTACCCTCCCACTCTCGCTCCCCTCCGCCTTTGAAGATGGCTTTGTTTTCCGAGTTGCATCTAATCTACTAATGGGGTGATCTAATAGTGAATGCTGGGGCCGGCTTCAACCATGTGAGATACTGTAGCTTCCCAACATGTCAAGCTGTACTATATGTTGCCTTTTACATGCCTACTACATATGAAAGTGTGGCGATGGTATCCACGCTGCCCCCGGTGGTGTTGGGATGTCACGCCGAGCCCTCTGTGTCTGTCTGAGTGGAGAAGGGGGATTGTGCCCTGTGCCTGAGTCGCAGCATGATGGCTGGTACAGTCATACACACAGACAGCTGGATACCAGCATCTCCAGGCGAAAAACAACGGGTGAGATGAAGCAGAGGTGGAAAGAGTACATAAAGAAAGATGTAACTCAAACAGAAAAGTGCAGTTAAAGGATTGTCTTGTAGCTCAGTTGTTTGAAAATGGTCCCCCCAAAAAAGACATAAGAAATGCATGCAATTCAGGTATTGTTTAACATTTTCAAATTCATATTTAATCACAATCATAATTCTTGAAGGAAAAATTGTGATTGGATATTGTTTTCCCAAATTGATTAGCAATAATAGCGCAGTTACTTTGATGTGCTGCCATGGCTACAGTAAAGCAAAAACAAACACGTGCAGGCTAAGGGAAACTACTGTATGGTACCACACATGACTTTCATGCATGTCTGGTGCCACAGCTAAAATAGTCCCCAAATAGGCCACACTCATCCCCAACTTTCTTAACTTCTGTGATTAACACCCTTATAACTCACAAGGGATGAGTTTTTTAAGCACTACTGTCAATATGCTGATGTAAACAACTAGCCTGCGAGTTCATGATTGATCAAAATGTTTTATAGATAGACACAGCTCAATTTATTTTCCCCCCACAACTGTCTGAAACAATTTACTACAAGACAAAATCTGATGTGGAGCCTTCTATTTTATGTGTGCTTCCTATGGGCTTTCACACTATAAATAATGTTTCACCTATTATAAACTTTTTGGGAAATTATTTATGTATCCTACAAAATAAAGGATACACAACACTGGCAATCCAGATATGTACAGTGGCTCATATGCTCTTTCTTATAACCAGAAGGTTGTGAGCTCGAATCAAGGCTCCCGAGGCAATACACTTCAACCAACTTGTCTATGTTTGTATGTGGTGAGAGAGAGTGGTTGGTCGGCCCGGGAGGTCGCAAATTGGCAACCTCGCTTCCATGCTCCTACCCCAGGGCAGCTGTGGCTACAATAGTATCTTAACACCCCCGAGTATGGAGTGAATGAATCATGCAATGTGTCTTTGAGTGCCCAGAAAAGCACTATATATGACAGATCCATCATTATTATGATCATTTACGAGTCCACGCACCTCCACTTTCAGAAACTACTAAGAAAATGCTTTCATCTCCTTTATATCAAACATCAAACAAATATAAAGTGAAAGACTTTTCTGAGCGTGAAGACCTTGACAGCACACAATTTATGATTAGCACTTACAATTATTTGGCACAGTGAACGCCTGTTTAGATAGTAAACGTAAACATCTAAAATGCAGCCTAATTGAATAGTGATAAAATGCAGAGCTCAGTACTCTTTCACAGGTTTAGTTTGGAGGGCAAAGCAATGGGGTGAAAGTGAGAGACAACAAGGAAGTCAGGATGGAAAGAATAACTGAGATAGAAAGATAAAGGCGAAACAAAGGGATCCAAAGACAAGGGGAAGGCAGCAATACGTAATTCATGAATTATTAATATGCAGAATATAATAAAAACTACAACTATGCCTGGGCATGTAAGAATAGTTAAATAGCATTAAAATGAAGAAAGAAAATATTGCTAGCGTAATTTTGTTTTTATTGACACGGAAAAGCATGCCAAACCCCATCCTGTCAAGAAACGTCTAGACATATAGACACTCAGAACTTCTCTTCACTCTGACTTCTTAATCCACATCTTAACTTTCCAATAATTCCCACCGCGAGTCAAAAAGCCAATCTTTTTTGAACATCTCTTCGTCATATCTACATCTCACTAAAAATCTCTGTGCACTCTTGTCAACGGGAGGAGACGGCAGGGTGGAGAATAGAGATAGGGAGACAAATGGCTGATTAATAGCTCCGATTCGCTTATCTAGTACTTCTCGGATACTTCAGAGGAGGAAATGAGCTGGCTGTCGCATTTGGAAACCGATTGGCTGGTAATAGAGCTGACTAATTGACAATTTCTCCCTAACAGCAGCGTCCCCGTGTGCACGTAAGCTCCTTGAACACATCACAAGGCTGCCCACTCACCCTCTGGTGCCCCACTAAAGGCAGGTCTCTTCAAAGGGGATAGATGCAATAATAAAAAATATAAAAAATGCCCTCGCTCTTGCATCATTACAGGCTCTCAAGCACACACCAACGCAGTCGAAAGTCTTGCCCGTGGCATTAGGGCCATCCTGCCACTTCTAATAAAGTCTCCGATGGACGCAGTAGGCCATGGCACAGTGTCCACTCCACTCTGATCTGGACTGCATCTGTCTTAAGCCAGATTTTCAGCCACGTCTGTCCACGGAGATCTGAGACTTCCAATGGCGCCTTCAATTAGAGCTGTAATTTCTCACCCACCCAAACACAAACCTGGAGGTGACGGCGTAGCAAGGATCGGGAATTTAGCCTGGTCTTGTGCATGTTGAAGCCTAAACCATATTTAACCGCTAAATTAATAAATATAGTAATCAAATGTTACTCAACTGACGCAGAAAGTGTAAAAATAAATGAATAATCGGTATGTAAATGTGCAGTCTATTGTGCATCTCACCAGGATCCTGTCCTCCGACTTGCCGCTCCTTGTGTCCTGTTTGATGGCTCGCACAAATTTAATGGGCTGCTTGTCCAGCACCTTCCTGATGCTCTCTGGGAAGAGTAAAAAAAAAATAAATTCAAGATAAAGCAGAAAAAGCTAATTATATAATGAAAACACATAACTGAATGAAAGCCCTGCCCTGAGATGCACTTAGACGCCCCGTAAAAAGCTTTTACAGGAGAGGAATCCATAAATTTTAACACTGGCCACGTTTGGCGAAGCGAACGGCATAACAAAGTGGAAGGAGACCATATGAAGAATACAGTATACAGCGAAAGGGCGTTCGGTTGAAACGTCTTTCCTTTTCGGGTCACCACAGCAAATCATCATGCCTTCTCGTGTGCAGTGATTTGCATTTTGATTTGGCAAAGACTTTACATCGTAAGCCCTTCCTGCTGCAACTCTCACACTCGTCCAGACTTGGAGCTGGAGCAGAATACATGCTGCAAGTAAATACAGCAGGTACATTAGTTTTCAAGTTTATTAGCATTTGTTAACAAACGTATACATTCAAGTAGGGTTAAAAGCCAGACTGATGGATAAATAGTACGCTATATAAACTATATCCAAAGTGAATTAAAATAAAAAATACCGGGAGCAGGGTGCATAGAGTACTTTACATTTAAAACCTTGAGATCGTTCACCAACAGTACACTTGCAGAAACATTTAACCTCTATGTTTTACAGGTTTCGTTATTCAATTATTAAAGAACAATAACAGTCAGACGCCCAACACGCCCAAAACAAAACGGAACAAGTGTGCACGTTCAACACACGCTCAATCTGGACAACCTCCAGCAGAACAGGACTCATATCTGTGCTATTTTTAGACCGAGAAGGAGGCGGAGATGCAGCTCCTCTCATTTCAATGGGACCAGCCACAGGATCCGGCCCGGCAATCTTTGGGGGCCCCACTTGAACTAATGAACCGGTGAAGCGAGCAGGGGGGTTTTAACCAATTAAAGAGCACAGGTGCATTCCAACCTTCAAAATACAATGTCAACGTTCACCAATCGAGCAAAACATTATGACCACAGGCAGGTAAACTCCTCGTGGGACCTATGGAGGCATTACAGCACGATTTCTCTTCACACTCGTGTTAAGAAGTCAGGAAATTGGCAAGAAATGTGTTCAGCGAGTTACACAGAGGATACACTGAGATAGCTGGCTAGATAACATAACGATCTCGTATCGTGTGGCGCTGCCTGCCTGAAGTGGAGTGGCCAGAATAGGAGCGAACAGTGGTGAATCAGGGACAGCAGACTTACATGAAGGAGAAGACACACTATAGTTCAGCTCACCACAGCTTGTTGCATCATTAAGCAGATGTCTCTTTACACGTAAACATTCTTGGCCACCTGGTTGGATATTGACAACAGCCAAAAATATGTTCAAGCTTTCTAAGAGGGCACTTGTTCTGAATACTTATGCACTCTTGGAATCCAGCAGATGGAGACACTTGGTGCATCATGCTGTGTCACATACGCCCCATTGTGTCTTGTCACCACAACATTCTTGCACAATGCCTTTCACGCGATATGGACCAAACAAAGTGGGCCCTCCCTCTCACAAGCATGGTCTCGCAATGAGGGAGAGGGAACTGCACACCTCTAAAAGGGATTTTCGCAAACAGAGAGCTGTTGACGTTAATCTGGGTAAGAACTTGACCTTGGCATCTGCTCTCAAAGGGGTTACCAGTAGCACAAGAGGTCAAGCGCGGCCGCAAATTGCTTATTTCCAGACCCATTTGATCTCAAATCCCACATTGTCTCTTTTTTTGACAGTTTGATGGATCTTCTCACTTCATTCTTCCCCAAAATACCCCCCCCTTGGTGTTGGAGTGGCAGGTGTGTTAATGGCATAATGCTGTTGGCTGTTATCGCAGGGCCAGACAGACGGCGACCTGGCCAGGATGAGCTGCTGTAAACAGGGATTTAACTGCTTCGAGATCATTAGTGGCCACATGCACTTCTGCAGCACCAACTTGGTTTTCCGTGACTGTATCCAATGGTGCAAAAGCGAAACCCACGCATCTCCTCCGCAATCACACAAAGAAATCTGGCAATGAATGGGCTACACTGCAAAGCTACACGTGCAGTTCGAATAACTCTTGACAGCTTATACGAGCCCGGCGTATGATAAAAGTACAGCTCAAATAGAAAGACGACACACTGCGATATCAATGGGTTTACCATCAGCGCTTTGTAGGCTACATCCATTTTGTTTCAAGGAAGACTTTATTTTATTTATAGCCTAAATTAGACATTTTAAAACTCAGGCGAGAAGAAATAGTCACGCGCAACTCCAACTGCTTAAGTGGTCTGCATGGAGCGATGACTCGCGGGCTTCACGCGCACTTCCGCCAAACTCAAGCTGAAGTTTACCTGTGATCTCCCGGCTGACGCTGGAGAACCCCGCTGCTGTCGCTGTAGTATCCTTTGAGGCCATGGTGCGCGGAGCTTCCCCAGCCTCCCCTCTCGGTCCAATACTTGATCTGCTTTTCCTTTAGTGTCCTTCCCGCTTTTCCTTTTTTTTTTCTTTTTTTTTTTTTTGCGGGTGCCTCCTCTCTCCACGCGCCCGCAGGTGCAGCAACAGCCGCTACGTAAAGTGATGAGAAGCGACGCACACCACCCCAGGACACTCCGAGGCAGAGCAGATCGAGAGAGAGAGGAGGGAGAGAAACAGTGATACAGAGGAGGAGGGGGCGGTGAAGGGTTATCGCTGGGCTCTGCATTAATATTTAATAAAGATTAGTATGCAATCTGCATTCTTTGAAATGTAATGTGCGCAATCGCGTCTCAAATATATATGGCATATGTTTGCATGGATACAACTGAATGTTATTTTTTTACTTCAGACATAAATTTTTCAGTATTTTCTCTAAAAAGGTCGATCCTCAAACAGAGGGGCACCACTGTTTTGGTCCGGGCTGTTCACACTTGGATTAGTATGAACTTTACATGTATTTTGTTCATGTCTTGGCCACCTGTCTTTCTGGTTAGAATCCAGTTAACCATAATATGTTCTATAAATTGTCACACAAAACAAATCTGAATGACAAATAACACTGCTCTTTCAGACAGCTGGTGCTGTAAATCTGAATTGACAATGCAGTAATTAATTAATGTCTATGCAAATCTTACAAACCTTTTCATCTCTGTACACCACAATCGACATGGGTGTGGGTGTGTTATATGTCTCAGCCAAACTGTATGGGGCGCCAAATGTAACATGCCTTATTTGGTGGACAGAATGACTTTTGTGTCACGAAATACATATATATTAATTACGAAATCACGTTACATCGTAACGCCGTTTGTCCACGGAATGCACACATTGGTTTGCATTGTGTCCACGAAACACTGAAGAGAGCACGTCGTTTCGTGGACCAAATTGACTGGTGGGCTTTTGCTTTCGTGGACATAAGGCTGAACACTATTCACTGTCGTACACTTTCATAAACTTTCGTCATAAAAGTATTGCGATGTGATACAGAAGGCATTCCGTCCACGCAATAGTAACTTCATAACTTACGAAATGCATTCAGTGACACGTGCTTTCATTCCGTGCACGAAATGCATAATGGTATACATTTCGTGAGTCAGCGGTTTACGAAATGAATTATGTGACACGATAATGTCATTCCGTGGACGAAATGCATTATAGAATCACGAAATCGGTTTTGTGACCTGCAACAATACATTTCGTGAGTCAGCAGTTTACGAAATGAATTATGTGACATTTCGTAAACATTTCGTAAACATAACATAACTGTTTACTCACTGTTTCGTGAGTCAAAAGTGTATTATGTAAACTGCTGACTCACGAAATGTATTGTTGTAGGTCACAAAACTGATTTCGTGATTCTATAATGCATTTCGTCCACGGAATGACATTATCGTGTCACATAATTCATTTCGTAAACCGCTGACTCACGAAATGTATACCATTATGCATTTCGTGCACGGAATGAAAGCACGTGTCACTGAATGCATTTCGTAAGTTATGAAGTTACTATTGCGTGGACGGAATGCCTTCTGTATCACATCACAATACTTTTATGACGAAAGTTTATTTCGTGTACGACAGTGAATAGTGTTCAGCCTTATGTCCACGAAAGCAAAAGCCCACCAGTCAATTTGGTCCACGAAACGACGTGCTCTCTTCAGTGTTTCGTGGACACAATGCAAACCAATGTGTGCATTCCGTGGACAAACGGCGTTACGATGTAACGTGATTTCGTAATGAATATATGTATTTCGTGACACAAAAGTCATTCTGTCCACGAAATAAGGCATGTTACATTTGGCGCCCCATAGTGAATAGTGTTCAGCCTTATGTCCACGAAAGCAAAAGCCCACCAGTCAATTTGGTCCACGAAACGACGTGCTCTCTTCAGTGTTTCGTGGACACAATGCAAACCAATGTGTGCATTCCGTGGACAAACGGCGTTACGATGTAACGTGATTTCGTAATGAATATATGTATTTCGTGACACAAAAGTCATTCTGTCCACGAAATAAGGCATGCTACATTTGGCGCCCCATAAAACTGTAGCTGTTTGAAACCCATAGAGCACTATTAGATATAACAAATGGGGCCATGGAGAAGAATGGTGCGTCTGTGTGCACCTGAACATGGGCTGGAGGTGCAGATGTCCCTGGTGTCTCTGGTGTCACTGTGGCCCCCGGGGGAGTCCCAAGGCCATAGAACAAAAGTGCTGTGTCTACTCACCATCTTTATGTATTTCTGTGCATGTGAGAGAAACCTTTGTTCCACTGTCTCCCTGATACTTCTGTGATTAAAGAAAAGACCAGTGGGGAGCAGTAGGAGCTTAGGCGGAGGCGGTGGCAGAGATTGGCAGCATGCAAAAGACCAAGGCAGCTTATAGACAGTTCATGTGTAAGTTCTCAAACTTTTCACCATAAGGTACCGTATCATTGATTTGACCATGTACAAGTTTCTGCCAAATGTGGGAAAATGTGTTGCATATTGCAGATCTGAGAATTACAGTGATTGAATCATGGCATTGTTATTGCTATTGTGTTGTATCTAAAACTTAACAATTAGTTGCTTTTTGTCTTGTGTTTTAATGTGAAACTGAATCAGTTGTAATGTAATGTTGTAATGACAATGAATTGTTGTTCAATTGAGTTCAAACAGTGCACACATTTTTTAAATGAGTAGTAGTAGTAGTAGTAGTAGTAGTAGTAGTAGTAGTAGTAGTAGTAGTAGTAGTAGTAGTAGTAGTAGTAGAGCTACGTACCTGTCTGGTGTAAAAACCACTATTGCATCCAGCTTTTAACGGGTTAAAACTTAGCAGTGCTGTTCAAAGATGCACTAAAAGATTGCCACATTATTTATTCATCGATGCAGCTTATCAAAGGATAAGAAGGATTCTGTATAGGGCCTCAATCACTTGTCAGGATTATTTTACACGAGGACGCTTGAGAAAAACAATGCATTTCAATGCAAGTCTTGCTTATGTTTGATGCGGACAGTTTATGCACGAGGAGGGAAGAAAAGCCTTATTCATGGTATTGTTTTTATGCCAGTGAGAGGCTTGGCGCACAGAAACTACGTGTGACAAAACAACATCTGTGGAGTGAAAATCCACGTTTTTCTCTCACTTTGAACATTCAGTATCTCAGCATGACTGGAAAGAGAGAGGCACTGGCACCTGAACCTCTCCACATCATCTCCCTCCCTGTTAGTTAGAAAGCGTTAACACCTACTGCGTCATGTTGCTCTCCATAACGTCAGTAACGCAACTCCAGACGATGCTTCAAAGAGTGCTTTTGATCTGCACAGTTCCTTAGGCGGGTTTCTCTCTCCCTCCCCAGTGTGCAACTATAAAACTGTGATATACTGCCCTCTTCTGGTCCAACGTAGTCAAAGCAATCAAGGACAAAAAGAAATACAAATACTGAAGACTAAGGGAAATTGTTCAACAAACAAAAGTGACTAAAACTGCACTACTTGGTGAGTCTTTTTACATCTATGTTTAGCCTATTGCTGTTATTTTTGCACAAATGCAACAAAATGGCTATGACTGTTACCACTACTACACTAACCCATTAGTACCTCACTTTAGAGAACTTCTATGTACTTTGATATTTTATGGGCTACCCATATTTTGAAATATTGTCTTTGAAGTTTCCAGGTTCTTCAATCAATCAATCAATCAATCAATCAATCAACCAACTTTATTTATAAAGTGCTTTTCATACACAGGTCTATTACAAAGTCCATTCTTGCCCAGTGCCTCCAATATTTACATATATGACAGTGGTCAGTGTCCCATGCACTCACACACCCACACCTACACCCCCGCCCTCCATCTACACGCACACACACACACACGCGCGCACACACACACGCGCACACACACAAAAGAATAAAATAGTACATAAGTCACAAACGGCGGAAACACTTTATTTTAAACTACCTTGATACATTGTACCCAACTAAATTTAGTACAATGTAATGTGCTATAATGTAATACGACATAAGACCCTGGGGTTAGGGCTTAAGGTGGGGTTAGAGTTTGGGTCTTATGTCTCATTACATTATTCCATGGTGTATGTAACCTGCAAGTACAAGTTACATAGCACATTACATTGTACTTAATGCGGCAGGTACAATGTACTAAGGGCAGTGTAAAATAAAGTGTTACCCATAAGGCTGTGTACATTCTCATCTCTAAATTACTGTGGCCTACACACCGATATGCCAAGCTTCTAAAACTGTAAAAAATGAATTCTAAAAAGCATACTACAGTTTGACTTTTGGTCCAAAACAAGCGGCACCATATATATATATATATATATATATATATATACACACACATATATAATGAAGTGATTGTAGGGATTTGGAAACATTTACTTGTGCTGTCATGTCCAGCTGATACAACCCCTATTTTTAATACTATTTATTTAAAGTCACTGTTTTGCTCCACCGTTAGTTCTTACTTAATCTCTCCACGGAAGTGTCACGCTAATGTTGTCTTTTAGAACTAGAGTTCCGATGGCATGGAGGTTGTGAACGTTTTGGGGATTTTATTTATTTATTTTAGAGGCAACATTTCCACCCATGCAGCCTGGCATCAGACAAATCTAAATGCTAATGCTTGGTCTGAGGGGGGGATCACTGCTGAGTGCACAGAAAAAGCAGAGAGAATGACCTAAAAGGATATATGCTGCTGTTGTTGTTTTGTTCTAAAGCAATCACTATGCAAAACTCACTGTGACCTTGGAATATTCAAATCTTACCTGTATTCACATTTGTAATGCAAATTATATTTTTAAATAAAGTCAGTATGTCCCTGTCCGGACATATGCTTTGACCCTTAATCTTTCTTTGGAGATAAAATAGTGAATCAATCAATTTCACTAGTATTTCATTACTGCAAGATGTGGGATAGTAACAATGTAAGTGCTTGCTGCAGTCCCGACTTGTATTCAGATGGTGACGGATACACTTTGGTTAGTAGACCTCGGGTCAGTCAGACTCAACACTCACAATGGTGTGTATGTGAGCTAACTGCAGAAAGCCCAGACCGACTCACAGGGTTTCAGCAGCTCTCCATCTTCTGCTAATGTGTTTACCTTGTGGTGTTTGTTATGCCAGATATGTCATAGCTTCCTATGTCTTTGTGTTTGCATTAAAAAAAAAAAAACAGCGTTTACACATGATCCAAATGAAAGTCAACTGTTTGAGTTTTGCTGGGATTATTTTTACATAACTTCATTACTCTTTCACCAAACCACAACAGCTCTGAACGTAATCACTAAATAATCACATGCATTTTGCCATCAGTTTGGTTCTGTTCTGCGTTTTTTATTTATTTATTTTTCTTCATCTAACCATGAGCCAGGTCATGACTGCATTTGGCTCATGGAGAGGTCAATACAGTGATGAATAAAATATTCCAATCTCCGTTTGAAAGGGGCCATAGAGTATCAGAGTAATATCACTAAATCAACCACTCCCTAACTTTAAAGCTTCAGGCCTCAGTACTCATGACATTTATAAATAAAAAGAGAAAGTGGGTTTTATTACTGTGGGTTTCCCAGAGAAACAGTCTCCTGTCAAAGCTTCTTGGAGATATAAATGAGGTGTGCAAAAGTTGACCGAATGAGGAATAATCTTTGACCACTTATAGACCTTTATAAAATGTGTGGAAATTGGTTACCAATTTTAACTTTATTAGGTTAATAATTTGGCCCTATAACCTCATCTAAATGTCTTCATTTATAATTGGAATGTATTTCTTCATTCATATATTGCGGAATCCTGAAGTAACAAGTATCGAAGGCTATCCCAAAAATGTAGTAAAAACTATTGTACACCCTGCCAATCACAAGATATAATGCTGCCTTTAGAAACGCTGTGTGTGGCAGAACCAGATCATTACTGTATTTCATTTCTGAGCTGAAAATTTAAGAATCATAAATAGTTTCACGCCGTTCTCCACAAAAGTGATCAGCGTGCAGCTTAGTCGTCCAAACCCCATTCAGTCACTCATGAATGTTTTTACCACCATATGTTCTGTGTCTGTGGGGGAGGCTGCAGTCTGTCACAGCGTGCCTCCAGAAGAAACACAAAAAAGAAGTTTCCAATTCTGGCATTACCCTGTTGGAGAGTGTGTTTTGTTCAGTTGTTTAACAAAGGACGCACACACTGATTTACTTTGATTCCCTCGGTCCTGAAATGTATTTGGAAAGTACAATTAACCATCACACCAATCAAAACTTAATTTGCTGTGCGAAAGCCAAAGCAAATTGTTATTCCTTTTTTCTCTCTCTCAGAACTGCTCAATGTGTCTCGAGGCACAACAAAACATCAACTGCTCTCCAGGATTTTTTTTTATTTATTTATTTTTTGCAGAAATGATTTTGATGCTTTTAATCTTTTTCTCTTTTTTTGTAATGGACCATTACAAATCAAACCGTGGTTCAGCATTGGTAAGTGTTTATCTATGGATTCAAAGGCTACCAGTTCCTTGAAAAGCTTGTAATGCACACTATCAATCCAAGCTGACATTATTATTATGGTTTTGCATTTACTTCGTTTGCGACCATGGGCTATGAACACCGACTCACGTTCACATTCATTTGCTTTGGGCAATAGAGAAAAATTGATATTGTCCCAGAATCAAACCCATAACCTCCTTGTTGAAAGAAAGAAAGTGCAACCCATTCTGTCGCAAAACACGATTTACTACAGGTTATAAGGATTAAACCGGCTGCAAAGTGTTCTTTTTCAACAAATCGTAAAAGAGCAAGTTGAGTCAGAGGTCAAATGTATCCAAAGACAGCTGTGAACCTTTTCACATCGTTATTTTAAACTTTAACCCTTCACGACTGCAAGGATTAATATAAAGACAGAATACAACAACGCAGAACAGAGACATAATGAAAATTTAATATGAACTATGTCCGGCTCCGATAAAGCTGCACCGACTGTTATTGAATCTTTGTGACAACTAACAATATTATGAGATCGGCTCCATAAATCTTTTATATGACATTTATACAATTGACAAAACACTGCAATTCTAAGCTTTTCAAAGATGCTTTTCATATTATGTCTGCATAGTTAGTGATCCGAATTGTTCCATATCCATGGTGAGTGGAATGTGAGGGTTGAGTTGTCCAGCAGCTCTGATACGTTCATCTAATACAAGCTTCAGCAGCCAACGTATTCCATCCATCCATTTTCTTGTGCTTTATCCGGGGCCGGGTCGCGGGGGCAGCAGTCTCCGCAGAGATGCCCAGACTTCCCGATCCACGCACACCTCCTCCAGCCAGGCCAGCTCGGAGACATAGTCCCATTAGCGTGTCCTGGGCCTTCCACGAGGCCTCCTCCCAATAGGACATGCCTGGAGCACCTCCCGAGGGAGGCGACCTAACATAACATATTGATACATATATATAAAAAAACAACAACAATGTCCTTTCTCAGTGTTACTGTACAGCCCAAACTGTCCAGAGCTGGCATTACATCTGCACGTGATATCATTGATTGTACACAGGCTACTCACTGTACATTGAAGGTGTCAATAGAAATCAGTGATGACAGTAAACAAAAGTCAGGAACTGAAATGGGTGAGTGCATCCAAGGGTCCAAAAATTGCCCAGAAGGTGCTCTTCAAAGATCAGAGGTATGGTAAACGAGCATTCAGAATAAACAAGATCCGAGGCACTCTAGCTGTAGATTAAAATCCTTTATTAGGAAAAACAGATGATACAGTGGGAGGAAAAAGTGAGCACACCGTTTGAAATTTCTAACATTTCTGCCTAAATTGCTCATAAAATGTGGTCTGATCTTTATTAAAATCACAAGCAGTGGACGCCCTGTAAAGATGACTCCAAGAGCACAGTGCAGAATACTCAATGAGGTCAAAAAGAACCCTACAGTGTCAGCTAAAGGCTTACAGAAACGACTGGCACATACCGACATCTCTGTTGACACATCAACAATATGTAAAACATTGAACAAGAATGGGGTTCGTGGGAGAACGCAGAGGGAGCCATTGCTGTCTAAAAAAACATTGCTGCCCGTTTGAAGTTTGCGAAAGAGCTCATTTATAGCTCAAAATATTCTGTGGACTGAGGAACCCAAATTGTTTGGGAGGAACACACAACGTCATGTGCGGAGGAAAAATGGATGAGCACACCAACATCAAAACCCTATCCTCACTGTGAAGTACAGTGCAGGGGGAATCATGGAGTGGGGGTGCTTTGCCGCCCTGACAACGTGCCATCATCAATGGAAAAATTAATTCACAAGTTTATCAAGATATTTTTGCAGAAAAGCTTGAGGCCATCTGTCCAACAGCTGAAGCTCAACAGAGGACGGGTGCAAAAGCAGAATTACCTGGTGCAATATATACAGTGCAAATACTCATTCAGTCATCACATCACCTCACACAGGCTATAACACATCATTCCTTTTCATGTTCATAAATTAGACTACAATTATCACATATACGGCAATGCTCTCTAACCTTACAAAATCTAAAACATCCTGGGAAGGAAGTATGCGGAAAGAAGTTAAAAAAAAAATCATCCTGAAATTATGTCACTTTCGGTAGAGCAGTTTATTCGAAAAGTGAAGGAGGAAGTTATATACTTAGACACCACTTTTCAACAAAACTGATAGAGATTTTTTAGTTTAACCAATCTGATCAAATATTAACTGTCGCTGCAAATATGTAACTTTTGGAGAACAGCGTACACTAAGACTTCCCTTTTGGCGTGTACAGCGCATAAGCGTTCATCCAACAATAGGAGAGGGAGAAAGGGTTCAGAACTTAAGCACTGAGCAACCACTTCTTATTGGTGGGCCTGAGGTGATGAAATGTCTTTGCTGTCGTTCCGTAGTCTGCCCGAATGTCAACTTGTATTTCTATGAACGCGTTTTGTACCCTTTCCAAAAAGATTTGTCCGATTACCAGATTTTCTTGAGGTATATTGTGTTGTGCCATCCTTTGATAATAGCAATAACACTTTATTTGATCATTCCAGGACATAAAGTGGGAGAGCTGGGCCTCCGTGCTCAAACTTCAGCCTCTTCAGATAGTTGAATAAGAGCCGTGCTGTGTGCAGACTGAGCTCTATAGAAATATGAAGTGCTGTCCTGAGACTGGCTCCGGTATTGTCTTTATGGTTTTAATCTCATAGTCTTTTCGCTCTGAACCCTCTCTGTAGAGTTCTCTTTGACCCAAGGAGCATCAGATGAACTGAGAGCTGAGCGAGATATAAAAAGTGCAATTAATATGTCTCATCGGTGTAGAGTTATAGCCCAGAGACTCCGGACTACCGAGACCTAAACCAATGTCAGAGTGCACCACAGACCGAAGCAACTGACTGAACTCCAATCTCATGTATAGAATGTAAATGAGATTGTATGTACAAGACTATCTACACATTGTAAATAGTAAAATACATAATATTAATATAATGTAACAAATCACAAGGATTGCCATCATTGTAAACATTTAGTTTAATTCGTTAAGTTTAGACCTGTTCTGGAATGCATGTGATGAATAGTATTAGTTTAGCAGTTATTTTTCAGTCTTCTCATGTGAAGGCCCCTAGATGTGTTAAAAAATGTGAATCTGGATTTAACACTAGAGATCCCAGAGAGGTGTCATTTGACCTTTATACCTGTAAAACCCAAGGATTTGAGCTAATACCTGTCCTCAAGTGCTTTTGTTATGCCAATGAGGCAATTGGTGGCGCACCACAGGAGCCCCCTCCTGCACCCCGGGTCCAGAGGACAGGAATTTCAGTTAATATGTAGGTTTATACAGTTACATTGATATTTTAACTCTTTTTGTTTTTTTTCACATATGTGTTAATGGACTACATAAGAAATATATATTTAACATTCTCATGAGGTGGAGGCTTTAACCCTCTATCACACAGCAACCCCTTTTCCAGATTTTGGCATTTTTTGTATAACGTCTCCAATTTTTTTTGGTTACTTTAAAAAAAAATAATAATAATAATTCCCAACTTTCCAACACAAGCCTCATGGCCCGCCCCAACCTGTGAACACACTCTGAAAACATTCTGAACATGCTATGATTTCATCACAGTTCATACATTCTGATGCACATCAGTGTCTTGAACAGGTTGTGAAGAGATTGTGATTAAAAAAAGAAGAAGATAATTTTACTCTATGGCACTTTATTATACAGGGCATCCCCTCTTTTGCTGCCACTATCTGGGTGCCTTCTGCATGTCTCCACTCCTGGCGTTGAGCTCACAATAGCGTCCCGTCTGCTACGTGGGTCGAGTGATGGCCATGATTTCCTGATGATCAGGGTCCTGTGAACCATCAAGCGTGGCTAACCTGCTGCTGTTTTGTTTATTAGTTTAGTCCCTTCTGATATAGTTTATTGCTTCTTTTTCTTTGGGGTTTGTTTTGGTTACAGCTCAGTTATTTTGAGTTTTTGGTTACTTTGTTATTTATTTTTGACTTGTTCTCCTAGTTAGTTTCTTTTCAAATATATGTGTAACCGGGTTTTATTTTTGGTTAGCCAACTGGGTTTGCTCTTAGTAGTATAGGAATCTTCAAATTTTAGATTATTTTGAATGAAATTAATTTTTAATCAAACTTGTTAAACTCTTGTAGATTAATAAAGTCCTATTTGTCTTAATTTAGCGTCCTGTTCTAACTTCTTACGTTGCAGCCAATCCTAAAGATCCTACTCCAAATGTTTTTTTAATAAACTGCTTCAAATTGGAAGTCAACGTCTGTCCTTTTTATCAGAAACTTACCTTGTGTTCTGGTAATTTGCCCCTCGGTATATACTACAATCTCCCCCTCCCCCTCCGCTGCTGATTTCTCAGGTGATGGCTCTATTTACAAATGAATAGATTCTAATTGAAGCCATCAGAGTCGTCAGTTTTGAGCTAAGGGTCATTTGACCCTGCTCCAGGACTTCTGGGGGGTTAGGGTTAATTTTCTATTTTTTAATTATCAGTATTTTTCTGCTTCAATAAATCTATCAACTCTCATTTATATTTCTGTGTAAGTTCTCAGTCGTACAGGAGTTGTCCATCTTCAATGAAGGTACGTACGAAGCCTTTTGGATGAGAGGTGAAACGTTCAAAGACTTCAACTACTGATTACAGAACATGAATCAAGTACCTTCATTGAAGATCTCATTTATATTGCACTTTCCAACAACACCAAGGAAGACGAAAAAGATACAACAATTTAAAAACACAAAATTACTACGGACATAAGGTGTTAAAAGCCAGTCTGAACCGATGAGTCTTTAACCTAAACTTACAAAGGGACAGGTCAGTGAGAAAACACAGGCTTTTCCATAGGTTTAGGCGCGAAACAGCAAAGGAACGATCCCCCCACAGTTTATACTATTTTGTGATATCATGAATATTACATTTTGTCTTACATTGGGTTGATTATGCTTATCATGGCTGAATAATTATACCCACTTTGCTTCCATGTAACGGTGTGCGTGTGTGACCTTTCCCAGTTACTTGTGGAGTGCTATGTGGATTTTGTAATGCTGTGACTTTTTCCTGTTTTGGATGCTACTTTTGGGACTTTTCACAAATCAAAGGATTGATTGCTTATCTGCAGTGGCTGCAAATGCAAATGCTGTGGGTACAACATGTTGCATCCCTTGAGTAAAAATACAGCAAAACACAAATCAGCGTGATATTTTCCAGGTGTAATAATAATAATAATAATAATAATGCATTAGTATAGCGCTTTTCTGGACACTCAAAGACGCTTTACAGTTGCATTATTCATCCACTCCATACTCAGTGGTGGTAAGCTACTATTATAGCCACAGCTGCCCTGGGGTGGACTGACGGAAGCGAGGCTGCCAATCTGCGCCAACAGCCCCTCCGACCACCACCAACCACTCACTCGCTCACTGCATTCGCTAGGCTTCCTGGTGTTACTAAACGGTCTCCCATCCAAGTACCGACCAGGCCCTTCCCTGCTTAGCTTTCAAGGTCTGACGGGACTGGGCAGAGCAAAGGCGGTATGGCCCAGCCGTGTCTCCTGTCCTCATGCAACTGTCTCAAAATTATACAACATTGCTGCTCTCACCTTTACGCACATCCATAAGTTGCACACACACGCACACAAAACAAAAAGACAAGACTACAAAACGTTTTGCTGCATCTCATGCCTAAGGATGCCTCCTGTGGATGGATCCCACCATGCACTGCTTGATGTTATTTGGTGGAGAATATAAAAAAGGATTGTTTAAAACGATGACCGAGGCCGGGGGGCATGAGGAAGCGGCAAAGAGAGGAAGGAACAGATTGATGGACCTGGACATAGGGTGAGACAGAAGAAGCGCTCAGTGGAACGTTAATCTTGAGCAGCGGAAAAAGAACTGACAATGACTGACTATGAAACCAGTAAGCATCTGCCATGTTCTCTGAATTGTGTCTGGTCAAATAACATTTGACCAGATTACTTTGGAAATAAATGGACTAGATCTGCATGTCGTCAGGGCTTTCTGTTTCTGGTGTCTGAAGAAAACGAAATATTGAATTGCCTCCATGAAGAGCTCTGATATTTTACAAGTTGTTGGACTGTCAGACACTTCGAAGAGGGTCTGTCTAAGAAACTGTACACCACCACAGTGAGAGAGAAAAAAAAATATTCCACTGCTTTGGAGATTATGCTTCTCCCAAGATATGACATATCCTTGCGCATAGAATTATTTATACATTTGTTAACAAGTCTGCTTATTTTGTGTGCTCCAAAGCTCCTCTGCGTAAGAAACAGTAAAGTTCTTATGGAAAGATTTGATTTGACCAGCAGGTGGCAGCAGGTACAAAGTAATGCTTCAGCTGAATATTAGCGTCTGTTAAAACCCCAAAGAGAAGCACCATCCTCTCCCATTGATATTAACGTGGTCATACTCAGTGAATACATTGTCTACTCAACATACCTCAGTGACAGTGAGTGACTTGTCTCTCAACAAGGAATCTAGAGACATTTTTGGAATTGTTACCTACTAACCACTTATCCCTTTAGCAGTCATAGGCTTTCAGAGTGTGTACACTCAGAAGAACAGGTCAGATTTATTCACTCAGGCTATTGTGCTTCATGTCCCCACGGTGTGTTGGTATTCAGTGAGTGGGCAGCTCACCAAACACAGTCTTTTCCACAGATTTTGAGCTCTGATTTATATACAGTAATATTCCACAGCTGACTGAATAATTTCACCAAAGCCACAAACCTCCAACTTACTATGCAGCCCGCTTTGTTGAACAATTAGCCAATCTGACACTAAGGGCTGATGAACGCACTTACAGACGCTCCCTCACTGCAACAGCTCTGTTTGTGTGTCTGTAATCGGCTATCATGTGTGCTTTTTTCCCTTTCCTTATAGGCCTAATGATCAGGTGTGGAAATTCAGTCTGTCACCTCCACACATGCCCAACATAACACACGCACACACACTTTTCTCCCGGGTCTTGATATGATCGTCGGGCGCAGAGCAGTGGTGCAGCCCGGCTCGACTCCTTTGGGGGGAAAGGCACACGAGATAAACAAGCCGACGTCTGGACACTATCATGCCGCTGTTTCCAGCGACTTCACGGCAAACAAAAATCGTGTCTGGACAGCTAATCTAATCATGTATTCAACAGGGACACAGGCGCAGATTCCCCCCCCCCCCTGCTATACCTGTCATACAATGAAGTTCTCCTGGGCTAGTTCCGCTCTCTAAGTCCCCCAAGGCAAAAGTCTCCGTTCATCAGCAGCGCGTGGCTCGGACACTGTCAAAGTTTTGCGGATGGGTTCTGATAGGAGAGCCTATTAGGGAGCGAGAGAACACATCATTCACTCAAGGAATTATGGAGTAGAAGTCTGGAAGTAACTTGTTTCACTGAGATGGCAATTGTGTCAAAAAAGTTGGATTTTCTCATGCCACAGCACATCATGAAAAACCCAGCATGCAGTCATTTGGTTAATATCTAATCACATTGATTTCACAGCGGATGCCCTTCCTGACAAGCCCTTCCTTCAGTCGACAAATGTGCCTATTTTCTGTTTATTTCCGTATGATCTATTTACTAGCATATGGTGTAGATTAATTTAGGACATAGGTTTTATGCCCTTCAAACAGACCTTGTTTGTTCATTTAGGATTGGAGCTGGCCCTGTGGCTAAATGACGACTGGAAAATAGTGTCTAATTGTTTTATTTCACAGTGAGTGGATGTTAGTGACATCTAAACGCAGTGGAGTGTGACAATGTGTTTTGCATGCTCAGTGTCTTACTGCTGGTATTAGGCAAATGCGGCACGCTTATGGAAGCATGATAAAGGATTATGGCGCCTCTAGTAACAGTGTGCTACTAAAAAGACGAGATGCTATTAAAGTATAACGCATTAATGAAGCTATATCTGTTTTAATCGGGGATGCCGTTTTGGCCGACATGAATCACACAAGGATTATTTATGATTTACTAAATGTATCAAGAAATTATTAGTTATTGTCTTTCCTTCCTTTGTTATTCTGAAATACAAACTTAAATGTTTGGGCATTATTTCCTGGACAGAAAATTATTACATTTACGTCGAGATTCCATTTTTACTATTGCAAGATACAACATGCGCCTTAGTAGAGGTGCAGGCACTTCATGCACTTATTCCAGGGATTTTGTTTTTTTCTTTTCTTCTTTCACTTCACAACGTCTTGAATCTGCATCTGTTTTGTATTAACACCTTGATGCATCATATGTATTTCTGAATACCGTCTTTGTGTGCCATCTCCAAAGCAGAGGGCCGCTTTAATTACCCTCTATTCCCCGGCCTCACAAGTGTAAATACCTTTTGTGTAATTCAGCCCGAAGTTCCCATTCACTCATTAGCCCTAATCCTCCCAAACGTCACCTCTGCGAGTCCGCCGCCTCCTGCAGGTCTTCCCCCGTTACACTATGGATTCCCTGTCGCTGGGGCTGTGGGGAGATCGAACTCTAATTAAGATTGTTAATGAAGATTTAATTTTCCACTTCAAATGAGCCACTGAACTCTGAGAGCTTCTTGAGGGAGACGCAAGAGTTAGGGAGAGTGGATGGGCCTTGGTAAAACTTCAGGGATAGTTCAAAGTCTCTCCTAGTATTAAGTAAGTACTCTCAATATAATATAAGAATCCAGAATAATATAAGAATCCAGTACCAGTGACAAAAGCAGTCACTGTGCAGTAGCATCAAACGTGTATTCAAAAAGCTAGGATCAAGACGCCTCTCATACAAAGTAGCTCGGAGTTCCCACTGTTTGGAAACTGGAGTTTGTACGCTCATGTGGGGAGGAGCTGGGACCTGCCTCCAATCTACACAGCCTTCTCCGACCCACACAACAACCACAGCAGAGATACACCCCATGTCAGAGCATAGGAGGGGAAACCTAAGAGCTGTCTTTACTAATCAACAACCCAGTACAGATGACAACATTCTGAACACTTTAGTGACAATGGAAAATCCCTGGACAACCCTACAAATGTAGAACAAACTAGCACTTGGATGGAAGCTATAATGTGCCAATAAGGCAGGTTTGAAACACTGCATTCTGAGGTCTACAATTAAAACAAGACAAACACTTTGTTGTTTGAAAAGGCTGCATTTTCCCTTGTCCTATTATTGCATACTCTATGCCTTTTTATCTGTTGCACAGCCCCATGAGGTTATTTGGCTTATAACTTTTTAAAATATACATTTAAATAGTTTATGCGCACACTGAGCACATCAAACCACCTCTTCAGTTACTTGTGCTGACTTGACCCCCGCCAAACACTGTGAAAGAGGGCTTACATTTCACGCTCTTCACAGTTTCTAGTCAGCCAGCCACAGGTAGAAGGATGTCGTAAATCTATACTGCTGACTATACAGCCCTCTCCTCCTTCTTTAACTTCCTCTTGCCTTATACCACACTTTTAAACCAATATGTAGTTGAAATGCAAAGTTACTCAGAATGTACAAACCCCAAACACTGGCGCTCCAGCTCCCATGCTGTGCGCTTTAGCCAGAGGGATCCCGAGTGTCAGGAAGGTTCAAACAGAATGGGGAATATCAATGCCTGAATGTTACACATGCTCCCGCATGCGCACACACCGGGGCACGCTGCACGTCCTGTGATGCAACGCGGTAGCCCCTTCCACTCCTCTGTCACTCCCAGGTGGATGTCTAACTCTTTATCTAGCGCCACCATTATACTGTGATCAATTATGCATGCTGTAATTATTGACAGTGTGATGACAGTGCGGATCACCTCCAGTGCTGCATTGCGGTGTTGACGCTCTGGGCAGCCTCATAAGAAATCATGCTAATGTTATGTTGATAGCAATGTTTGGTTGTTGATATTGGTTGTGGGTTTAAGGCGAGGCACACTGCAAGAACTTGAGCTGATCCAGAAAAGGTCCTAAAGCCTAAAAACTTAAATCATATAAAGCCCCAATTACACATTTGAATGTAGCATGTTGATTGTCAAGCAAAATTCTTCAAATATGTGTGATTAATTACGAATATTTCTGAAAGCTTTTGGAAGGATTTGGTGATACATTATTCAACCTGTTAAGTTTAACACGTTTTTAAATTAGACGCCCAACTAAACACAGCCCGTGGTAAGAGTAGCTGAGATGTGGACCAAGCAGCAACATGCCCTGCGTCAAACTGAACTGTTACCGTGTCTCAGATTAGTGAGACGCATTTTCACATCCCCTGTTCAAAAAGGAATGTCCAAACCTTGTTCAACAAGGATCATAAACGGAACAATATCTGAAACTGTTATGGTGGGTTATGGTTATGCTGCTTTATGGGTCATGGCAAAAGTCGCTAAACTGGAATAGAGTGGATTGTCTTATAACCAGAATGCTGGCGGATTTAAGCTCTCGCCAGTGCATGCTGTCATTGTTTCTTCGGGGCAAGACACTAAGAAAGTGTTATCAACCACTTTGAGTCTCTTTCTCCAAAACCTAAAAATCTGGTTTGAAATCTAGGTGTAATCTTGTGTTTGTCTCCAGCAGATTAGACTACTGTAACAGCCCACTGGCCTCATAAACGAGCCGTAGAACGCTGAAGTCCGGACTAGAACCAGAAAATACGATCATACAGTATTAGTCCAGTGCTCAGGTCACTGCACTGGTTTCCTGTTGCTCAGAGAACAGACTAAGTCAGCTCTGGCATATTAGAGGCATATAAGCCATCTCAGACTCTGACAACCTCATGGAAATATCTCCTGCTGGACCCAGAGTCAGGACTAAACACGGCAAGACTGCGTTTCAGTTTCATGCTGCTAAAATCTGGAACAGACTTGAGGAGATCTGAGACAAGCCAACAGTCTGTCAATGTTCGAACCAAGGCTGAAAACAGTTATTTTTTCATGGATTAATTTAGTCTTCCTTCTTGTGATTTCATGTGACCATAAAACAAGCTTTGAATTGTGCTCTACAAATAAACTTGCCTTGAATTATTATGGATATGACTATATAGGGGCGGTGCAAGAAAATATAAAAATATATTTACGTCCTCTGTTTCCACTGAATTTAAAATGTAAAAAATCGGGACCTGATGAAAATGTGGTAGAATAGCCCTGATACAAGGTTGAAGCAATAATGAAAACAGATATCCCATTGACCCGATTCATTTGCAATGACCTGCCTCTAGAAATTCAAACATATCACAGTTGGCTGGCCTTCCGACTAATAATTACGCCGATGCATGGAGATGGCTTTTTCCTAAGCACTGGAGATCCCACTGTAACCTAATAATACGGTTCTGTATAATGTGAACGACGTGGATATTAACTAATAAGCTCTCTGCTTCAGCCCTCTCCCTCTTCCCCTGACTTGAGGCGCGCATTATCATTGTAATCAAGGCGAGACCCGGCTAACACGATCATTCTCTAAACCATCATGTTGAAATAATCCCCTCCTTCATATTTGATTATTGTAATAAATCTTTTTAACCAGCTATTCAGTCACAAAGCAATGGGGAACATATCCTCCATCCATCACCGAGGTTAGGACAAATTCACAGACCAGAGAGCACTGCGAGGATTAGTTTCAAAAAAGGGATTTATATCTTATGGCTGTCAGGTGTGGTCTGTTTGCCACCGTTCACAAGTTTGAAACGTCCTTTTCTTGATTATTATATATTTTTCTTTAGCCAGAGAGCAAACAGAGAACTCTCTTTCTTTGTCTGAAAGCGTGATTGTCCTGTCTGTCCTCCATTACTGACCTCATATCCCCCATCGGAGCGGATCAGTCCAGACAAGGTGTTCCTTCATCTTTGCTCAGACACACACACACACACACACACACACACACTATGGGGCGCCAAATGTAACATGCCTTATTTCGTGGACAGAATGACTTTTGTGTCACGAAATACATATATTCATTACGAAATCACGTTACATCGTAACGCCGTTTGTCCACGGAATGCACACATTGGTTTGCATTGTGTCCACGAAACACTGAAGAGAGCACGTCGTTTCGTGGACCAAATTGACTGGTGGGCTTTTCCTTTCGTGGACATAAGGCTGAACACTATTCACTGTCGTACACGAAATAAACTTTCGTCATAAAAGTATTGTGATGTGATACAGAAGGCATTCCGTCCACGCAATAGTAACTTCATAACTTACGAAATGCATTCAGTGACACGTGCTTTCATTCCGTGCACGAAATGCATAATGGTATACATTTCGTGAGTCAGCGGTTTACGAAATGAATTATGTGACACGATAATGTCATTACGTGGACGAAATGCATTATAGAATCACGAAATCAGTTTTGTGACCTGCAACAATACATTTCGTGAGTCAGCAGTTTACATAATACACTTTTGACTCACGAAACAGTGAGTAAACAGTTATGTTATGTTTACGAAATGTTTACGAAATGTCACATAATTCATTTCGTAAACTGCTGACTCACGAAATGTATTGTTGCAGGTCACAAAACCGATTTCGTGATTCTATAATGCATTTCGTCCACGGAATGACATTATCGTGTCACATAATTCATTTCGTAAACCGCTGACTCACGAAATGTATACCATTATGCATTTCGTGCACGGAATGAAAGCACGTGTCACGGAATGCATTTCGTAAGTTATGAAGTTACTATTGCGTGGACGGAATGCCTTCTGTATCACATCACAATACTTTTATGACGAAAGTTTATTTCGTGTACGACAGTGAATAGTGTTCAGCCTTATGTCCACGAAAGGAAAAGCCCACCAGTCAATTTGGTCCACGAAACGACGTGCTCTCTTCAGTGTTTCGTGGACACAATGCAAACCAATGTGTGTATTCCGTGGACAAACGGCGTTACGATGTAACGTGATTTCGTAATGAATATATGTATTTCGTGACACAAAAGTCATTCTGTCCACGAAATAAGGCATGTTACATTTGGCGCCCCATAACACACACACGCACACACACACACACACACACACACACACACACACACACACAGACACGCACAAACGACGGGACTGTCGGGAAATTTCAAGGAGCCACTTTGACAAGGCGCACCTTCCCACTCCCAACGAGGTGCACAATGATTCGTATGCACAGCGCGGCTCATCCCTCAATTGCTTTCAGTCTTGCTGAAAAACATGAATAAAAAAACGCAGCACAAGTCTGATTATCCAGAAATTTGGGAGGCTGCGGGAAGGAGAAAGTTTGGAAATAGATGCTTTTTTATTCAAGTTTACAAAAAAAAAAGGTACAACAGAAATAAATACAGTGCACGGAATTGTGGAGTTGTATTGACATTGTGCAGAAGCAATTAGAGCGGAGGAGGGTGCACAACTAATGGAAAGACTGGTTAGAGGTTAAAAGGTCAAAGTCAGAAGTATTTGGTGCTTAAAAGTCAGCAGTTTTTCATAAATATGTCTCACACTTTATAGAAAGCAAGTTAACTTTTACAAGTGACACGAGTCGGCCATTTAGCCATAAAATTATGACCATCGACCCAAAACAAAATACTACATAATACTTTTGACTTCATCATGGCATCTGAAAACATGGAAGAATAAATAAATACGTGAATACAGTACGAATGTGCCCCGATAGCCTATTGGGCAAGGCAGCTACACATGTATGTATGCCGGTATCCAGCATAAGATGGGTTTGAGTCCAGGTTCTGTCTCTCCCTGTTTTTCACCCAATTTACCCCTGCTGTCCTGACTAGTACAGCCTACAGGTGAATAAACCTTTAAAGGGGGGGTATTATGTAAAATCGACTTTTTCAAGCTTTATATCATGTTATTTTGTCATTCCCTCATTAAACACATGCCTGGAGTGTTGCCTCGGCTCATTCACATATTTTTGAGTAATCAGTAAAAACTTAGACGGCGGCCATTTTAGGTGTAGCTATGCCTCAGTCCTCCTAGGAACGCCCCCACCTCCTGGAGACGCCTGTGGACCTTTCATCACCAGCCAAGCCACCAACCACTGCTCCTCAGCTCAGCAGAGCCCCCACCCCGCACAGTGTTGTTGTTTAAATGCCACAGTAGTGTGCTGAAGGGGGCGTGTCGGAAAGCTTCTTAAAGAGACAGAGGCCTATTTCAAGACGTTCAGTACAGCCATTTTGAGAGAGCAATTTTATTCAAGGAAGTTATTTTAATTTACTGCATATACAGACCAACAGAAGATTACGTCATCATTGTAGTGTGCTATAGACTGGTGCTGTGTGATTGAAAAAAACATAATACCACCTCTTTAAAAAAATGAATATTTTTAATTCCGTGTTTGGGAAATGTAACACTCATTTCTACCATATATTTATACTTTATTGTCAGGGACAATAAAAGATTACCGAACACAACAACTTGCAGATGAAAAGTGCTTTTAAGAACAAAGAATTTGGCCAAACCATTTTCCCTGTCACCTTGACACAGTTTATCCACAACAATGGAGAAAAGAAAAAGTGGGGTTCACTCTTGGGGAAAGCAGTCTCCGTTCCATTTAAAACTGATTCAACTAATCACGCATCTGATTGGACCAATTTTGGGGCTCAGGAGGTGGAATAATCAGAGAATGGAGTGCTTCAGTCAGTGTACTACTTCACACATCTGAAATAAGAGAAATCAGTCAACCCTCAGCTGGATTTAGACCAATCAGCCGACGGAGCGCTGTGAAAAAATACACCCGAGATGAAAATCTGGAGCCATTCACCACTGGGATTAACTACAAAGTGTCACTTATAGGCCCGGGTAATTGTTATTTCATTTCAGATTACCTTAATAATTGGCAAAGTAAGGTGCTTATTTGGAGAGGGACTCGAAAAGTTGGCACAATTCATTTGCATTAACCGCGTGTGCTGCTTTGGCAATACGTGTTCTATATTACATTACCTACTTGGTATGAAATGTTCCAGAAGCACTGCTCTAAGCCAAATGGATTGTACACACGGAGGAATTCAAACCACAGCGTCAACCTTAATTTGCTTGCATACATGTGTCATATTCTGTAAGTATATTTTGGCACCAGAAAAATAAATAAATAATGTGACGGTCGGTTATTAAATAAATGCTGTGCTAAATACTAGTCAGCAAATATACAGTAGCTTGTGTAGGGTCAGAATAGAGGGTTTTGCCTTAATCCAAGCGACTTCATTGCTGTCAGGTCAGATTCACCTCAGTCAAATCTCATGCGGTTGTGCACCCCCCCTGCTCATATCTCCGGTCCTTGTGCAGTATTACAGAGTTTTGTACATTGGTCCTAATCCAGTGCAGGTGCGGCGTGGGCCGGTCAGGGGCTCAGGTAAGACGAGTGTGTATGTGGGTCAGCCGGCCTGGTGTCCCACACGAGTACCATCATCGTGTTAACGTTAGCAGACAAGAGAATGGAGCGAACAGGCAGAGCGGGTCGGTGGCTTTACAGTGAACCAGAGACAGGTGATGGCCACATTGTGTATAGAGTATTATTTGACACACTTGGTAAGAAATTGGGGAATATATATTTTATATCATATGATTCTGTTATGGTATATTCAAATTTGTCATTATTTTCACAACACTGGAATTCCCCATAATAATAAAAAAAAATAACGACTCTTTCTTAGGCAGTACAGGTACACTTCATTAAACAAGGGTCTGGGCCGAGAGTTACTTATTATTTAGAAGAATAAAAATGTGTAGTACTGCTTTATATTCACAGAACACATTTCTTTTAACAGTGTTGATAGCCAAAATAGACAATATTTAATATATTGTATCCACAGTGTTTCCATATTTATTGCTGTGCACCTGTAAACTACCAAATCTATCCATAAAAATAGCATTACTCTATATATTACTCTGATTGTAGCCTTATATGGGAATTTCTGCTCACTCCGATGGCTCCGCGCTTGGACAGGTTTGCTCTGAGGCATCCGGTAACTAATGTTGTGCAGAGGAAACTTTGCCTGGAGGCCACATGTATAATTGAAACCTTCTCCTGTCCATCGCAAAACGGGAACAAGCCTCACCATGTTGACTGTAAACAGATCTGGGGCTTTGTCCATTTCTAAATCTACAGTACGTACACAAAGTCTCCACAGTGCTGCATTTGGACATATTTTACACTCAAGTACAGGACTGTGCCAAAGTCTTAGGCAGGTTTTCAAAGAATTGTCATGGACTAGGAAGGTTTTATCAATGTACAAAAATACACAAAATGATACAAAAAAAGTATTAGCACTCAGAGAAGATAGACCTACGCCAAGGCACTGGATCTACCATGCAATGCCCAAAACAGTACCCAAATCTAGCTCGGAAGGGGGTAAATGCTCTTCCCAATGAACCACGAAACTGTACTAAGACTCATGATTTCTTCTATTAATAAGATATGCAAGTGTCTTCAACCTTAAAATAACAATAAAAAAATACTTCTTGGCCCCTAAAACTCAAATAAATAAAAACCTGTTGTTTTCAACCCCTCTAAAACTTTTGCACAGTACTGCATGTGTTAGCAATAGTTTGTGAAAGTATTTACACTTACGCTTATTTATACAGTCAGACATGTTAACTCTTTTTGTTTAACTGACATCTCATAAAGCAACGTTGACATGATTCATTATCTAGTATTGAACATCACACGGTAAAAAAGTGCTTGCCAACCAAAAAAAAACTCACTCTGACCATTAACACTTGTTATGTATTCACATTTTTGGCCAGAATTGATTGCCGTAGCTTCTTTTGTTTTTACTGGTTTTCATTGCATGCCGTGAGTCTGCAGGAGAGGCGACGGAGGACTATGTATAAAAAATAGTCAGAGACATCCTTAATAAAAACATTTATAGTCCAATAAAAGTGTTATACTCCATGACGTAAATGGAATACGTATTTTATCGCCGTACAATCAGAGCCAGTTGCTTTGTGTGTCTTTGTGAACACAGGGAGGACCCGGGGGATGGCAGGGGCGAGGTGAGGCTGGGGATACAGTGGATCATACCCTTAGCTGGCTTAAATTTTTCACAATGTGTTTCTTTTATATCCTCGTGGGCTAAAAAGGAGGGGGGGGGGGGGGGATCTTTTGCAGTGTGTAAATGATTCATCATATTCATTTGGAATGAAGTAGTGAGCTGAATAATTCACTTTTTCCAGCGCCGCAGTTGGAATAAAAAGTAACAGTTTCTGTACAATCATCTCACTTCACTCGAGCTCTTCTTTTCACTACAGTGTGTGTCCTCTATAGGTGTTTTATTCCGCCGCCGCTCCCCATGTCATCTCAGGCTTTTGTTAAGTGTTTACTCTTACACTTTCTCTCCCCACGACTAATGATCCATCTCTGTAATGATCACTCTTTAGAAAGTGGTAGTGCGCATCCTCTTTCCCCCGCGATATAATAGATGTGTGTTTGTTATACATCCACACAGGTTAAAAAAAAAACAACAAAACGCCGCGTCTCTCCTGTCGTCTGCCGCCGTTACTCATGCTCAGTACGTGAGAGTTGAATTAAAATCCAGTCGGCTGATGTTTGGGTTGTTTTTCTTTGTCCGAAGCGTTTAACAAATCGTCAGTGCCCCGAGCAGAAGCAGCCTGTGCATTGTCTCCGTATCTGTGCTCAACCGTATCAGCGTTTCAACGCTTATTGCTTTAAATTACATCAATCACTCCCTCCCCCCTGCCCTCACATTCGCTGTCCTCCCCGGGCTCATTTTTCTCTGTCTCTTTTTATTACTTTACCTCTTCATCTTTCTCTCCCCTAACTTCTGCTCGCATTATTCTGCCCCGGCCTGCCTTTTCATCATCCCCCGTTCCCTCCTTACTCTTCTACCCCCTTTACCGCCCCCCCAAAATATGTTTCATATGTATCAGTCCTTCCTCTCGTCTCCCCCCTCCCTTTTCTCACATTCTCCGTTTGCATTTCCCACACATTTCTCCTTCTCGTCTTTCTCCTTCTCCCGTTCCTTAAAAAGTTGGGCGAGTTTCTCGAACTGCGGACCCCACTCCTCCAGGCCGGCGCCCCAATCGTCCTTGTCTCCGTCTTTGTCCCCTTCGCTCTCCAGGGAGCTCAGGGAACCGGCCCGTGACCCAGTGCCCTCCAAGCCGTACACTTGCACCGAGTCGTACGGCGGCTGAGAGGGGTCAAAAGTGACTTGGGCGAGGCGCAGTCGGAGGAATTCTCCCACCCGTAATGCCAGAGATGGACCTCCCGGGGGGCCACGGACAGCTTCTACACCGGGATGAGCCCAGGTGGAGCCAATCACACCAGGATACCCCCCTCGAGGCAGGGGCAAAAGCTGGGGGGTCATATCTCTTCTTCCAACCACGTAGCCTCCCATCCCAACACGGTCACGCCAGTCTCCAATTAAACCTTCAGGAAATCCAGTCGGCGTCCCGGTCAGGGAAATCCCGCATTCTCTGTCTCCTCTGCTGACGACAAAGCTGCTCCCCATCTCCAGTCCGCGCCGCCCCAGTGTCCCGGGGTAGTCTCTCTGTCCTTGTCCCTCCGTGCTTCCTGGTGTCCCGCCGCCTTCTTCAGCCTCGCCCTGGTGAGGCCCCGAGCGCTTCGGGGATGTCCCGGTTCGAGAAGCCCGGCGTCCCGTCAGAGGCAGCGTGGCGGAGTCGCACACCCAGCCCCCCACAGCGCCTCCCTGTCTCATCACAGAACCGGAGCGCGTCATCACCAGGTTGTGCTCCCGGGGCATGATCTCGGACTGCGCCTGTGGGGATTGGAGGTGAGTGGATTCAGATAGGACTTGGGGGTAGACCTGGGGTTGTTACGTTAGGAGACAAAAAACAAAGGGGAAATGTTTGGGTTGAACATTTTGGGGCAGGAGGGATGAATGAACGAGGGAGATGGAGAAAAGCAAATGGAAGATATTAATCCAATGCTAGAATGAGCTAACACTGCACTGTGAGGAGGAAATGGACAGGAAGTGATAAAAAGATAAAGTATTTCAAAATTAAAATTAAGAGGCCTATATTAGCTAATAAATAAAACACAAAATGATAATGAACAGAGGGATATAAATGTCTATCCAAATCTTCCTTCCACATGGTTTCTTAGTAAATGAACACAGTACTACAGTCACCATAACTATTGCCTAAAATAATAATAATAATAATAATAATAATAATAATAATAGGCACAGTGTTTGAGTGAAAAAATAAATAATTCATTTAGATTTAGTACTTTCCATGAGGCCCATATAATTAATTGAGAACTCAATTTAATATTAATCTTGTTTCAACATCTCTGACTTTCTTTCCCCAGGCATTAGAGCTGCTATCCATCAACACACCCACTCACCCTTCACATATGCATTAACTGCTGATACTAAATACACAAGCCAGGATTGTTTACACAGATATATTATTATATGGCTCTTAAGCACCACTTTGGATTATACAGATGGGGTCGCCTAATGTTACTTCTCATTTCAGCCTGGAGGCTTTAGATTTTGGGCAGTCCAACATTGAGCTACACAGGCCGTCAGCAGTTTAGCTCACCTGGACAAACACCAAACCATGCAACATATACGTGAGTTTGCAGCAGCGCGTGGGCACATTATCCTTTCACATGATGTGGCTGCTACACATAATGAGAGCTGGCGGACACATCCTCCAGTCAGACCATATTACACAAATATCTTCTTTGTCCAGTTTTTGTGTGGATAGCTAAAGCCTTTCCTTTTCTTAAACTGGCCTATTCAGCACCATTTCTAGCCATCAACATTTTTCCCTCACACAGTTTTGTTTGTAGAGCAAAGAGCAGCCGCTAGATTGGAGAGGACCAAGTTGGACTAGTGCGTGGGGTGTACAATGTCAACTGTGATCATAATGTATCTCTCTGTTGCTGATCATGCTGCTGACGTTTTTTTTATTACTATTATTATTTCAATACCTCAGTGATAATTTATCAGATTTACATGGACAATAATAAACAGGAGTCCAGGTTACTGCTGAAACTTACAGGCCTATAATAGCCCAACCATGAGAGTCCATTTTAATTAATATGTTTTTTTTCTGGCAGCCCAAAGTGCCACAATCCACCAGGAAACAGCCCAACACGACCGAGTACTCAGCACACCGCTCCCTTAATTGTTTCTTGCCAGGGTAGTTTAGGTTGATACAATCTGTGTTCAAGCAAGAGGCAGTAAATTATTATTGTTTCAAAAGAAATTGGTCTTATTATTAATATTCTAGTGTTCCTAAAATGCCATGTTTTCTGCTGCATTGCAGTAAGCTGAAGCTGTTGGTCCGCCTCAAGTCATTATAATAAAACATAGATTATAATGTTTATAAATACATGTAACATAATGACACTACTCGGGATCTAGCCACTTTTATGTCAAATATTATAGCTTGTCCCAAGGCTGAAACAGCAGCTCGAGGAAGTTGAACATAAAACTATATAGTATGTGTAATTGCAGCTAAAATGCATTTGCGGGAGGCCAGGACATTTGCTGTCAGCCTTTTAATCGGCTCAGCTTTATGACAGTCGACTCAGGGCATAATCCTGGCTTGTGTGCACAGTCCCACAAAGGCGTCAGGTGCATGGAGCAGCTCTCTGCACTGGACATAATGATTATAGTCTGTGCACTGTCACGCTTGAGCTTTTGGGGTGAAGCTGTTATAAATCTTACCCAGTCCATGTCTTGACCGTTGAGTTTGTCCTCACTGGCCTCGGTGCAGTTACTGGCTGTCCCCGTGCCCCCTCCTCTCTCCTGACTGTCAGATGTTCTTGGCGTCCCTCCGTCCGACGTGCTCACTCTGCTCTGAGGCGCCGTCCCATCTCTGCTGCCAGCACGACTCCCAATGCTCAGGTCTGTGGGAGCGATGTAGACAGCCCCAGACTCCATAGGCCCCACCATGGCCGCTTGGTTCTGGATGACCAGGGAGTGATCTGGCTGGCCCCCAGGGAAGCGGTACCCCAGCTCAGCCAGGCCTGGCTCGAATGCCCCTCCCGGAGTGCGGCGGAGCACCGGGAGAGTGGCGCTGCTGTAACAGACCCGGCCGTACAGGGGACCGCCAGGGGCGCTGTATGTCTGCTCCAATCCCTGGTTCTGAGCCCAGCTGTAGGTGCGACCCTTGTCCACTGCTCGCTGGGCATAACGGCTGCAACATATGCAAACTCTGTATTATACTGTGCTCAACAATATGACTATGAGTTTATTTTTAAGCGGCTCATCTTGGTTAATTGGAGGTTTAAATGCACTTTGCAAATTGTGGTCATATTCTATTGTGGTATAATTTAGCAGTACTACAATTAAAAATAGTATACATACAATTTTAAACTTTTGACCTGCAACTCTCCTTCACACTGATATACAAAATAGTTCAAACATGTATTGGAGCCAAGCAGTATAGTTTGAGAGAGATAAACAGCATTACTAAAGGATTGCACCAAATTGCATTAGAAATTGCATTGTTGTTGGGTCCAGCTCCTCAAACAGTGGAAAGCATTTTTTTCCAAAGCAGCCTTATTGTATTTTCTCATAAGGCTCACATGAATTCATTGGAACTAATTATTAGTCCAAAGGCAAAAACATTGTTTCAGTAGAACATCAAAGTGTGTGAATAAAACACAATACTGCAGGAGGGCATGCCGAGCCGTATCTAAATCAACACAACAGAGTGGTCTCAGAGCTGCAGACTTTTGACTTTTGGACTTGATACCGTACTTTTAATCAGATTTTTCATAAAGAATGTTGATACTACATTGCCTGACTAAAAAAAAAGTTGCCACAAAAAAAGGTCAAACATTCACTGTGGCATTCTTTTATTATCTTCTGCCTTGCCAAAAGATCCAGTGCTACAATAATGTTTCACCCCGATCTTATATTGATGGGCGCGTGTACTTTTCCTCAACTTTATACACTCATTTTCATTACAGGAGTGATGGGTGGCTGAAGCCTGTCAAAACGTCTGGTTAAGATTTGATTTTGATTAATGACGTATTAAATGTAATGCTTTTCCAAATCCAAACTGTACTCACATGTTTCGGCTATCCAGTGTGCGGTAGCCCCTTGTGCGTGAGCTGTGGGGGGCGCTCTGGAGCGCAGTGATGTCGAAGGCTGCGGTGTCGGCCTCTCCTCCGCCCTCGTCATCATATGTGATAATGTTCTCCCTCACATCGTCCTCCTCCAGAGGAGACAGCGAGTCACGCTTCTGACGCCGCAGTGATAATGACAGGGCGCTCACGGCTGGGGACGGGTGACAGAAAAACACGACAGTCAGCCATGGTGGAGAAATTGGAAAAAGAATGATGAACAAGGGAGAAGGGGCACAAGTCGCAGGGGAAATAAGAGGAAGGAAAGGTTTGGAAGAGTGAAGAGGCAAGAGAGCAAGGGAGCACATTGAGGCAGGAGGTGAGACAAAACGAATACCGACAAAGCCCTGGGTTAGAGCTGGTATATCATATCAGCCTCCTGCATGCCGCCGCTCGGTAATTGACTTTGAGCAGCAGCCAGGCAAATGGACCTTTTATTCTCATACGGCTCTCCATGGCTCTCTCCTGGTCCCAGAGCACACGACGTTTGACCCGGGGTAGAGGCAGAGTAACCCAGCTCTTTGATATAATATACTGGACATATGGAAATGTGAATCATTCAGTGTCAGTGTGATTCAACATGGATTGATTTGACTGTGCAGGTATTAATGATGCATTTGGAACATTGACTGGAATGTGCACTGTTGACACTAACACAAAAAACGGCAGTAGTGAAACTTTTCAAATGTCAGTCAATGTAGTCTGAGTGAATTATTTCGCTCCGGTCTGAAAGATGTTAAAGTCAGTGGTTTGTTATGTTATGTCACTACGTTCTTGGGAAAGACCCTTTAGCCACCTGGCCAGTGAAAATGTGGTGTGGGAGCAAGTGGTTAAGGAGATACGGTTGGCATAGATTCACAGCCATGTTTCCCTCAGGCAGTCCTAGGGCAGCTGAGGCTACAGTAGTTTATCATCACTGATGTAGTACACTTTATCAATAATTGTAAACACAATGCACACTTTTATGATCGCTAGAGCTTGGACATTTATGATATTGTTTCAATGCCATTACGGTTCCTCTACTCCTGCATAACTTCCATCTGCCATCGCTAACTTGAAATAAACTGTAAATCTAAACATGTTGGACATTAACTATTGATCTCTTCGTTCTGAGGCAGTATGCAGCCTCTACAAGTTGAGGTTGTTGAACTATTGTTATCTGCTAACATGTGAGTGTTTATTATCTTTATGAAAAGGTCATGATTGATAGGTGACATTTGAAGGCACTGAATTCCTATCTCAGAGTTGAGAGCAGGAGAGACCAACCAAGAAGAAAAAGAATCTTTATCCCTATTTCACAATATAGTAGAAATACTATGGGGGATATACTGTATTCAGGGAAGACCTTGTTTTCTTCTTCTGGAAACCGTTAAACAATCTCCAGTCACTCAGAAATGTAAAATGAAAATAAATAAATAAAAGGGACTGTTGTATGTAAATAAAATTAAGTATGTCATTTAATTTGTATAATAAACAAGTGTTTTTTGAGAACCAAACCAGGCGTGATTGTCCAAACAGACTGCTTTAAAGTAGTGTTCATTTCCCGCTGCAGATAACGCCCTTGTCACTCGAGAACTCATTTTCTAACTCCAGCAGAAGTCACTCGGCGTCATCACCTTCACGCCGTGTTGCGCTTCTTCCTTGATTGAACTAGTCTCCTCTGAATGATAATGCCCCTATCACCGAGGCATGAGTAGTGATCCAACAGACTGAATGGAAATGACAATGATGCTGGCCGCGTGCCAGAGCCTTCTCAGCACCTACACATTATCCAATTGAGCTTTGAGAATTTCTGCGCAGGTAGCACTGACATTTTAATATGCCCCCTCTAAAACCGAAGGGCCCAACACTCAGGCAGAATTGTTTTTTTTAGCTGTGATTAGCACTGACCTTGGCAGAGGAGAGAACTAGGCCTCAGAATGAGACAGTCCGCTACCACAGAGCTGTGACTAAGAGCAATATTTACGCTCCTGCCTCCTTTATTTCCATATGCAGATGAAGCATCGAGGGATGCAGCCAAGTGTAAACAGCCCTAAACTCTATTTGCACATCTTTTTATTTGCAGATTAGCATTAAACTGCTCAATCTCAATGGTTCAACAGTGCTTTATGATATACAGTCAGAGCAAGAAGAAAACACTCGAGAATACAGCAGATCCAGTACATAAAAGAAACAACAAAAGTGAAACCTTTGTGAATTTCCAAGGGATTATCTTGAAGATGTCTGTAAATGACTGGCTCTGAATGGTGCCATATTAGCCCTCTAATATTCTAAACATGTGTTACAGCATATTACTAACCGCTGACAAACCTTCTATTGTATACGTTAGTGTTCGCGCTGTCCTTGGTTTGTATTCGTATTTTAAACTATAGCATCAAACATGTTTATATATGGAATGAAAGTGGTCCGTGGCCTGGGTAAATGATCAATTGCTGCATGTTTACCTAGCAGAGTGGCGACACAGGCCAGGATGGCCAGCAGGGCGGCGGTGCTGAGCCCAGGGGAAGGCAGTGTGGATTGTTGAGGTAGACAGACAGCCTCTCTGTCCCAGTCCCCTTCTGTCTCCTTGTCCTTGTCCCCAGCGCGTGCACCTCCTTTCAGGCAGGGGCAGACAGACACAGTGACCGTCCCTGTGCTGGTGAGGCCTGACGTCCCGTCCCGCAGGACTAAGGGTACATACATTGTCAAAGTGGAGGATGCTGAGCGGGACAAAGGCAGCATCTGGGACACCAGCACCAGGCTGGCTGTGGGACCTATATGGGACAGTCAAGAAACACAACAGTTAACGAGTCAACAAGAGCACGTTTTTTTTAACGATTCATAATTAGAGAAAATACAATTAACCTTTACAGTGAACAAATGGGATTGAAATATTCAGAATAAACATAATTTGAACATGTTTCTGAATGACATAGATAGCACAGTAGGTTAAAACAAGACACTGAGCCAAGTGGCCCTAGCATAGGGGGCCTAATGGTGTTCGAATGATTGCTATTGATGAGCAACCTACAACATGCACAAATGACTGATCTTTGCAGATAAGTAGCTTGACCAAACAATGTAGTTTAAAGTCTGGATATGGGTCTCGGGCGCTGCACTGTCAACACAAGTCTTTATAGGCTTCACGATGGGTCAAATACAGTGAAAAAATGTCCCGACGGGAACATACTTATGTTTGAAGTAAATTTTGTTTCAGAAAGCTAAAGAATAACAAAGTATGTCTAAAATCAATACCTTTCATATAATCTTCGCAGTCACACAGATGTCTGAGAATTTGTACTCAACTAAACACTAAACAATCATCCCTCACTCACTCTCTCAGGTCTCTCAGGTGGGCAGTCAGACAGTTGAGTGTCCTGAGAAAGCAATGCACAGTGGTGGTCTGCAGGCTACTGCTGATAAGAGGCTCCAGATCAAATTTATGGCGAAATGCAATCAACGGCAATGGCCTGAAGAGGCCATTAATCAAAACAAAAATCAAAGTAATCTGTGATCCATATCATTATGTGATGGAAACTGTTGATAAGAGCAAAGCACAAATACATTTGTGTGTTGTGGCATCTGATGAAACATCAAAGGAGCCTGTGATTTACTTTGGTGCCAATCTTGTTTTTTATAAGCATTATCAGTCTGACTGACCGACGTCAATGACTCCTAATTTCCAACAGTTGCAGAGTTTGCATTGTTGCCACACTGTATTTTGAGAGGTGTGCACACTGAGTAAGAGCTTTGACTATGGGGCGCTATGGGCAAATCTAATTTTTGACATATAAATAGTCTGCGTTGGACTGTTTGGGCAGAATAGGTTGCAACGGGAGAGACGTTGAGATATTGTATAATGGTACAGTTGGTAACACGGTAAACGAAGCAGTTTCAGTTTTGGACACTAACATCTAACTTTAGTCATCTCTGAATGCAAATAAACTGTTATAAATAATCACACTAGTAAAACAGAAGCATTTCATCAAACTTGGTTCGGCTTCTATCTAATGTACCTGGAGCAGGAAACATAAAAAAAGTCACCACAAAAATGGCCACACATTCTAATATTTTGTTGGAATGTTGGAATTTATTTTTCACCAACATCTAGTACTGATGATGGTAGAGAGTGACCACTGTGCAAAGCCTTTTCCAGCACATCCCAAAGATTCTAAATGGGGTTTAGATCTGGACTCTGTGGTGCCCAATCCATGTGTTAAATCCATGTCTCATGCGCCCTGAACCCCTTTCACAGTGTGAGCCCGATGAGTCTTGGCATTAACATCTTGGAATATGCCTGTGCCGTCAGGGACGAAGAAATCTATTGATGGAATAACCTGGTCTCATATTTGGGCACATGAAGTGTTGCTGAACCTAGGCCTACTGCCGCAACACCAAATCATAACAATTTGTCAAATTCAGGCGGCGATTTTATTTGGTCGGGCAGTGTATTTGTGAGATCATGATTTTAATAAGAAAAAACAAACCACATAAAAAAAAGTTGTTAACACTGTATGCTGGAAGAACAAGCAGAACAAGTTCTAATCATATTTAGAACTAGAAAAAAACACTAAAACATTTCAAACACATCCATAGCAGCATAAAGAGGATCATGTATCTGAAGAGAGGATATTTGGCATATTTGCAGAACTAATTCTTTTTTGGCATTAGTGGTTCAGGGGCACAAGATGGATGTAGAGGAGTTGGAGGAAGCAAACAAGAGAGACAAACAAAAGAAGAACCAATCGCACCTCACTGTTTACGCCACTGCCATCATTCAATAAACCGTTCACACTGTATTTAACTAAAGATTTAGATATTAAATACACTGTGTCTTAATTTTAGTTTGGATTATTTGTTGCTATTTCTTTTGTATACTGTACAGCATTTCATGAAATAAATATGCATGACGTTTTGTGCAAGAACATGCAGACTGTATATCTGCACCATCTCTTTTCACTGTCCTGTTTCATCCAGGCCGCACAGGTTGGATGCAACGTCTTTAGATGGAGCAAGTACCAGCAGTGGACCACACAGTCAGGTTAGGGTTAGGGTTAACACAAACGAGAGTTCTTACCCCCACTGTCCCGGACGCTGAAGTTGAGAGCAGCTCTGGACTCTGGGGGGATGCTGAAATACACGGTGCTGTCATTTCCCCCCTCATCCCGATCAATCGCCCGCAACACCTGCACCACCTGACGCACCGGCAAAGAGAGGAGCGAATCAAAGCCCTGACGGGACACTTACACAGAGTGCTTTTAGCAACACAACATTAGCATACGTCAGCGCGGCTTAAAACAAGGCTGACAATTAGCAGCAAATGTGCGGGATAAATAAAGTCTGACGTGCATCGGCTTTCACAAGCGGTGTGGATTTCAAATTAGCAGAGGCAAAAGGGAAACAAAATTACTCTAAAAATCTTCATAAGCTTATAAGCTGATGGGCAATTTCTTCATAATGAAAAATTCTGATCATTACTATGCAAGGCGTTCTTTTCAAAAGGCGCTTTCGAGAGCCGGTATGAATGCAGAGCTGAGGAGTTTGTCAGCGGCTGCGCGGCATTGTGTTGTTCAAATATGTTTTGGTTAATGACAAGCCATACCAAGATGACATTCACAGATATGCACATTTGGTATTTGTTCGGCACATGTGCAAAAGGATAACTATCACGCGGGAAGACAAATCAACAAAATCATGTCTTTAGTCAAGACAAAGGCACCAGCAGAGCAAAGAGAGAGAGAGAGGGAAAAAAAAAGGCAAAAACAGCAGATGGGCCCAAACGATGTTGATGTGCCCTGCGCGGATGACGGAGGAGAGGGGGAAAGACAAAGCAGTGATTGAGATTTTTTTAATATATGTATATAATCAAGATAGCATCAAGTAAGAGCACAATTTGTGTAAAAGGCTAAGAATACAAAAAAAGATGGCAGAAGAAAGGGGTAGGAGAGAGAAAGGAGAAAGAAGAGGAGGCTACACTTTAATTACGATGTGAATGCTGCGGCGCACAGATAACGGGCCGTGGAGGATTCACCTGCCTCGCTGCTAAATGAGCACTCGGGAGCATCACAGCTGATATGTATGTATGTGAATAGCATTGTGGCGTCACTGTCGAAAGACACAGGGCCCTTATTCTAAACAGTGTGAAATGTACAATAATGCTAAGAATGTCCATTTTGAAAGCTCTTTAACATACAGTATTCATGTGCACATTTTTCTCCCAACCTTTTGTCAACAGGTGAGCCCATAGCAGAGATTGTTTGTTCATATGATTCGCGTGATTTATTTCCCAAACAGAGCATCTTCAGTTTGTTAGTTTACTGTAAAAAATAACCATTTATATATTTATTTGTGTTAAATTATGACCTTCAAGCTAGAAATGGGAACATTTTGAAAACCCTGAATATAAACAAACTTGTGATATTAAAATTTACTAACCTTTTAAGATTCAGCTGGATTAAAACATTTTTGAAATGTCTCTTTATTTCAATTATAAAATCTTAAAACAGCGATTATGCTTCTAATTTATTATGATTATAAAGTGTATCCTTGGAGTGTAATTGAATGTCCAGTTGGACAAATGAGTTCAACCCCACCCTAAAGGCACTGTCATGTCAATGAGTCTGAGACAGAGCCCAGGTCATATCAGAAGTGAGACGTTGATACTGATACTCATGAAACAATAGTTGAGAATTGTTTTTGTTGTTTAATTCTATACAGATGTGTGATACCATTACAATTTAAACCCATCAGAACTGGATTGGCCTCAACCTCCAACTTAAATTTTTTTTATACATATGTACAATGAACTGTATCCATAGCCCATGAATCAGCCTTTGTTCGTGCCTGTGTGTGTGCGAATGTGTGTGAGTGTGTTATTTATTTATTTATATTTCTTATTATTTTGTATTTATTTCTTGTTTGTTCTTCCTTTGTTTGTATCTTCAATGAAGGTACTTGATTCATCTTCTGTACTCAGTAGTTTAAGTCTTCGAACGTTTCGCCTCTCATCCAAAAGGCTTCGTCAGCGACAAAAGTCACGCTCAGCCCGCAACTGAAGATATAGGAGTTGGGGTTGGCCCGGCTCCTCCCCTCTAATCACAGCTACTCTCACCCGTGGGTAAACCCCTTTGAAGTAGAGCGTCTCTACCAACCTGCTCACCTCAGTTTCGGTCAGTCATGTCCTATTCATAGATGATCACTGCCCATTATCTGTCCTATTCATGGCTGATCACTGCCAATGAACTGCCTATTGTTCTTTTGTTGGCTGAGGTGCCGTCTCCTTGGACTGGCCATGCCCTTTCGGTTTCTCCCGTAGGAGATTGGAGTAAAGTGACGGGAGATTAAATCTGAGCCCGCCATTCCGGTTCATGGAGGGATTTTCTATCTTGACAAAAATAGCTTCTTTTACTCCTCTTTCAAACCAACGTTCTCCTTTAGCTAAAATGTTGACCTCCCCGTCCTCAAAGGAGTGGTTGGAGGCTTTGAGGTGGAGGTGCACCGCCGACTGAGGGCCACTTGTGTTTTCTCTTCGGTGTTGATAAAGTCTCTTCTGTAAAATATGTTTCGTTCCAATATAATGTTCTTTGCATTCTTCTTCTTTGCATCAAATAGAATAAACCACATTGCTTTGTTTGTGGCTCGGAGTTTAGTCTTTAAAATGAACTCATTTTTGCCTCAGTGCGTTCACCGGTTTGTGGTTCACTGGAATCCTGTGCTGCCTAAAGCAGTGTTTTTCAACTTTTTTTGAGCCAAGGCACATTTTTTTTATTGAAAAAATCACGAGGCACACCACCAACAAAAAATGTTGACAAATGAAACTCTGCAGCCTATATTCACAATGTAAAGTCATTCTCATCGGTGTCTTGAATAGGAATCAAATAAGCATATTTTATAATAAAATGAAATATTTCTACTCACTCAGTGTGAAACCTGGGCCTGTTTGGATGAACACGGAGCTGATATTCTGGCCGGAATTGAAGAGAGACACACACGAAGCTCTTCCTCAACAGCTCTCAGTCTCTCTCTGTTTTTAGTTTTTATAGCAGTCAGGCTTGAAAAGCTCACCTCACACAGATATGTCGTGGAAAATGGGAGCAATGTCAAAATAGCTTTGTTTGCCAGGATGGGGAACTCCTTGGCAGTAGCCAACCAAAAACTGTCCAAAGGTAGATCAGCAAAGCTTAGCTTTAAACTACGGTTTTGTCTCAATTCAGTTAGTTCCTCCAGCTCCTGTAAAGTCATGTCCTTTCCACCAACTGATGCTGAGCTATATGGGTCCCTAACCCAGTCAAGGCATTCAGTGGGGCCTGAAGAAAAATAAAATGACATCTTCTCCTCAAGAGTTTTTAAATGTTTAACTATTATCTCACACAATGCTGCAGTGTTAACATCATGCCATTTCTTGGTGAGTGTGAACATTTCAAGATTGCCACTTTCCACATGTTCCTGCCAGAGATGCACCTTTGAACGGAATCCATTTATTGTATCAGTACTTGTCAGCTGATTTTCATTTCAGCCTTGTATTCGTGTGTTCAGTTCATTCAGATGATGAAAAATATCCGCCAGATATGCCAGTCTTGCACACCACTCATCACTTGCAAGCAGCTTTGCGTAATCGGACCTCTCATTTGTCAGAAACACTTTAAGTTCCTCCCGCAGCTCATACATGCGGGCCAAGACCTTACCGCGCGACAACCACCGGACCTCCGTATGAAATAGCAAGGTTTTATGCTCCGCTCCCATTTCCTCACACAGTGATGCAAATATGCGACTTTTCATGGGTCGTGACTTAACAAAGTTTACCATGCGCACAACATCATCCAACACTGGAACTAGGTCTGCTGCTAAAGTCTTGGCAACGAGGGCCTCACGGTGTAAAAAACAGTGTGTAACAATCACATCTGGGTTGGTTTCCTTCACTCTGCTTACAAAGCCTTTTGTGCGCCCGACCATGGCTGCAGCTCCATCACTTGTGCAGTTTTCCCACTTAAGTCCTCCTTGTTCAAGATATTCTGATGTGACCCGAAAAATGTCCTCTCCTGTTGTTTTTTCTGGTAATGCCTTGCAAAAAAGGACGTTTTCTTTGATTGCGTCTCCATCCACAAAACGCACATTGGCCAAGAGTTGAGCATGCCCGCTGAAATCAGTGGACTCATCAAGCTGCAATGCAAATTTCTTACTGATCTTTTCCAAAACCACACTTTCAATGTCTGCAGACATGTCATCAATACGTCTGGAAATGGTGTCATCAGAGAGAGGGACTTTGGCTATTTCTTTAGCTGCTTCAAGTCCGAGCATCTCATTTACTATGGCTTTGCAGGCGGGAAGTATTAATGTCTCTGCCACAGTGTGCGACTTTTTTGACTTAGCTATAAGTTCAGCAACGTGATAGCTAGCTTTAAGGGCTCTCTCATTTACCTTTGTGGTTTTTCTCATTAAAGTTGCCTGTTTCTCCTTGTTTTCACGCAGTCGAACAAAATAGTCCACATTCTTGTTTTGAAGCGAAGGGTGTTTCGTTTGGAGATGGCGTTTAAGTTTACTTGGGACCATAGCACTGTTGGATAGCTTTTCACCACACACTAACCCCAAACGGAGTCGGTTTCATTGCATCTCCGGTGAAAGTAAATCCAAATGAAAGATCATTTTCGCAATATTGCCTTGCGCTAACCGTCTTTGCTTTCTTTTGACCTCCACTCATACTTGGGCCCTCAAGTGGGTCCGGATTTTGTCCGGGGTCCAGTTCGGTATTGGCATCTTTTCTTTTCAAAAACCCCTCCATCACTCACGTCTCGCTAGCCACAAGGCCAGTCACTGCCACCTTTCACATCCACGCATCACTAATTCTATTGTCTCAAATTAATTAGCTAACTGCGGCCACCTACTGATATGGAAGAGTATTACACGGTTATTCTGCTGATCACTACTAGACAGCACGGCACATTATTTGCTGAAAATAATGAATTTGTTTTAAATTTTTGTAGACCAATTAGGTGAAATTGGATAATTTCCCACGGCACACCAGACAATATCGGCACAGTGGTTGAAAAACACTGGCCTAAAGATTCTCTGAAGTTTCTCTGAGACCCCGGCTACATACGGCACTGCAACTCCCTTTCTTCTGGGCGCTGTAGTCTGTCTGTCTTGTTCTTTGGGTCTTCTTGCCCTTTGTGCTTTAGTGACCAGTTCGGATAGCCACAGTCTGAGAGGGCTCTCTGGACGTGTTGCTCCTCTTTGGTCTTTCCCTCTGCACTGGTAGGCACCTCTTTGTTTGCATCTGTTGTATGTTGTTTTAACTATTATCATGTTTCCATGTTCAACCAATCAAGTCTAAATAATAATAAAAGAACATTTAAATAAAAACATTAAGGGAACTGGATTGGCCCGCTGCCAAACAAAGAACATTAGTTTATCTGCTGACAAAGCCATTTGTATGAAAGGCAAAATGTTCCACAACGCTTAAACTACAAAATACAGATGACAGATGGCGTAAGAACTTCTCAGTCCTGCATGACTGCAGAACAGACACATAACAATAACAAAAGCTACAACCTCATCTGAAAACACAGTCCACACCTTTTAGCTCCACGGGTATCGAGGTTCAGGAAGCTTTTGTGTCAAATTGTGTTATGTAATGTTTCTAAGAAGACAGAGTAACCTGCTGGTGAAGCATCTGGAGAAGATAACATATATTTTGCATTATGAGCTCATTAGCACTCTGAATACGCACCTGTCCAATTTTGGAGGAGTCACACATGGCGGTGGTGTACTGCCGGTCCAATTCGGGCGCATTGTCATTCAGATCTAAGGTCTCTATGGCGACCAGGACCCGGGACACCTGACTGGGATTGTCTGAAACAGAGGGACAGTCTCCAGTCAACAACATGAATCCTCTCACACAGCTGTAAATGGAGCAAATACCACATGAACACACTCCAGCCCTCCAAGTGCACTCCATTATATCTGCTCGATTGTTCTCCAGAGCGAGCTCAAACTTCTCATGTCTGTCCAGAAACATCGGCGGCTCTCATCTCCCATTAGAGAGCACACATTCGGCTAAATATACAGCAGAGCATGTGGGTCCATTTGGCTCCCAGCTGGAGTGTTTGCAATGCCTCTGTAGCAGTCAGATTTTTACACATCAAACTGTTGTGTTTCCAGCCAAAAGCACAACACAGTTCGAGTGTGCTTCGAAGAAAAAGGCAGACGGGGAAGAGAGTGGCGATAGAGCGGAGTCAATCTGCATGTAGCTACACAAGGGCACAGTGTAAATGGATTGGCAGAGGAGTCTGGTGTATATCATTGAGCTGGATACGCGCTCTCAAACATGGAGGCCGCGCATTCACACTTGAAACGCATGCAGCCAAAACACTCGGCATTACATTCACTGTGGAAGAGGCTGAGGCACAATCCGGTGTCAGCTGAACACGGTGTCACTCAAGAAGTAATACAAAGTTAGCATGTTTTAGTGTTAGCGTAATGACCCAATTCTGATATTTCCAAGTCGTGAAGAAACTAAATATTTTGCATGATAAACTGATTTCCAGATCTTCTGACACCAACACAAAGGAGAGGTAGCAGCAGATAAATCTGACAAAAATTATACTCATGAAGCAGTTATAAATCTATTTATTTAGGTCACTGTTGTCTAAGGGTGGAAATTGAATTTGTCATATAATTTTGTCCTGCCATGCTAGATTTCATAAATATAACACGTTATTTTTCCTCTACATGGTGCATCTACTAACATCAAAATGGTTTGCTGTTCTGTCCAAACATTCTCGGCAGGTCATGTTTGTCACACACAAAATAAGGATTCTGATTACTACTTATCATCTTGACCTAACATAGCATTTACCTATACTTGAGTACACTGTCAGCAACTCTACCTTCCACTGATTCTTTAAAACAGGACACACACTTAGCTCCCACAGCTGCACTGCAGTAGCACACCGGGTGACAGCTCCTGGGTCCCCTCTGCCGATGAGCAGACAATGAGCCGGTGCTAATGCTACAGATGCCACGGGTGAGCTGGCCTGCCCGTGGCCATGGCTCTCCTACTGAGCTTTATGTCAACACTGCCGCAGACAGTCTGTTTATTAGAGGGAGCTCATTATTCAAGACAGCTGCCTCCACACTGCTCCCGACCTGCCGCAATCCAGGAGCCAGCGCTAGATTTTAACTAAAGATTAACTGGCTGGACCAAGGACTTTGGCAACTTTCTGTCCCTTCACACAATGACCACAGCGCGGACTTATACATCATCATAGTTTTGACGAGAGCTAGTTGTAAGGGAGATGTCTGCCGAGCCAAGAAAACTTTCAGGAAAAATGTGCTTGCTGTATAACCAGGTAGAGCAGTAATCCTTTGCACTTCTGTCTTTATGTCACTTCAAAAAGAACTATCTGGCTCTCACTAGTTTATACACTATATACACAATAGACCAGGGATAGGCAATGTCAGGCCCGGGGCCAATTTCAGCCCTTCAGCATAGAAGCTCTGGCCCTCAAGATTATTTTGAGAAACAACTTTACACAAATCAGAGCTCAAAGGCCTGTTAATCCCCATACCTGAACCGACCACATTTTCTCCAGTTTGGCTTAACCCAAACGTAAAAGCTTCATGACCAAAGTGTCAATATAGCAATGAAAACGAGGACGAAAACGCAACAAAAAAGGGACAAAACGCAAAAATAAGCGACAAAAACATGATGAAAATGTGGTGAAACAAGACAAAAATGCAATGGAGAAACAAAAACATGACAAAAAATATGAAAACACAACAAAAAATAATACAAAAACACGACGAAAAAAATATGAACACACGACAAAAAAAACAAGACAATGAAAATTACAAAAACACACAAAAAAAATACAAGAAAATTACCAAAAATGTGAAAAAACGAAGTGGCAATGCAACAAAAAGTTGCGATCAATTTGGCAGGTCTTAGCTTTCAAATGAGGCTGGCCTGGCCTATAGGCTGTAAACTCCAGTCCAGAAAGCTTTTAGATTTGGGTAAAGCCGAACTGGAGAAAAATGTGCTCGGTTAAGAGGTTAAATTACTCAAAAATGTAAAACATTCAGTCAATACCTTCACATTTCTTAGCAGAATTCCCACTTAAGTCATATATAACGTACAACTGGCATTTGTGAAGAAAAGAAAAGATTTTATTTAATATGGCCAGTAATAGCGTAGTTGTTGAATACTGTAAGAAGGTCAGACAAGGTTATTGGGTGTATGTTCAAGGAGCTAGTAAACAATAGGCAATTTCAAGCTCTGCTGACTTCACATGTGCACGTACATGTATGGTAGCAGGTTAGTAGGTAATTCCCTTCAGTTCTGTGCATCTCAAAAAGCATCAACTGTACGGCACAGAACCATGAACAAATCCTATCTCATAAAGAGGAAACCACCTAGAAATAAACAAAACGAAATCAACCATAACCTACATTGATTCCCTGCAGAGTATTTAGCATATCGGATTAAACAGGGAGTTTGACAGATAGGGTTACTAATACAGGTCAAATATAGCAGCAGTTGCTCAGTTAGGGGCGATGCTCAAAATGTTTTGTCAAAACACCAGCATAATGAGCCATCACCTGCGTACTGGTGCAAAGGAGTTCTTAGCGGTATTATGAGCAACAGTGTTTTGCCTTTTAAAAATAGGACGTGAGAACTGCTGCTGCACATTTAGCTGGTGTTAATGTTTTAAGTGAATGGGATTTGTAAATTGCAGAACTGTATAATATCAGGGTTGTTTCTCATATAAGGTGGTAACACAAAATATCTTCATTTATGCACAGGATTAAGAATTAAAGTAAAATGTATGAGACTTTTAAAATGTATTTAGAGGCATTAATAAGCATAATGTTTAATCTAATATAGTAAGAGGTAGGAGGTTAGAATACTAGCACAATACTCAGTCCAGCACAGTAACTTTTCTTTTGCACTTTCTGTTGCATTCTCACATGTTTTAATATGGTAAATGCTGAGAGGCTTTTTAAACTGGCAAATATGTCAAATTCAGCGTCTGATATGCTGTACTGTTTATGTCCTATTGTAGTAAAGGAGCCTTACACTTTTGACTTGCATCCAAATTCACACATTTAGCAAACTTAATTTACCGGTTGAGTTTATACTATACATATTATTGTGTGAACCTATGCTAAAAGATGCAGACGCCCATCTATCTTTCTTTATATTCTCAGGGGCTTTGTAAAACTATCTTCGATTTGCGGCTTGAATACTTTGTTTCCACTTGAATCCTTCCCCTAAAAGAGAATCTATCCACCATCAAATTACTCAGACCTTATAGATCCATTGATTCCTGGGAACACTGTAACAAACCAACCCGCAACATCCTTCTCATGGCCGACTGACTCCAAAAGCTTAAGCCGCTTAGTGGCTTTTTCTAATGCGCCACAATATACAGTCTAAACCTCTTACGGCTCATCAGGGTGTGGGGGTGCGACGCTACAAAATGTCCCCTTTTTGTCCAATAATTGTGTCAGGTAGTGACTTCTGACCTCTTTGGGTGGCGATGACGGTGATGTTGTGCCAGTGCTCGCGTTCTCGATCCAATTCGACCGCTGTGGTGATGAGGCCTGTATCCGGCGTGATACGGAAAACTGCCTCTGAGTCCGATTGAGGATCAATGGAGAACCTAAAGTGGCAGAGAAAGATATTGAAATAATAAATAGGAAGAAAAATAAGTAAGAAAAAGCCTGCAGAGTTGGCAATAGGGAGTAGAGTGAAAAGAGGCTGCTAGGGCAAGTGTGCTAAGGAGCGATAAGCATGTTGAATTCAAATTCAAATGGCCAAAGAATTAATAGAGCCAGATTATCAGTGGAGATAGGAGCTCTTTTTGAAGTGTTGCTGATTATCTAAATATCTTCAAGAACGTAGCAACTACCGTTCCTCACCACACAAGCACTCCTAGCACTTTTTGTGCTAATTGGGACATGCTTTCTTTGCAACTGATAGACAAAACACATTACCTCTCGCTCTCATACAGATCACAGCTCAATTCATAAAGTCCTGATTGTGCAGACACTGCCCGGATCAAAGCCATAACTGAGGAGGATTTCAATTATTTGCAGTTATCAGGGAGCTTTTTCATAAGAGTGCCAAAGCAGGAGAAGACCTCAGAGGGGCTGTTTTTTTCTTTCAAAACTGAACCCAAATCAGTGACAGCAGGAGCTAAAGTATGTCATCTCAGAATGAATGTGTAGAGTGTAATATCCTTCTTGTGCAAACACAAACAACTTTGGTCTTCTGCCTTTTCCACAGCTTCTGCTAATAAACAGATGACAAAGAAGTCAAACTGAGGCTGTAGCAGCAATTCACAATGGTGAATGTGGTTTGAAGCACACACAAAAAGATGGCTTAGAAGCACATCCATCAAAAGCATTCAGATTTGGGATATGGCATTACTAACATACAGTATAATTGGGAAAGTAAAACAAACATCATTGAGCTAGTTTGGAAAATATGAGGGAAGCTTACATTTTCTGAACTACCACCATTTCTATATTGTTGCAATATCACAGTAGCAATAGTATTTCCTCGTTATTCTCTGTTCCCCTCAAAGTTTGCAACAGCAAATTGTTGGATTTAATCTACTTCCTTATCTTTTTTCTATTATCTGCTACTACTACTACTACTACTGCTACTACTGACTCATATATTCACATCTCTACTCTGCTCGTGTCCCCACCATCTAAGTCTGGCCTCTCTATCATTGATCATTGGCAAAAACATCAAACACCATTTGATGTATCTAAACCTATCACTTCCATCGAACTTCAACATCTGCAACTTGGCTGCCTCTAGCTCTGCCCCTGTCTATTCCCCTTTGCCAATGTCTCCAAAGCACATCATGAACTTGTAACAAGGTAAAACAGATTACTGAAATAAGAATAATGCAAAGTAAGTCACTTTGCGTATCTTGAAAGGCTCTATACAAATGTGAGTAATTGTAGTTATTGATACCTGATGTTATTGGTGAGCCCAGTGTCAGGGTCTATGGCACTCACTCTCCCTACAGTGCAGGCAGGGGGACAGTTTTCAGACACGTCCATCAGATATCTGGACCTGGAGAACCTGGGGGGCTCATCTGCATCCAAGACTGCCACACGGACTGTGGCCCGGTCCTTAAAGGGGCCCAGGCGCAAGAACCGCGGGTCCACGATTGGATTCAGGACTTCCACCGAGAAAGAGTAGGAGCTTCGACTTTCATAGTCCACGGGCTGAGAAAGGGAGAATAACATATATGATTGATGACATGTGTAAGGCAAGGACAGAGCAGGCGTGTATGTGTGTCTAACTTTATGATCAAAAACATTTCTACTGAGCTGACAACGCACTGCACACAAAAAATTCTGCTGTAGTGTGTTGTATCACACTGAAACATATCAATGCAAATTGCCACAGCATGTCCTATGCAAGGCAGTAATACCAAAAAAACAGAAAGACCGACAAACAGACAGTTAGTTCCGTTCACTTTTATTCATCTAAAAGTAAAGTCACAAACACATGTCTGTAATGGGAAGAACCCTGCAGAAGTCACAACGACACGCAGACTCAAACCTATCTTCAATAGAAACGTTATTATTTAACAAGCCTGGAATGGTTGTCAATTTCTGTCATGCTTTCTAGGCTCTAACAATGTCATTTCACTGATTGGAATTTGATTTCACTGACACATGGACTGAAAAATATGAAAATAAGTTTAATGTAGAGTCAAAGGCTTGGAAATCGCAAGAGTAGCAGGAATTTATGCAAATGTGTCACTTTGCTCGAGATCTAATGATGTGTTGTGCTTTGGACCAGCTCCAATACTAATGGCTGCTAAATTAAATATCAAAGGGAAACAGTAAATTATGAATGACTTCAATAAAAAATAATCCCAAAGTTTTAAAGTGGCCACGACTAAAATCACCGGTAATAAAAGAGTGGTTACGATACCTTACTTACATAGGACTCAGGGGAATTGGGTGAGAGAGACTTTGAAGGGTGCAGGTGGAGGGATAGCAGTGCAGAGAGGGTTTTGTGTGAAGTGTGGCTAAGACATTCATGAGGTGTTGATGTTGCTGCATAATCAAAGAGATTTCTGATGCTCGTGGTGTTGAAAAGATTGTTGGAGACGAAGCCACATGTTTGAATTTTGCTTTGACACGGGAGACAGTTGAAGTTCCTGACAACACATTAAAACGGAGGGATTCACATGCACAGTGTACGGGGATGGGGAAGCGAGTATTGCTATGACGCGAGCTGTGTAGATGTGCCTTGTTATATGTTATACAGAGCCTCTCGAAAGTACTAATACACCTTGAACCTTTGCACATTTTGTCATGTTTACAACCATAAACATAAAGATTTTATTTTGAATTTTTTACTGAAAGTTCACACACAAGTAACAGACAACTGTGAAGTGAAAGCAAAATAATACATGATTCTGTTATTTAACAAAAAATAGAAAAGTGAAAAGTGGCGCGTGCACAAGTATTCATACAGCATTTTTCTGAGTGCATTAAATTGCATTTACAACATTCCTAATGATTGTACGAATAGTTGGGAAGATGGATGGAGCCAAATACAAGGACATTTTGGAAGAAAACCTGCTGGAGTCAGCAAGAGAATTGAGGCTGGGGCGGAGATTCACCTTCCAGCAGGACAATGACCCTAAACACAAAGCTAAATCTACAATGGAATGGTTTAAAAACAAACATATTAATGTGTTAGAATGGCCCAGTCAAAGTCCTGACCTAAATCCTATTGACAATCTGTGGAAAGACCTGAAAACTGCTGTTCACAAACGCTCTCCTTCTAATTTGAAAGAGCTTGAGTTGTTTTGTAAAGAGGAATGGACTAAAATGTCAGTCTCTAGATGTGCAAACCTTGTAGAGTCAAACCCCAGAAGACTTGCTGCTGTTATTGCAGCAAAAGGAGGTTCCACAAAGTATTATGCACGCCCCAGTTTTCTTTTTTTTTTTAAATATCATGTATCATTTTGCTTTCACTTCACATTTGTCTGTTACTTGTGTTTGAACTTTCAGTAAAAAATGCTAAATAAAATACATGTTTAGGGTTGTAAACGTGAAAAAATGTGCAAAAGTTCAAGGTGCATTAGTACTTTCGAGGGGCACTGTATGTAGTATACAATATATATACGTGTATATATAATGATTACTTTGTGTAAGTGTAAAGCACTTTGATTACTGCTTTACACTTTTGAAATTTTTTCAGTGAGCTTCACGATGTTGCCTCAGAAGACTTATTTCAAAAGACGACCTTATGAAGCTCATGGAGAAAATGCCAAGAATAGAAGAATTTTGAAGAATTTAGAATATAAAACATATTTGGAGTTATTTCACCTGTACTGTACTGGTGTGTGTGTATATACACATGTCAGAGGAAGAATTTAATTAGAATTTGACCACAAAACAAAGAAAATATAGTTGCAGATTAATACTTACTTGGAGGTTAAAATAAGTATGGGCTTTTATTATTTTTTTTTATTACTTTGTTATATAACTATAACCACAACTAGCTAGGCTACATGCACAAGACTGGAACTTCCTTTTGACAGCCAGCTGTGTTGCTTTTTCAACTCAGACCCCGCTCCAAAATGCTTTCTTTTTGCTTATAACTGTCACATTGTGAGAATTTTCAAAGCCAGTTTCTGGTGAGTGGTTCCCTGACATAAGAAGTGTGGCCTGTGAGAGTTAGGGTGGCTCATTGGTATCCAGCTGATGCAGCTTAGAGAGGATCTGGAGCAGCGCAGGCTGCAGTCATGTGTGCTTTTCTTTGGGCTCAAACTGAATTCTCTCGAAGGTTTGGGAGCACTAGTGTGTAGGTGTTTTGTTACGAGCATGTCAAGAGAAGTATTTTAAGGTTTTGTGAAACAGAAGCTGGACTTGTTTGCTCCATTTAAAGCTTGGTGTGGAGTTCTACATTTCCAAATGCCAACACATCATTTACATAATTGAGTTTTTCCATCTACAACATTTAGAGCAAACGCGTGGTGTCATTTTGTCATCGAAGACCTCGTTTAAAACTGTCTCCATCACCATGGAGACCCTGCTGTCACCATGGAGACATCCTGCTTAGAGCCACATTAAAACTCCTTTGTGCTTTAGTGAAGGTAGGCAGATTTCATTTTGGATGGGGCCCAGGTGAAGTGAATAACTGTGCTGGTATAAAGCCTATTTGCCTGAGTCTTCTGCAGTCTTATTGTGCTCCTCCCTCCAGCCATGGGATCGTTTTGCCAGCATGTTATTGAGAAGAGGGCACACACAAACATGTTTACACACACAACTGAGGCATGATGTAAACCACAGCGCTGACTTGATTTCGGAAAGTTGTGTGTGGTTTAGAGCTGTTACAGTGCTGGAGCACTATAACAAGTGCTTCTTTTGAGTCCACGTCTTCAGATGTTCAGTGTGTCCTTACAGTGTGCATGACTGGCAGAGAGAAGCATGTTAGAGTGAGGATAAATAGAATTCCTGGCCACGCCAAATATCCGTTGTCAGATTCAAACAGGAAAATCATTCTGAGGATCCCACAGCAGTGGGAATATTGATATCCTCTCGCTTGTGTTATTTCTTTTTTTGTGTGTGCCTTTTTTCTGATCTCTCTTTTGTCCATCTCCTTTGCTTCCAGCAGAAAAGCAGTGTAAACTGGTTTACAGGATATCAGCACTTTTAGAAAGAGCTGAAGATTGATTACAAATCATGCCAAGAAAAGATGAATTGAGATACACTGGAATGCTTCCAGTCAGGGGACTATTCAGCAATAAACAGAGTAAAAGCACGGGGAGCTGTGTGGAATATGGAAGAGGAGAGCAGACGGAGAAACACGTGCTGAAACACAGACTCATTACAGACTGGGGAGGAGACATGTCGCCTTCGCTGGGGACAGACACTCATCACAGCAGCCCCTCCCTTGCCCTTCGCTCCTCCGTCACCAACCCACTTGCTTCAGTCCATCACTCCGGGACGGGCCCCACCAAAGGCACTCTGTATTTGCAACCTATGGCAAGCATAAACACTTCCCTCTCTCTCCGTCACATTTTCCCAGTCATTTAACACATTCCAATGTTTTACTGCCACGTTGAATGTACAAGTGCTGCTGACACAAAATCAATGTTTATAGCATCGAGCAATTCACTTTCTCTCTCTTATTTGGGTCATGAGGCAACAGGCAGATGATCCAATACTTCTTCTTGCACATCTCCTCTCCCTCTTCCATCAAAATGAAATACGTACAATGAAAATAAACATTCACATCAGGTATGTTGTTAAGTCAATATTCCAATACTTAATTTTATACATAATAATAAAAAAAAAGGCTACCAAAATGTGGTTCCCATTGTTATTACGGCAATTGTAATCATCAAAACGGCCGAGGCAATTTATTCATTAGAACGGCCTGGATTTCTTTCACTGCAGATTACTTTAAATGGATCATAATGGGTTAGAATTTCCAGCCAATCAAATGGATTTGTAATTTGTAATCTTCTGACATCCTGCAAATTAAGGCACTCTTTAAGTAATCAAACAAATTACAATTCTGAACAGATTGTGATGCAAGTTGTGGCCTGCCGTAAAAGCAGTAGATCTTTAATTTCCGTGCACTCACACGAACCCACACGCTTCACAAGTGTAACCTTCTGCTGTCCCGCGCCCACTGGTTTCTGAGAGCCTAATTCGCTGTGTACTTTCCCTTTTAAATTCACTTCACAGTTAGCAGAAATTAATTGGCTACCTGCACGCTAGACTGGTGATACATAATACACAGCTCAGAGAGGCGTGCGCGAGGTGGAGAGGGAGTGTGTTTGCGTCGTTGTAGTAAACAACACAAAGCCTTACGGGTAATGCTTCGGGTCACACAGAAGGTGCAGCACTTGAATGAAAGAGGGAACATCCTGGGAGCATCCCAAACTGTACACGGAGCAATTTGGTTTTGAGGATCATAGTGGGATTGTATCGGCTTTAGTTGTGTCTTCATTCTGTGCGAGATAGAAAGAATTAACTGCTGAGTAAGGTACAAAATAAGTCCTTTAATTTTTGAAGGAGATTGTGTTTCTTACATTAAAAGTAAAGTCGGCACTAATCCGAGGCGTATGGATGGTGGTGTGTTCACCAAATTAACCATTAAAATATATATATATATATATATATTGTTTTTTTATTGAAGAGCAATAGAAAATGTGTCTTTAACTTTTATACCAGTCCTCTCTTGGTGTAATGCTCACTGGAGCCTTACTGGCAACTGAGTAGTTGTTAGAGTTTCTTTCATGGCCTAATGCCGTCTCTCTGTAGCCGCACTGGGTCCTTAACATAGCCCTTCACATAACACTGGCTTGGACTGGGGTCTTATTGTCATTCTTGGAAGGCACAGCTCATCACTCCTGTGGAAACATAATCAGACTTGGATATTCAATGTCCGTACGTTGGCTGTTCAATTGTCTCCAGTCCTGTATTGCTGGTGATGAACTCCTGCATAATACATACAGATTTTGTCTACAGCCTTTTCCTTACATTTGGCTAGCTGATACTTCTACAACAAACAGGGAAGTCTACACTACTTACAAGAATCACAACACAGTGCCTACCGTTAGTTTTTTCTCCCGTGATAAGAAATTAATGTTTGCTGTATGTTGCTTTATGAGTATGATATGTTTTACTAATATTAGTGCACTAGTTAAAGCATGAGGTTACCCTGATGTTCAGTGATTCAATGACCCAGTGCAGACTGCCTTTGGCCAAGACACTTCACTCACATTGCCTCCTGCAACTACAGCATGCCTGGTTGCAACAGCATAATAGCCACACGGGATTTCCTCTTGTGATACAGTGGGCTAGTAGCTCCTAATCTGAGTAAGTATTCCGATATTAAGTAAGGGTTGGGTCAATAAGGGTTGCAAGTTAGGGCTCACTTTATTTGTTTGTTAATTCGGTCGGTACAGTGCATGTTAATAAACACACATGGGACACATGCATGTAACGCCCCACTTTGCACTCTCAGACACACTCTCACTCATTCTGGCCTACTGTACAAGTCTCTTTATGCTAGTGCGGAGATTGACTAAATGAAGAGTTTTGATACTTCTGTCCTCTCTGAACCGGTTCTCATACCAAAATCACACGTCCCATTCCACTGATTACAAGCGTCGCAAACAAACGGTGCCAACCAGCACCACAGCAGATCCACACAACAAACGTGCCTTTCACTTTGTTCCTCCTCAGCTGTCTCCTGTCTGCAGATGTCCACGTCTTCCGGTCCTGGCTACAATCAAGACACCAGCATCTCTTTCCGCATTCCCTTCTTTTCCCGCTCTTTCCTTCTACTCGTTCGCTCTGTCTGTCCCCTCCGAGGAGATTAGCGCAATCTCTCCTCCGTGTAAGGAAAACAAACACAGATAATCCTGGTCGCGCTGCTGGCGTGTGACCGAGGATTAGCCGAGCGTTTTAAGTGAGAGCATATGGAAATAATAACAGCAAAAAACGGACACATGCGCATGCTAGCCTGTCCCCCAGGTAAGAGGGGGAAATGAAAGCAGCGCAAATAGCAGGCTTACACAGCTCATGGCGCCCACAAAAAAAAAAACATTCCAAAACCTGATTTGTATTAATGATGTTATGACATGCCCGTTGTTGCGTCTAGTGATCCTATTTACTATTATACGCCGTTTTAAATGTGCAGCACCTTTGTGAAGGCTGTTGTTATGTGGCAGCTAAGTGGTTTCGAGTTGAATGAAGTTTTACGTCTTTGGACAAATCATCAATGTGTGGAGTTATTGTATCCTTTTCACATCTTTTGGGCCAGTCCTAATTCTTTACTTTAAATAGGCGACACATGACAGGAAAAGACACTGGTAAACCGTTGGGGCCTGAACCCACAGTGTTGAGGTGGATCCTGTGCCCTAGCGCTATTATATAACCCCAATGCCCAGGCCTTTCTTTGTTGGGTTTCTATGTTTCTATTAAGTCCCCTTATAACATAAATAACAGGCGTCATATTTGAGAAGTGTGTAACTGTGATAGTAAATGTTATTGCACAGAGGGAACGCAGTGGTTTCCTCGGAAACACACCTTAATTTGACATTTTGTTCTTTTTTTGTTTATAATTGTATTATTGTTCCATGAATGCAACGCGCAAATAAATGCAAATGTACAAATCACAGCAGAAAATTAGAAAGATGAGGACACACAAAGACCTCAATGCATCTTTATATACCGACTGAACAAACTAAAGGTAGCTCCAGAAGTGGCAAAGTAATACTTTACTGCCTCTCAACGTGCAACACACTTAAATCAGACCCCAATCAAAGCAAAGCAAAGAGGTGAGTTATAATCACTGTAAGACCAAAAACAACCTGTCAATCGAACTGATTATATAGCAAATCAAGGAGTGGTACCGGCTGACCAGTCACAAATTGTACAGTATTATGTTTGTTTTTTGCAACCTTAAATGTACCAGTTTTAAACTAGGAACAGAAAACAGAAAGAAACATTATTTTCAGGAGTCACCCAAAAACAATGAAGAATCAGAGACAGACAAATGAGTTAGGTGTGATAAACAGACATCTTCCCCCAAGTTAGGACAATGGACACAGATGTCCGTGAAAGGAACGAGATGATGAGAGACTGAGGAGGCTGCCGGTGTGAAGACGCACGGATAAGGGACGGAGAAGAGAGGAGAGTGTGCGTTCATACTTGATTTCTGCACATAAAGCACAGTCTAACGGAAAGAAGAAATAATGAACACACATCCATTAAGTGGCTGCTCCAGAAGAGAAAGATCCAAAAAGTATCTTACAGAAATGAGGTGAGAACCAAATATTCAATTTGCTTCACTGATATTTACATATATACAGTATCTATATTTTTAGCACATCTTTATCATCGGATGACTAATACAAATACTGATCTTTGAATTAAAGAGTAGTAAAAGAATACATTGTTGGCGATATTACCTTCACTTACTTGCATTCTTGTCATCGAATAAAGCCTTTACTAAAATTCCAATGCCCTCTGACCTTTTTCCCTCACTATACGAAAAACCTGTATCTAGCATATACGCATGTTTTGTATCTGTGCGGTTTTGGTACGAATCCCGTGCTGCTATTTCTCCACTGACACGAGGCAAAACGAGGTTAGAGCCGAGCAGACAGCTACACAGACCGCAATGGCCCCCAGACACACAGCACAGCCATTGGCCGGGCCTGGTTTATATGTTTATGTGTTGACTTATTTGGACACGCAGCAGAAGGAGGAGATCAGACGGAGTGAGAGAAAGAGCGTTCAAATGCAGAGAAACAGAGCTGATTAGAAAGGAGGAGGAGGGCAGCGAGATAGAGCATAAAACCATAACGGAGACATGTAGAGAATTTTTATTTTGTATTTATTTTTTTTACTGCCAGGGGTCTCTGGTGGACTGACTGTAAAAAAAAAAAAAAGAAAGAAAAAAACATGATAAGCAGCAGGCGGCTCCTCTCGGCTCCCACAAACTGTTAATGACCGGGCTGGTGTCCCTAGATTACCCCTTTTATACACAATCCGCCATATTTCGCCTCTGCATTTTTGTCAAACTCTGCTTTTGTTCTGCTTGCTTTCTTTTTTTTTTAGTAAAGTCGCAAATGTTCGGTTAGCCTGCAGCGCAATCCCCCTCCCTTCCACGCTTTCCGACAGATCATATTGAGGTAAAGACCACCACTAAGCAGTCCTCCAACCCTCCTTAAATGAGGAGCCTCTGCAGCTCCTTCTCCCCCGGCTCCCCACAGTCAGGAGATGCAAGGTCAAGCATGTGGTATATATCCTCCCAGTGTAGGTGTGTATCTGGGGTCTGTGTGCGTGCGTGTATCTTCAGATCAGCGGTTAAACAGATTCAGCCCACAGCGTAGAGATGACCAGCCAAGGTCAAGGCCAACTCTGTGGCAAGACAATTTGTTCCACTCGGAAATCCTCCTTCCCCCCGGGGCCCCGCGGATCAGCTCGGATACTAAACCGGACATCACTTCTCATGAGATATTAGGGTGCCTCATTAAAATGTTCTTATCCCGTCAGTACAGTGTGCCTCCGCTGCTCTGTAAACACATGAGACTATTTGCAATATGATTAAAATGGGCAAAGAATTCATTATTTTATGATTATAGCAATTCATCAAAATGTGATTTCCGTCCCTGTTCAATCCGTCTAATTCAGCAGAAAAAGGAAGCCAACATTTCTTTCTCTCTTCTGTATTAGTTCATGCTGTACTCACGACAGTGTTACATTTAGGCTGATTGAATAACTTACAACAACAATGGAGACAATTTGATTCCAGAAATAGAAACAACGAAAAACATGCAAAAAAAAAGCGTTGGTTGTTTACTCCCTGACAGTTAATATTTTCACTGATGAACTTGTTGCCAATGTGCATCGCCTCCACTGGGTATATATCTGACAGTTTTGTGAGATATTACAGTTTTGTGAGATATTACAGTTTTGTGAGATATTACAGTTTTGTGGATTACACCAGAGCCAGAAGGTCAAGGGTTGCCTCAAGGAAAGTCTGTGCTTTCTGAATCCTCAAGTCCAACAGCAAGATGTGAACTTTCAGAGAGGAACTTAGAAATACGGGAGGACAAGCTTTGTACTTTAGTGTGTTTTTTTTTTTTTTTTGCTACTGTACTACTGTACTACTACTGTACTTTTTGGATCCAGCACACTGGTTTAGTACGTAGGATGTGCGTGTCTCTTTTTTTTTTGCATCATGAATGTGAACTTGTTCCGCTAAAAGACAAAGTGTCTATCACAGCTACCAAAGGGAATCCTATCCCTATACTTCTAACTAAAGCCATGAATGCAGAACCAGCGTTAGCTCCCCAAAGATGCTATTCTTTAAAGCCTTTTCAGTTCTTATTCATCCCTTTACACACCCACTGAAACCTGGTCTACCGCATGAATATGCAACAATTTTATTATAATATGCTCCATTTGCATTGCACAGTAAATTCTCAAGTTACCTGTGTGAGTCAAAATCCATTTAATATTTCAGTCCTTGCTATGTGATCTACTAGGGAATTACTAGCGCTCTAAAATGCTGCAAAGACACTAATTGTATGCTTTGCTTGAGATCTGGCCGGTGAATCCTGTGGGAGGATGGTGCGCTGCGAGGTGTTTACTGTGTTGTGTTGACTTGTACTACTTTGCTGGGATGTTTTGCCAGTAGCCGTGCGCATGTTGGAATGATCGATTGGCTTTTTAAACTCGGCAGGTTTCTCCCTTTCTTCCTGTGAACTCCTTTCACCTCTCACTACCTCTGCCAAATCCTCGCCCGATTTGAAGAAGCTCTTTCTTGTTTACCTTTCCAAATAAGCGCCCTGTCATTGCTGTGCTAATATCTCTCTACAACTGTCACCACTCATATCGGCGTGCTCCTTCTTCCTTGCTACCTGCAACACTAGACTCTCTCGCTGTCACTGATGCCGAGGTCCTCATTGGAATACTATCTCCTCTTTCCTTCAGTGGTTTTAGGCCCTCACCTTCTATCTCCTTTTTCTAGCATGTCTCAGAGCACTTTCAATCCTGCCTGCAATGCTCCTCTGTTCAAACTGTGCTCGTCCTGGCTTTGGAAACACAACTCAACGCCACATCACCCCGAGTATGCCGGTTTAATGAGTGTCTATATTCCGCCTCTGCCCTCCGTACAGCTCCATAACAATTGTCACATGCCCGCTACTTTGTGCAAATACTAGAAACACATCGAAAACAAGACATTTCCAATGTGTCAAGAATTGTATTTATTTTTTCCTGGATGCTTGCAACAGCTCAAAGACGCCGACTGCAACTTGAAATTCTACAGTTTTTATGGGAAGTTTTTGTGAGCTGCAGTAAGCTATACCATAATAAAGTATATTATAAAGTACAGTACAGTATCTATATCCATTAAGGTTAAATGGTGACTGAAAAGTATAACAAAGTATTGAAATTCACCCGCAGCAACTTGTGAAAAATTCGGATGTGACAAATGCAAATTGGTATCTTTCATTTTAAATGTAAACACATATTGGTAACATTAAGTAAATGTATAAGCTCAAATGACCCTATCAGTGTAAGGGCTATATTACCGCAAATTCATTCCATATTCAAAGGAAAAGCATGAATCGCACACAGTAGAAGTGCATTTTTCACTTTCTTTCTCTCTGGTTGGTAAGGCATGAATCCTTTTGTTGCCTTGTCCTGGATGTGGGTAAAGTTTAATATTAGATCTTCTATTTTGACTGACTTTCCTTTGTTGAAAACCCCCGAGGTTCACAGTCACAAATAAAACATATTTTGTTTGACTTGCTGTAATCTCGATAAAGAACGTTCAGTACAGACTGCCTGAAACACACTGTCTTTGATTGGGTTTGCGCCTTTGACAAATGGAGAAAAAAAAAATTACAATTATTTTATATTTGCTGTAAAATCAGACTTTGAAAACCGTGACAAAATAAAACCTGCACACACACACACCCCCAGGAAGCTTTAAATCATATCAAAATATTCATTATGATTCACTAACAAAGCCGAGAATAGAGCCGCCTATCCCCTTAAGATGGTAAATGTTATCATTGTGGGACCGTTATAAGACGCTTTGCAGCTACACCGGTAATTGCATTGTCATAAAATGTATTCAAGCTATTCTTAAAAATATGACTAACATGTCATATTTTTGTGTAAGACATTATTTCTTTTACATACTTAATTTGGAGAGGATAGTGCATTAATGAACACTTGGTGCAGTCATTTTGTGTAGATACGTCCGATTCCATGTTCGGTGGTCCTCAAACATTCACAAACAATGCAAATATGAGCAATATAAAACTTCTCCAATCCAAATACGTTATCCCCCCTTACAACTGATCACAGGACTGATTGGATTTGGACCATTTTGATCACGTCTTTTTTTTAAAGATGTAAAGGTGCAAGATTCTCAAATAGGGAGACTATTCGTAAACAAGCAGATGTCTGATTATTTATAATCCGACATAAGCTAAGCAGTATTTAGAAGCTGTTACCTTGTTGGTGAAAATTTCTTGTTCTTTCATCCGACTTAATAGAACATTTCGAAAAATAAGACATCTCCTCAACCATTGCATTGCATTGTAAACATGTATGTCATTAGGAGCCATTTATGAAGACAAAGCTGAGATCAGAGCTGCCTGGGTATGCCACTATTGTGAATTGAAAACAATAGTGGAAGAGGACTCCCACTTATTAGGGGAGCTTTATGTAATGTTGATCCATGGTCCTTCGCCTCAGACAGACACTTGTTCTTCAACACGCCTTTACATCCCTAATGATCGGGTGCCACGCTCATCACCTCCACCACGCTCCCACACGTCTCCAAACCAACGTGATTATAGAGGATGACAGGCTTCTCACACAGTGACCCTTTGAAATTGAAATCTAGACCAACACTGACGGCAGCTATTATCTGAACAGAAAGAAAATAAAGAAAAAACTTGCAATGGTCAAGGCACTTCAACAACCGTTGAAGTGCCTTGCTTTGCACTGTGAGCAGCAGTCATAATGTGAAGCATTTGGTGCTGCAAGTCTTGTTCATGGCATATAATGATCACCTTAATGACCAGCTTTTATTGGTAGACATACTGTTATGTACGAGGACACGGTTCCCAAAGTGGGGTCTGGTGCCATCTACAAAGGTTGACACATCAAGCACACAAAAATAAAGTGGGTGCATTCAAATGTTGATTTAGTATATTTTTGTTCAGAATTGGTCTCTGTTAATTGTATTATTATTGATAAACATATGAGGATAAGTTCTTCAGCTTAACCACACCAGACAAAGAGTTTGTTTTTATGTCAGGTCAACGCATCAATGCATTTAAATACAAGAGGCCAATTTAGTTCATGTTTGCCAATTGTTCTAAGTATTTTCCTCCGCTACCCTAGTATTGCTAACAACGATGTAAATGCTACTTTTTCTTGGCATAGAAAGTGTAGATGATCCTCTCTAATTGACCTTTCATGAACTTAAACACCATATTTCAAACTTCAATTTCAAGTAATATTCTTTCCACCCCCACATCATATGTCGTCTTTTTTTTCTTCTAAACCTTTGCCTTGCAGATTAACATTTTGGAAATATACATACTTTTTTTTCTTGCTGCTGTGGTGAATGGATATTCTCTTCAGCGAGGCTGAAAGCAAGTTAATGTTGTGGTTTCAAGGTTTTCCTAGGACTTATACTAAATATTGAATGTCAAAAAACTCTGAATGCCATGTCTTTAGATGTAGCAAATACATGCTCTGACACTTGAACAGTAAAGAAGCCACTTCAGTTCTTAATCCTGTCGTCACACAGTATTGGTGAAGACATTTAATTTAATGCGATGCTGTGATATCTTAAAAATGGTGAATGAAGTAGTACATAAGGCCGCGCGTTAATGTAAAGATGAGGAGGGAGAAGCTGCTCAGACAACTCAGTTTTTCTAAGCCAAGCCCCCCGCACCCTGGCCACACAAGCTTGCCTGAACATAAGATGTCTCACTATAGTCTACGCTGTTGTTGCGCCAGGCGGAAGATCTGGCCCAAAGTGCACTTTTATTGTCCCCGTATGGAAAAGTGATCCATCTTTGGGCAATCCCTAAGGAGCAGCGGACAGAAATCTCCAGATGTCGAGCCAGGCTGGAGGATTAACCTTGCTGTTGGAACTGCCCAAATCACATTGCACCAGCCCAGTATGGCTCCTCCTGCAGGTGGTGGGTCCACAGAAGGACGGCCTCATGATTCTAACCGGGCCTGTTGGTCTCTCATAAGGGGCTTCTGAACCGCTCTTTGTCTGACCCGTCACCTAAGACCTGTTTGCCATGGGAGACCCTACTAGGGGCACGAAGCCCCCGACAACATAGTTCCCAGGATCATTCTGGTGCTCCATCTTAACGTATACGTATAAATTGTCAGTATACGTATCACTGACAATGTTCAAAACACATTTTTTTGCAAAGGTTTGAGAATAAGATAAATCTGCTTTACACGTTGTAGAATGGACAGTAAAGCAAACTGAACTGATACGAACTACTCATACTGAATGTCTTTGGCCTGCCTCTCACCTTATTGAGCGTGATGACAGCCTCCTGATTGACAGCGGTGATGTTAAAGGTGTCTCCGGACTCTCCCTCCAGGATGGTGTAGGCCAGTCGAGCGTTCTCTCCCAGGTCCGCGTCTGTGGCTGAGATTCGGCCGATCTCTGCTCCTGGAATTGCCAGCTCAGAGACGGAGAAGGACCACGTGCCTGAAGTGACAAAGATGAGTATAAGAGCAAGTCAGGATTACAGTAGCTTTGAACCAGTGCTTGAAATTAATTTGTTGGAACATAAGTAGTTGCATCAGGAAGTACATCATATTTAGGTACAGTATGTTTAATAGTCTAGTTAATGAGTGGCAATTTTGTAGAGTACCTCCACTTGACTTTTGTGAGCTAAGCATATTTTTTCTTCCTGTAATCGTTTTTAAAAAGGCACACTCCCAAATGCACCAAGCCAAAATCTACATATTCAGCTCAGTTAATTCAAGAGAGGATAACTGAGGCAGATAAAAGTGGGAACTGTCTTATTGTGAAATCTCCAAAACACAGGTATGAAACAATGGGGGATCCTGGAAAATGAAAGGAATTGGATTTGAGCGGAGCCACTTTGCGCTCCACAAAGCATTTGAACTTGATGAAGTGACTGTCGTAAACATTATTTTATATTCTCTCCGTGGCCGTCCATTTCCCGCATCCCGCTAACAGCCTCCAGTATTAATCAAGACAACAGGCTTTCTTTCATGTGCCCAGACTGGCTCTTTAACAGACAGCCTCTACTTTGACAGTAGAGCCTAATAAAGCAGTACATTACGGGGCTATTTTATTACAAACCCTATATTGTGCCTGTAGTAAGCTTCTTTTATGTTGCCCCTGCTGATCGAAACCAAAGCACACATGGAACTGAGATTGTGCCACCAGTTTCACAGAAAGGTTTGTTTACACACATACACAGAGCAACTGTTATGGCGAGCAGTGAATTCAAGTAAACTATGTGTTTTGTGGCGACTAAGCTCATTTTTAAAAGATACATGGCAAGATAAAGGTATGTTAGTGCCTTTGAACTATGCATAAACACACATCCCAATCTACACTGGTCAGAATATGCATAAACAACAGAGACCAAAAGTGCAGAAAAACAACACAGCCATTTGCCACAGATACTACATAATGAGGCACTGTAAGAATAAACACCCGATTCATCTTGCTCTGCTTGTAAACTGTGTGACATCTCCTTTTAAGTGAAGTAGCTCCTACGTGCATTAGACGTTCAACGATAAACCTGTGCTGCTGAGCCATTATGTTTGAGCTGTGCTTAAAAAAAGGGGAAATTCTTGGACACAAAAGAAGGGTTGAGACATGTCCAAAACTGATATACAAAAGTAGTACTTGACCCACAGCGCGCATTACATTACTCATCGCTCTGAAAAGAAAGCGCTTCAAATTCAACACATCGTACTGTGACAGACCACACTAACTGCCGCTTTAATAAGGCTTTGGCAAAATTCTTTATTTCACATTGAAATCATGGAAAACAGAAAAGGTAATGTAGCTCAGTTCAGAGCATCCAAACCCCCTGGACTCTGCTGGCACCCAGGATAGTGAAGCAATTTAATTAAAGCTAAAAAATAAATAGCTGCTAGTTATTAACATAAAACTACGTCATTGTTGAGAAAATGTGAGTGCTAAAATTATCAGCTCAGTGACAGCGGCTAGTGAGGGGAGGCGTTCAGAGCTCTTGGGAATGAGACAGAAAGGTGTGAAACATGCAAATACACTCGAAAATGACTTTGGACCACAATAACTTGACTGTAGCTCACTTTTTTCCCTTTAAGCATAATATTTATCCATCAAATACTGCAGTAACTTCATGACATCAGGAGGTGAGCTTTAGTTAGGAACACTATCCTGCATTTTCAGGATTACTCAAACAAACTTGCAAAAACAAAAATAAATATTCCAACTCCAGATATGATTATTGTGAAAGGAAAAAGAGTGATAAAACAGTTAAAAGCTTATGAAATACAGCAGTAAAAGACATGGTATTAGTATTTGGCTTGTGCACTAAAGGTGCGCTCTGTCACAGTCTTATCTGCCATATGCTAAAGGCAAAAAGGGAATCTGATAGACCATGTACGTGCACAAGGGAACAACACGCACATACACATCAGCGCGACATAATCAAAGATAGGCCACTCTTCAACAGGACACTATCACAGTCACGGCAACACTGGCAATCTGACAACATCACACACCCAAAACGTGAGGTTATTTCAGTCCACACACCAAAGTGACAGCACTCTTTGATATCCGTCCTTTATACAATCTTTTGATGTCCACCTGTGGGATTCACAACTTGTAATTATACTGCAACACAAAGCCAACACAATGCCTTTGAAAAGAGCTAAAAGATGAATTGCAATTGCAATTTGAATGTTAGGGATCTGTTTTTTTTTGGAGGTTCTAATATTTTTTCCTGTGCTCAGGTCTCTTGGTGCCCCTCCTGGAGTGACTTTTGCCAGACAGCGTCCTGTCTCTACAAGCAATCCTGCCTCTGTCAAGAAAATATTTTTTTTAAGTGCGTTTTATCAGTCTCTGGCTCTGCTTTGGGGTTCCTATTCACAAACCTTAACATGGAATAGTTGCCAGTAACAATTCTCAACGGGTGCAATTATTCATGTGTCTTCATTGGGACTTTTTATGTTTGAAACAACATAACTCAACTGGTGGGTTGGGAACCAAAAGGGTCACAGGAAAACTTTAATATTATGCCTGTACAGTAAGTGCATTGAAATGAGACATACCATCATGTAAAGAGCATGTATTGTGCAGCATTGGGAGTGCAGGACACCGTCACACAGAGAAACCTGCCTCAGTTGATAGCACTGAAGGCACATGAGAGGAGAAGCAGACAGGAGGTAAATGTGCTAAAGTAAAAATAGGAGTCGGTAAAGAGCAGCCCGGAGAGCAGCTAACGGTAATGGGACCAATAAGAGCCCCTTTAGAACCATAGGGCCAGCAGTCAGACTAGCAACATAGGCACACTTTTGTCTAAAAGACACACAAGGCTGTGGCGCCACCATCTAAAAGCTCAAATATGTTTAACTACGAAAAACAAATCTCATTTCACTGTCAGTATGTTATTGTTATGTAATCTCTAGAGTAGAATGGAGGCGGCTTGTTTTTCCAGAGCTGTAGCAGTAGCCGCAACCAAAGAGGAAAGAAGCTATTAAACAACTAATAAACATGATTTGTGACGCATCTGTATAGGGAATTCTTCACAGATAATAAACTGGCAAATGACCCAAAGCAAGCAGGTAAACAGCCGCCTCAGAACCGTGATTGTATCAAAGCAGCGTAAAAAACAAGTTTCATTAGAGAATATCTAATCGCAGCTTTTTCTGTTTGTGCTGCACCCTATATTTAACCTGATGGATAAAACAGCATATGCGTTTGAAAGAAAAGCATATATTTTGGCCTTTAAACTTTAAATGCATTTTGCCTTGACTGAGCAAAGGTTCAATTGCTAATTGCATGCATATTTCAGAGTAAACAGTTGCCCTGTCTGTGATCGCCTGTAGGTGTGGGATCAGAATAAGTATTTAATACTCTGCCCACATATAGTGTACAGTATGCTATGATATAATGCATCTGTGGAGTTTTTACAAAGAAAACACCGACCGTAAGGCAGGTTAATGACCTCATTTACAAAGAGAGAAGAAAAGACCTGTTGTTTTAGGTTTGAACATAGTCGTATAGACATGTACTTTTGCAGTCTGGTTACAGTTACTAAAGCCAGTATCGCTTATGTTTGTAAATGTCATCAATATATCCTCATACTCAAAGTATCAACAAAATATCATGCAAAGGAATCTGGGGGACAGGAAAATAAGCATCTGGATTGCCAAAGATTAGCTGTATGTGCTGTAATTGTACAACTAAGCCTCACAACAGCATGTTATGTAAGTGTTTCTTTATTTCACTAAATGTTTTAATTGTTTGTCGTGTAAATAACACTATCTTATATTTTATCATTTTAAAGCTTTTCGGACCAATTCAAAGAGCATGTATTCAAGCCTTTAGACTTCTGTGTTTGGTAATAATATGGCTGTGCAAAGAAAATGATTAATTTCAGCTTATGATTATTTTGGCCTTGTTTTAATTGTAAAATATTGTATTTGTTCTCAAAGTTCGGTTGTTTCAAGCATTTACTATAAGGCTGAATATCAAAAACAGCATCACAACAATACACTACAGACTAGGAGACTTTTCTTGTACAGACCTGTCCGTGCTTATAACTATGTTACAAAGTTGTCAAAAACATGCCTGGGGTTGTGCTTTGTTTCACTGACAGGTAATCTAGCATATTAAACTATAGGAGTACAATAGGAGTTAAAGCAGGAGGCACCTCCTCCTTGTTTTTAATATCCACACCTTGATTGCTCAAATAGTCTTCACAAAACCTTTGAGCAAGCAGTTATTGTCTTTAGCCTGCTTTAATCAGACAGAGGTTCATTTGTGTTGCTATAATCGTTTTGAATCAGAGCTGAATTACTTTTTTACACACAAACATGTTGAACATGAAATACAGAGATAAAGGGTATTTCAAAACAAAAAGCCTCAGTGATGCATGATATATAGTATGATCTTTTGCAAATGCTACTGTATTATCTCAGTGAATAAGTCCAGCTCTCAGTGAAATTGTGTTGTTGCAACCCGTTCTATAAAACTATAGCGTGGCAACAGAAAATAATGAATGCATACAGATGCAACATTGTTTGTGAACAAATTATACGCATTGAAATAAGTTGTGAAAATAATACCCGGCTTGCTTCAGATGGCTGTGGTGTACGGTCTTAGTATAGGGCCAATAGTACAGCACAAGCTTTTATAGTCTATTGTTACTTTTATTTCTGACAGTAACAGAAGTCCATTCATCCAGCCTAGTGTGAAAAAGCTTTTCATAATTGTGCTAGTCTTACCTGTGCTTATTGACTTGGCCTTCACCACAGTTTGTTTTATTATCAGTGACAAAGCACCCGCCTCTCCCAGCTCAATACCCCTCTGCTAACAGTGTTTGGACCCTGTGACGGTGTGCCCACTATGAGGGACGGCGCCTGTGCCACTGAATCAACACTAAATGGCAGTTTATGTGGCATGTCTACCATCGCCACCATCTGGGCGCGATATAAGCGGCAGAAGGCTGAAAATGAAGACAAGTTGAACATAAACAGGCCCGTTGCTAATGAGACAGCAAATTAGGGAGTTATTTACAAGTCAGAGGCTGCGGTTTCTATTGATCCGCTCTATTGTACGCCTCCGACAACAGAGGAGTCATCATTTCTGAGTAGTGTTGGAGCTTCACTTCCTCATGGAAATACACTTGTCACGTAAACAAGGGGGGGGGGGGGGGGAGGTGGTGCTGGGACACTGTAAAACTAGAATCATTCTCAGTCTTTTTCGCCAAATATTTTCAGATTTTTAAATCAAAGTCATTCTTCCCCAGAACATCACTAACACTTATATAGATGACTTATTTCACTGCATTATTGATCAGGTACAATTTCCACGTTCCAGTGGGCCATGAGCAAGCCCCAGTTTAATGTATAGTGTCGGACACTACACTGGTGTATGAAGGAGAGTGTGAATGGGTCCATGATGTAAAGCGTTTTATGTGCCTAAGGAAGAAAGCACTGTAGAAATGTGACCAACGCCCCTTGGTATAAAGGGCGTTGGGTAAAAGCGCCATATAAGTCGAGATCATTTACCATTTACTTCACCGGCGTAAAACTGACAATGAGACAATACATCAACAATAATTATAAAAAAGAACCCCATCTTTTTATATGGTGATGAGGTGAACTTGGTCACCATTTGACAACAAATTTTATTGGCACAAAACAAGTTACATTTTTTAAAACAAGCTAGCTTAAGCAGAAACCCCTAAAAGTACTTACTTCATATAGCAAGATATGTCTGAGTTTCACAGTGTAACGTCAGCAACACTTTGTCATTATCAGCTTTGGCGCCCAACAAGCAACACTAGTGATACATCATTTCCACCTGTGTCGTACTCGTACCAAAGGGTGGGGTATCCCGCGAGGCATAGAAAACTTGAGGACAGGAAGGAGAACGGTGGCTTCCGTACATTAAGACACACGAGGTCATTGATAAAATCATACAAAAGAGCACTTTAGATTTGTCCCACTCCTCTGTCGGGCCAGGTGAGTCCATTAGTGCAGGCTCTGAGGACTCAGCAGGAGAACAGTGTGGTTTCAGTGCTTCCCATCTGACTATTACAACAGTCCCCCGCTGACTGGGTCTTAATTGTGCCAGGGAGACGAGACGGAAAGGCCTCCTGCTCTCCGTCTGGGCAGCACTTCACACACAAGAATACCTACTGTGGCTCTGATACGTGCCGCCTGTATCCAAAGTGTGGGTCGGTGAGAGACTAATGGGTAGACCCACATGGGGATAATTGAGGCACTGTAGGATTTTAGTCCTGTTCATGGCTGCTTCTAGATAGTCTTAGGTTATAGTTGCAAAGCCTTTATCGTGCTTTCTGCATTCAGCCATTTGTAACGAACTGGGAAACTCGGGGCACAAGAAAACAAAACAGAAGAGAATGTTTTTGAAATAATACCAGCTATTCTGTGTATATTTACATGTCCTTATCCAGGAGAGATACATTGACAAGATTTCCTCGCCAGTTCATGGGTTTATTCAAAAAGCTACACACATTTCAATAGGCCTTTGGTGACAGGAAGTTAGCTAAATTAAGAAACCTTTTCCTTTTTCTTTTTCACTCTCACAGCATATCATTTGGATCAAACGGAAACAAGTGTTCTATTTTTTATTGCAAGGATTGTTTAGAAGGAATCAAGAAAGTAGACACCTATGATGCTCCCAAAGTACATTTACCGGTGTAAAATCTTTTAAAAGTCTTTTTTTTTTTTTTTTCATCTGTAAAAAGTTCCAACTATTGCGCATGAAAAGCAACATGTTTGAGTGGCTTTAATCTCCAAACTGGGGACAATAAAGGGTCGCAAAAGGACAGACACATTTGAACCAAAGAACAAAAGCAATGTGGAAAAGTAAAAAAAGATAAAAAAGCTACAGCAGGGAGCCACTTTAGAACAGCTTGGACTAAAGCGTCAACTACAAAAGGCACTCTGAAAACTGAACATGTGAGGGGTGTGAGCGGAAATAGAAAAATAAAGAAGTATTTGGCGCAATGTGTTATCAGAAATACAAGTGGAGTGCTTCTAACGGAGCTGGCGGCGGTGGGAGAAAGCGTTAGGGGAGTCATTAAAAAAGTGTCTAGCTGGCTAAAGTGCACGCAATGGTTTTGAAAATAGCCTGAATTATATTAGCATCTGTTTATTTGTCGGGTGGAGGGGTGGACCGCCACATCTGCTACTTGTGCTGAAAAGGGCTTAAGACGAGAGAGGTAGAGGCGATCAGAAGGAAAATAGGAACTCATCGGGATTATTAGGAGTGTAGTGAAAGGAATACGGTCTCTAGATACAACACACATATCAATGAGGTAGCATGATACTGAGCTAAAGGCGGAGGGCAGGCCAGAATGCTGTAATACCGTTTTCCTTGAGCTGTCAACATGCTGACGTTTTGATGTTTGAACCTGTTTGTATTCTTCTGTTTATATTTCTCATCCTTCACATGAAACAAAAAAAACTGGCACAAAGTTTCAAGACTTCTCTGTGTCAACAAGGATAAACTAGGTGATCTTTTTCCCCACACACGGTATTGAAAAGTGGAGCAAGCTTTAGTCACACAGATGCGATTGTTGTCAGTTTAAAGGGTTTAAAATCGCGAATAAAATGTAGGATTCAACGCGTGAGTTTTTAGCTTTGCTGTTTCTCTTAAACAGTGAGCGCCATCCTTCTGAAATGATAACATCAATGTCGAAACGCTACGAATGCAACCTATTGAACTGGATATACTGAATCATTTCCTCCACTCGTAAAGGTCTATGAATTGCTGATCTGTTTTCCATGGTGCTTTACATCTGAATAAGCCATTAAAAAAGAGCAGTGATGGTGCTTATATGACTAATGCGGTTAATAATAAAACAACACCGTCATTTTCACAGGCTCTGCTCTATATAGCACTGTGCAGTCTGAAGCTTGACTTGTTCAAAGAGCAGACCATTAGCCATTACCTGGCTCCGAGCTAATGCCACATGAAGTAGAGAAAAGCGGGTGTGCCAGTGATTGTGTCCATTAGTCCATTAGTTGGGATGTGAAGTCCGCTCGAGCATGTTGCTGCCGTGCCCCTGAGAGAAAACTGCTCTAAACAATGTGCTCTCAATGTGCGCTGCATCAGGCATGATCAAAGGCAGCAGCCGCAGTGGCAGAAAAGTGCTATTAACTTTAAAGTTGTAAACAGTCATTTGAGTCCTGAAGTCGCTCTGCATTAATGTGTCATTTCCTGCCTCAGCTGGAAAATGTCACGTGTACAGTAAAAGGAAATGCTTTCTGTTTTCCATTTGGCATCATGCTTTTTTGGATAAATCATCACTCGAGCATGAAAACTGGATATTGATTTGACATCTGTTTCATGCGGTCATTGATTCATTTATGTTAATCCACTTGTTGCCGGAGCCTCGTGCAAATGTATCGCCAGCAGCAAGTTCCAGGTGGATGGTGAGAAGAACCCATGATGGAAACACAGGCAAAAGTCATGAAATTACCTCAAAAACAACGCTGGCCTGAACCTTTCCGAATTTGACCCTGCCTAAATGAAGTAAATGCTTTTTCATCTGTTGATAACATTTCAATATTTAGAATTGGACATTGGAATTGTGGGCACAATGCGTGAAAGCAGAGCACAATACATTTTGTCATTGAACCAAAAAAAATGCAGACAGGTGGAAGTTTCGGGGGAAATTCATGAGAAACATTGCCCGTATAGTGAAGGGGTGTCAAACTGTATAACAAAAACCCCGAGCATAGGGTTTGATAGGGGTAGCAGACTGACTGTGGCAATCCCTGACAGGCAACAGCAAGGTATCGATAACTTACATGAAGTTACTGTATGTTTGTAAATCATTACACTTTGCTTTGCTGAGTAATCTCAATTGCATGCTGAAAGAGGCAATGTCAGATAAGGTTTTGGAAAACCTGCCACGTATCCCTCAGCATCCACAGGTATCACGCATTTACATTCTCGACATTCCTTACTTCACTTTCTCCGAATCAAATACAAACGCCAAGGTTACCGCGGGGATGTGGTACAGCCGGAGTCTCTCGGGATACCGCTACACCTTCAAAGCCTCACGGTGACTGATACCTGTTGGGCTCTGACAAAGGATGAGACGACAAGCGCCTTCTTTGTGAGCACACGCTGAATAATGAGACTAAAGGCGGAGGAGTTTGACTTTGGCTGCCACCTTCCTTCGAGACTGACACAAGCGGCGCGTGAGTCAGGCTGCGGAGAGGCCAAAACTCAGACGGTGCGAAATGTGACGGAGAGCCTTGTTGCCAGCAGTGATTTTACTGTCTATTGAAGCGGAACGCACTGAACTTTAGATGAAATATTAAAACAGAGCAACGGAAACCGAGGGGATAGAGAAAATACGGGGGATAAAAGCGACGCTGGTATTAGCAGGCTGCGTTTTAATTAGTTCCTGCTTTGACTCAGCACTCCCTCATCGCTCATTGGCTCAGAGGAACCTAATTAAAACTGTAACAATCATTGGAAATCAGTGCGCAACACCTAATTGTTTAGTTTATCGGCAGAATCGCTAATACTCCACGACCAGACGTGAGGTTTTTCATTTAATAAATATTGTAATTTTCTTGGCAAATTCAAAAGCGGTTGGGCTTAATTAACGCGAGGTGATATCTCAGCGGTAAATGACAAAAAAACACATCACTTAACAGAACGCTCGAAATGACTGGGAGCGGCGAAATGGAGAGCAGGAGGTGAATAGAGATGGCAAACAAACAAATGAAATCCTTAAAGAAGCGGCGCCTGCTTTGTTACGCTTCTAATACACGGCATTGTTCTGAGTAAAAATGATTGAGGAAAATGCGTGCGTTTCGTGGCGGCTGATTTACACGAGGCTCATAAGATTGGCAGATTCCGATAACGCCACGTTGCCATTGTAGGAGCTAAATATACTTATAATCTCAGGAATCTGGAGCGCACTTGACTCGGTCGCGTGTCGAGCTGTTACTATGCAAAGCGCCGCGCGCTCGACGTTCGCACACAGTGTAACCAAATGAGCCTGCGAGGGTTGAAGCCGTAATTGCATGAGCCGCCGGTACAAGTTCCCAAACCACGCGGGAGCCATCTTACACATCAGGAACAACAGAGACCGAGCAGGTGCGCGGCTACGCCCGTGTTAGCGCAGACGGAATGACACCGCGCCAGGCTTTGAAGATGTTTACCCGACTCTTAGTGTTAGGAACGGGGTCATTACTTCTTCTGTTGTGCAGTCAGGGCTTTGAGAAAGAGGATGCAGTCTCATCCTTTCGTGGGACATTTGTGCAGTATTGTGTCACAGATTCAAATATCACTTTTGACATAGTATTTTGAGCTCTTAACCCCCGCCTTAACCAAGCACATTTTCTCCAGTTCGACTTTACCCGAATCTAAAAGCTTCTTATACAGGCCAGTGCCTCATTTGAAAGCAAAGAGCTGCAAAACTGATCTGAACGGATCTTTTTCCTCGCGTTGTTGCCATGTTGTTGACACTTTTTTGTGGCTTTTTTGGCGCGTTTACATCCTCGTCTTTGTCGCTTTTTCATCGCTTTTGTTGTGTTTTCATCTTCATTGTAATCTTGTTTTTGACGCATTTTTCAAGACGTTTGTATTTGGGTAATGCCAAACTGGAGAAAATCTGCTCAGTTAGGTTAAGTGGTTAACAAACTAATGAAATGTACTGAAAACAAAGTACTTTATTTTTAGAGGCAATGTTGATTCATAAATAAAAACAGACCCAAGACAAAGTTTCAAGGGCTATCCAACGAGAGGCAAGCAACAGAGCACAAAACAGGTCAAAACAAATTGGCATTTACAAAAAAGTGACCCATGATGATCCTGGCCCAAATACAGTATCGTGCTTCACGTCACAATATGGACTACCAACATAGTGGTTTACTTAACGGCATCAACATTGCATGATGACATGATGTAAATAAGTAGTTACTGGAACACTTTTCGACTGGTGTGATGGATTGAGACAAAAAACGGGTACACTCCCATTAAACAATATATCATTTTAAAATGTTTGCCGGATCCTCCAAAATGGTTCCTTCTGAGGGCAATATAGACGTATGCAGATAAGAAATCAAAACAATCTTAGAAACAAGTTAAACTGGATTACTTTCCGATTCACCTGGAAATGAAATAACAGGAATAGCACAAATTTGTCTCCGCCGTGTTGTTAGACGTGACTGGAACAAGCCAGACCTGATTTAAAATGTCTATAAAAGTATTTGAACCACCGGATAAGAAATTACTCAAAACAAGAAGCATTTGGCAGGAAAAGTTGATTCTTCTCCAAGCATTTATAGACTCAAGCGATGATAATCTGTTTACCCCAAATGTCAAAACTCCATGTGTGATTTATGCGACCGCTCCACACTTTCAGATAGCGCTGGCTTCGGCCTTGCCAGTTGTAATGTATAAGAGATGAGGCAGAGGGGCAGAGGAGATTCATTGTGCACCCCTGTGGAGGAGCAGTTTACCCACCGCCGTTTGCCTGACAGACTGTGCAGTGGATGAAGCTACTTAGCATATCCCCCAGAGATGACATGCCTGGCCTGTATCCAGCTGTGTGTGGGGTCCCAACCGGAAAGCAAGGTCACGGCTGTTCACAATGGAGTGGACAACAGTATAGTGATGTCGTGGCAGAGAATAATGAATATGATTTCCAAGTGTTATTGACGTTGGTGGAGGATCTATCTGCATTCATATTCTCCTTCAAAGACTCAACTATTAACAAATCGCACAATCAGAAATGATCAGGTACTAATTCTATTTAAGTAATGCTAATTAATACATATAGGCCTAATGCAATAGTGCAATAGTAATAAGTGCCACTGTTGAGCTCTCAGTCATACAGGAGTTGTCCACTGCCACAAACGTTGTGTCCTTGCGCAAGACACTTCACTCTACTTGCGTCCAGTGTTTGCGAACACTGGTGTATGAATGAGAGAGTGAATGGGTGACTGGTTTCTTACTGTACAGCGCTTTGGGCCTGATAAAGGTAGAAAAGCGCAAAATAAGTTGAGTCCATTTACCATGTACCATTCTCTTCATTGCAAAAGGAGGAGTGCAAACCGCATTGTATTGGAGAAACTAAACAACAACTGCAGCGGAGGCTCTACCAACACCATAGAGAAAGCGCCTCAGTCTGCAGTCCATCTCCATCTCAAAGCCACCAATCACTCCTTTGACGAAAAGGAGGCTAAACGTTTAGCTAAAGAAAGAAGATGGTGTGAGGCTGAAACACAACCCAGGGCAGCTCGATAGGCGGGTAACAGGCAGGGGCCAGTGGAGAGTAGGGTCGCCGAGACTGAAACTCACTGAACAACAAAGGTGTTTTTATCAACAAGCTAAGAGCAGCCTTGGAAGGGGATGGGACTAGGACAAGCTAACCTCTCCAGGTGGTCCGCCTGTGAGCAGAATTCTTTAGTCTCGCTGATGGAGCTCCTTGGATGAGAGGTGAAATGACCTTACAGACGATGTATAGATGATGACTCCAGAACCCTCGTCTAGAATATCACTGTTGAGTTATGAAATTTGCTTTCAACACACTATTTAGAATGAAGATGGTGTCTCCATATTGCTCGTATTTGTTGAAGAGGAATACTACTGTGACTATTTTGATATAAATTACCTTAAACACACTATTATATTTATCGGCAAAGAGGTTAATTCAATGCGGAGTTAGTTAAGTCATGATACCGTAAGATGACAGATTCATGGCCCTGAATTGCAGAGGGGGAAGAACTGAGACAAATAGACAACAAATACATTCCAGGAATTTCCGCAATCAGATTGTCCAGCGTGGGATAAAGGCTTAGGATAAAGAAAGGACTTTCAGCATTTCTCCTGCTGTTGTAGATCTATTTTGACAGGCTTAACTGGATTTGCACTTGTGTATACCAATGTGAGACGGAGGGCTATGGCTAAAAACGAACAAACAAACACGAGAGACACTGATTTGAGGCTGCTTGCAATGGCCTGCCACACCCCACTGAGGATGTGCCTCTCACAGTCCAGCGAGTCCATTCATCAAACTAGACAAGAGAGAGAGGGAGAGAGAGACAGAGAGAGAGGGGGAGAGAGAGAGAGAGAGAGAGAGAGAGAGAAGCAAAGGGAAGATTCAGAAGTAAACAGAGGTGACGGGGTGAGATAGCCGAGACCATAACGAGAGGACACTGTGGCCATGGATGATGCCACGTAAAAGGTAGGTAAGCATAAAGCACAAAGAAGACGATGATGAAGTGATGAGAGAGAGATTTAGACGCAGCCGGTGAAGGCTCCTATTAACATGGAAATCGGAGCTCACCATGGCTCACTGATGGCTCGGCGAAAAGGGGAATGGCTTCAGCTTCTATTATTCTGTGCAAAAAGGTGTACCGCCAGGTCAGATGAAAAAGTAAGAATAAATAGGAAATTGTCAGGACAGCCTCTGTGTGCGCACCCCTGTCTTCTTATGAGAAAGGAGTCTGGCATGGCCTTATAGAACTGGTGATGGATTTGCTTTATTTCCACCCGAGCAGCCAGGTACACATTGGAATAGAAAACAAGGTAGCCCCCCTCTTTCTGGAATTTAATCAAGTTTTCTTGTTTTTGTTTTTCTTTTTTGTGGCTAAAGAAGAAGGAAGTGTGTCTGTGGGATACTCCATAACCGGCAGGATTGCTGCTTGTCAAAGAAAATCTTGTGTTGCAATGGATGATAAGCAAACAATGAATCTTGCTGTATTGCCTTTGGCTGCTCTTCAATAATCAGAAAAAAGCTCACCATTGAAGCAAAGACAGCAAAGTGTCTGCTTTCATAACCAAATGCTGTAGTTATGTTCACATTGCAACTTCTACAGAGGGACTATGGAGAGCATCCTGACCAGCTCCATCACTGTGGGCACGGCGCCAGCACTGCCTCCTGCCGAAGGAGCCTCCAGCGCATCGTGAGAGCAGCGGAGAAGATCTGTGGAGCTCCTCTCCCCTCCATTAAGGACATGTACTCCACCCGTCTCACCCGCAAAGCCGTCAGAATCACCAGGGACCCTACGCACCATCACACAGTCTCTTCAGAGTAATGCCTTCAGGGAGGAGACTGCGGAATCTACAGGCCAGGTCGAGTCGCCTTAAGAACATACACAAGGTCATCGTTCACAAGCTGAACTCCCTGCCCTCCCTCCCACCCCTCTTCCCCCATCCCCCGCTCCACAATCAAGGATGAGAGAAATCTAATTTCAAACCATTCACATGGTTTGACAAATAAAAATCTTGAACATCAACATTCAGGGCTATTGCGTAAGACTGATATGGGAAAAGGGAAAATATTGCACCAATGAACGCTCTTATCATAACTTGGTTCTCAATGGGAAAAAAAATACAAAAAACCTATAAAAACTCAAAAAAGAAAAAGAAAAAGAGAGACAAAAAACTAATAATCAGTTTGATAATTAAAAATGGGTGTTTACGTCTTGTTTCTCAGCTGATAGCACTTTGTACAATTTTCTATAACGGTAAGTCTGGTAGTGTTATGAATCCATGCCCCTTGATGAAATAAGAAACCATAAAATATGTGTTTGTTTGTATTCATCTGTACTGGGTTGTTTTAGCATTGACAACACTTCATCTCTCAATACTAAAGGATTCAACAGTAATTAATCATTCCTAACAGACGGATAAACTCCTACACTGTTCTTTACCTTGTCATCGGCTCCCCTTTTTTTTTCTAAAACCTGAATCCTGCAACTGAGAGCTTACACAAACTTTATATGTAGATATTTGTGTTGTTTTGTCACAAAGTTATATTGTACAATAACCATTTAATACTTGTGGAAAGAACTCCTCTGTTTGCCCTTGTGCGTGCGTGTTATGGTGATGAACTAGAACGACCAAGAAAGAGACAGAGTTAAAAAGTCAGTAGCCTGCAGTTTAGCTGCCCCTGCAACCTCCTCACTCACGTAGCCGCTGGACAGATGAGCTCTTGTCATGCACTCACATACATTTCCACAGAATACAGTCAGTGGACTGAGCTCCTGCCCACACAGGCCAGCAGCCCACAAGAGCACTTCTCCTGCTCTGTGCCATCTCTGACTCCAGGGTGAAGCCATGGCACTGGAAAAGACCTAATTGTGCGTTCGAAGATGAGGGAGCCATTTTACAAAAAGGCTTGTCATGCCTCGGCGCAGTTGTGCCCCTCATGGAGCTGGCAGCAGTTTTGTATGCACGCAGGTACAATAAAGGCAAAATAACTCATATGCAGCTGCTGTCTAAGTGTGCATTGTACATGTATGTACTGTAGAATAAATCAATGTATAATGAGCAAAATGGGTGTAATAACATATTTACTGTTAGTAGTCTAAATAAGCCGAGTTCAACCAGTATATCACTGGTGCCAGTGAACATACCATTGAACGCTGCCTCCCAAAGAAATAATAGCATTTTGCAAATAGGAGAGAAACACCCACCTCCTGAGCCTTTGATAGAAAGCTATATTGTAGGTAAATACCCGCGAAATGCTCTTTTTAAAAGTAGTTCGCAAGATCAAAAAGCCCCTGCTCTAAATCATCCTGTGATGTGAAGTTTATGAGAAAATATAAACAGGCTGCATTTAAAAAAAAAAAACAGAATGTCCAGAACATACTGTAGTCTATGAAGAAAGGTCCATGCAGTGATTCAACAGACTGTGTAAATCAGAATGTCAAGGTCTATGTACTTCATTCTAAAGGTCTGAGGTACATCTAGTGCCTTTCACTTTATAGTAAAATATGGCGTTAACAGAAGGAATTTCTGACACTGGAGAGATCTAACAGAAAACTTAAGCCAATTAAAACAAAAATGATCTCTGCCAAAGCAGCTTTGTCCATCTTGCCCTTCACGTGTAGACACACAATGTTGATGAATTTCACTAAGAAAGTGTAAACCTACAGCTTGAGTAAAAGGGCATAGAATGACAAAGATGGGCGGCCATGTTAGAGTGGACTAGGCGCCACTTCTTTACCACTAATGAGACAATTACAAGTCCACAAATGTGCATTAGTCATAGCATGGAAGTCGATTCATTATCAATGCCGTACTGAGGGGACGCTGAATGTAATTGGACTGCTTAACAAGCTCTAACTAGAAATGATGTAGCGCTCAGCCTATGGTAGCGCTCTTGTTGTATAACTATTTCTTTTGTGCTGTTCTAATTCTGGGCTAAAAAAACATAGAAAGACGTTGTAAAATGGCGTCTCGAGGCAGTTTCATCTAGATATATTTGCATTATTTTGCACATTAAAATGACATGCATTATTCATACTTTTTCCTGATAGTAACAGACTCCCCGAATGGAAATTATTGCATGGCGGCTCACAACATAAATGTTCATTATTAACAATGGCTACAGTTTTCCGTGGAAGGCTCGACAAGTGGGAATTCTCAGCACAGACACTTTCTGCCACAGTGACTGAAATGATTGTGCACTGAGGGTGTTTTAAACTGGAGCAGATGGGAGAGAGTGTGAGCAGGACGCCGGGGGACCGGGCGAGCGTGCTGTGAGAGTGGGAGGAAGGATAGTGTTCGTGCTAATGTATGTAATGTATGTCTCGAGAAAGAGTGTTTTTTTTTAATCGCCAAACTTAGAAGATGCCGGTGCGAATATTTGTTGCCCACATTAGTGTAAAAGGCCTTCACAATCAGTCAAAATTACACATTACATATTATGTAATGTGTAATTTTGACTGATTGATCAGCCCCATACCAAACTGATTGTAAGAAAGATTGTATTATGCTGACAGACATTGTTCTACTATAATGAAGAAGAGGTTTATATTAGCTACAACAGCATGTTTGTTGGAGACCACATGGGTAAATCTTCACTCCTTTTATTATTAGTTTCTTTCAGGTGCCCAGAGTCCTGAAATCTGGAACACTTTGAAGGTTAATTGTTAACAAATCCATTATGCCCGACAAACATTCCATAATGATGTGTTCTGCACTTTTCACTTCATGGTGATTTGCAATTGCAGGAAATAAATATTGAATATGTGTTCTGACTTAAAATAAGTATGCTTAATTTTCTTGTTTAGTCCCACTTTTAAATATAGGTATTTAATATTGAAATGTTTTCTTGATATCTTTCCTTCGAGTAGTTTCAATTTTATCAAGTAACTTAATAAGAATGACAAAATAAAGAAATACATGTTTATATGACCTCGGGGTGCCATTAAGTGCCAGTCAAAAAAACAAACAACATTAAAGCAGCCTGGCCAAGACTGAATCCAGAAAGATTATGTTGTGTAACAAAACAAAGAACAGGAGACTATGCACCAAGAGGTCTATTGCTGGCTGTATAGGGTTAAAGACTTGAGAGCTCCCCCACTCGTTCCTTTTAGTTGAATCTACTATTCTCTGTTTTCCGGTGCATGTGCAGGTCCCATTCCCGCTAAAAGACATAATACAAATATATGATTATACCTATGACTCCCAACTTTTCTCTCCTTTTTCTTCCAGTCTCCTGCATTTCTCCTCGTTCACCCACTGCCTCTTTATGTCCTCTTTCACAACCACTCCTTTGACAACTTTATCAAGGCTTTTTCTCAACAGCAGATCTCTTTCAGTGAGGGGGGAAATAAAACATTTTCACAACACAGGAGAAGAAAATACAGTAGAAAAAAGTCATATGGGGATATAGTTATTTTAAGATACAGGTGGGCGATACAGACACAAATTAATATCTCAATTTCGGACAATATTCTGACCATTTTTTTGCGATCCCATTGGCCTCTTGCATATCCTTTGTGATTTGTTTATTTGTGTAAAAGAATAAAGACATAACAACTAAATTGCTTAGAATTGTTTAAAAGGTTACAGTGTATGTTATTTGTTTTTTTCCTTTAACTTTCCTCAGCTCTGTTCATGTATGCAGGCCTACGTAATGGCAGACAAAGAGGTCTTCACATTTTCAACAGGGCAGTTGTGCCTGAAGCAGTTACAAAGTACAGAGTCTTAAAGTGAATGAATAATACAAATAAAAGCTGTTTAGGCGTCATGAAAGTGTAAAGAAATATCATTATTATCATTATTAAGTACCGTATTTTCCGGACTATACGTCGCTCCGGAGTATAAGACGCATTAGTCAAACATTGCCTAATGAAGAAAAACAGGCTGAATAGGCGTACGGTACGTTACACATTGATGGTTACATGAAGCATAAACAATGAACTAAATGTCTGGTATGTTAACGTCAAATAAACAGTTCAGATAACCATAGCATAAAGAATATACCAAACTCTCGATCTCACTCCAAATCAATGGCCTTGGCAACTACCTGGGCACGGAGATATAACTGCACAGCTGACAATCCTCTCCCAACAGCATGTTTTCAAACTCTCATCAGCAAACTCATTCCTCTAGCTATGGCCATCTAGCTTTTAGCCCGTGATTAGCTTGTTTTGTTTACTTCATTGCAGTAACCTCCGCTCTCTCGCTCACTCCAAACTTTCTTTTTCCTGCTAAATTAGCCTGCAGTGCCCTCTAGCGGCATGTGAAAGTATATATTTGAATTTTAAAAATTAAATAAAAATCATATATTAGTCGCTCCGGAGTATAAGACAAAGTATGAAAAAAAGTGTGACTTATAGTCCAGAAAATACGGTACTATTGTAACATTAGCATCGAAATTTCATGTTGCAAAACTTATAATTGCATGTATAAAAATGTGGATGCAAGTGATTAGAAAGACATGCTTTGTTGTGTGCCTGATTATGAAACAGCATTGTATAAGACAGAAAAGGTCAAAAACTTAGTTAGATTAAAAGGTTCTAAAGATGCAGACTAACTCATTGAATCAATCTTTAAGAAACAGACACACTATAATATAGTATTGTCATGACGATGTGAAAACAGGAAGCGAAATCGCTCGCCCCTTGTGTAGCTGAGTTTTTTGTCTTTCTCTGCGAACTGCATTTGTGGTTTCTGGGTTCCACATTGTTTTTCTGGCTACTTTTGTACGTTTTTGCCGTGTTTTTGTGGAGGTTTGGTGGATTTGTTTACTTTGAGAGTCTAAAATGGTCCTGAAGAAAGCAGCTTTTTAAAGGTATTGCTTATCAGCAAAACCCATTTGAGACCTACACATTTCTTCTTCACTGACGAGGCACCAAGAGCCCCAAGAGCCCCCACAGCTGCAGCACAGTCGAGGCGTCACAAGAGGAGCTACAGGAAACAAAAAAGGATAAATGAGAGATGGTGAAAGACTGTTGTGAAGCGGAGGAAGCGCAGGGAGGAAGAGGAAGGAGGAGGTGGAGCTGACCAGTGCAGGACACCACGCTCTGTAAAAGGGACAAACCTAGGAGGCGCGGCACTATTTCAGAGGATCAGAGGAGACAGAGGGCAGCCAGGTTTCTTCCGAGTGCTACAGTTTCCCCGACCTCCAAGGTCATGCGGGTCAGGTTGACACACAGTGGCAGCTCAGGGCTGACACCTGAAAACGATTTCGTTGTACGCTTGTACAATGACAATAAAGCACTTACTTACTTACTTATAAGGCACATCTTACCCCTGCACTTTCTTTCATTGACTCCACTCTGGCATCCTCACACCCAGGAGATATGAATTAGAAATATTTATGACGGGTCCCTCTTTTCTCCTGCCTCTATCTGCACCACTGTGTCTCATCTCCTCTGTGCATAAAATGACACTGATCTTATCGGTGCTACCTATGTAGTCATCTGTCAGGCCGCCTATCTCTCCATCCATCAAACCGCTGGGAGAGTGATGGCTCCCTCAGCGTTTTTATGTGGCACCGGCGGCGAGCCAAGGTTGTTTGCAAAAGCACATAAAAATGGCGGGCGACACCTGTGTCTCCGTCTGTGCAATATTCGGATTGGTGTTCAAACATTTCTCTCAGGCAGAGCTGGAAGTTTTCTATAGCACACAACTTATGAGTCCCAAGGCGAACGGGGAAGAGTATAACAAAGTGCTGCTATTCAAGGCAATGAATTAGCCCCGTACCCTGTGGCAGTCCGCCGGCTCGTCTATGCTAGCATGTGCCGCGCCGAAGACTCGTGGGGAGAATCGAGGATAGAGCCAAATCGCATATCACATGTTGACATTTCACTAAGAGAGGCGTATAAAGACTGACATTTCACTTTCTGAGAGCATGATGGTGTTCAACGTCCCAATAGAAAACGTGATAATTTAGGTGAATTAGGATCTCACAGTAATATAGTGGTCTGAAATCTCCCAGAATCAGATTTGTTATGCTAGGAGGTGGAAATTAAAGGAATGATCCCTTTCACTGGCACCCTGCTTTTATAAGGAACTATCTTTTCAATCGGTTGACTCCAGTCTAATCAGCATACAAGAGTGCACATAAAGCATTTACATAAAATCATATGGTATGATGGACATATTGCAGTATTCTGTTAAAAACAATTTCAATGGATGCATTGTAAAAAATATTGTGTTTAGTTTGTTATGGTCTACAGCGGTCATGCAGTGGATCTGAAGTGGGCTCACTTAATTTCACTGTGAACTTGCCTGTACGAATAGTCATTTCCATTGTGTAAAGATCAAGGACTGGATGTGAGTCAAAACATACACATTTTCTATTGTAGCAGTAAGCTGTCATTGACCTCAAATATTGCCTATTACTTTTGCCCTTGGATGAATGGCCTAAGTTTAAAACAACAGCTCCATTCTCAATTATGTCATTTACCTTTTATCTAGCCACTTTCCGGACACAGTGGCTCGAATATTAATATGGGGGCATTTTTAAAACTGAATGCCTTTCCTGATGCAAACCTCTTATTTAGGCTTGGTACCACATCTTACTTTATGAAATTAATATAAATACGTAAAGAACTTTCAGGCGTGGACACTGCATGAATTCATCCTACTACCCCCTTCATGCATGTCCTCTTGCGTAAGATGGATTATATTGTATTTAAAATATAATTCCAGTAGTGTTGACTGCCTCACCCTTCTGAAACATGCTTCGGGGCGATTATTCATGTTGCATGTATAATAGCTTCCGTGACGCAACTTAAATCACGAAGAGGAAATAATTACCGCAAACAAGTTGATTAAAATATTAAGCGTGTCTCAGCCTTCAGAGCTCTCTGGACATTCAGTTAGACAGCGGCACATTAGAGATGAGCGTCTACAGGGACGCACAGTCCTATTAGGGCTGTATCAGCATTGGAGTTAATAGAGGCTGCAGCTCACATGCTACAGGACACAAGTGCTGTGTGGCAGATAAAAAAAAAAAAAAGGCTCCAAAAGTACTGGGTTCATTCCTTGGCCTTGGCGCAACAGGGAAATCATTATGCTAAGAGAAATTGTGGGATGTTCGCAGATGAAAATGGACTGAAAATGTTGGGTTTTGGGAACACGGAGCAAAGGTTGGTGAGATTATATGTTATAACGTAATGACAGTACCCTTATTTAGACCCTAGACTCAACAATGTTATTACTGTAAGCAGTATTTTGAATAAAGAAACACTCTGTTTGATAGAAAAGCTAGGATAAGCTTCGCCACAAAGAATGCGGCAGGATAGGCAATACTAATATTGAAAGTGTGATTTATGTATTATTATTCTCTCCTGAATGGAACCATTTTTAATATTTCCGAGATAACACATAATAGATAACGGTGAGTTTCGATTCTCTGATTTAATTAATTACGGCCCTAGTTAGGTGGATTCATGTTTTTTTGTTTTTTTCCCATCGAACTGCCGACTGATGTTCTGTCTCATTGTTGCCATAACGAATATAATGTATGGCGTTTATTTGCATAACAAATCACATGGTATCGTCACATAATTGTCAGCAGCGATCCCATTAGTGCCACGAGGTAAGCTTTTACAGACATCTCAATTGGATGATTCCCTGTCTTTCCATTGCTTAAAATACAGTAGTGTCTCAAAATTTAGTATACAAAATATGTTCCACAGAAAATTGCTCACCTCTGAACCTACTGCCTCGTGCTTACATAATCATGGAATAATGAAAATACACCTTTTACTCCGCGGAAACCCAAAAGGCAGCGCATTCATTTTGGGATTAATTTGACATTACCTTTTATTACGGATAAGAACTGGGTCACAGGTATTTTCAGGTAGAGCGTAAGCTATCTTGTTCCGAGCTATTTAGACTGAGGGAGGAAATTGCTGAAAACACAAAAGTCGACTGTATATTTTTGTAGCTGAGGCAAGGGCCAAGGTTGATATAGCTGCATTCTGTACCAAGGGAGATACCGTTCCACAAAGAAATATTAATTTGTGTCACATAATTATTTCAACGTACACTCACTATACGCCGGTATAGTCTTGTCAATGCAGCCGCCTTCTTTTCTTTTTCTTTTTCTGTATCCCGGCGAGGATTCAGCCGGGCCACGCGCACATATAGCCATAAATTATTCAGCTACAGTAAACACAGAACGACATGTCTGAGGAGGATTTTCACAACAACACCTCTACGGCCATATCTGCGCTACAAAGTCTGTGTACAGCTGCGGAAAAACGCGCTTTGTTTAATTTCCCGGTGGAATACAAATAATAGCCGACATCCAAACCAGAGCACTTCGCTTATCCCACAGCATGCTAACAGGAAGTTGATAAATTGAGATGTGGTTTCAAAGTGAACATCCTTGTTTGCGTTCAGACAATTACCCGAGCATGTCTTTTTTTTTTTCTCCCGCGCGCACACTGCCATAATTAAGTGCTTAATCAGGCAATGAGTTGATGCAAAGTGAGATGATAATAGAAATCCCCCCTTTAGCGCATTTTTTGCATCCGCTGCCTTGTGTTTTCGAGAAGCAGCGGGTTAACGAGTAGCAGCTAATTCATGTGAAGTGCGTCGCGGAACGTTTCGAAAAACAACGGAGTTTCGAAATAATGCGTGGGATCATCGAGTGCGTTGATCGCAGCGAGGAAAAATTGAAGGATGAAGCATTTATTTATTTACTCTATTATTGTAGCCACAGAGGCCCGCCACCAAATCAGTCACGCTACATTCACACGGGCATATCCGGACCAGCCGGAGCAAGGATTCAAACTGCCACCCTTGCGATCATTCGATATTTTCAGCCTTGCATGATATGACACAGACGCATTTTGTCATTCCTAGTCCTTTCTGGCGTGATGATTTTGATCTCCTTTTCAAATCTATATTTTGTTTTCCCCTTTACAGAAATCTCCAGTTGTAGTTGAGTGATTAAATTGCTGTTTATCTTAGCTAAAACATGGATGGAGAAAAAATTGAAAGCATCACAACATCCCCGGCTCAACAAAAATACCACTTAGTTATCCAAAAACAATATTTGGCACAGCGTGTACACATTTGATAATGAGACCCAAAGGAAAGCGTCATTACAGGGCTTTGTTCGCCAATGAAAATATCCCACTTTCTGTTCTCCGCATTTAACAAAAAAACAACCCACAAAAAAAAAAACGGCACGGTAGCCCACTTTTCCTCCGCTTTAGTGCTCCTCCGGGCATATGAAAATCCCCTGACGGCTTTCAAACCACACACCACAAACCCACTTTTAGTTCTTGGCTTCGTGTTTCGTAAAAGCGCAGAATTACGAGGGCACAACGCAGCCACAATGATATTTTTTCGTCCCCCCCCCGTCGGAACAGAGCGGATACTTGGTGTTCGACTTCCGTGTAATCCTCTCCGCCTGCTAAATGGCACGAGGAACACAGACTCCTGACCTTGGACAGAACAGGGCTGGATTAGTTTCAGGGTGTCTTTTGGAAAGCTCCGGAGCATAATAGAGATGAAAGGTGGAGTAGCTTTGATAGCGCTCGCACCGAGGCAAGTGAAAAAGCCCAGGGAGCATAGGAATTGTGATTTGGACATCCATGAAATACTATTGAAATATTTAGCCAATGGTTTTGTGAACACAGGACCTTGTTTTTGTTATCTTTTGTCATTCTTTTTCATTTCATCCTCTCCCTCCTGTTTCCGAGGCTCTGAAATCTGAGAAGCCAGAGATTATTGCAGCAGCTATTGGCCTAAAAGCAAAGTACACTTAAACAGTTAGGGACAGTATGTTGGGTAGCCATGTCAGAAAAGATCAACCAAAACGAAGTGATTGCCGTTTTAAGATTGCCTGTAAGATTAAGATGCACTGTCTACTTGTAGATATTTAAAGCAGCGTGGTCTGGTCGACTTAAACAGTTTTCAAAGCAGCCCTTTGCTCTATGAGGCCCTTATCACTCAAAAACATCAGAATGAGTCCATTTCTGCCCCGAGAAGCCCTGCAGCCCTTCGCATCTCAATCCCCATACTGCTTTGATGGGATCTCAACATAACCAACAGCCTCTGCACTGCGGGTCATCATTACGATTCCAGAGTTTAATGTCACGGGTTTTTCGCAAATCTCCATCTGCTAGCTCACACTTTCATTCTTCTCGGTGCAAAAAATGAAAAATACTCAGTATCGCTGCATGTTTTAACAGCCTTTATCTTTCACTGAACTGAGCATGTGAAAAAGCTCCAAAAGAGGCTCAAAGCAATTTACTGTAGTACTCAACAATTTTATGATCACCTCTCTTGAAGGCAGCCCCATAAACAAACGAAAAGTGATGCTCTATATTTTGACACGTCTTCAATAGAAAGTCAGGTCATCTATAAATGGTTCACCCCTGTTCATTTCTTTTAGATAGATACTGACCACTGCGGGACGGAAAAGCCGGCGTTTTGGAGACACACTGACCTCTTCGTCTAGCGATCACTATTTGGCTCTTGTCAAATTCAATGACAAATCCATTTCTCCTGCCAGTACCACAACGACTCTGGGGACAAAGTGATCAGTTACTGCCTAATGTGTCCAGGCCACTATTAGGTGCCACAATGAAGATACAAAGTGTTTTCTCAGGGCTATGCCAAACCAAAGTATACCATTTTGGTTTCACAGTTCCCACTCGGGGAGGGGTAGAGTGCAGGTTCCTGACAGCATGGTCTTTCTGTCGACTGGACCTGACTCTTTAATTTGTACTTACATGATTCATATTTTGTCCAAAATCTAAATGGTGTGTTAGTTATTCAGCATATTACCTGAATAGGACAACAAGACTAAACTGATTGTGAAATTATTACGATTTTATCAGAGAAGCTAATGGGTAAATTGTGCAGCTGTTGAGTAAATCCAAAGGCTAATTTAATTAAATGTATCAACAGTTTTAATCCCAAAGCAGAGGCAACACTTTCTATTGTCTTTATTTCTCTTGTGCCGAAAATGAAGTACTTGTTATTAAACTAATAACTGCTTTAAATGGTGCCTATTGGTGAAGGTGGGGTTATGTGTAATCCATGACTGTGTATGTGATGAGGCAGACAGCAGCACTACAGGGGCTCAGCTGCTGAGGAGACACTGAGAGGTCCTGCAGGTCAAAAAGTGATATGCCTCCGGGAGAAAAACAAACACTCTGTTTATGCTATTAAGCCAGCCAAGTCCCATAAGCCGAGATCCAGAATAATAATAAAGAACAGAAGATCTAAACGGAGGCACTAGATCAGGTACTTTTTGGTGCGTTTGGTGAGGATTGACATCTTACTTGTGCAGTGTTTTAAAGCAGAACTAAGTAACTTATGCCCCTATAGGCCATAAGCGTCACTGCATGTTGCGCCTTTTTTACTCATTAATTGTCCGTGAGAGTAAAATACTACAGTATGTTGACAGAAAAGACAAAGGGAGAGAGTGATATTGTACATTGTGCCACGACTAAATTACACAATGGAGATATTTTTTTTCTGCTCAAACATGGCTGTAAATACTGCCAAAGTGGCGCTAGCCCACAGTTAGCTTTGCCCATTAGTCTGTTAGCTTCTTCTTTGTGGTTCCATTAGTGTGTATCGGTGGCAGGCAAGTTGCAAGCATGGTTTTCTGGCCAGAGAAACCAGGGGGAGATGAAAGACGCCCCAATCATCTCATTACCCCCAGAGGGACTACGAAAAGGATTTACTAGGGTAAATAAGTTACTTAGTGTAGCTTTAAGAACCAAAATAAGTGGGCTTTTCCCTCTATTGGTATTTCAAAAATGTTGCCTTCTTCTGTATTTACAGCTAAATAATGAAGAAAATGCAAATGAAGAATTGTAAATGCTCGGAGTAGTAGTGTGGTAAGACAACACTCACTATTGCCGATTCAAATATTAACGACAAAGTCAAATATGCAATAGCGTAAGAAAACACTACCTAGAGGCCACAGCGCCTAAAGCCAACACAAGTCAATACAAGTCATTTGTTACAAGCTAACAATGACGGACAGCAAAATAACACACAATTATACTCAATGAATTAGAATAGCTAAAAAAGCACACATGTTAAAAAGGTTTGGAAATCAAAGAAAGAACATCCTATTATCCAAAGTACTCAAATGAACGCCTACTTTATACCTTCCAATGTGGGTAATTTTTTATGTGAAAAGTGTAAAGTAAACCTTTCCCTTATATCGTATGTAATCGTATAGGCAAGGCAAGTTTATTTGTAGAGCACAATTCATACACAAGGCAATTCAAAGTGCTTCACAGTATAATGTATAACTGTGATGTTATTAGAAAATAAATAAAAAAATGTATCAGCCAGAAGCATATGCAGCATACCGTGTCCACCATTCCCTGAGATTGGTGAGAACGGTTAGAACGGTGACTTACTCTGTGTGAAGCGCGGGGGACTGTCATTGACGTCAGTGAGCCTCACAGTGACAGTGGTGGTCCCTGAGAGCCCCCCCAGGTGCCCCCCCATGTCCTTGGCTTGAAGCAGCACCAGGTATTGGTCCTGACTCTCCCGATCCATGTCCGGAACAGCGGTCCTTAGAATACCTAAAGAACACAGGCACTGCATTAGAATATCAAGTAGGAAAAGCCCGTTTTCTCTCACAAGTGCATGACTGAATGACATTATATATATCTGCAGGGAGCTAAGAGGGATTTTTGATCAATATTTATGACTTTATGATTGCCACGCAATGTAGCCTCTGGCAAATACACAACACTGTCTGGCCTGTGCTGCTGTTTGGAACAAAAACTGCCTGAGCACTGGGATGGGAGCCAGCCACTTCAGCAAACAATACAAAGCAGCGTATCGTATACAAAATACAAGGAAGGGTCAGATGAGGCCATGATAAAGACCGTCACCTTTTTGCACCAGTAAAGCAATGAAGTTATTACATTTCTAAGAACATAAGGCCTAGAAGTACTGTGCAAAGCTTGTTCTTGGCCCACATTCAGCTACATTAACAAACAAATATCAACAGACGTTTATAGATTAAAGTCTGCTGTTGGCAAAAAGGATGACAGCGATTTCATGGATGTGGTCTGAGGATCAACAGACCACATATAGGAAGGGTGCAGTCACTGCTTTTAGAAAAAAAACACTTTCACAATTAAACGCCAGCAGCATACAGAATTTGAAAGCCTCTTATTAATTACATCGCAGTAACAAATCAGACCATGGTGGAAGACAACGGGCCACAGACCTCTGCAGTGGCAAGTGAAATAATAAAAATCCATTTGCAATTTGTGTTTAAAAAACCAGAATCTAAAGCATTCGCAGATGTCTAAAGAACTAAAATAGCAGTTTTTACACATAATAAGACATTATAGTGCCAGGATTGTTTGTTATTTACACAGAATATCGCACAGTCAATATAGTTGTTCTGTTTGACTCTCTTCATGCTGTTAACCATTTGTATTTACTTTAGCTAGATCCGTCATATTTATAAAAGCAATAAAGATAATGAAAGGGAATACAACTATTTATTCCTTTCAGCAAAGGCCCCATGGTGTGACTAGAGATTGTTTTTCCCAGCTCTACGCTATGGAGTTAGTATTTCCACAAAAAGAGGCAATGAGCAGACCTGCACAGGGTCGGGTCAGGAAGCTACGACTTCCATAAATGTATTATATCGGTGTCAAAGTTCTACCCTCGTCTTTCCTTGTCTTTCGATATACACTTACCCCACAAGGAACACCGAACAGTAGCTGCAGCTTCTGAAATGCTGTTTTATTTTCAATTGGTTAATACTTTGCTAAACCTTTTTTTCAAGTTTGAAGGCTATTTGGACATTAGAGTACAGGTTTCAGAGTATTGTTCCTTGTGCGGCAGTAATATGCAGTGTTTAAGTCTGTTTTGAAAGATAGAAGCTCTTGTGTGACCCTTTTTGGCTTTGGAAATACTTTTCTCACATGTATTGGACATTGTCAACGTCGGCTGTCAAACTGCGGTGGACATGACGGCCTGAAGTGACAGCTCTGTGACATTTGTGACTCACTCAGCCTGACGGAGGCAGAACATAACTCACAGTCCAGCTCCAGACTCAAAAACCGTTGAACTATGGGGTTTTGTGATGGAACTATATTGCAAAGCTTTTCCTTCTTGATTTCACTCTTTCTGTCTTGAATTACTTTACAGATGTACATTTTATAAAGTAACTACATCATCAGTTAAGGTAAATGATTGTTGTTTATTTACAATGCAGTGTATTGGAGTACATTCACTCTGTTCTCTCTGAATAATGCATTACATAGTGCATTTGGATCAGTTTGATGGCACTGTATGTTCATGAAGTTTTAATGGGGGAACAAATACTCTACTTTCAGTCTCCAGCATCAGCATTGCACTGAAACAGAAAACCCTCGATTCCTGAATTTGACAATTTTCAACATAATATAATTTTTTTGTCTTTCTTTAAACTCCGATCCACAAAGTAATTACATGCGGGAAGTCATGATAGTCATTTTCAAATCAATATAATGTGCCTCCATTTAACTGAAAGGTAGGAAATGGGTTTATTCTCTATTCTGTATAAAGTGTCATTGGAGAATATGGGCGAGCATGGGGATGTGCTGACAGAGCAGGAACACATTTTAACAACACTGAAAAATATCGCTTTACTCTCATCCAACATGGATCACCTCTCCATAGCAAATGCCCTGCTTTCCTTACACATGACTGCATGACGCACGTCACACAGCCTCCATAATAACGCCAGATATAACAGGCGTGACTTTGTAACTCAAGGTGATTCATTTTCAAATAGGCCCGTTTCGCAAAATGATAGAAGTAATAATCACACATTCTAACATTCAGTGAAGTGCTCATGCCAGTGCTTAAATCAGGAGTTCTCAAACTCTTTTAGGAGTAGGGACTCATCTATGACAGAGAGAATCCAAATACCCCTCGGACACCCTCCGCTTCCAATCAGTGTGATGGCACGGTGAATTGAGGAATTTCTTTTCACACTCTTTTCATTTTAAACCGAAATCAAATCAAACAATGCAGACTTGCCACTCACTCTGTCGCTATGCTACACCTTTGTAAGACAAGTGCCTGAAGACATTCTTTTTCATATATATAAATCCCCGCAGCGCTGTGGGAAAGGCTATGCATATACATTTAAGAGAAAGACAGGTTGAGAATGCTTTTAATGGTCTAGTGAACTGAAATACCAAACCTTTAACAGCTAATGCTCAAAGAGTGGAATTAGGCTTACACTTTCTACTTTGTATTTCAAACCCACCACAGCAATCTGCAGCACACGTCAAAGGAATCAATTATCAAACATTGACATTCAACAGGCGCTGCACGTGGACCGCCTATCTTAACCCCGGTGGGTGAATCGGAATCACTTTCGCCCACACGAAGAATAAGACACCCTTTAGCAGCTTCAACGTGAGCCAAGTGTCAATCTCACCGCGCCAGACAACTACAAATCAATTTAGATGTGATTGCCCTCCAAGGTATAATCCTCAAAATAAATTTAAATACAAAAGTGAATAAAAGAACTGGATCTTTCATTCAGTTTTCTTGGCCTTAGGTGCCAATATCCAGAACACAGGAATCAGAGGTCCCTTTGAGCTCTCATCCTGGTGTAATATACCCGACAAAACTCTGCTGACATCTCTCTTTGAACACACGTCTTTTGGGTTTCAACTTCCACCAGAAATAATAATATTAGGCTGCTGGGGCTGTGTCTCTCCGTGTCTGCTTTTTTTTATTCATTTCTTCCCTCTTTTTTTAGCATGGCGTACACAGGCGCTGGCAGCGTGAATACATTTGTGCCAACTCACAGTGAAAGGAAGTAGACCAGGGGAAACAAGGGTGTCAACTTTGCAGGATGAAAGACACCGGACTTTATAATTAAAGAGCTTGTTCGTATGTTAATCCATCATGGGATTAACATTTTTAATGGGCAAACTCAGGACGTTTCAGACATGAAAGCATTGCTGTGAAATTAACATGGACAAGCAGTAGATTTAGCTCTGCCGTTCTTTACACCATTCAATCACTTTCACTGGTTTAATTTCACTGGTTTAATGCACATACCTCATTCATTATTTATTTGTTTGTTTATTACTCAGATTTTACTCGTTATCAGTTCCAACTGTGTCACATCTCTGTCTGAATCTTATATAAATGACTAAATCGATTGTAGTATTCAACAATCTTCAGACATATTTTGGGCATCTCGACTCTTGCTCCAGCGTTTAAAATGTACACTATGCCCCTTCACTCAGAGCAACTGTATTTAACCTTCATACATCAGCAGCAACTAATATAACACTCCTCCTACAATATACTGCAATGCTCCAGTGACCGGTATGTGTCAATAGAAGTCTTCTATTTATAAATGTGTGGGGAGTTGAGTGATGACCCTGCCACTCACATTTGTGCCGCACAAAATCTCTCAAGGCAGGTGTATCATAAAGATATCTTTTCCAGAACTCAAGAACCAGGATCTGCTTTTATAACCACCAGATGTAAGAAACTATTCCAAAATCATGATTTAAAAAGGTCAGCAAATGTTTTTCAGTTGTGGGGGTAAAAAATGTCACAAGGCTATCTTTCAATGAGAAAAAGGGCTATATTTTTTTGTTAGCAGATTTGTTTGTTTGTTTGTTGACTTATTTACTTCTATAATATTATGTCATTTATGTTATTTGCTTTTTGATGTTTTCCGGTTCATGGTTTACATCGGGTTAAGAAATGTGTTTGTCTCCATCCATCCATCCATTTTCTCCCACTTGTCCGTTGCCGGGTCGTGGGGGCAGCTGTTGGAGCTGCCCAAATCACATAGCACCAATCCCCTATGGCTCCTCCTGCAGGTGGTGGGTCCACGGAAGGACGGCCTCATGGTTCCTGACAGGCCTGTTAGTCTCTCATAGGGGGCCCATTCACTCTCTCATTCATACACCAGTGTACGCAGACACTGGAGACAAGGAGGGTGAAGTGTCTTGCCCAAGGACACAACGACAGCATGCGCCTTCAGGAGGCGGGATTCGAACCCCCGACCTTCCGATCATAAGACGACCCGCTCTACCATATGTTTGTCTAATTTAGATATTTTTTGAGATCCTTTTTAAAAGTTTTTTGTCCTGAGTTGAGCTCGATCTTGGCCTGGTGGCACCTAGAAGGCACAATAGTTTGCGAAATGCACATCAGGTAAAGCTGCTTTATTAGTAATCTTACTGACTTGTGGAGGCTTCCATTTTTACTGCATGCATGTTTGCTCCTGAAGATCTCGACCGTGTTTGCGTTCAATCACAGTGTGCATATTTGCATGAGGACATCTGCACATCTTTAAAGCCGTGCCAGTTGTAATCGCTGCCACACACACACACACACACACACTTTACCTGTCTGAGGATCCACGGAGAAGTACTGCTGGCCCTGCACCAGAGTGTACACCAGCTTGGCACTGTTCCCATAAGTCGGGTCATCAGCATCTGTCGCTGTCACCTGGATTATAGACGTGCCTGTGGGGAGAGAGAGAGTGTGGGATGAGACGAGAGGGAGCGCGAGAGGGGGAGAAGCGAATGTACTGACTGAGGGAGCGAGAGAGCAGAGGAAGAGGGGGAGGTGTATTGGCAGGAACTCAGGGAAAAACTGTAAGCAGATATTACAACAAGTTTCAGTGATGGCGTTTCATGGAGGTGTGAAAATATCGCTACTTATTGATTTTTTTTTTTTTCGTTACTAATTTTGATGATAAGATTAGAGATTGTGTGGGAATGGAGTATGGAGTAGCGTGTCCAGATGTCCCGCATTGTGCGGGACTGCACAGCATTTCCAACTCAAATCCCGCATCACGCAAATTGGAGCGGTGTCCCGCATTCCACTCTGCTGCTGCACAAACTTTATTTTCCTCCTCAGACGCGAATCGGCGGGATCCTCCGCGTCTGTGTCATTTGTCCCCTCTCGCACTCGTCTCCGCAGCAGACTGTGACAGCCAATGGCGCCGCGTTTTGACGTATTAGGTTGTCTCTGATTGGATACTCTCCTCTAAAGCCCGCCTCTCACTCGCTCGCGCTCCGGTGCAGACGCAGCAGCAGATTCCAATGAGAACTGCGCGAGGGATCAGGACCTAACTATGATGGGGGAAAACTTTCTTTCTCCGTGTTTTACAAATATAATGGAGTTATTGAACTGATGGCTGATGAATGTCTGCTTAGTTTAAAGCAGAACAGTTCAGTCTGAGACACTTGAGCTCAATGACCGCCATACACAGTTTGTCTCTGTTGCAGTTAAATAAAATTCTATATTTTATACTTTGCTTCAGACTGTTACTGTAGGCTACACATTTTTATAATGATAATTCACTGAATTATAAGCGATTATTGCTCTGCAAATGTTTGCATGCACAGTGAGTATTTATTATTGGGAATCTTCACCATTTATGCACTTTCATAACAAATGAATTGTAACTGCTTGATTTATATTGCCCATGTGATTAAAATAGGTTAATTTAAAATAATGATAATGTTTCAATTGAGTGTAATTTTACGTCTTTAAAAATGTCCCTCATTGTCCTGCTTTGTCCCTCTTTAAAGTGCTTCATGTCCCACATTTGGCTGGTTACGACCTGGTCACCCTAGTATGGAGTGAATGAATAATGCAATGTAAAGCGTAAAGAGTGTCCAATAAAGTGCTACATATAAAACCTATTACTATTATCCAAAAGAACAAATTCTTCATCTTAAAACAAAAAACATTTGACATTGTACAATATGAGTTCTCATGGCGATAAAGATTGGCCAAGTGCTCTTAAAGGAGAAGGTCTTTAAGTATGAATTGAGGTCTGCACACTAAACGTTCCGAGATCTTGGCCCATCTGCTGAGGGACCCCATCGGCCCTGGGTCTCTACAGCCTTTCTGTCCGTGGAACTTTATCTCTCCTTATTTTTTATTATTCCTCACCATGTCGGAGAGTCTAACGACGGGGGGACACCCACAGGGCTCGTCACCACCTGTTACTGATGTTTATTTGGACGTTATGTTTGCCTGGACACTTCATTTCGTTTCATTGCTTTAATGTTTAACAAAACAGTTGATTGATTGATTGATTGATTGAACCATTGCAAAAAGCCCACCAGTAAATGGCTATTTAACATGACTGGGTCTTGTGTTGCTTTTTAAATTTTAAGTACATTTAATAACCTTCTGCGCCTCTCCATAAAACGATATTCTGAAAAAAACAGTGAGTAATAGGTTTTTCATAGCTTGAATATTGTCAAAACATAAATGTGTATGGGTGTTTTGACATTTACTGCTCTCTTTTCTTTTGTACTCCCCTGCATTGCGAGAATCTGGAAAGAGGACTTGAGTTGGAAGGGAACAATTGGTGAGTTGTTTCTCAGAATCCTAAAGCATCTGCATCTGAGGGTAATGAGAAAGTTTTACGTGGAGACTGGCTCTGTCCCACTCCTTTTCCAATCTCCTTGCAGCGGCAGTGTGACAAATATGTGATTTAAACCTGCTCCTTCTATTCCCACACTTCCACCTCTCCTCACTCCATTTCTCTTCATCTCTGTCTCCAATTCCCCTCTGCTTCTCCATTGGACCGTCTGTCTTTTCAATGCCCCCCACCAGCGCCCCTCCCAAACGCCTTCAAGTGTGCCTCTACACCTCGACGAGCTCAAATTTACCTGAAATATTCGGGAAATGTTGGCAGGTAAGGGAAAATAGATATTATAAACAGTGAACATGCTTCTTCATTTTGTATTCACATTTATCTAAATAAAAACAAAGTAGAAGAAAGCCACTTTAGCAAAAAGCCTTTTCCCATGGCTGTGCAGATATTACAGATCTGGCTGCTATAATAAACCTACTGCTGAGTGATGTTTTATCTGAATTAAAGTGAAACAAAATATATATATATATATATATACAAACAGTTATAAGTATAATCATATTATGATTCTCTAGGAATTGAAATTGATTGATAAAACTTTTATGCCTTAGGGGGTTACCATAAAAAAATATAATCGTCTTCTTTGTTTTGTATTTTGCTAGCAAGACTGGAGCGCCAGATGCTCTTTCTGGCAAAACTTTATCAGAGCTTGGGACTGCAACAGGACATGTACTTGCTTGTGTGTCCCCTAGTGGTTGGATAATATAAATAATATTGTTGAAAACAAGGTGTAAAGTACAAAAGAACAATGCGCAGCTGCAGCAACATTGTAGCTGCTGTCACTAAACATTATTGTGGTTACTTTGGGGTGAAATTGTTGATTACTTGTAATCTGGCAAAAATTATCATAGATATTAAACTGGTTGGTCGGTATTTTTTGTGAATACTTTTTATTTATTGGTTTATTTGGTCGGGACAGTGCATGTTAATGAACATACATGGGTCTCATGCATGTAAACAAGCCACACTGGGTTGTAGCCTTTGGTTAATTTGCATCCATCGTCCCTAATGCGCACTCTCAAACACACTCTCATTCATCCTGGCCTATTGTACATGTTTTTAGTGGTAAGGGAACCCGGAGTACCCGGTGGAACCCTACGCAGACACGGGGTGAACATGTAAACTCCACACAGAAAGGCCCCGTCCTGTTGGGAATCGAACTCCGGACCTTCTAGCTGTGAAGCACGGGCTCCGTGCTGCCCCGTTATTTTTTCATCTCTAAATGCAATTATGCAACCAAACCAATTGTGAAAAGTGAATTACTGTGTGATTATCCTATTGTTATAATTAGGGAAAGATTCAAAGAAGTTTTGGAATTATCATGACCAATAAAAAATAAGCTGCGGAGACTTTTGAATTGATCTTAATAGTGTGAAAGGACTTTATTTGTATAGTGCCGTTCACAAACATGGTCACCAAGCGCTTTACATGGGCAACTATTAATGACTACAGTTGGAATGAGCGTAAAGGTTATGTTAAAAGTAAATTGTCACTTTGGTGCCGCCAGTTTTCAGCAATGTTTTAACACAACTGAATCGTCAGTGTAATCACTTATAAGTGGTGTTTTGTGCAAATCTTTAAACGATGGAAGCACAAAAATGAAAACAGATCTCACAGCTGCACATTACAGTCATTTGACAGCTGGAAGACGGCCCATGGAAGAAAAAAAAACACAACAAGGAGACATGTTTTAATTACAGAATAAAAGATTTCTCCACACACTTGAGAAGTTCAATTAGAGGTGGCACTGACAGCTCGATGTGTGAGTGACATTTACAGCACATGTAAGGTGTAATTATGTGTTAGAAATGTGTGCTGGTTCATAAAGGCTTACAATGCAGTATCAAGTCTGTAATTAATTCAATTAGATCAGATTAACCATGACATGTCACTGATGGAGATCATTACTGTGGTTAAACAAATAAGGATGTAAAGGTTTACTCAAAAGGGTTACTTCAAACATTGCCAGGGGCCAAAAGTGTTTATGTAAATGTTTCTTATTATGAAAATGATGGGTCAATTCAAACAATGGTGAAGAGATTTTGGTTACACTTTATTTTACACTACCTTGATACATTGTACTAAACTAAATTTAGTACAATGTAATCTGCTTTGTAGCAATCTGTAATAACTTGTACCTATGTAGTACATACGCAATGGAATCATGTGTATTAGTACTTTGGAGATACCTTTTGTAATAAGACATAAGACATTTAGGGTTAGGGCTTAAAGTATAGGGTTCTATGTCTTGTTACATTATGTACTACTAAACCACAAAGTTATTACACACTGTAATGTAGTACATTACATTGTACTACATTTGGCAGGTTCAGTGTATATAAAAAAAGTGTTTTTGTATATTGTTATTGCTCTTTTGACCATGAAGCAAGATCAGGCGAGATTTCACAACATTAACATTAACAGACAGTATTAGAATAACGAAGGCCAAAACTCGTTACAGATTTGTGCGCGTCAGATGTAAATTAGACCAATTTATTTTATGTTGACATCTTCAGAGAAATCTATTTGTTGTTACCAAAGAACCCTCTATCTCAGGGGGAATACCAGCGTCTCTCCAAGCTCCCCAAAGATATTTCTACTCAACGAGTCAAATCCATTGTCTTTATTTGTTCTGTTTTTTTCTGAACATGAACAATCAAATAAGTCAAATGCAAAGAGGAAAGCTAAGTTCTTTAATATCATCTTGGCTACACAAACTCTCGAGGGTGACCCTGTTTCCCGTGGTTAGTCAAGTTTCTTTCAAGCACAAGTAGCTCTGCCATTTAAGTAAACGCAGTTCACAGGGTAGAAAATATTGTTGGAGACCCCTGTCTAGTTATCAAATATAATTCACATGACTGATGAGGATATATACGGGCAACTTCGCACTGATGAGATAAATAGATGTTTTTTGACAGCAGTGAAATGTAAGAACGCCTCGGGATGCAGCTGCTTGACTCTGAGGTTGACGCAACAAGTGCAAAGAGCTGATATTTGTATGCAGCCCGGCAGACATATAAAAGCAAGTGCAATCCACATAGATCCAATATCCACACAAGTGACGCAGCCATCTGGAACGCATGTACTGACTATAAGACGCCTGGGCTCAGGGGACTGGGGGAAGAACAATCCCCCCCTTAGTTTATACATATCAGCTTTCAATATGTATGCTCAAGGTTAAACTTTCAATGTGAGTCAGCCTCCCAGAGCGTGGATACACATCTGGCGAAGGTGTTTACATCCAGTCGGTAAAAAACGCGCGCTGCTCAGAACAAGATGGGGGACTGGCGGGGCTCCAGCGCTCCCCGCGTCATGGTGGCATTGCAGAAGATTAGCCCTCCCTCTGTCACCTGCCGTTAAATGTTTCATGTAACTACACAGCATTAGCACAGGAGGGGCGTCTCCGCATCAGTCATGCGTCCCGCTAAGCGCCTCGGTAAATACTGGACTGTCAAGTAAATATTGGATTCAAGATTGACTGAACGACTCCAGATAGAATGATTAAGTAGGGCGGCTGCTGTCATGGGGCTATGACCTATGCTGCTGGCTTCAGTATGCAAATAGTTGACCGTGACCAAACTGAGATTTAGCATTTTCCATCTGTGTAGTCTGGAGCACTCAGGAGGTTTTGATTACGTTAAATTCAAGAGCTAAAGTATTTTTTTCATTCATTATCAATATGATCAGCCTTAGATTATTTCTAATCGTCCCACGTGGCACTATTGTGTCTTTGAACGTGTTTGCATATTGGCCTGTAAACTGTGTCCCCTCAGCCCATTGAAATCAATTGTCTACATTATGTCCTTGTATCATTTTGAAGTTTTGAATCCAGTGTCAAGTGTGTCATAAGCACAATTATAATAATCCAAGCTTTAGTGATTTAAGTTTCTAAACTAGACTACATAAGCGTACATTTGCATTAGTTAGAACATGAAACATGTAATCTAGTATTAATAGATGGTAATGCCTTTACAGATAATGCATTATAAGTGTGTTTGTCTCTGGCAGAATTGTCTGGGCAGAAAGTTGCTCTGTCTACAAACATCATGGGTTTGTTGTGCCTGAAAATACAATATTCCCCCAGATTAGAAAAGTGCAAAATGACTCAAAAAGAGCAATTTTATTTTATTTTAAAAGCAAAGAGCAATTTTTGACATGGAATCGATTATTTTCAGGGGGCAAAGTACAGTTTAAGCAGAGATTAGAGCACTTTTTTGTCCATGTCTCTGAAAGGCACTCCACGACCGTGCTCAGAAACACAATGTCCCTCAGTTATTGTCCCTGTGTCATCTGATAGGAGCCCGGTGCTCTCTCTTCTCCTGCTCCTGCACCACCTGTGTCATCTCTGCTGCCTTTTCTCTCGCAAACTGCTATTGTTTCACTGTACGTGATCTTTTAGGAGACTCATGTTCCCTTTACTCGTGACAGTTTAAACTCAACGAACTAAAATGAAGAGCATTGTTTTATATTGACTCAGCTCTCAGCAACTCGGCTCTATCATTTATAGGCAAAAAGTGAACCGGTTTATTATGTGGAATTTCTGAATTTCTTAAGACTGCCATTGAGTTATAATGGCCCCTACCTTCCGTCTGAATTGAATACAACCTTTTATGTGTAAATATAATTTCAATTGGCCTTAAGGCATTTCACTGTTTGCTATTTCACAAAATAACTTCTTTTACTTAGACTTCTTTCCGTGCTGCATGTTCGCTTTTTAAGGCAATACTGTTTTTACTAAGCAGGTGCCGAGAGTTTAACCCAAGGGTAAGTATGTATTTGGATGTGTCATTTGGGCAGTAGGAAAAAACTAATCAGTGCTTGAATCGAACACTTTGGTACTGAGGGTAGCGCAAACTCAATAGACGTCAGTGTGTTTTTCATCTCTTAAATATTAGGCAGAAAAGGGCTGGTTATTCAAGGTAGTTGTTTTGGATGAAAGACATATTTATAAAATGGGCAAGTGTTGTTAGTGGTACGCTGCACACAATCAGTAACTCTGTGTCTGAAGCAGAGGCATGCAAGGTCATGCTTTCTGAGCGTAAAATATTGATTTGTCAAATTGTGTTCCCATGGATACAGATTAAAACCAGTTTGATGCATCTTTTATTTAGACTTTCTTGAGCCAGACACAGAAGAAAACTCATTCATCTCTCCGCATTGAAACAGTTAATTAAACAAGTAATTTGTCAGAACACTTCCCACAAAATCTCCTCTACAGGTGGAGTCGAGTCCGGTTTCACTAATAGACAAGTAGGTGCACTGTTTTAAAGGCAGGACTTGTCTTAATGAGCCGGAGAGGAGCGCTCTGTGGCGCAGTGGAGTCACTGCACTGCATCCTGTCCCGCACTGATGGATTATTAAAATGCTGCTATAAACAGATGATGAGGTCTTGTTTAAAAGCTGATTGGATATTTTACTGTATAAGAACAGAGAGGCACATACAAATAGGGCAATGTGTGCTGTATTTTCTTATACATAGAAATACCAAATTTGAGTAACTTTGGACTAGTCTTGAATAACATTGACATTAGAACAAGCTTCAACTGATAATTCTCTTGTTTCAGCACACAGGATCATTTTGTCTCATTATAATTGGAATAGTGCTTGTTCCATTGTTCAAGATGACTCGAATTCTAACTGGCTCTGATGAGAATACAAACATTTCAAAAAAGCTTTTAAACTTTTATTAAATGTTGAGACTGGAAATCACTTGCTATATATCTATATATATCAGCACCCACCCAAGGCATCAAGATTTGGTATTTTGTCTGTACCTAAATGTATTCAGTGGCACTTTAACATTATGCAGTATTAGGACAACGGTACCTTTTAACGGTATCCAACGTAAAGAACTAAATGTTAAATGTTTTAGTTTGATTGTGCGTTCAGAGGTCATAATATCATTACCGTAATAAGCAGTGCTGTTGGACTAGTGTGTAATTACAAGCTATGAAATTAGCCGCATATGTACCCAGCTCAGTAATGGTCACAGGTCTTTTTTTTTTCTTCGGTCTTTAATCAAAGAACAGAAGCAGCCCATACATCCTACAGCCACACAGTCTGACAGTGTTATTAAAGATGAGCCATTAATCTGTGCAATAACAGAGCCGGCCTGGATTGCATTTAAATCCCATTTTCATGAGCATCTTATTCAGCTGTTTCAGAAAAGGTGTTGCTGCCACAGAAAGATTGCTGGTCCAAGCATGATATTTTTCTCAGTCCAGTCTCGGCACCCAGAAACAGACGCAATTTCATGCCAAAAGGGGGAATCACAAAATGTGTGTGTGTGGGGGGCTTTTGCTCGAAGTTCATTTCAAGTGAGAAGACGAGTCAGTTTGAAAATCACCAAGCGATGGGGCAGAGTATTGCAATCTATTCATAAAGAACAGATGTGGCTGTGCATGGAAGGGCATCCTGTGTGTAGTCTGTAAGTCACCCAAGGAAAGTGCAAACTTTGGATGAAAATATACTTTCTAATTGGAAAGGCATATGTGAAAGTGAGGTACAGCATGTGCCCAATGAAATACAGCACACATGCCCTTGACTATGGGCCAATTTTAGCTTAAGTCAAGTCCCTTTACGGACAGTACTAGAGTGAGAAAAGGGCAGTCAGGATTTCCTACACTCATGAGACTCGACTATGATAGCGACGCCAGGCTAAAATGAATACAATAAGAATATTTTGCAGATTAATTTCCTCACTTTTTTCTGCTGTTTCCTGACATAAAACACATAATGGCAATGAAAGAAGCGTTGAAACACCATATGGCACATTCCTCATTCATAAGTTCATTGAACAGAGACCAAGTAGATTTAAACTCTTTACATAATTACGCTTCAGTGAATGGAATGATTTTGAAATGGCTGAAGGCACATAATGCTCATTTTGAATACAGTAACATGACAAAATGAAACTATTACATCCATGAGCACAATTTTAGTGCATTATGTGACATTTACAGGAAATGGGCTAGGTTTGTTGTATGAAATTGCAATACAGTATTTGCTTGGCATAGTGTTCTTGTGTACAGCAAAATTCATTAACTTCACTGACTTACCAAGGACTTAGTCCACTATTTATGGAAGCGAGACATCACATAAAACTCTTGAGAATCGCTCTGTATTCATTCAAACTTGACGATGATACTAAATGATCTTTCAGAGAAAGTGGCAAAAACATGTAAATCACTCCTCTAGGTCAAACTTCATGGAAAAGAGACGCTCGAAAGTCTGAAAGGGAAGGCTTTTGAAAGTGATGTTTTGATATTGGATGAAAAAGCCTATCCTCAATTTCCCTGTAAATAACTGTAGCCTGGTTCGGACGTCAGTGTTCGTGTATAATAACACAGTGAAGCGCCGAAAGTGCAGCCGGAATTTACCGCCATTTAAAAATTCATTTTACCTAAAACGCCTGGGCACAAAATGGTAATAGAGTGTGAAAGGCATCCAGGCAGCAACAGCAGAGCATGTACTGAGATGACTGAGGTGCTGGAGCTGTCAAAGTCTATACACACATTAATATGCAGTGGATTTCACACATTAGTGCAAAGAACACGACAAAAAGCGCAGGTTATCTGCTAGCTTTAACATAGTAGGCCACCAGTGTTGAGCAATAGCCTACGAAAGACTTATGTATACAAAAATGTAGTGCTACAATATAAATGACTTTTAGGGGAATATTAATATTTGTAATAATTACTGTAACCGCACTGGGGGAACAATTCCATATTTTAACCTACATTTCTAGTTCAATGTTATTACAAAATGGCTGCTCAATTAAAACTTGTTTTTGAATGAATGCTTTAATTAATTTGTTCATTTGCAGTCAAAATACGCGGCACTAAATAATGTGAGATGGAAGATTATAATTAGTTGTTAAAGTTGTTATTGTGGTCGGAGCAACTGTTCATCATCAGAAAAAGGATTCGTATTTTATAGCAGCAGGATTATCTTGATCGGGAAAAGAGAGAGAAAATTAAGGAAACTTAATGCACTTATTTGTAAGATGTGTATGCCTGTGACCCCGTGTGGCTGGTACAATGTCCCTGAACCGCTTATTTTATTTAGGAACTGACGGTGTTTAGATTTGTGGTGGATTACGGGAGTTCAGTAGCTTGTAGCGGGGCCTGAGTCGGTCTCAGTGTGGGAGTATTAAACCCCATTTCCAAGTAGTGCTTAAAATACAGTCTCATAACCTTTTAGTTGTATTAGTTGTCTGGTGGTTGAACATAGATAACTCAACATGTGTATTTTCTTTGAGGCTACAGTCAGCAATAATAATAAATAATAATACTAAAAGATAGATGCCTCTGTTGATCACAGACACACACTGTCATTGGGCTGTGGCAGGGCTGACCGCTGCTGGTACTTGAGTTTGATTAAAAAGACCCAGACACAGCTGCACATGGCTCTCCCCGGAGGTTCTTCTTTTCTATTCAGATGATGTTTTTAACCAATAACTCTGATTGTACCAGTGATTCAGGCCGCGGTGGATTTGCACTCCGATCTCGTAAGCTTGTGCACTTCTGTGTAAAGGTTACTTGGTGACAACAGAGTGTCCATGTCTGCTCTCTGCTGAGATCAGAAAACAACTCAGTCACTGCTTTGAGCCGGATCAGGTGGCAGATGGCTGTCACAAGTTTATTTAAAGCTTCTGCTAGAGCTGTACAAAATTGTCTAATCTAGAAAGAAGTCTTTGCGGCATTTTAGGGGGTAACACAAATTCAATACATTCTCAAGAGGATTTTAACGTTTTGTTCTTGTAGAAACCAGGATCAAATACATTATGTAAAATAATGATTTAAGCACTTTTTGCTGGTTGTGACATAATGGTGCGGCAACTAATACTATATAAATTAATTAAATATGTGTTGTTATTGCATTAATCCAAATACAGTACATTATGAATGGAACATTAATGTTATTTGACATTTATCTGTACGTGTTCAGATGTACTAACCTGGGTTTTTGTTCTAGACAAAGGTTCTTAAGTCATCATCTGTACTCTGCATTTGAAGTCTGTCTTGCCTCATCCAAGAAGCAATATACAGCAAAGGTTGTTTTGTAGTTGTTTTGTAGTCAAACATGGTGGGAATAGGACAAGCTAAAACCTCCCAGTGGTCTGTTTTTGCTTGTGAACTGAATTCTTTAGTGTCGCTGACAAAGCTTCTTGGATGAGAGGCAAAACATCCAACACTTTAAGGTTAAGGTGTCCTTTATTGTCCCCGTAGGAAAATGTGTCTTCTGCATTTGACCGTTCCTTCGATGCTGCTGGAGCAACCCATAAGGAGCAGTGGGGGACCGCAGTGCAGTGCCTGGGGACCCATCTCCAGATGTAGGACCAGGTTGACGGTCAGAATCACCTGGCAGGCGGATTCACCTATTGTGCATGTTTGACTGATGACTCAAGAACTCATGGGCAGCTCCAGCTTTGGCCAAGTGGAGCTGCTTTTTAATGCCATCACGGTGAAATGTAATACCACTATTGTGGGACAAATGATAAAAAAGGATGAAATAAGCGGCTAGTGAAAGTAATAAGGTTAATATAAGCAAAAGGAGGTGGACAGTTTGAGGAATGTGTTTTCATGCAGAATTGGTTGGAAGTCATTTTGAAAGAGTGGGCATTGATCCAAATCAGGACAATATGAGACAGAAAACTAAACCAGAGTAAACCAGGTCAGTACAGTATCATCTGTCCTGGGCATAACCAGGGAAATAGGTCCAGGACTAAACAAGCTACAAAACATGATGGTTCTGAACTGTGTCAGTGTGCATAAGGAACTCTGGAGGACAGTGTCAACGCGACACAGGCACAGTTAAACTGGTGCTACTGGGTGATCGTAATACACGCAACTGAAGTGTTTTGACAGCGCAGTTCTCCACCCCTACCTGGATATCTAGACTCACCGCTGTACCAGCGATTTAGTATGGTAACCGTGGCATCAACTGCATTTGAGGTGGAGCAAATGCGAGCAAAGAGGAAGCGGGGTAACCAATCCGCGAATGGCGGACATGTGTCGCTACGATGTTATCAGCGGTTCCTGACTAATATTCCAACAGGATTATGAATTACGAAACATACCTATTGTTGATGTGTTTTTGGTCATTTACCACCGACTGTTGTAATGATTTTAAATAGCGTGAGTACATCAACTCACAAATGAAACATTACAGGATATTTTGACCAAAAAGGTTATGTGACTAATTCTAACACAAGGATGAAAGAAAACTTAAGACCCATAAGATCGGCATGATCAAATTTCATACTTGTTAATGCCTCATCTATAATGGACAACTCCTTTATGACTGAGAAATTAGTGGGTTTGACAATTGACTATTGCTTGCATTTTCTGGACCAGAGTCGCTTTCAGCACTACTTCCATCTCTCCCAGTTTGACGACGGCTCGAATCTCCTACCAGTCCTGTCATGAAATGCATCAATGCGTCACTACAGCGAGTCCTTCTGAAATGTTGATGCGCTGCTGCGAATTCTGACAAAAGTTTGACTATTCCAACTCAAGCATTTGCCGCTTTGACGCACTATACACGCGAGAACTCAAAACGCGCAACGTCCGACACACAAAACACACAGTGCAAGACGTGCACAAAAATGCTCTAGACTAGGGCAGGGCGATATGGCCTAAAATCTATATCACGATATAAAAAAGAAATATCACGATAACGATATATTTCACGATATAATTGACAATGGACAAATTACTTCAAAATCCCAGCCTTACGCCTATTGGGAAGATTATCCATTCATTTTCTTCCACTTGTCCGTTGCCGGGTCGTGGAAGCAGCTGTTGGATCTGCCCAAATCACATTGCACCAGCCCCTATGGCGCCCCCTGCAGGTGGTGGGTCCACAGAAGGACGGCCTCATGGTTCTAACCGGGCCTGTTGGTCTCTCATAAGGGGCTTCTGAACCGCTCTTTGTCTGACCCGTCACCCAGGACCTGTTTGCCCTGGGAGACCCTACCAGGGGCACGAAGCCCCCGACAACAGAGCCCCCAGGATCATTCAGGCGCTCAAACCCCTCCACAGCGTTAAGGTGGCGGTTCCAGGAGGGCATACTAATTTCCTCGCAAATATGATCTACTCAAGCAGTTTACATCCTTCATTTCATTTGACTTTTTAAGCACCTGTCCCCGTGTTCACAGTCAGTGTTTATGCTGCTCTGATGGAGCGTAACATGAATTATATCGTGTCCACGACGATATAAAAAATTACAACGATATAAAAATTATATCGCGATAACGATATGCGATACGATATGGCCCACCCCTACTCTAGACGCTCATAAACCAGACGCCAATGACGCGTTAGGTCTGAACGCAGCATGAATCGTGTTACAATACCTATATTCTCCATCTCGGGCACGGTGGCAATGTAAGGACCCTGGTCAAACATCGGCGGGTTGTCGTTGATGTCCTGCACCCGGATGATGAACTGGGACGAGGGCTCCAGGGCACGCTCAGTCTGTCTATCTGTCGCCGTGGCGATGAGTCGGTACTCGTCCTTCTCCTCGCGGTCAAGTGGTTTGGTCACATGGATGTTCCCCGTCTTCTCGTCAATCACAAAGACAGAGCCCGCCCCCTCGCCTCTCAGCACGTACTTAGTGCGTCCATCATTCCTGTCCATGTCAGTGTGCAGCTGCATGAGCGATGGAGGGGGTACAGGGACCACACGAATGGGACGGGGAAATGTAGGGGAATAGACGAGAACAGAGAGAGAGGAGAAGAAAAGAGTAAACACAGTTAAAAATTAACTTTGTTTCTTTGAGACAATACAAGCAGATTATCCTCCTCATGCCTCAAGGACATAATACATTTAACTGAAAAAAACACAAAAGCACTGAGTATAATGCCTCGTCCTCACACACTCTTCCCTCATTGTGTGAATATGGCTGTTGCTGAAGCATTGCAGTGAAGTAGGATCTTTCTAATCTCGATTATATCCAGAACACATGCTCCGCACGTCACTCTAAAGCCTTCTCACTTTGCAGCAGCACTATATAGGGGGAGCTCACTTGTCTGCATGCATGCATGGCTCAAGGTTTTTAATGAAAGGACCAAATCAAAGGTAATGAACAGTGGGCTAATCAATTACTCTGTAACTAACAGGTGTGTATGAGGGGGAGCAGAGGGTGCTGTGCAGGGACATGCTGTATCGATCCAGGCCTGTGTTGAGCCTTATTGGATGAGCTCCTGGTGGGACGGCAGAGCACCCGGTGTCCTCTCATGCAGGGAGAGGTAATATCAGAGACTCCTCAGTGTCCTCAAACAGGAGACACACTCATTGTATCAAGATTCAATCTCATTACCACACACTGACGTGAAACGAATGGCAAAAGTGTCCAAAAAAGAGACTGAAATTAGCCCCGCTCATGGGAGTGTGACATTGAGACTTGAGACTGACTGGAGCCGGGGAGCGTTGCCTTTAACTGAGGGAGCATTGTTGCATGGCAACAGCTAAGCACATTTGCTAAATGAAATGAGAATGGATACTGTGAATCGAAATGTTCATTTACTTTGAAAATAGCCATTTTTCACGGCAAGAAATAACAGGGCGTCCAGGGGGCAAATGATCTGAAGTTGAAAAGGTTGTTTGTAGCTATGAAGCTGAAAACCAGAATCAATATAAAATTATATATTATATTTTAATATATGACCACTCAAGTTAAATGAATCAAGAAATCAAAACGCAACAGAAATAACAACAAATGTAAATGTAATGCACTACATAAGTCTTTATTGGGTCACTAAGCTATGTTACAAGCTATTCCAGAAAACGACCTCAAACAACTGTGCCCTCTTAAGCCCTACATTTACATAAGCAAAGTGGCTGTGGTCAGCTCCCAGCAAAATGTCTTAAACTGCTTCGGAGGCACAACTTCCATTTGCATGTTAATGAAAGCATTTATTAGAGCATTTAATTCTAAATAGCTATGTAGCTAAGTACAGTTTTCTGCTTTCCTTGAACGCTAACTTTAGATTTTCGTTATCCCTCAGGGTGTAGCCTGAAAGTTTAGTGTAATGGTTTTAACAAGCCCCAATGCCCTGCAATGGAGATATGTTTGTCAATCAATTGGGCAAACCTGGTTCAACAGAGGCTCCAGCAAACAATCATTATTTTATTTTCTCACTTCACACACACAAACCTCATAAAATTATAATCTACAATGATATTAACTAGGCCATTTACAGATGAGTCGACTATTCGAGTACTGCGGCACTAGTCATATGTTAATCTCTTCCTCCCTCTCTCTCGCTCTCGCTCTAGTTTTAACATTAATGTCAAGGCGGAACCATATTTACATGTTTCGGTCGGACAATAAACAGTGTTACACCTAATTACAAACTAGCAGCTAGTGTTTTTGCCGGTCAGCCTTAACTGAAGGCTGGGACTGTCTCTCCACAGCCCATCATGTGCACGCCTTTTCTCACTACAATCTTACACTCTGGGACCGAAAGCTTGTTTCCTTGAGACCTTGGCTATAAAATGAAGATGATCCTAACAAAGGAGTACAGATGAGGCCGGGAGGAAAGGGAGACAAACGAAAGAGGAAAGAGAACGCAAATCTACGCACTCGGACTACAAACACTGGAAATCCTCAGGGCTGTGTACTTTCACCCTGGCTCTTCTCCCTGTACACAAACTGCTGCACCTCCAGTCACCAGTCCGTTAAACTGATCAAGTTTGCGGACCACACCACCCTCATCGGGCTCATCTCGGAAGGTGACGAGTCCGCCTACAGGACAGAGGTGGATCCTGGTGCAGCCACAACAACCTGGAGCTGAACGCCCAGAAGACAGAGGAGATGATCGTGGACTTTAGGAAAAACACAACCCCACCGTCCCCCCTCGCCCTGACAGACTCTCCCACCCCCATTTCCATCGTGGACTCCTTCCGTTTCCTGGGCACCACCATCACCCAGGACCTCAGATGGGAGCCGACCATCAGCTCCCTCATCAAGAAGGCCCAGCAGAGGATGTTCTTCCTGCGGCAGCTGAAGAAACTTCAGGATGCTGGTGCAGTTTTACACGGCCATCATCGAGTCCATCCTCACCTCCTCAATCACTGTGTGGTTCCCCGGCGCTACAGAACGGGACAAGCACCGACTGCAGCGCATTGTGCGTGCTGCAGAGAAGGTGATTGGCTGTGAGCTCCCATCCCTACAGGACCTGTTCACCTCCAGGACCCGGAGGCGTGTGGGTGGGATCACAGCTGACCCTTCTCACCCCGGTCACGGACTATTCACCCCTCTCCCCTCAGGCAGGAGGCTACGGTCTATCCAGACCCATACCTCCCGCCACTTGAACAGTTTTTCTCCTCCGCCATCAGCCTCATGAACAATAACAAGTCCCAATAACTTAGTTACAGACGCATGGATGTATCTGCTCTGTTGCACTGTGTGGTGTTTCCACACTCAGATCTGCTATCTATTATATCACTTCATCACTTTACTTTATACTCATACACATATGTATATATAATCCCACTGTTGTTCTAAGTCAATTGTTGTCGTCTTAGCATATTTTACTTTTTACTTTTTATTTTGTATCTTATTTATTAATATTCCTTATGCATGCCCCTAAAGCCTTATAGTTTAAAGTTTTACATCTTATTTTATCTCAATTCTGTGTTATATGTTTTATGTTGCACGTCCGCATCTAGAAAAATTCCTAGTTTGTGAACCTGTTCCCAGACAATGGCAAATAAAACCTATTCTGATTCTGGTTCTGAGTTAGACAATATTGTACAATCTTGTATTTTGTTTTGTCTTTTGGCAAATTGGGTCCATTTTGATTATTTCTATTTCAAGATGTGGTGGCCCAGGGACATGTTTCAAGTGTTTACTTGCCGCTAAGCCAACGCCCTCCTCTCACACAGCTGCATCTTAGATGTGAAGCCATCCGGGGCCAATTGACCCAAACGTTCGGCTGGTCAGGACCACCTAGGGAGCCCGGTTCCAGAGTCTCATTAACCAAAAGCCATTAACAATCAAAGTCTTAACAGCCCCGCGGCTTAACGAGAGGACTTAACGAGCGTCCTAATGAAGCCCCGGTCATCATTACTACAGTGAGCGCTGGCCTTGCTGATTGAAAGCACTGCTCCGAGCCATTCTGCAGGACAGTCCCGCCTTAGGAAACCAAATCCATTTAAGGGGGACTTCTCACCCTTATCTGCCCCTACTCAGATTTCAAAAGGAAGGTTGAAGGAAATAATTGTTATGGATATTTTATAGGCAAAGGTGGCTCTACTTTGGAATATCAAGTTTTGCCCACCTGTCGCGCTAAGATATTCAAAATAAATACGTATAAACCAAAACAATACAATTTTTCAAATCTCTTTAGCTTGATTCATAAGAAATCTCATAACCCCTCGCTTCATATCCCCTGATACGCCATCTCATACTTCAACAGCAAAACAATAAGAATGCACCGGCCACAAAACCCAAATTCACCAACGTGTCACCTTTGCTTAGGGAGGGGACCGCTTCTATTTTCACTCCCACATGTTTTGAATGTACCGCATGGCTTTTCCCAAGGCCTAAATCTCTTCAATTACTTATATTATCATAAGGTAATATGCTTATACTCTTATACTCAATTTCACATTTTTTGCAATCACCATAAATCACCAAACGATGAGGAAAACCACTCTGTGCCAACCTCTAAATCACCAGAATAGCACCACGTACACAATTTTGCATTTCTGTTGCTCAATAAATCATGAAAACACTGTATGAAAAGTGTTTTTTCTTTACAGTCATACATTAGGCTAATGAACGTGGCAGTTTCTCCCACTGCCAATTCAGCATGTGTGGTCTGACAGAACAAACTCCACTATAAAAATAGTTGGCACAGTGTAAAATGTATATACAAACAGATCACAACCCCATTAAAATGTCATAAAACTATTTTGAATAGAAACAGTAGGTTGCGAAACTGGCCAACAATAAAGGCTAACTCATGCTGAAATGAATGAATGTAACATTTTTCAAGATGTTGAGACAGCTTGCCTCCGACTGAAAATATATAGTGGGGTTACTGTATCTGTCAGAGAATACTCGAAGCATTTAAGTCAGAGCTGGGAATATATAAAATGTACTCATTTTAAAATGTTGATAAATTTGTATGTTACACCGTTTGCCCTTGTGCTTTTTAATGTTGCTTTATAATCCATCATAACAACAATTTTAATTACTAATTGAACAGTGCACAATCACATGTTGTTAATATGAGTATTTTATGCCTGGCAGACAAAGGTTAAACCATGTCAAATCACAAACTTTAAAAATTCGGTCCAAAGTTGCAGGTGGGCTGAGCCTCACGAGGGTTTAAGTGTTGCTCTCCACATTCAACTCCTAAAAAAATCAAGCATTCTTCGAGAGTACATGTCAGGTTCAGCCCTACGTATCCCCCAATCACTGCTACAAGGAAACGAGAAAGTACTTCATCGGCTGTGTGGCAACTTCAAAAGACTCCCAAGACTCTGAGACAAGTGCAAATCCAACAGGCGGCTCCAAACTTCACAACCGGACTTGAAGAGAGGAAACGCTGGCAGCTGGGAGTTAGCCAGTCAAGATCCAGCGGGGCAGGGGTGAGAGGGTCAGCCAATCGATTTGGAGCAGGCCCACAAAATTCACAGACATTTCACAAGAATGATCAGGGGAGTATAGAAATGAAATTACTTTTGGAGTGAGTTCAGAAAAAAACGTGTCAACAGAAGGCATGTTTGTGGTTGGCAGTAAGGTTGTCTAACCTGGTGTGCACTGAGCAGGAAAAAGATCATAACAACCAAATAAGGGACACATAGGCAGGAAAATAAACGATCTTAAAGTTGATGTGTTAGAGTAAAACTATATGTGGAAATTGTGATGGAAACTAGACCTGTGCACCTCCAGAACTACTGCTGATGCGTGTGGTCATAATGTTTTGGCTAAGTGATGTAGTTTTCAGTATTAAAGAAACGAAAACACAGTCAGGAGGTATATTGAAGAATTCATACTTTAATACGAGTTATACCTAGTTGAGGCTCTCTTATCTAAGAGTGCGGCTGTAGTGAGAGAGAGGTGTGATGTCTAGAGGTCTTGGCTTGGCCTGGTTCAAGCTGCTCTTGGCACTTTCATTGTGCCGAGAGGACAGCGAGCCCAGGCGTGAATAGATGTGTGCCTGTGTGGTGAGTGCGTAGTCTCCTGCAGAGCCGACCTGGAAAGAGGAGGAGCGCTTTTGAAAAGGTGCCAGGGAGGTTCACAGCGGTTCATGGAGCACCACACAAAGCTCAGGCCAAGAACTTCACAGAGACCAATAATTAAAGTCATCAGTGTCTGAGGGCGGGAGCTGTGAGAGATCAACTCTATTAGGCCTGCTCTGTCCTCCATCTGGAGACACTCATCCCGTCGGGGCGAGGGACAGCGCTACACAGAGCAACCTGCGGTACTTCTTTAGATACTTCAGATAATAGGGCCACTATAAGGTCCTATGCTTTATAATGGCTTTATATCCACCCGCCCATCCTTTTTCTTCCGCATTATCCAGGGCCGAGTCACGGAGGCAGCAGTCTGAGCAGAGATACCCAGACTTCCCTCTCCATGCACAGCTTTTCTGGGCAGATCCCGGGGCGTTCCCAGGCCAGTTTAGAGACAGTGTGTCCTGAGTCTTCCCAGGGGCGTCCTCCTAATGGGACATGCCCGGAACACCTCCCCAGGGAGGCAACCAGGATCTGAATTAGATGCCTTAACCACCTAAACCGGCTCCTCTCGACATGAAGGAGCAGTGGCTCTACTCCATGCTCTCCAGGGTGACTGAGCTCCTCATGCTATGGCTTTACATGGCATTATAACTTACAGTAAAATACTTTCTGCAAAATACCTACAGGACTAAGTTGTGATTAATTGAAGATGTCGAAGACCAAAAAAAAGCCAACATTAAGTGCTTTAAATGTCTAATCACAAACTCTGTAAATCTAAGAGTAGCATTGGAAATATTGTATGCTGAAAGTGCGTTTAGCAATTGCCATATCCATTTTGTGAGTTATACTCTTTCTTTTCAGCACTATAGCTTCCTCTGTCCACAGTAAACCAAATTCACAGATATGCCATCTTGCGTGTGATGATGACTGGGAAGATACATGATCTGACAGAATAAGCTGTTGAACACCGATTTAAGCTTCTCCCCAGACGTACAGTCAGAAGGTTCAGAAGAAACACATCCTGAAGCAATAGGAGGTGGAAAATCTCAAATCCCACGCAAACCCATTCTGACTGAAAACCTGATTTACAATTCTATACCTGATCCCAACACAAAGCACCATTTTAAATGTGTTATTCAGAAAACAGTTTTTTTTTTATTGTAGGATAATGATCATCTCGTTCAGAGGTAAATGCTACAACTATTGAGAAACAATGTACTTTTTTCCTTTGACCTCGATTGATTCTTACAATGAAACAATTTTATCTGGAGACATCTGTGGAGATATTTTAACTGATGCTGACTGAAAAAAGGTTCAGCCTGATAAATGTTGAACGACAAACCGGAGGCTATATATCAATTTTCAACTTTCTGCCTTTCTTGAGAGGCAATCACATGTCTACTTATATCTTTAAGAACCTCTAAAGAGCTCATCATAAGCGTGCATAAACAGCTAAAAGTGCATTTACTTGCCAGAGTAATCAGAGCAGATGTGCATAGCAAAACACCTTTCTATTTCACACAAAGTCTCACACACAAACTCCCGCAGCGAGACGAGAAGAAGCGAGCCGGTCTCCGAGGAGCATTTGTAAAACGCTGAAGACAAACCTTTGTTCTGTGACAACTTCAGAAACGTGTCTCAACTTTCAATCAAACCTACTCCCTCAGCAGGCATTAAGAGGAGCGGATATAGGGATGTGTGGGGACCCGTGTTTTGTAAAGCAAAATGTCACACAGTCAGCGGTACAGGGACTCGTTGTCGAAATTGAAAAGGGGAAAAAGTTAGTAAAAGAAAAGCAGGTCGAGTTACTGTCGCGCACAAATAGCAGAACATGAAAGCATTACAAGTATTTGACCATAATTCAACAACTTATGATTCAACAAGAAAGAAGAATCCATAAGCACGAATAATTATGCAAGCTCCTGTATACTAAAAAGGTTCGGCATATTTGCTCGAGGATCTACCCAGAGGAACTACATAGACGTTCGAGGGGGAGCATTAAAAAATAACTATCTTTTGCTGCCTCTTGGCCAGGACTCCCTTGAAAACTGGGTTTTTAATCTCAATGGGACTTTCCTTGTTTAATAAAAGTGAAAAACGTGTAAAAAATCTACTTCAGTAATGTACAGAACAATATAAATGCAAAATTAAAGCACCATTCTTTAACTGAATGACTGTCCACTTGACACATTCATGAAAACAGTCCACATGCACTTTTCCTCTTGCATTTGTCTATAGCCACTTTTGAATGCACATACGGGTGGTGTTAATCGTTTGGTATTGATCGGGCATTGATTGTGAATTGGAGATAGGTTAGTGTCATGATAATCTACTTGCGGCGTGAACACGTTGCTCACTTCATGTTTGATCTAATTCCAGTTGTCTCCTGAGGGCACATTGTCTGGCCTTCATCTCTTATTCATCATTATTGGACTTTTTCTTTCTGCCACAGCTGAAGTTTAATACATCTCACCACAATATTCCCCTCATCCACGATATACTGTTGTATGTATTATTCAGGACAAAAATTGAGCTGTTAGCTTCCAAGTATGCAAATCCTTCTTTTGATTATCATAATCAGCTGATGCGCGGGAGAGGCAGAGGGATTGAGTGTGGCTTGTCTGGGCACTGGTATGTGTTTTATTGCTTTGATGATCCACTTTGGTGTGGGGTGGACTTCAACATCGTATTTTTAGCCGTGGGAGAAGGGTTTGGAAAAGGCCACTGGAGGCTTAACTCCGTGGTGTACGTTTAAAAGGGCAAATCGCCCACATATATGCCAGCGCGTGCCACCACACAAGAATGAATTCTGCCAATGCAACCCAATTGTAAGTGGGGGACGGAGGTGGATGTGTGTGCGCACAGTGGGCAGGTTTGGGCTTGCTGTGTGGCCAAGACACAGCCCTGATAAGGTTAGTTTCGATACAGAGTTATAGAGTTGAGCTTGTAAGACCTCCAGTTTTAAAAACGAATAACCTTTTTCATTTATTTATTGTTTTCCTTTTTGACACAACAGATGTTTATGGAGAATACTGTTTTTTTATTATTCATTCAAGCAATTTATTTTGGGAAGTAGCATCTAAAGTTGGTCGAGTGTACTCTGCTATATCTAAGGTAATGGGCAACATTAAAGATATCTACAACAAAGAAGAATACACATTGCAAGATACAAAGAGCACAGGGTAAAAAACAACAACATTTAAGATACAGTTTAATGTGACATTTTCAACAAGGTCAAAGGAGAACGCTGAATAATAAAAGATGATATATTATGGGCTGAATTAACTTTGAGTTAAACATGGTTTGCTAACAAGGTCAGTCTAACAGATAAAAAAGAACACCCTATTTATTGGGAATTAAGCGCTCAATCTGTCTCAATATCTTAAGTGGTCATTTCAGTGACTGTGGCCATAAATACTACAGTACAGAGTCTCATTAAAACATTCAGTGCCTTTCTTTGAACGAGGAAATGAGATAATTTCCAAAGGTTTTCATGAATGTACATGCATTTACAGCATGTATAGAAAATGTAAATAGGTCCTCTACAATACAGGACCATATGTATCTGGCGTATTTATTCTGTATTCATAATTGAGCGATCATGTTTGAATTACACATTATGTCAAATTAATACCATGTTTTGATTACCATATTATCCTAAGAGGACAGCAGTGAAATTAAACTCTGAGCTATTGCAAACTATAAATGTTGTAAAAATATATGTATTTCTATCCATCATCATAAGCTAAGACATAGCCAGTGCCCACAGGCCTCACGACGGCATTGTCCCAATAAGTAATTAACCAAACAATGGACTTTCCTGGAGTAAATGTTCCATATTTGTGGCCACCATTGCTTTAACATATCGTCACAAGAGAAAAACATTGCAGCTATTAAAAAAAAAAAAAAAGTCTCTATTACTGGGTGCCTGTAACTTTCAGGGCGTGAAAGTATAGTGTGTGCTATATGCCTTGTGAGAATCTCGTTTGCTTCTTGTGATAGTTTTTTCTCCATCTCTGCCACCTCGTCCATTAGGTGTCACCTCTCTCCGACACCCTCTGTCCTCTTGTGGCCAGAGGCTTCTCACTTTCTGATGCTCCCTTCTCTCTACTGTGACCTCGCCACGCCGCTGCGATGCCCCCATTAATCTCCACCGCTGCTGTGCACGCGCCTCCCACAAGAATCACTTTTCTGTAGAAATATTTTAATTGTTTCAATAAATCTAGCGCCTTAGCAGAGATTAGACCCTAAATTATTCACAAAGATGAAAATGAAACACAACGTGCATATTTCTGGCTAAATGTTGATAGCTTAAATTCTCTAATTTAGTCTTGCCTGAAGGCGGTAACACCTCTTGGACCAAAGTGCATTTGCATCTCAGTGCAATAACAGTGGCGATCCGGCGTGTTGCCTGCGGCGATGGAAACAGCAAACATTCAAGACTCTCACAGGAGAAAGGAGTCAAGTGTCAGCCGATTTAGATGGAGATGTTTACTTATTTTGCTTTATAGTGCATTCATTTTCTTCTTGGAGTTGGCACTGGCTACTTATGTCACCTTTTTGACCTTATGTACATTGTTGCAAAAGGTCAAAAAGACACAAACATACCACTTATCTTAATTTATTTTTTGCAGTTTTCATATTGTTCAACATGTAAAGCAACAAGAAGTACTCACAGAGAAAAAAGGCCTGGCACAGAATCCCTCTTCTGAAAAAGAACTAAAAAGTAGTAATCACTTTCTGTGTACATCTAAAATGTGTTGGGCAGGCAAAAGAAGATTGAAAAATGACAGACTCCATGCAGTGTAAATAAAGTGATTAAGAATGTATTCTTAGACATAACTATGTTTGTCACCTTCATGTTTATCGGCTATATCTTTGCAAAAACCAAAAATAAGATGTGCCACCATGGGGTTAAGAGCAGCATATCACATTTTCACGGGAAATTTGAAGGATAGTCATTAATTGATGTTGATCAGATGTAAGTCTGCTGCCAAGAGTGCTGGACTGAGATGGAAGGAAACCACGACTCAAACCTCAAAAGCTCAGTGTACAAACTTGTTTAGTCTAAATTTAAAAAAGTGGCATGGGACCATATAACTTCTGTCAAATGGGGATTTTGTACTTGCAGGGAAAATAGTGAGACAAGCCAACAAATGAGCAAACTAGAATATTCCACTTGACTTCCTCTGTTTAGTTATATAGGGATATAGGGATATTAGCCAACTTTCTTATACAAATGGTATTGTAATTGAATCATAACTGCTGCAATTATTTAGAAAGTGCAATATTATATGTAAAATAGGAGCATTATTATGTGTAAAAACTGCTGACCCATTTTAGACCTCTACAAATATGATCTGAGATGCCTATGATTCTTGTATTCAGTCAAATGTTAATGCATAATGTTAAAAATAGGCAGTGAACTGAATAATGATCTTAAAACATAACTTGCAAGGCTAACGGCAATCGCAATATTTGTCAGAAATAAATTGCATGGAATCATACTTGTAACCGTAGCCCTCGTCCTTGGCAGTAATAGTTTTGTTCCAGCATGGGAGTTGCATCTACAAAACAGCGGTGTGGTCCTGACAGCAGAGGGAGATGCTCGCCAACAGGGGCTAAATGTGCACTCATGTATTCCAGTGTGACAGCTAAAGGATGTGTCACCTCGCAGCGTTCCTCTTGCCTTCCTCACACTTGCCCTCTGCTCCCTGACTCAGAGGGCTCCACGGGGGACGGCGGAGAGCACGGGCCGGGCCAATGCATAAATATTAGCTCAAGGTCGTGGTCACAAAGCTCACACGGGGCTATGCATAATCATGACTGCACCGCTACGCCGCTCGGGCACCGCATTCGCCACCTTCTGACATAGTTAACCCCCCGAAGAGTTAACGTAGGCCCATAATGCCCGAAACAGGGCCAAGAAAGACACTTTTGGTTTGCAAAGGTTAGACAGACGCATCAGGCGTGACATTGTGATGATTGACAGATGACGTAAAAAGCACGGATATCCCCGAAACACCTGTAGGAAGTGTCTGGGGGTGAGGGAAGTTTGGGACTCTCTGCTGCGATGTGGCCTCTGCAATCCGACGGTAGAAAATAGATGATTTTTTTTTTTTTTTATGTGTGGCCCAAATTGGAGGCTCGAGTTTGCTCTAGATTTTATGAATGCTTTTGACAGGTACAAAAAAGAGGAAAACTTATGCGACCTGATCTTTGTATTAGTGCCGTCTTCTGATGCCTTTTTACATTAGCAGGAACTGCAGTAGTCAGAGAGCTTCATGCGCCTTTACAGATGGACCCACTTGCACCTTACATCTGGGAGAATAATGCTTTATATTCAGATGCTCACTTTGCTGATTTGTTCGACATTATCCAGAGATGAAACCGGCGCTGTAAGCAAGGAAAAGAGATTGGGGGAAAGAAAATAAAAAAAGCTTCCTACATTTTTTTTTTTGTGTGTGCCTACTTTGAATTCCGTCTTTAATAGACTCCAGTGACTTCCTCTCGTAGCCTTGCTCCCTTAGTCATCCTTTCTATTATTTTCCTCTATGTGATTCTGTGGCCACTCATGCTCAAGCACCCTCCACAAGGGACATCCAATAAAATGGTATTTAACTGAGCTTTCCATCCTCTGACTATCTCTCTCATACTTTTTGCAGCGTTTTTCTTCCCTTGACATTCCATAGCTAGTGCCACCGATTCTCATCTTCTTTCTCTTTTGTTATGCCTCTCTCCCCCAGCGCTTTGGGCCTTAGCAGAGATCGGGGTCAGCGTCAAAAATGCCTGTGATCTCTTGGTTCTTTTTTCTTAACTGGCTCGGCGCTCTCCCAGCCTCTACCAGTTGAAGCCTATTAACCTTTTCCACACCTCGTCTTTTTCTCATTGCATTTTCTTCTCGCCCGTGTTCAATGGCCGTGTATTAGCGACAGACCCAGCATTTTGTATCGTCTTCATGCCTTCACATCACACCTCCACTCCATTGTCACGAATGGTTTCCTAACCTTACATCTCAATATTCTGGGGGGCTTCCTCGATAACCATGTTGAAGTGACATCTTTGCAAAAATAAAACATCAGAAATATGCAAAACTTTGCTGTCAAGCATCTTAATTTTGGTTGTTTATCCCTCAAAAAGATAATTGTGTTGAATAAACTAAAGTGCTTGAGGCCAAAAGCGCCACTGCAGATGTTGTAGCATGTTGCTTTTTTTTACTCATTAATTGTCCGTGAGAATAAATACTACGCTGACAGAAAAGACAAAGGGAGAGAGGGATATTGTACATCCAATTACACAATGGAGATAATTATTTTTCACTCAAGCTTAGCTGTAAATACTGTTCAATAGGGATGTAACGATTCATCGAAAATCGATTTAAAATCGATTTAATATGCGTAAAATGTGAATCGATGTAAAAAAATTAAGAATCGATTTTAAAGCCACCCTCAGCTACTCCATTTTGCGCGACCGAAACAGACCGGAACATAGCTCGTTGTTTCTAACAACGTTAACTTTTTCTCAAGACAAGCTCCACACCTTCCCCGCCTCACCCCCAACACACGCCACACCATGTAAACACATACACGTGCAGGCATCGAAGCAACAGACGCAGCCAAAGTTAGCAGCTACGAGATTAGCGTTAGCGGCTAACGCGGAGTTTAGCATTTTGACAGAAGTTTCCCAAAGATCGTAAACTGACAAACATCTGACCAACCTGCTCTGATTCTGCTGAAATCCTCATCAAATGTCCGTTTGTCAAATAATCCAACACCTACAGGCCTGTCATGTCTTTTTCCTCATGTTTACAAAGGCTGCACCTGAGGCAGTGAGGCGTTCAAGGGTGGAAAAAACAGCATAAATAAAAAATAAAGGTTTGGTAAAATAAATATAATCTCGAAATGTTTGCTTTGCTACATAGTTTATTTATGCTGAAAACATGTACATTTACAAGCACTGTCAAAAATGATTATAGTTAATTTTCATTTTTTGTAATGTAAAGTTCTCTTACTGAGACAGTTGCAATTTGTTACAAGGACAAACATTTAGATGTTAAAATAAAAGAAAGGAGTCATTCTTTTCTAAAAAATATAAAAATAAAAAAGGTTTAAAAAAAATCGGGAAAAATCGGAATCGGGAACTTCAAATCGGAAATCGAATCGAATCGGGGCTTAAGTGAATCGTTACATCCCTACTGTTCAAGTGGCGCTAGCTCACAGTTAGCTTTGCCCGTTAGCGTGTTAGCTTCTTCTTCGCAATTCTATTAGTGTGTATTGCACCTCCGACCCAGAGGCAAGAAAGTTGCAATTGTGGTTTTCTGGCCACTAGGGGGGAGATGAAAGACCCACCAATTATCCTCCGATCAACACCTGTATTACGCCCAGAGTATGAAGAGGATTTATTAGGTAAAGTTACTTAGTACTGCTTTAATATTGGTGAGTGATGCATGTCCTCATATCAGTGGAGCCAGAGTCTCTGGTTAAGGTGAGCAAATGTGAACGCTATGGTCATGGCAGAACTTGGATTTTGTGGTCATGACTAAATTCGTCGTTTATATTGTATGTTGGTTTTTTTTTCTGTCACAACCACTTTTGCTGTGGACTGGCAATATCGAAGCAATATGCAAAAAAAACAGTCACATTTCGTTGTGGTTTTCCTTATCACATTATTGTTAACAAAGAGAATAATGTCAGTTTGTGACAACTGGCCTGTCCTAAAAATGAGACCCCAGGAAGAGTAGCGGTCAAGGTTATGACTTATGACAGCTAATGGGGATACAAATAAAAAACAAATAAACATTTACATAGTCGTTTTTTTTTTTTTTTTGACAGTCAAACAAACTAATTCCAAAGACTAAAAACAACCCATTTGTCCCACTCTTTTTTACTTTTTTACAGAATACTTCAACTCTAAATCTGGCTCATACAGTACATTTGCAGGTGGCAGTCGAAGTACTAACGTTATCAATAAAGCAGTCAATAAGTCTGTTAATTATATATTTCTACAGGTCCCAGGGCTAGGCACCTCTTTTTAGCTCAGTTTTTCAGAGTAATTATCAACCGTGAATGCTCAAGAATAATAATCAGAAAGTTAAGTATAGTCCTCTCGGGGAATTGTTCTGCATTGGTGGTGTCAGAAGATGAAAGCGTTTAATTAGAGTTGGATACTGATGTGTGTTTTATATTCACACGATGATGCAACAGAGTGTCTTGTGTGACAAAGACAAAAATGGTAATGCTGTAATATAGGCATTTTTCACTAATTATGAATTATTTATGCCCCAGCTGATGATATTGTTATGCAAATGGTAATGATAGCTTAGGCTTCTTTCCTGTTGCACTCTGGAGTCTGCAGATTTACACAGATCCGTGCACTTAATATAAAGGTTAAAGAAAAGGTGACATGCAAGTCTAGACATGATGTGATCCAGCTTAACATTATGACAACTGGAAGGTGAAAGTATAAGGACACAGGTGAGTTCAACCATCATTAAGCAATGAAGAAGAAAAAGATCTTTATTTATATAGTGCAATCTGCTCTTGTTGATGTGTTACTTTTAAGAACAGAATGAGCAAGGATTGGCGTCCAAGTGCACATGGCATACCCTGCCTGAGCGTCATGAGTTTGAGTCCTGGTTCCAGTAAGCTGCTAAAAGTATCCTGCTCATTTTCCATGCCCTTTTATGCACTGCTTTTCTCCTCAAACGTCTAAGAGCCGAAAACTATTTCAAAAGACAAGCATAAGGATTACAGCGATTCTCGTAAAATTTGCAACAACTGCACAACTGGGTCAGTGAGTGTAGCCAGTCTAGTGGTCGCCATCAGCTACCGAAAAACAGAGTCGCAGTTACTCATACTGCACCACAAAAATACCCAAAATGATACGCCTGTTTGGTTTACATAAGCTTATAGAATTTGTAATTTAAAGGAGAGTTGGTAAAAAAAAAAAAAGCTGGTCAGCACGACTCATTTTTCCCCTTAATCCACATATTGCTGAGCTGCCTTTTCTCTGGCAGTAAAGTAAAGAGAAAAAATATGTTTCTTTCACACTTGCCTTTGCAATAACTTGAAACTCCATTAAGATCCATGTGACAGCATCAATTAAATTCACAATTATCAGGGGACAGCCACATGAGGCTTGAAAAAAATATAGTAACAGCAGCAAGGTCTGTGAGTTCAAGTGCAAATATGTGCATGTGCTTGTGCACGGGAGTGTTGATGGAGAAATGAAAAAATAGAGTCAGACCAGCCACTACAATACTTTTGATCAACGCCTGTAATTACACACTATCAGAACACATGAAATCATAGTAAGCAGCCTCACACAGGCAGAGAGACATATCTAAAAGTATGATCCAAAACAATCCTATCCTACACGTATCAATTATGTTGGTGATTTTATAATAGTGTATGTGCCATAAGCTTAATGCAGTTATTCACAAACTCTTTTAATGTATCTGCTACTATTTACATTGTTTGATTTTCATTGAAGACATTAAAATGTGAATGAAAACATGGGATTATGTAGGAAACAAAAAAAAGGTGAAATAACTAACTTTCTCAATGAGCTTCATAAAGTTGTCCCTGGAATGGTGTTTAACAGTCCTAGGAAGTCAAAACCATTTCTGGTGACTATATCGTGAAATCCATTGAGAAAATGTCAAAAGTGTGTTTAAAACATAATTCCATATGTGCTCATTCATAGTTTAATGCCTTCAGTGAGAATCTATCATGTAAATAGTCTTGAAATAAAAGAAAAAACAATACATAAAAAAAGCGTTTCCAACCTTTTGACGGGTACTGTATGTAACAGTAAACACTGCATGAACCAGGAACCAACTGTTGTTTTTCTTTTGCACACATCTCATTGTATCATACAAAGAACATCCTTATGGAAATATGACAAAAAACAGTTCTTTGAAAAAAATGTGTGAGTATTTACTCTCACAACAGAACTCTTCTCTGTTTTGCTCCCAATTAGATCCAGTCCCACAAACACAGCCGTGTTTAACCCGTGGAACCTGATACAGCTCTCATCTATTTGTGCAAATCATGTTAGACGAGGAGGACCTCATGATCAATGTATGGACTGATTTCAGTGAGTGTGCGATGTAAAACATGAGGATCTGTAACTGCTACACTGACAACATACAGTTCTACATCTCCACTACATCCATAGACTCCAAAATCCACTCCATTCTCACCCACTGCTTAAGTGAATTCAAAACCGGGGTGTACACAAACACAATTTTCTCAAACTAAACAGTGACAAAACAGACATTATCATCACCGGTCTCAAAAACATCACCAAATCCTCTCAAAACTTCTGCCTCAATTTCGACAGCACCACCGTCACTCCGTCCCCACTCGCCCACAACCTTATTATTCTCCGTGACCCCACTCTTTCTTTCGAACCCCACGTCAAGCAAATAACCCGGACTGCATTCTTCCATCTCAAAAACATATCACGACTCCGCTTATCCCTCACTTTCTCCGTCGCTGAAACTCTGATTCATGCTTTCATCACATCCAGAATTGACTACGGCAACAGCACCCTCTACGGCTCACCATCCAAAACCCTCAATAAACTCCAGTACATCCAGAACATCCCATGAACACATCACCCCTGTCCTTCAGAACCTCCACTGGCTCCCCGTCCCTGAACGCATCCAGTTCAAGGTCCTCCTCATCACTTTCAAAGCCCTCCATAATTTGGCCCCCCCCATACCTCACTGACCTACTCCACCACCACCACACTCCATCTCGCTACCTCCGCTCCTCCAACCTCCTGTCCCTCCCCTGTAAGACCAAGCGCCAAACCTGGGGAGACAGAGCCTTCTCCAGCGCCGCCCCCACACTCTGAAACTCACTGCCCGAACCGCTCCGTGCCAGTTCCCCACCTTCAAGAAAGAACTCAAAACCCACCTGTGTAAAAAGGCTTTTCACGTCCAGTAATTGCTCTCTAGTTTTTGTGAGGTTTTATGTTGGATTTTGTTATTGTAATTCTGTGAAGCGTCTTTGAGTGTCAAGTTCTATACAAATAAAATGTATAGCACTTGACACTATAGCTATATTCAGCTGCGTCCAGAGTGGGACCTTTGTCGCTGACGAAGCCTTTTGGATGAGAGGCGAAACGTTCGAAGACTTCAACTACTGAGTACAGAAGATGAATCAAGTACCTTCATTGAAGATGGACAACTCCTGTACGACTGAGAACTTACACAGACATACAAATAAAACGTATTATTAAAATAAAACCCATTACAAAGAAACTAGAAATACTGACGATCAGGTTCTAATACCATTCACATCTTCTGGGAAAGAGAGGTTTTACAGCTAATAAGCAAACAAATCATAAAGAAATTTAGATTGAAAAAATCGGTTTCAAAATTGCTCTGTGCTACTGTATCTGTGGAGCTGGCAGCGCCGCAGAGCCTCATTGACATCAGAGATTAGAGTTTTGGCTCTGGTTTGGAGCTTTTGGTGCAGATTTATTCCGAACCCAAAACAGGCGGAGATCACACAAAACACAGCGTGAGTCAGTGCTGGAACGAGGACTTTTGAGAAGATCCCGCCGTTAAACACAAACATCACACCTTAGGATTAGCATGCACGCACTGGCGAGAAACGATATTGGTGTCTGGAGATGAGAAACACGCTCTGAATCACGGGGCTCAAGCGGTGAATCAGTTTGAGTTGTTTCTGGACGTGGTTTACAGTCTATATAACAACAATCCATATTTAATATTTCCTCAGTGAATATTACATAGTCACCATTTAATTTAGCAAACTACCCTTATCTATACTTTTTATATTTTGTCATAGGACCCATGTAAAATAAACTTCCACAATGAGGTCCACCCTCCCAAAGCTATAGCATTTGCTGTGCATTGATGTGTACCTAAAGCCTGTGGAGCATAGAGGGGATTAAAATTCATAAGCCTATAAAGACATATAAGAGCATTATTGGTGTGTGCCGTCACTGCCTAATAATCACTGGGCATCGCTGAGCCAGTACACAGTCACAATAACAGATCTGGATGTGCTCCAAGAGTCAGCACTATCATATGGGCTTGTGTGTGGCCTGGCGATGTTCCCTTCTTGAGTGCCATACAATGTGCTGGCATAAATACCTGCTTGACTTGACACAGCAGATTGGCTATAATGGCTTTACACGCCGCACCATCTGCAAGCCGGACTGCGGCGCACCTTTTCAGTGGCTACTAACTTCTTTTTACAGTCGTTGTCAATACTCGCGATGCAGAGACAAAAAGAGTGGTACATCATGTCGACTAACTCATTCCCCCAAACTAAAATGATGCTCTAAATCAAAAGTAAGAAAAATCTCCAAACTAATAAAAAATGCTTTTCCGTAGCTACTTCTGCACAAAAATCTTTCTTGTCAGTTTTTATGCAACTAAACACGTGCAAACTGCCTGAACATTGCACTGGAAGTATGAGAAGTAATGTCTCACTGTGGGGATAAAGTCAAATAGTGACAGCAGTAGTTAAAGTGAAGTATCGTAAAAACCTGCAGCAGAAGCAGGACAGTAACTGTAGACAGCAAGTATTTTCTGTCTACAGTAACTTTTTACTATAACATTGTTTTAACTTTCATTCGAGTTATAATTTTGATCAATGCTTTTACTTGTACTGACATTAACACTACCTACATGACTGTATATCTAATGGCCCCTGCATACATGTAAGTATAATTTCAAACAAACAAAAACAAATATATTTTAGGTGAAACTTCCAGCTCAGGTGACGCTTTGAACCCTAAAGCCGAGCCAAGACACACAGAGACAACACACACCAACCAAACTTGTGTGGCATCCAACAGCCCGCAGCAGATCATTACTATTCATTTACTCAGCAAACTGGCCACACAGGCTTATAAATTAGCTCATCCACGGCAGCTGCGTTCAAAGACAGTTGGCTCATGCTGCGAATGGAGACCGCGGCCATTACAGTACACAGACAGAGACGCACACCTTCTGTCCTGCCAAACGTGACCTCCTCCTGTCTCATCTGCTCACTGCTTTATGAGACCAGGGAGGGCCATGTCCATTCAATGATTCGAATAAATTCCACATCGGACCAACACAAGTCCGCCCGCGTAGTGCGTAGTGAAAAGCAGCTATAAATCCTGTCAAACACAGTGTAAGTCAGTAGGATTGAACTAGTATTAGCGGGGACCTTGCAGACCTCTGACCATTGACAGGTGTGACCTGCACAGATCTCCTCTTGCTTTCTGCCTCCAGGTGGGGATCAGGGGTGGAAAGGCATTATTCTCCTTCATGTGTCAATTCCCATCGGAGGGCACAGATTGGCAGTGATCATGACGGCACCCTCGGGCGTTTGGGATAGGAGGCTTTGTTGCGCCTCGGCACACCATTGATTAATTGGAGGTTTTACGGCTACCTGGAAGGCACCAACATTGCACGGAGCAGTGTAAATCAATTGCGATTGCATTTCTATAACACATAAAGGAGAATAAAGTATAGCTTGGTTGGTAGAGCGTAAAAGCATATAGCAACTGCTTTGCCATAGTGGGTATCATCCCGTGGTTTCTGATCATCCCTTAAGGGCCAATTTCACCGGCCTGGGGAGTTGATAACCTGTCTTAAAGAGAAATAACGGTGATGTAGAAGAGAAGTCACAAAGACATCTCAGAGACGTCTCCTCCAGTGACATAGGCCCTTAAACTATCGTGTTTTTAAGATCAAAACGTAACTTTTTTTTACTCTAAATTTACACTCCACTTACACTGAGGTCCGTGGGCTACTTCCAACTTGTGGTTCCTAAGACATAACTTTAAAAAGGTGGCATACAAGGTCCTCTCTGTGGCTGGCCCTAAGATGCAAAAAGATTTCCCTACCACGCCCGACGGCTCTTTGAGTGTGTAAATCTCTAATCTTTCACTCCATGTGTGTTATCTTTTAATGTTTTCTCAGTTCATTAAATTATATCTTTATACCTATTCATTATTACTATGTTGGTTCTATTCTGTTGTTTTGTTTCTATGCATCATCCTGTAAAAAATCAAATGTAAAAAGGCAAAGAGCACAGTGAGACATGAGAGGACGGCCTCACGTTGAACAATCCATGTAAGTCACGGCGTCTTAAATGTATACATAAAACATTCATACGCCATTCAGAACCTTGCTAAATCATAAATGAAGTGCGCTCATTCCTTACCCGTCCGATGAGCACGGGTTCAGGCCCGGCGTACTCCTCGATCACAAAGAACTGATTCCAGATCCAGCTCCTCCGGCTCCGGGACCGTGCGGCCTTTCCATTCGGAATCCCACCCAGCGCTCCCTCCTCCCCCTCCAGCTCTTCAAACACCAGACCCGCACTGTTTTCCAGCGTCTCTATCGTTTTGGCCTCTTTGCTGTTGTGGTTGCTCCGGTCGGGAGGAGCGGGATGTAGCCTCAGGACATGACCGACGCTGCTGCTGTTGACAAGCTTGCTGTCTTCATCTTTTGGATATTGAGCTGTGCTGAGTTCCGCGCTAGCCGAGTGAATTGACACTGCTAATGGGTCTCGGTGGGAATCGCCCGCTCTGTTCCCCGTCCGTGGTCCCTGGGGTTGCGTTGTCAGCACAGACGGTGCATTTGTTTCAGAGGGGACAAACTCCGGGAGATGTTTTGTCGATGTGAATGGTGGCTCGGTTTGGTCGATCATTACCTCTTTCTTGGGGCTGTTGACCTCAATCTGAGCAGAACTGACGAGGTGCTTGCTCCTGCTGTCACTGACGGCAAATTCTCCCAAACTGTCTCGATCACTAAATGGATTAACGTGTGTCTCTGCACTTTGCCCTCGACTGTGACCCAATGGAGTGGGCTCTGGGCTTGCATAAGGAAAGGCAGTCTGATTATCTAGCCCACTATGGGCTTGAGTGACAGCTATATCTTGTCTTTGCGGCTTCGGGGCCTCAGACTGTCCGTGATTAACGTCAATCAAATCTCGTTTCCTGCTCCGGCTGCCCTTGCTGGGAAAACTCAGGCCAGGAACGCTCTGCATTTGGGAATTGACGATCCGTACTAGGTTCTCTTTGGACAGCAGTTTCAAAACCTCATAGCTCCCAGTCAAATTAATTTTTCTATTGGAGTCCATACCGACTGCCTTCCCGGGTACGCCTGTAGTTCGAGCACTGAGATCTGGCCTATTTCTTGCTCTTAGACCTGTTTTAAACCTGGTCTTATTAGAGTGGAGCTCCTGTTTGTGATGGATTGTATACATTCTCTCCTGCCTGCCCAATTTGGACTCTGCATTCTTAGTATTGTTCCTAAGCCTTTTCATCTCCTGACCTATCTCTCTACTGGCCGCCATCAAGTGCCAATCTACCTCCCGCTTTGGCTTAAAAAGTTGCCTATCCTTGTCGGCTGATGCGACGTGACTTTGCAATATTCTGGCATAGGACACCGTCTCCTCGCTCTCCTGCTCGCGGCTAACCAGGCTTTTAAGCGTCACCACGGGCAACGCCTCCACGCTCGACTCCCATTGGTCCGCGGCTCGACTGTCGCCCAGTTTTACCGTGCGAGACCCGCCCACTCCCCGCCTTCGAGCGATCTGACTGGCTGTGACGCGGCTCAAAAGCCCCTCCCACAGGCACAGGGAGACCAACAGGAGCAGACTTCTTGTAATCATGTTGACCTGCGACGAGATGAGTCCTAATTTGAGGGTAATTTGCAGTGAAGCCGGCCTTGTTTTCCGGTTGTCTTCATTCTTCTCTTGTGTTTATCGCCCTCTCTCTTCTCTCTCTGCCCTTCACACTTAGCTGGAGGGCAGGTGTCAGTCACTCTGTGTTTTTTCTCTCCTCGTTGACTTCTATATCTTCCTCTATGTCGGCTAGCGTCTTCTTCGGGCCACTTCGTCTCCCTCTATCCACTTGCAAAGCTTCTCATACAGCATTCCACGGAGGCGAGACCTTGAGAGAAAAGATAGAGTTAATTAGTCAACACTTCAATCATTACGCGACGATAATTAAAAGGAAATTGCAGCACAGACAGGTACAAGAACGTACAGACAAGAGCAGCGGGAAGGGCTTTGTAACGTGGCGCAATCGTGGGCCTTTTAAGACCAGAACAATGCCATTTATGTCGTTCGTAATGACACATGAGTCTGCTCTCCTAGATGGGACAAAAAATTACCCTCTGATATCGACAAGGACAAGATAATGCGAGAATATGGTCTCGCCCCTGACAATGGATAAAATCACTCTAATGAGGGAAGGAGTGAAAAAAATACCAAACCACTGATGCATAGCACTTTCTGTGACGTGGATGGCCCACTACTGTGATGGGTGGGGTGTTTTTGAAGTTACTCCAAAATAACTTTATTCATTGGTAAATCGTCAGCTTCCTTGTGAAATTGCCATAGTATTTTTTTTGGCCAATTGAAGATTTGGCCAATGTACACAAATGTAATGTAAAGTAGGGCTACAGAGTGGCTTGGTTACATGCATCTGCCTTATGTGTGCCCATAAAATAGAAATAAATAATAAACACACTTGTTGCTATTTCCATTATTGCTAAAATGTTTGAACGCTTAAGTCATTTCGAAAACATCTTTGCTCTTTCTAACTTTGATGCAGGATTTATGAGCAAGAGGTGGGGAACAGAACAACGTTTGTAGTTTCATAATGATGCAAGGGCAAAATTATCATCTGCAAAACTGACAAAGACTGGATAACATTATTAGAGACCGCTCTCAACATTTATTAGCCGAAAAAGCCGTTGAGGATTTCTGACTCTGCAGTCAGTTATTTAATTATTTTGTGGGGTCTCATAACTTTGATGCAGGATTAATTAGATGGATTAATATCAGGCTTTGATCACTCAGTTAGTGTCATTCCAGAGCTGATGATCCACTTTGTTCAACACAGGGCCTTGAGCGATGTGAAAGGTTTCCTCATAAGACAGATGATTTGCCGCTGCGACCCTGAAGCCAACCGACATTTTGACAGCTTGACTAGCATAATGGTGCAATTGTATTACACAGATAAGCAAAATGAAATACCTGCTCTTAAAAAGCAAACCATAGAAGGAATTCACATATAATATGATAATTTGTTTTGTGTTTTTGGTTGCAGCAAGAAGGTTCTGGGTCAGAATTCCGAACCGAGTGGGGCCTGTGTGGAGTTTGCATGTTCTCCCTGTGTCCGGTCTACACTACCTTCTAACAGGCTGGTGGCCCACAGTGGTGCCTTGTATGTCAGTGAAACAGAAAAGAATTAATGGGTAACACTTTATTTTACACTACCCTTGATACATTGTACTTGCCAAATTTAGTATAATGTAATGAGCATTGTAACAATTTGTAATAACTTGTAACTAACGGTTAGATACACGATGGAATGATGTGTATTAGTGGTTTAGAGGTACATAATGTAATAAGACATAAGACCCTAACTCTAACTTTAAGTCCTAACCCTAAAGGTCATATGTCTAATTACATAATGTACCTAATACACATTATTCCATTGTGTATGTACTACATAGGTACAAGTTATTACAGATTGTTACAAAGCAGATTACATTGTACTAATTTTGTTAGGTACAATGTATCAAGGTAGTGTAAAATAAAGTGTTACCAATCAACGCATCAATATCTCTCTTTTTTTTTATGTTCCGGTTTCACAGACCTTTTTACCTGCAGCCTACGGTGTTTCACCTGTCACACAAAATTCTCACTCACTTACGTGAAGCTAAAGGAGCAAGGTGCTACCTCCAGGGTGCTAAAAATCCAGCTTGGCAGCCTTTACAAGAATGACACTAAACCACAGAGGGGGGCGGATACATTAAGGGAAACCACAGTGTCTGTCAAGTCCAATTTTCATAACAATGAAACATAGAAAACATTTCAGACGGTATTAAAAGTGCATATATTTAGTGGAACTTGTGCATTCGGGACTAAGCAGTGTGCGTAACTTTCTGTTCTTCGCAGCGTGGTGTGGTTGGACACTTGCTCCTGGGAGACACAGGCAGACCTTGTCAGCACATTCACTGGGACATGACTGAAGTTGGGCTGTTCCACGAGGAATACTTATCACCCTTCGCCTCTCCGTCTCCTCTTAGTCAAAGCGCTATTCTTTGTCTTCAGCCTGAACATACAAAACGATTAACCGTCCTCCATGTTTCCGCCACCTCTCCCACACACCACCTGTCTCTGTCTTTGGCCCTAACCGTCCTCCTAGATCTCTTTCTATCTAACCTGCTTTTGTTTTAGCGTCTTGTTCTTGTTGTTTCTTGCGACTATCGCTGCTTTTCCCCATCTGTGTCAATCACAAAGCTGTCACCATGTCCATAACCCAGTATACACTTCAAGGCTTCAATCAATCACACCATCCCTCCTCCACCATTGGAAATGACAGGTGTCTCTGCGGCTTCCGTGACGATGATAGGCTACAGCACTATAATTGAACGCATAAATCTAGACATTTTGCGGTATACCACTCCGGACAAGGTATTAGGAGTTGCTAGATGAAGCCATAGCGGCATTTTCTGAAAAAGACATACATAGGAACGTCGCAGCGGCGATAATGTGCGATGTGAGGCAAGAGTTCGTGCCTGGCGTTATCTCCAATGTACAGCGCGGGGAAGAAGGCGATTGGGGTGAATTCAATGACAAAGCCGCATCTCTCTCTTTCCCGGAGGAAGTTATCGGCCTGGAGTTTGATGGCCAGGCAATCATGGCCACAGGCGTCTTGTTAACAAGCCCGGGGCAGGTGGTAGGACGCGGGGCAGAATATCAACACACCAGCTGAGCACACATTTATAAACATTTTCACTTCCAAGGTGCTGTCGTGATTACCTTTTTTTTGCTTTTTCTTGAAGGACTCGCAATAAAAAAAACTAACTCTTTGCCTTTATCCGTTTTTATATATTCTGCAATCCCTCCCCAAAATCAGTAACATATCGATCGCACGCCTTCAGCCCCTTGCATTGTCCGTGGGCATCTTCAGGGAGAAGCTGTTGATGTTTCCCACTGTGGTGTGTCGGCCTGCAAAACAGTAAGTGAGCATAATTGCGCGTTGAGCTTGAAGAGCACAGGGGAGCTCATATTTCCTCATTAGACTTTTATATCGTGTAATGTGGCCAAATCGTTGTTTTCATCCTTGTGCAACCAGGGAACATTGGCTGGAGGAGTTCACCCGTAGCTCTTACATATGCTACTATAGACTCAAGCCGCAAATAGAGATCATAGGGCGCTACAGCGAGCTGCTTCGGGGAACTCTGACTTGCTAATTAGAATTGTGTAATAGCCCATATATACTGTGCGAAGATTTTGCAGGAGCATGATAGTTACTTGGGCTGTATTTTCTTTTTAAGTTCAATAAACCTGCCGCAGAGTCCTCACTGAGTTGTTTAATTAGACTAATAAATATCTTCATTAATTTGGTGTTACGGCTCCCACCTCACCTAAAAGTTTAAATTATGTTTCGCCTCATTGACCCCCCTCCATCGATTGTAAAAACCCACCGCTCCGTGAAAGGTGCCACCCGCTCTTACGAGATTGCGCATTTTTATGGCGATTCTTCACCTTGCTGGCTGTCAATCTTGTTCGGTCTTTCTTTTTTTTAAGGACCTGTCACACAGCGGAACATGATAGAAATTGCGGCACGACGCCCACGCGCCTTCTTTCCACAACAGTGAAGACACACATACATAAAGTGTGACTGCTTGCCAAGCGGACAAAACATTCACAAGGAAAAAAAAACATTCTTATCTTCTGACATACACATACATGGACTATTGCCGCCGGGGCCAACACTGCCACGGTCAGTACACCTTCTCAAACTCACATTCATAAAGGCACGCATAAAACATGACCACTCCAAAAGCCTCTCTTCGCACCGCCATAGCAGCGTCAGTGGGGAAACACAAAGCTCTAGGGACGGGATTTCAGGGCTCATGAAAGAAAAAAAGATGACTGTCCTCTCATCCAAAAGAATTATGTATGGAGTAACAGTGATGTTGTCACGATTCGGTCTTTTGTTGCCCTGTTTTGGTTTGCTTTTGTGTTCATCTGTGCTTGGTGTTTTATTTTGACATGTCTTTTGGGTCTGTGATTTTGCTTTGCTTCCCTTGTGTTGATTGCCTGCCCCGCCCTGATGTGTTTCACCTGTGCCCTGTTTCCTCCATGTATTTATACCCCTGTGTTTCCCTTGTCCTTTGTCGTGTCATTGTCTACGTCAGCCCCGGTTTGTGTCTCTGGATTTTGTTATGTTGGTTTTTGTCTATTAAACATCACCAGTTTTGTTGCAGTCCTGCATTTTGGGTTTTATTTTTCCTCATGCCACCTCCAACCATGACAGATGTAGATACTGAGGTAACTCTAAAGCTAAGCTAGAACTTTCAAGGTATAATTCAAAGCACTATAGTTCAATAATAGCAAAGTGGTATCATTATAAGAAATTGTTTATGTGGTAGATGAAGCAGCAATACACAGTAGTGAGTATTTAATCCAACTCTACAGTAACAGAAGCTCTCAGGGGAGTAAGAAAGCAGGAGCTTGGAGTGAAGGCTGGGTAAAGAGATACCTAGACCTCTCAATAGAACAAGACACAGCGTAAAAGTGCAGAGCTGCTCCGGCCTCTCCTTGAACCTGCACGGATAAAAGCAGCCGCGTCAAGGTGTGAGACGCTCAAAAGCACTTTCTTCAGTTTGTGCGAGAACAACGGCCAGCGTCCGTCCCTGCGCTCCATCCAGACTGTGTGATACGTCCTGACAAGCAAGTGCACCTTCTCCTGGGAAAATAATCATTTATAAATCCAGTGAGATCCAAGGTTTTCAATAATGCGGTATGTAAGACGGTGAATGCACACAATAGCAATGTTTTTTGTACTAAATACAAAATATGAAGCCGGTGTTTGTTTATTTTAAGTGTAAAAATAACCAGTTTTCTTGCATATTTGTTTCTTTTCTTGATCAAGTGAGAACTACATACCTTATAAAGTTTGGGCAGTGTTTTCATTAGACTTCATTAAACAAAAATGCCATTTGTAGAAATCTTTCTCTATTCTGTTGCAATTTGGCTGGATCCTCATTCATTATTTAATCAATAATTAATTATTCTTGAAATGTCTGTTCTTAATAGGCATTGCTACCCAATGGGGCGAAAAGTTTATTCCTCAAACTTCTGTGTGTCACTTTACTCCTAACTATACCTATTCATTATGAGATCTCAACATAATTAAAAATGGTGTATTTCGGTATTTGTGCGCCTATTGGTGACACTCTAGATCAGATTAGTGTCTCTAAGCGTCATCCCTCCAAAAACGTTCCAAATAAAAGTTGTGTTAATGGCACAATGAGCTCTCATTGGCTATTCTAGTGTCGGCATGAAGCTAAATTTGGCAAAGAGATAACAAAACATTGTTAAAGACGCTCACTAACGTTTCTTGGCAAGGAAAGCTGTTTGGCACAACAATCCATTCTAATATCGACCACAGTAAAAACTTGATAAGAGACACAAAACATTACGGCGAGGACATTAACAACAAAATCAAATATTATCTTTATGTTTCTGCAGCCCTGATCCAAAACCGCGCTCCGCCGCTGCAGTCGCTTTATCTGCGGCCACAGTTTATAACCTGTGAGAGGTGCCATAAAGATCAAATAAATCGCGACGACAGACACAATGCAAGAAGATGTGCCAACAGGTCAAGACAGCGACAACGTTTGTGGCCCATATTTTACGAGCTTGGCAAGATGTCAAGTAGCTCAACGCGAAGCCTAGGTACCACACGGATCAGACAGTTGGAAATACCAGCAGTGACAGTGAAGACCCACTAAAGGCCTGTGATTTAGAGAGGCTTTTTAAAATGATTAATAATGGATCAAAAATGAATCCAGCACGTCCCTAAAATACATGTATGTATAAATCAGATCAGCCACTCGCCGTCTATAAAAAAATAAAACAGCTGAATAGACGTGTAAAATTGGAAAGGTGCGTCATGACACCGCGCTATTCCCTGCTCTTGCTCCATTTATTGCATTACAGAATTTAATCGCAATGACTCATGTAGAGGTGCATGGTATTCTGGCTTCCTCCCACCGTCAAGGGAAGAATCTGAACTCGGGTGAACCTGAATTACATACAGCAAATGAGTGCTCTACTCTGCACAATACACAACACTCAATCCAATCCCCCACAAAAAATGGAGGGATTGCAATCACCGCTATTATTGTCATAGTATATCTTTCACGAACAAACAAAATATACTTTCTCCATTGCGTTTTTTGTTTTTTGTTTTCCCCCAATGGGAGCGCGTTTTTTTTTGTTGCAGAGTTTTTCCGAGTAAACCGGCCTAGACCAATTTGGAAGTGGCGGGAAACTACTTTTGGTTTAGTGCCAACTGCCCCACTGTGCTACAATTTAGCGACTCACCATGCAGTGTAATGGATAAAACCAGTACAGCACTTAAATCCCAATCAGCCCCACAGTCAATCAATGTTGGTTGCAGGACAATGTGTACGCACGTAAAAAAAGCAACCCCCCCCCCGTAATAATAATAATAATAATAATCTCAATGTAAATGTTCGTTAGTTGTCCACTAGAGGGCGCTCGCGCCTAGTTAATTCTTCTTCACTTAACCGGAAGTCAAGAGACTTTTCCTCACATGCGGTCTTGAGTTTGATAGACTGCAGCAGCCACAGCGATGCTGGACTTTTGGTTAGGATTGAAGCATATTTCAAGATAGCTGCCCTGTGGAAAGCGGAGCGAGGTTCGTGTGTGTGGTGGACATGTAAATTTATTATTTTTGTACATTTTACTCCAATTTAATTTGTGTGCGTCAAGTGCATGCGAGCACATGTTAATTAGCATATGTATTTTTGCATATATCTTTTCCAATTGTTTTTGTGTCTGTGCTTATTTTATAGTTTTCACGGTGCGTGATGCTGTTAATGGTGCTTGATGTCACTTGGTGCCCTTTTCATGCAACCACAGTAAAAAACTGCTGCACCCGTTCGAAGCTCTCCGTCTCATTCATTCCTGGGGTCCGCTACAGTGAAAACTCGTTCGCTAATGAGCGACAACTCGATGCAGAGAGTGAGAAGACCCATCCAGCCGGTGTCCATGCCATGTGAGATCCCTTGTGAGGCCAGCGGATCTGCAAGCCAGCCAAAAACGTCTACGCCAGTCAAGGTTGCCGCCAAACTCATCGCCAGCCGCCATCTTGAGTTCTCGGTTTGCCTACATTCAAAGGCTTGGTATAATGCTAAGCAAAGACTGTTGCTAATCACAAGTTAGCTTACCTGAAGTAATTATTGAGTCAACGCAATCTCTTAAACTGTATGGATCTGTTTACCATCACCTTCTGAATAGTAAGCCTAGTAGTTCATCAGCAGTATTTAAGTTTGTAACGTTTTGTCATGTGCATGATTGCTTTACCCAGTTCTGAAAAGGTGTAAATGTCTGAGTTGAGCATTGTGTTCCTAAGTCTTAAAGTTAAAGCACAAAACTCATTGAAAAGTAAATCCAGACATTATACCAAAAGCAATATACACGTTAAGATAACAAAATGTCTACTACTGCTGAAGAAACAAAATCCTCGGAGAAGCCACTGGTTAGATCCAGCAGTCGTGATCGTAGAATAACTGAGAAAGTTAAAGAGATGCAAGAACAAGAGGCAAGGAAACATGAAAGGGCATTTAATAAAGCGTATGAGTCTTGGAAAGAAATTGCCAAAGATATTAGAACAGGTCTAAAATGTTTCTGCTCCCTTGAAGGACTCAATAAATCCAGTCATGACATTAGAGCTAAGCACGACGTAGTCCAACTAAACTACGAGCCCATTCGTCGTAACCACTCTTTAACTCCAGAAATAGTTAAAAGGATGGATGCGTGCAATGTGATTACCACTGAATTATGTGAGCTTATTCAAAAACGACAAGACACTATTGAGGAAGCCTTTAATGATCGCCTTGAAAAGGAAAGAGTCAGGATGATACTAAATAAGGGAGAGTATGGCTCTGTATTTGGAGAAACTAAGACTGAAACAGAAATTTCTGTTGCTCAATCAAAGACATCCACTAGCTCGGACAATCGGGTAGAGGCAGTAGCTGAACTTGCAGCCAAAGTAGAGCAGGCCAGTGTTGCAAAGGAAATACTTGCACAGGAAGCTAAAGTTACTCAAATGGAGTGTGATTGGAAAATTAAGGAGTCTCAGGCACTTGCAATATTTAAAAGAGAGGAGCTTGAAATACAGGCAAAGATAGAGGAGGAGAAATCGAAGCTACAGCAACTAAAGGCAGACAGTGAGGTAAAGGTGGCAGCTGCCCGAGTAAGAGTTTATGATGCCCAAGATGGGTCTGAAAGTATCGTAACGCCATCTCAGCATTCAGGTAGTCCTGTAAATAACCCCACCGCTGCTCAGCCCTCCCTAAATCCTCTCGCCCCACCATTCCAGTCTCAAACGCACCAAGCTGAACAAGAGCTCAGCTTGGCCCAAACCCTTGCAAGCTGTCTGACACTGAACCGCCTCCCCCTACCTGAGCCCGCAACATTTAGTGGTGATCCCCTAAAGTTTATGGACTGGAAGGTATCCTTCATGGCATTAATAGGGAACAAACCGCTACCTGTATGCGAGAAAATGTTGTACCTAAAGAGTTATCTTGCAGGTGAAGCAAAGAAAGCTGTGGAGGGATATTTCTACCGTAATACTGAGCAGGCCTATGTTGGCATTTGGAATGTACTACAGGAAAGGTATGGCAGTCCATTCATGGTGCAAAGAGCCTTCAGAAGTAAGCTTATGAAATGGCCCAAAATAAATGTCAATGACCCTCTAGCACTAAGAGAGTTTGCAGATTTCCTACAAAGTTGTGCTGAGGCTATTCCTCAAGTCAAAGGTCTAGAGATTCTTAATGATTGTGAGGAAAATCACAAGCTACTTAAGAAACTACCTGATTGGATAGCACAAAGATGGAGTCGTATTGTTGTGGATGAGATGGACAAAAGGCATGAATATCCCAGCTTTGCTCACTTCACAAAGTTCATGCAAAAGGAGGCTAGAGTAGCATGCAATCCTATTGCCTCACCATTCTTAATGAACGAAAAGACTTCAGAAGAAAGACACATTAAGAGAGCCAAAGCACTCACCACAACTGCTCAAACCAAGTCAAACAACTCAACTCCTGTTGCCATTCCTAAACAAAAATCACCTTGTTTGTTTTGCAGAGACGACACTCACGGCGTAGTGAAATGTTCTACATTTGCAGCAAAGACTATGGACGAAAAGACGACATTCATTCGTGAAAATCACCTGTGCTTCGGATGCCTAAGAAAGGGCCACGTAACTAAAGAATGCAAAGCGCGCCACTCCTGTGGTAAGTGTAGCCGACGCCACCCAACTTGTCTGCACATAGAAAGGGTAAAAGAACCAAAGCAAAAGGAAACTGCAAATGTCTCAGGACAAAGTGCAAACACAGAGGAAAGCGCAAATAAAGAAATACACAAAGTCATGGCCCACGTACTAACAAGAAAAACATCCGCCACATCAAGCATAGTACCAGTCTTCGTCTCAGCTGCCTCACAGCCTAAAAAGGAAATACTCACCTATGCTTTACTTGACACCCAAAGTGACTCGTCTTTTATTTTAGGAGATTTGGCCTCTGAACTGAATGTTGATTCTAAACCAGTGCAGTTAAAACTAAGTACAATGACCTCTGTCGACACTGTAGTAGCTAGTAAACTTGCCTGCAACTTGCAAGTGCGTGGTTTTGACTCCGATACCTACGTCCAAATAGATCAAGCTTATTCTCGAGATTTTATCCCGGTTGACAAGTCCCATATTCCCACCAGAGAAACTGCACTTCAGTGGCCACACTTAAAAACCTTAGCCAATAAAATGAAGCCCCTCCAAGATTGTGATGTGGGGTTGTTAATTGGTTATGACTGCCCATCAGCCCTAGCGCCTCTAGAGGTAGTTACTGGAAATGTTAATGAGCCGTTTGCTCAAAGAACTATACTGGGCTGGAGTATCATTGGGTCAGCAAATCCCCACTTAGACAGACGAGGCAATCAGAGCTATGTGCATCGTATCAAAGTGAAAGAAGTACCTACACCGTCAGCTACTGATGTGCTAAAGGTCTTGGAGTCAGACTTTAATGAGAGAAACTATGAGGACAAGTATGTGTCTCAAGATGATGTGCGCTTCATACAACTTCTGAGTGACACAATAGTGCAAAGGCCAGACGGGCATTACGAGATGCCCCTCCCTTTCAAGGACAATCTCCCACCAGACCTCCCAAATAACAAGAGGCTAGCAACCGTCCGACTGCACCACCTTAAGAAAAGGTTAAAGACTGACGAACAGTATCATGAACATTACACAGCCTTCATGAGGGACACTATTTGCAACGGTGATGCAGAACTGGCCCCTCTTGCACCTGAGAATGAGACTGTGTGGTACATCCCACATCACGGGGTGTACCACCCGAAGAAACCCACTAAGTTGCGAGTAGTCTTTGATTGTTCAGCTAAGTTTTGCGGCATCTCATTGAACGATACACTCCTCACCGGCCCTGAAATGACTAACTCGATGGTGGGAGTGCTATGTCGCTTTAGAAGGGAAATAGTGGCCATCATCTGTGACATCCAAAAGATGTTCCACCAGTTCTTTGTCTGTACTGAGATGCGCAACTACTTGAGATTCCTGTGGTGGGAAAACGGTCAGCTGGACACAGAGCCCAAAGAGTACAGAATGGCTGTCCACTTATTCGGTGCTGGCTCCTCGCCTGGTTGTGCAAATTTTGGCCTTAAATACCTAGCACAGCAACACAAATCCGACTACCCCAAAGCCGCCGCCTTTGTCGAAAGGAACTTCTATGTTGATGATGGGCTAACTAGTGTCCCCTCAGTCAATGAGGCCAAAGAGCTCATTACAGAAGCCCAACAGCTGTGCAAACTAGCAGGTTTACGTCTGCACAAGTTCAACTCAAACCACAGCGACGCTCTTTCCCATCTTGAGTCTTCAGAAAGAGCCGATAACACTGAGCCTCTCAATCTCAAACCTGACTCAACATCAGAAGGACACGTGCTTGGCATCCAGTGGTCAATCGAAAAGGACACTTTTAGTTTCCATATCAGTGCAAAAGAGCAAACCCCCACTCGCCGAAGCATACTGTCAGCAATCTCATCCCTGTTTGACCCACTCGGCTTTGTAGCTCCCTTTATTCTGAGTGGTAAAAGCATTCTGCAAGAGTTGTGCCGCAGAGGCATTGGGTGGGATGATCCTATTCCTGAAAACTTGCGCTTACGGTGGGAGGAGTGGAAAAATGGTTTGCAAACTCTAAAGACAATCTCAGTTCCCAGATGTTATTGTCCACCCGATCTAGACAACATTGTGAGAGTAGAGCTGCATCACTTTAGCGACGCCAGCAATGTAGGCTATGGTGCTTGCTCTTACTTAAGGTACAAAAATAACGAAGACAAAGTGCATTGTAGTTTAGTGATTGCTAAAGCAAGAGTCTCACCCACAAAAGTCACTAGCATTCCGCGACTAGAACTCACAGCTGCAGTCACTGCAGCTAAAATAAGTGTCATGCTAAAGGCAGAACTTGAAATGCACATTGATGACGAGTACTTTTGGACCGACTCCCAGGTAGTCCTCGCGTATATTAACAACGAGGCGCGAAGGTTCCACGTTTTTGTCGCAAATCGTGTCCAGTTAATCAGGCAAACTACTGATCCCAAACAGTGGCATTATGTTGACACGGCACAAAACCCTGCCGATCATGCCTCTAGGGGGCTCAGTGCATCAGATCTCTCATCAACTAGCTGGTTATCAGGCCCAAAGTTTCTGTGGGAGCCAGATATCCCATTCACTCCAAACAAGACAACTAGACTGCTAGTTGGAGATCCGGAAGTAAAAGCTGTAAACATACTCACAACCCATACAACCAAACTAAATGACATTCTAAGTCATCTCACAAAGTTATCTAGTTGGTCAATGCTTCTCAAAGTAATCGCTAGAATAAAGAGACTAAGGTCAAAACAAATCACACATGTCAATCTTGTCACAGTCGCAGAAAGAAAAGTAGCTGCTGATACAGTAATAAGCCTTTTGCAGCAGCATGCTTTCCCCCAAGAGCTAGAAAGGTTGAAGGTGGGAGAAAACCTTCCCAGTTCAAGTCCCATGTTTCCATTAGATCCCGTATTGGATCAGGGTCTCCTCCGTGTTGGAGGCAGGTTAAAGAAATCCACTCTTGGTCAGGAACTCAAACATCCCATTATTCTCCCTAAAGATCATCACATAACAAATCTGATTATGTCCCACTACCACTCCAAAATCTGCCACCAGGGCAGAAGTCAAACGTTAATGGAGTTGAGAGCAAATGGATTTTGGGTGATTGGTGGAAGTAAGGAAGTGGCAAAGTTGATAAACAAATGTGTGCAATGTCGAAAGCTAAGACGCCCGACTGAAGAACAACGTATGTCAGAGCTTCCAAAGGAACGAGTTGAAATCTCCGAGCCCTTTGTGTACTGTGGAATGGATTGCTTTGGACCATTCCTGACCAAGCAAGGCCGTAAAGAGCACAAACGATACGGACTACTTTTTACCTGTCTCTCATCACGTGCAGTCCACATAGAAATGCTCGAAGATTTGTCCACAGATTCATTCACTAATGCCTTGAGATGTTTTATCAGTCTAAGAGGAGCTGTAAGTAGGCTCTACTGTGACCAAGGCACAAACTTCGTGGGCGCGAAAAATGAACTCAAAGAGGCTCTCAAACAATGTGACACAAATACCCTTGAAGTGTTCTTAGCTGACAAACAATGTGAGTTTGTGTTCAATGCCCCATCCGCTAGTCATGCTGGAGGCGTTTGGGAACGCCAGATCCGAACCATCCGCAATGTTCTCAATGCCACGATCGCTCAGAGTTCCGGAAGGTTGGATGACGCTTCCCTCAGAACACTTTTCTATGAGGCAATGTCAATAATCAATGGACGACCACTAAGTGTTGATACAATCAACGATCCAAAGTCTCCTGAACCGCTCTCTCCAAACCACCTCATACTCATGAAATCCAAAGTTGCTTTACCACCTCCTGGAAAGTTTGTCAAAGAGGATTTGTATGCAAGGAAAAGGTGGCGCAGAGTTCAATATCTCACTGAACAATTCTGGAGTAGGTGGAAAAGAGAATACCTTTTGAACATTTGCACAAGACAAAAATGGCACGTACCACGTCGAAACCTAAAAGTTAATGACATAGTCATTATTAAAGAAGAGATGCTTCCTAGAAGCCAATGGCAACTAGGCCGAGTCGTAGAAGCATCGGAAGATGATGATGGTTTAGTGCGCAGAGTAAAGGTTAAAATAGGGGATCGTAATACACCAAAGAAACAAGGCACGCCTTATAAACCCCATGTAATTGAGCGGCCAATCCAAAAACTTGTTGTCCTCCTAGAAGGTAACTAAATTTACGTTAATTGGACGTTGTCCCTGCCTGATATGCTCACGTCAGACATGTTTTCGCGAAGTTTTACGTTCTGTTAACGTCCATTTGTGAATCATGTATTTGTTTATTTTGTTATACATGATTGGTGGGAGTGTAAATGTTCGTTAGTTGTCCACTAGAGGGCGCTCGCGCCTAGTTAATTCTTCTTCACTTAACCGGAAGTCAAGAGACTTTTCCTCACATGCGGTCTTGAGTTTGATAGACTGCAGCAGCCACAGCGATGCTGGACTTTTGGTTAGGATTGAAGCATATTTCAAGATAGCTGCCCTGTGGAAAGCGGAGCGAGGTTCGTGTGTGTGGTGGACATGTAAATTTATTATTTTTGTACATTTTACTCCAATTTAATTTGTGTGCGTCAAGTGCATGCGAGCACATGTTAATTAGCATATGTATTTTTGCATATATCTTTTCCAATTGTTTTTGTGTCTGTGCTTATTTTATAGTTTTCACGGTGCGTGATGCTGTTAATGGTGCTTGATGTCACTTGGTGCCCTTTTCATGCAACCACAGTAAAAAACTGCTGCACCCGTTCGAAGCTCTCCGTCTCATTCATTCCTGGGGTCCGCTACACTCAAAGTGCTACGTATCAAGAAAAATTCCTAGCTTGTGAACTTGTTCTCAAACAATGGCAAATAAAATCTATTCTAAAGCCCATAGTTGCCAGAATAGACAACTATAACTGAGTCACAGTATCACTAAAGTAATGAAACGGATGAATTAGAATCTGATCAGCTTTAGTTTAATTATGCGTACATCTGTAAAGCGTTTAAATGTCCCTGATGGAACAATTACACAATATTTTCAAACACTGCTGCACTGTTGTATTCTGCCAGAGCGATAATGCACCACCAAATGGGTGTTTTGATCATGTTAGTTCAATTCTGAGTGGCTAATAATAACAAAACCTGGGGCGATGTGAACTTTTATCTTCCAGAGTTTGACCTTCAGCTGTGCGCCGCTTCCACAATAACACATAATGAAATGAAAAAAAAATAAACCTGTTGAACACTGCTATGCCTCTCATTTGTTTAAATAACGTGTTGCAGAGTGAAAAAAAAAAAAAAAAAGAGCGTACTGGCTGCCTGGTCGATTCAAACACAATTTTAAACTCTCCCACGCACAGGGCACAACCCACACCGCACATTATATTTTCTACTCCTGCACTGACATGAATTGGAACACAGCTCATCTAATGTGCCTAATTAACTGTGGCAAAAGGATCATAGTGGACTGTAATTGGCCGAGCAGTTGAAATATCCCCAAGCATTACAACGAAATTCAGCCTCAGTTTAACAGGGTTGAGAATTTATTTGACTAGTAATATCCGACTAAATATGGTAATGGGTTTTTTAAAGGTTATCGCGGCTAATTAGTTCAAAAAGATTTTTCTTCATCAAATAAATCAACAATTATAAAGGTCACTGTATTTCCGTCGTTCAAATCAAAGTGAAACACATATTATAGAGATTTCGTGGCTTCAGAGTACTTTACTTGTATTGTAAAGTACTGCTTATGGAAATAGCTGAGAGCGGTAGCCTCGGTGTGTTTCCCAGACCAGGTACCTTTGTGTGTGGACTGTGCATGCTCCATTTTCCTCATCAACCCAAAACATCCAGCTACTACTAACCATAAAGCTCGCTCAAGTTCTGGAGATGGGTCATCGTTGCTGCTGACAGGTAAGAATGTGTCACATGCAGAAGACAACTTTCCCTGTGGGGGAATTATCTATTGTGCATGTTGTATCTTTTGTGCATCGAAGGTACAGCATGACTTGGCATAGAGTTGGGTTTAACGCTAGACGCCCTTCCTAGTTTATACAAAACTGTACTCTTTTCAACGTTGTACCACGTTAATATTTCTCTCTCATCAAAAACATACCTGGAGCTGTATAGCGACCCACTCATGCATTTGTGGCTATTCTTAGCACCGCGGCTATTCTTTCAAAAAGCTGCGTCTTTTCCCAAAAACTCCTCCTGAGGTCCTACGTACAGTGTACAGGAAATGCTTTCCGTGCCTCTAAAAACACTCACTATATCTTCACTACAGCCATGCGTTTTTTTTTTTTTTTTTTTGTATATATATCTCTATTTTGAAACAGCGGGCGAGAGCGGCGAGAGGTTCTAGGTTCGGAACAAAAATCGCATTATTATTCCAATAAAATGTGTATATTATATTACATAACACATTTGGAGGGTGTGTTTTCGTTGCACCCCTCTCTAGCCTGGATAAATAGGGTGTAGCACTAAGGGGCGTCCGCCATGTCTTTTCAAAATGTGGATCCGTGGAATGAGAGAACCAGAAGAGGAGAATAACACTGTAATCATGGGTGTGCTAAATCCATGTAATTTATTTTATCTCTGATGTAATGGAACCACTGAGATAAAGGTGCCTTGTTATGATAATGTGTTGATTTCAGTTTGATCTATAAAGGGCAGTTGTAGCACCACAGAGCAACCTGGCTCCTACCCAAAGCCCACTCCACTGCGTGATGAACCTGATGTTCCTTATTCCTGTTTGTATAAGAAAAATGAAAAGGAATGATAAGCGCCATTGATCTTCTGGCGTAAAGGTCATCCTCTTGCCTGTCTATCAGAAAAGAGCCAGTGTTGTAGGTGTAGAGGCCGTGTATTCATAATGGTGAGTCATCTGCCGCCAAAGCTGTTACCAAAATTACCCCGGATGCCTATCAAGCCTTTCTCTCTCTCACTCTTCGGCCCGAACGAGGTATGTGAACATCAAAAAGCTATCCGATCCTTTCAACACGGCATCTGACATTTCAGGAAATGGTCCGTGGGAGAAGATGAACTATATGTAAGGATGTAAGGTTAGCGTGAGAAAGTCAGCAGGACATCTCAATAGCCCTTGAATGTAGCGCAACCACGACAGGCTTTGCTCAGCTGGGTAATTATCTTTTGGACAAGACGACCTGCAGCTGTCTGTTGGGATTTCTTTGGTTTTGTTCATCACGTTTGTTCGGCACCAAAAGTCACATGGGATTGTATTGAGCTAAAGGTTAAAGATAAAAAGAGAAACACTAAAATTATAAAAGTTTACAAAGATAAAACCGTTGAAAAATATATTTACATTCATAATGTTAAAATTTTGATTAAAAAGTGTTACTTTGTCCTTACTCTTTGATTGTTCAGTGCTCTGTCTGTTTTAAACGTGCTCTATAAGTTGATTTGATTTTAGGGCTGAAAGACATATCGTTATCGTACTGATATCGAGAACATTCAAGACATTAAAATAGAAAAAACAAGATATAAACAATATAGATTCTCATCAATAAAACTGCACTCTTTTCTATTATGAAGTTTTTATTTGTTCTGAAAAATGCTGTTTTCACCGAACCCATATCATATTGTATCAATATTGAGATATCTGGCATGAATATCGAGACATGAAATTGTGTCCATATCATTCAGCCCTATTTGATTTAGTCAATTTTGACTTAATGTGGGAGCAGACAGATTTTCTACCTGTTGAAATGGGAATATGTTTTTGTTTTCACAGTAATGTCTTCTAATTGACTGAGAATACATCATTAAAAAGTAAATTATTCCAAGGATCTCAAAATTGTTGCAGATTACGCTATGCATCAAATAAGATGCTGTTTATGAGAATTGTGCCCTTCCCCTCTAAAGAATTTAGGTGTCATAATGCACATAGAATTGGAGAAAATGGAGGGTATATTGGCCAAATAAAGCAAAGAGGTTGCGCACATTCACTCCTCCATCCTTCACTCCTGTGACCTGTAGAGTGTCAATAATGAGCTCTATAAAATTATTCAAAAGACCCGTGCATTATAGGCATAGTGCCTGAAGATGAGATTATGTGGCGGCTCCCCTTCACCTCTGCTGTTTACCTTTCAAGGGCGTCCTCTTCTGACATGACTGGTGGCTGGACAAGAGTCTGGCACAAAGGACACTTCGGAGTGAAAGAGGGGCCGTTTCAAAGATGAATAAACACAACGCGCTCAAGGTGGCGCAGATAATCCATAATGAATTGCCAGGGAGGAGATAGCACTTAAAATGGCACCAAGGCTAATGCCAACAAACAAAAGTGAATAATGACCCTCACTCGCACAGCTTAATCTGTACAATTCACACTTCAATTTTCATTAAGGGATCACTTTCATGTTTATCTCCAATCCAGACAGACAGACAGAAAAAACAACAGGGCAGAGCCAGCTTACTTTTAATGGCTGTCTGATGGAATCAATAAGCCTGTGTATCTCCCACTGTTTGCTCTGTGGGTGTTGGCAGTTAGGGCCACAAATAATACCACTCTGAAGTTAATCATAAGTAAGTGTGTAAAAATTGCATATTTTGTCAAAGATATGGGAAAGCTGCAATGGAAAAACTTCCACTTATGCAGCTCTATATGGAACAAGCAGTAAAGCACTTTTAATGAGAACCAGCAAAAGCCTGCTCTGCATATGCATTCCCATTGCATTACTTGGACATGATAAATACTGCAGGCTGTAAACAACCCATAGGCTTCAGTTTTATTGGAAGCACCACTTTTATTGTTAATTGAGAGTCCTTTGATTTAAAAGCACCACATAATCATAATGCAAACAATGATTTCTAGTTCTTGCACTTACTATATAATACTGTAGCTTTTGTTCTGTTTAGTTAGTTCACAGACTTCCCATCTCATTCTGCTAAAACCAACAGTGAATGACTTTTGTATGAACCTGTATGTGAAGTCTGTGCCTTATCTCACAGCATCCTGGCTCTGCGGTGGAGCTGTGTGGAAGCCTTTACTGGGATGTCTCTAAATCCCCTTCACCAAAGTCCTTATTACCACCACACATCCACCGTTCCCCAAGTCCCCTCCTCCTGCTGCTGCTGCACTGTAACTGACAGTCCATAATTCTCATGACGCTGCCCAATTTTAGGTTCATTTCGCTTTTGTCTCTTCCTATTTGGGTCACTTAGCTGCTTTGTTTATGTCCGGGCGGCTGCGATGGAGGATCAGATTGGGGTATGTTTAAGTCGCTCTATCGGTGGCAGGTTGTTGCGCAGGGCCACCGGGGTTAGTGAGGATAAAGGATGTGGAATTGAAAACTGCTTTGAGCTGGCAGACATGCAACACACAGAACTGTTCGTTCATTATTAAATGGCGCCAGAGGAAGTGACAACATGCTATGACTGCTGCTTTACACACAAGCCTTCAACTGTCAAAATGTATTTGTGACAGCAAAGGGTTGTATATTCCCTATAGCGTATCTAAGTGTACACATGTTGTGTGTGGATATAATAAAAAATATAAAGAAGAAATACAGTTATTACAGTACATTGTAGGGATATTTGCTGCTGATTGGATCAACCGCATATCATTTTAGCCAATCACAATTAGTCTAATCAGCTTAACAACAGGACACTAGAGTAATAAAATATTTAGATGTTTTGTTTTGTTAATAGCATACCTTTTGTTTCTCCGTCATCTTGTTGTTGTTGGCTAACTCATTCACAGCATTACTGCCACACCATTGGTCCAAATCCTCCAATCTACCAGTGGATTTGAGGCCGAAAGTATCAGCTTTAGCCTATTGAGGTGGATTTTCTGTGAGACTAAAAATTCAGATCTCGTGACAGTTACACCGAAATAACTGCCACTTCTTCTTCTAATCCTAGTCAGGACATTTTGCCCTGTGCATAACGATTTAAGGAAACACACACACAGTCCTCCTGTGTGCTTCCAAGGTCACCTGTCCCATAGGTGCAATAATCATCGCCCTGAGGGGGCGAGTTCAAAGAGGTGAGGCAAAGGGCAACCTCCAGCTTATAAACCCCAGCAGGGTCTGGCTGCGTCACACAGAGAGGACCACAGGGGAGGATCCAGTCCTGTGTCTTTGTCTCTATTATGACGCCGGAGAGCAAGGGCCAGTGCGTAGAAAAGCTCTGTGTTTCTCCCATAAAACCACATCTATGGCCGTGGAGAAGCTTACACTGTAATCCTGCATGACGAATTGAGTCTGCCACTGCAGCGCCTGGCCTCTCTCCCTACTGTTTCCCTCTGAAACTTCAGCTGTATGTTCCTCTGTAGGTAAACACAAAGTATATGAATACATGTGCTGTGTACACATACATCTACGTAAATCTACATTCAGTACATGTACCCCTTTATGTCGACATACTTTCTCAGCTTGTCTTCTATGTCAGATCTGCACTGCTGTCTCAAGTAAGTAAGTAAGTAAGTCATATTTATTTATATAGCACCTTTCACAGACAGAGGTCACAAAGTGCTTCACAAAAAATACAAATAAAAGGGTCAATATACTTTGTGACCCAGAATAGATAGGCTTAGTGTTTAGTGCAAACATATTGTAAGAAATATCCAGGCGACTCACACAATACCAGAAGATTCCCAGAGATTGCTCAAAGCGAGGTATAGTAGAGATGACCTGGATTTCGTCTGTGCTCTCTTACACCACATATCACAGCGGAGAGCTGGGTATGATCTCTAATATAAAGGACACTGACACTCTCACGGATCACCACTATTAGGACCCTGAGAGCCTGATTTGCTCCTGTCCTTATCAGCTCTAGTCTCTTCAGCACTTTTGTGTCTTTTGCTCATTTTTTTCTTTTCCTTTCACAATCTCATCTGGCTCTTCCTCTCTCTCTTATGGGTATTACACATTCAAAGATTTTTTTTGGGTGGCATGTGGAAGAAGTTATCGCTCCATCTCGTTCCCTCCCTCATCCCATCTCTCTAATCTTACTTAATCTTCCGTCCGGAGTGGAGTGAGAATTAGTTCTCTACTCTGCCTCATCAATCTCTTGCGCCTCCCCCTTTTTTTGTTCCACTTTACCTTTGCTGGTCTATTTAAGTCGTCTGCACATCGTTGCCAGCTTTTTTTATTTAATCCACACTTCTCATTCAGTTTGTCTCTGTACCAATTTAGCCTTGCTCAGTCAACAAACTGCCAAGGTCAATCTATCCCCCGCTTAGACACCTCCCCTTCTTCTCTTACTCTTGTTAGACCTCTCCTTTTCCAACTCTTTTGGATTTTTTTTTTTTTATAAACCCTGGGCAGTCTCCAGGGATGTACGTATTGTGAAGTCTCAAGGTAAACACATGTTGACTCAAGCTTTAACAAATAGGAAAAGTCCAAAACCAGACTTGTGGTTGAGGGTCATTTGAACACAGCAGGAAAATAGTTTAAGGTTAAACAATTTCTGACTGAAGCAACATTTTTATCGGTCTAGCATATAATATGACCCCGGCCCTGAGAGGTGGCTGTGATTCAAAGGCAGAAGTAAAAGGGGTTTGCTGAAGAAGATTGAGCTGGTTATTAGAAAGGATGGCTGAGTACACAATGTTGGCCAAGATGGCACAGGCACAATGATGTGGCCAAATATGGTACATATTAAATGCCAAAGTCAAAACCTTCAAATCCAATGTTGTTCATAGCCGAGGCCGAATTCATGATGTTTTCCCCTGAAGTGGACTAAAATTAGCCACGGTTATTGGAAGGCACATAATAAGGCACTCTCGTGTTATTTTAAGTAAAAAGAACATTTGGAACGTAAATTTAAAAGTACTCTGCTCCGAGCAAGCAACAATCAAAATCCCCTTTTAGATATCTAAATATGTTGTTATTTTCCTCCAAATTGCATCAGTGTCATGGGGGACATAAAAGCCTTCGCCACTTAATTAGTGAGATCCCTTCACCACAAATTAGGAAGATAACATCCCCTGTGCACGCAATACTGAACTGTGTACTGCCACCGCAAAGTTGTTTCAACTCTGAGATCTAACAAACCGTAATAATGCCGATCCCAATGTTTATTTGGACTTTTTATAGCTTTTGATTACCAGAGCATGTGAGCTGGAAAGTATTTTTACAAACAGCTCACAAGACTGGGTGATGTATACAGCTTTACTCATGCTCTGTGCAATGTATGTAAAAAAAAAAAAAAACAACAACAACAAAATTCATGGTAAAGGAGAGTGAGAGGAGTTTTTAAAACATTACTTTAAAACAGTAAATGTACGTCAATTAAAAACTACAATAAACAGTATTTTGAACCGGGAAACGTGCACCTTAATCATACAGAGAAAAGTGAAGCAAAAACACATAATGAAGTCGTGCGCGATCAACAAAAGGATAAAAGGGAAGTTTCTTAAAGCGCACTTTTGACTTTGAAACATACTTTCGGGACTTATATGCAGACTAACTTCTAAGGCCACACTAGAGTACACACATTTACATATTTCTGTCCCAGCGGATTGAGAGTGACAAATGAATACTAATTCCAGTTTTTCTCATTATCGGGCTGCTTTAATCATGATGAATGAAAACCCTTCTTTGAGTGAGCCTTCAGGAGTGAAAAAAACAAAACTAAAGAAAAAGTCAGAGTGGACAGATTTTGAAAAGCTACAGAGAAGGAAACACTTTACTGAAAGGGAAGAGCGCACAGAATATATTAAAAGTCCAATACAAAGCCTCTTTATGCTTTTGTGTAGAATAAATATGCCGTAATCTTATTTTCATGATAATCTACTCACTGTACCAGCACATGTCCCCTTAATGCAGATAAATATGTTGTTTGCACTAAAAGAGGATAAAACGTGTGCTTCATAAGGTACATTAGCTGGGAAACAGCAACCTTGAGTCAAGCTAGGAAGCATGTATGAGCTTGGGCAAAGGAATCAGGAATCAGATAAAGGTCACAAAAGGCATTAGGCGTTAGGAAGGGAAATTTGAAGATTAGCAAGAGAGGATAAACCGTGGGGGAGCGCACGTGTAATGAAACGCACCAAGGTTAGAAGGTTGATGTTGGGTAATCTACCCTTTATTTAAGTTTAGAAAAATTGCAAAGAAAAAAAAATGATAGGATCGCAATTCACTAACGCTACATTTGATAAGGCTGATTAGAGCAGAGATGAAAGGCAGGTCAGGTTGTCAGCTTAATCGGCAGTGGATTTGGGTAATACAGTGCGCCTGGGTTAATTCAGTGGATGAGGGTTTTTGGTGAGAGCTTTAGTTGCCGCTGTTGCCGCTGCAAGATGGGGCTGGGTGCCACAGACATTGGCATGCGTGCAACAAAGCATGAGAAATCACGTTAATCGGCGGGAATGCTAATGACAGTGATTGGCGTAATCACAGCAACACGGGCGGAAGGGGTGAGACCACAGGAGGTCAGCCATATTTCGATGCCTATTATTCTTTCATATGATTCCACCTCTGCCTCTGTGACTCCTCTAAAAATACTCCCACCGCTGCTGCTGCTCTCATACGTAACGTCTGATTCATCCAGTCACAATCAGCACATGGTCGAAAATTGAAACAGGATGCATGGCTTTATAGCTGCAGGCCGGTTCTGAAAGGGGTTTGTTTTTTTAAGATGATTTTCATTCTAATACCATTAAAAAGAGGTTTGTAGGGCAGTTGAGGTCTGTGTAAGTTAAGGCTGGGCTAAGAGAAAAACAAATCTCCAGTATCGATATGGATGTATCTTCAAAGGCAATATTGATTCACACCACAGTTAATCAATTCTTGTTGATTATCACTGACCAGTAAATAGAAGTAATTTACCAAATGTAATGTCTTTCACTATTAATCAGTATCAGTAGTTACAGCTACTTTGACTAAACTAAAGATCAGAGATACAAAAACGACCTAAACCTAAATTATTTTAGGAGCGTTATGTTATACAAAAATTTCCCAAGATTTGAACATCTCACGGAGCACTGTTCAATCCATCATTCGGAAATGGAAAGAGTATAGCACCACTGCGAACTTACCAAGACACGGCCGTCCACCTAAACTAACAGACCGAACAAGGAGAGCACTGATCAGAAATGCAACCAAGTGCCCCAAGATAACTCTGGAGGAGCTGTGACGAACTGCCGCTGAGCTGGGGGAATCTGTACATGGGACAACTATAAGTCGTACTCTACACAAATCTGGCCTTCATGGACGAGTGGCAAGAAGAAAGCCATTATTGAAAGGAGGCCATAAGAAATCCCGTTTGAAGATTGCTAGAAGTCATATGGAGGACACAGCTACCATGTGGAAGAAGGTGCTTTGGTCAGATGAGACAAAAATTAAACATTTTGGCCCAAATGCAAAACGTTATGTATGGAGCAAACCTAACACTGCTCATCGTCCTGAGTGCACCATCCCCAGTGTCAAATATGGTGGGGGGAGCATCATGCTATGGGGCTGCTTTTCCTCAGCGGGAACTGGGAAGATTGTAAGAATAGTTGGGAAGATGGATGAAGCCAAAAACAGGGACATTTTGGAGGAAAACCTGCTGGAGTCAGCAAGAGAATTGAGGCTGGGGCGGAGATTCACCTTCCAGCAGGACCCTAAACACAAAGCTAAATCTACAATGGAATGGTTTAAAAACAAACATATTAATGTGTTAGAATGGCCCAGTCAAAGTCCTGACGTAAATCCTATTGAAAATCTGTGGAAAGACCTGAAAACTGCTGTTCACAAACGCTCTCCTTCTAATTTGACAGAGCTTGAGTTGTTTTGTAAAGAGGAATGGACTAAAATGTCAGTCTCTAGATGAAGTCAAACCCCAGAAGACTTGCTGCAGCAAAAGGGGGTTCCACAAAGTATTATTTCATGCTGTATGAATACTTATGCACGCCCCACTTTTCGGTTTTCTATTTTTGAAAAATAACAGAATCATGTATCATTTTGCTTTCACTTCACAGTTGTCTGTTACTTGTGTGTGAACTTTCAGTAACAAATTCTAAATAAAATCTTTATGTTTATGGTTGTAAACATGCGAAAATGTGCAAAAGCTCAAGGTGTATTAGTACTTTCGAGAGGCACTATATTTTGTCCCCCTGCTAAGAAGGAACACAAAATACAGGCAGCGCTTAATAAAAATGTTAATCAAGATAAAAATGTAAGACTAAACAACCATGAAAGTTTCAACAAGGCTGAATTGGGATTGAATTAGAAGATCTTGACTAAAACAATTCTTTCTTTCAGTCTCTGAAAGCGCTACACTGCAGTTGTTATTTCTCCCCTCCATAGTTGGTGGTGGTAAGCCACTATTCTAGCCGCTGCTGCCCTAGTGTAGACAGACAGAATTTAGGCAGCCAATCTGTGCCATAAGCCCCTCCGACCCCCACCAACCACTCACGCACACACTACTTTCACAGGCCACCTGCGGGAGCTGGGATTCTGACCTCCAGCTTCTTGGTTATTGGGCGACCCACTCTACCATCTGAGCCATTGTCACCAAATTAGGGCCAAGAGGATCATGTTGTTATTGTGATTTCATTTCTGATGATAATTAGCTAACATTGCTAAAGATTGTGTCTATGGAGATGAAATAATTTTTTAACATCTTCTAATTCAGTCAAAGCAGATGGGATATGGCCATGCACTATTTGACCAACCATGAGTAAACATTCAGTTCTAATTTTAAAGACCTGATCATCTACTTAAGATCCAAATATGACTCAAATCAAACCGTACTGCGTCATCCCTGGCTCCCAGCTGGTTCTGGTATGTCCACCCCACAGACCTGATGACAAACAGCCCATGAATATGTGCGCGTGTAGGCGTGTATGAGGCTGATTGCTAATAGGCAACACAACAACAAATGGACTCGCAGGTTTGTGTTCCCGGTGGTATGTTGGGAGCTATATCCACAATCAAGGCAATTAACCTGTATAGTCTGCCGGGAGCTTTCGGTTTTAACAGCATAACCTACCCGAGTGGAGCTGGTAGAGGGCATCTGTTCGACAAATCAGCAACGCCACACTATGTAATCACGTTTCACACCGCGCTAATCGCTTCAGCCTAATTTATTGCCGCTACCAAAACAATCTAAAGCGGAGCGGACTACACGCGTGGGGGGGGGGGGGGGCGCGCAGACATAAAGAGAGGGGAGGGAAGACAACAGAAACAACCAAAAACGGCCCCATTTCGGCTCGAGCTCACTAATTCAATCTGGGGGAAATCCGACGGAGTGATTGGGCCGCAAACCACTTGTCCTCTCAAGACCCCACCCAGGCATGATCCACAGTATTTGGAGTGGAGGGCTCTCACAGTGTCCCTAATCCAGCCACAGATAGCAACGCCCGGCAAGGAGGAAAAGCGTCTACGGCAAAGGAGAGGGGAGGGGGGAGAAATGCACAGATGAGTGGCACAAGCTCCAAAACAGATGAAGGAGAAGACAGCAGATTGAAGAAGGGGGGTGGGGGTGGGGGGGGGGGGCGGGACGCAGCTGAACTCAGGCCTGTTGGTCGCATCAAATTCCACTTTAATTAAAACTCTAAATCCTCCGCCACTTTATAATTAACACTGTGATCTCTCACCACCCCCCCCCCCCCCCCCCCATCCCTGCCTGTATCTACCTCCCTGCCTCCAAAACGGAAAAACAATTAAAAACTTTTGCGATTTTTACTTCAAAACCCATTAATTAAAAATGGCCAATGAACAATAGCGCAATATCAGAAAAGCGAGACCCCCACTTTGCTCATTAGCCGCTGGTTAATTGATCCTAAAGGCAATGTTTACCGAAGGGACGCTGAAGACGAAAACATTATCATTTTACCTCGGCTAATTGCAGTCTTTTAAAGCAGGGCCCGCCGACAGGAAATTTTCCAGCTGGAGATCACAGGAGGACGTTGATTTCACGGGGGCCCCTTTGTGGTTCGGTCTCAGGAGGGCCGGCAAAACGTATAAAGACGGTTACGTGATATCCAGTAACAAACAGCTAAAGTGGGTACCGAACGAAATACTTTGAAGGTAAAGCGCGCAGATGCTGTTACTCGTGGTCAGATATCAATAGGAGTCCAGTAATACCCGACCCGCGCCGTCATATTCGCCAGACGCCGCTCATCCATCAAAACTCCATTACCCAAGATTCATCACAACAGCACCTATTACTCTGGCCTCCATAAATTCCTTGGCATTAGCTTCCTTTCCTTGCTTTTCTCAAAACAATTCGGACTTTTATTTCCTGCCGACTTCCCTGAGTGGTGCCTCTCGCCGCTCGGGTCAGGGGATGGTTAATGAAAGGCCGCTCCCGGGAGAAACCCGGGTGAGACGTATCATGGCGTCTCCGAAACCTCGGCACCGTGAGGCCTAATATAAAAAATTCAGGCAGGCTGCGGCAGATGCCAGACACTGAACTTCCCTCTGGCATTGCGCCACCCCCGGGTACACCCCCTCTCCTTGCACCTGTCCATCTGTCTTTCTGCGCTACTTTCGCCACAAATTATCATATCCTTATCAATATTCAAGTCGATACCTCGGTCCACCCTCAGCTTCATCACAATGCTTTTTTCCCTGCTAACCTCATTTCCATTTTACCCTTTTTATTTTTCATCTTCTTTTTAAGTTAGATGGATCCGATTTGACCCTGATTAATGTGTCTCACGTCGGCGCAGAATCAAGGTGCAAATGCTAAAATGGATTTTCTCCCCGTCTGTTATGTATTTTCTGCATTTTTAAAAAGGCAGTCGAGACAGAAGGGCATCGGAAAAGCACGCAGGGTTATTAACATGACTGATGATGTCGTTAGCTTAATCCTGGTCCTGTCTAGTCTCGTTGTTAGCATGTTTGTAGCGCGGCGTGACAATTTGATTAGCGGCTTCTGCTGTGGAGCTATTGTGCTGCTAAATCATGTCTGTCAGAAAGGGCACGGCACAGATTGACTGCTACCCCATGTTGACTCAGATAGTCACCCGTCAAACAAAACTAAGAAGGCCCTCAGGAAGAAATCTATAGACTTAGCAGCAAATAACGCGGAGAACGTGAATGATACTGAAAAAAAGTCAAGGTTTATTGAAACATCTCAATAAAAGGCTGGTCTTAGTGTTCAGTGTTGAATAGAACAAGAACATTTGCGTATAGGATGTTTGGAATAAGTTGGTGGATGTATGTTTTACTACCGCTTTTGTGATAAAGGAAGAGATTAATATAGTTGTGAATGTGTCTATTCTCAGGAGGAGATACATGGATCCCTTCGTATAATGTTTCCCGCAGCGTAGGCATGGGTGAGAGCGGAAAAGGAGCAGAAATACTGAAATAAAACACTTCTCAGAGTATGTTTTTGAGGAGGATGTGACATCATGACATGTAAAAATCTCAAAATTTTTATTTGTATTTGCAGGCTACTTCTCAATGAGCCGAAGCCAAACTACTTAAAATTTTGAGAGTACGTTCAAGGCCTTTTCCATTTTATAAGAACTTTTTGTCTTCCGGTCATCTTCCTCACAGCCTTTGCCAAATCAATTATTTATTGATGCATCCACCCCATAAAAATGTCCTAATTGTCAACGCTTTCACTCACACAGTGCACAGTAAGTAGTCCTTTCCGAGCCACTTCCTTTTACACTTCATGCTTCATTTAATCTCACAGTCCTCCATGCATTAGCAACTACCTGCCACTGTATTCTCTACCTCAGCTACCGTCTTTGTCCCTTAACCCCCAGCTACAATGAGCAACTGCTGCTACTGCAAGCTTTCAACCATTATCATTCAATTACAATCCCCTGCTATAGTAATGAATATCCCATATGTCCAGTTTACCTCCACTCCTCATCGCCACCCCTTGCAATGAAAGACTTTATTACTATTATTTGAGAGGAGAGCTGCACAGCCACCAGTGGATTTGAGTATATAGGTGAGGAGAATGACAGAGTACTGTATTAGCAGGCTAGTTGGGAGTATGCATGTGGCAGGCTGGAGTAGTCAATAATTGTGGATGTTAAATCGGTGCAGCAGCCTATGCACATCGTTAACAGCGAGTGAGAGTAAGATAACGCAAAACTTTTCTGGACTCACACAATCTGTCAGTCTGCGAATATTACTGTATTACAGAACCACCAAAAGTGGCGCTTCTGCAAATTGTTAATCTGTATTGTTGTGTAGTTGTTTAACCGCTTAACCCCCACCAAAACAAGCTAATGTTCTCCAGTTTTTCTCCAGGTATCCAGGCATTATCCAAATCTAAAAGCTTCCTGAAAAAAAGCGTTAAAATAGAGACGAAAATGAGGATGAAAAAGCGAAAAAGTGATAAAAAGGTAAAAGAGCATAAAAAAGTGACAAACAACATGGCAACAACGCATGAAAATGCAAGGAAAAATCTTAGATCAGGTCTTAGCTTTCAAATGAGGGGTTACACTGGCCTGTAGGCTGTGAGAAGCTTTTAGTATTGGGTAGGGATGGGAATTGATAAGATTTTATTGATATCAATACCATCAATAATTTTACCTATCGATTCGATTCATTATCGATTCTCTTATTGATGCCTGACTTGTCTGTGTGTTGGGGAAAAGCAAGGAATGAATGTGCTTTCGATAAACTCTATCAAACAAGACACATTGTTATAATGATAATAATAACTCAAAGACGCTTTTACATTGCACTAGTTATTCACTCCATACTCGGTGGTGGTAAGCTACCATTGTAGCCACAGCTGCTCTGGGGTAGACTGACGGAAGCGAGGCAACCAGTCTGCACCATCGGCCCCTCCGACCACCACCAACCACTCACTCACTCACTCACTACATTCGCTAGGCTTCCTGGTGTTCCCAAACGGTCTCCCATCCAAGTAAGTAAAGTTTACCCAAGAAAAAATATTTAATAAATAAAGCAGCAGCAAACGTAGAACTGACACGTTTATTGCAATGGACCGTTTTAATTGACGACACCCTTTCGTCTCTCGTGAATGCGCAAAACGGTGGGGAAAGTATGAGTGGAGGGCTAAGCTGTAGAATTGAGATTGGGCCTCTCCATGTTTCCCTGCTTACTTGAGGCCACGTCAATAGACTTGGAGAAGTTCTACATCATTACGCACGTGTGTCTAGCTCCGCGGGGCGCTATAGTGTCCGAAAAAGGGGGAAAAAGAGTGTTTTCAGAGCGGGAGCATCGATAAGAGGGATCGATAATGAAGTAGACGTACGGTTCCGATGCTTTGCTCGAACAGAACCGGGTCTACTTGTAGAACCGTTTCACGATTCCCATCCCTAGTATTAGGTAAAGCCAAACTGTAGAAAATGCTTTCCGTTGAAGTGGGGGTCAAGAGGATATAAAAATATGGGATGTATCACATGCCATTGAGTACATTGAATTTGTTTTGGATGCTGTTGATTTGCAAAATCTCTCTCGCTGCTGCACACTTGTAATCATTACTTCATTACCCCAATCACTGTCAATTAAAATGCCCATGTTCTAACTGCACAGTAAAGGAAATGCACGACTAGGACTACTCTAGTCTGTACAGGTGAGTGAGTCAATAATGTTTTTATGGGACAGGAAACCCCAGAGGAAACTTTTCAACTCAGCCGCATGAGGAAATGAGCCACCTCGTCATGGCGCGTTACAGCTCTAACCAGCCAGGCACTGAGGATAGGGTAGTAGTGACTTTAACCTTTTCTTCCTATTCTTTATGAAGATAATAATATCATATTATTATTAATAAGTTGAAGCAAAGAAAGACTTCAATCAATCACATAAAAGAGAATTTTATTTGTAGCTGTAAAAAAAACAGTATGCAGTGAGTCATACTGGAGGATAAAATTCAATAGAAAGTGCACGATACAAAGAAGTGGTTTAAATAGAGTGTGTGACAGTGTAACTGGGTGACTATGACTATACTGGTGGGTTGGTGTGTGTGTGTGCGTGTGTGTGTGTGTGTGTGTAGGGTGGCAAAACCATGGTAGAGGCAGTGATGGGATTAATAAGTGTACAAAAAGGCGGGGATGGGGCGGGGGAGGGTGGATGTGCCCACTGTGTGTGGTGGAAAGATTGAAGTGTTGCTGTTGATCTTGGACCAGGGGAGGGAGGGCCGCTCCAGGCAGTTTGCATGGAGAATCAGGGACACACACTGACATCAATGTAATTGGAGGAAACTAGCTCAGTTAGTGATTCTTTGGAAACAAAGGCACTGTACTGTCTCACAATGTGCATTTCTTTACTTTTCCCCCAATCTTGCTCCATCAAAGTTTGATCTACTTTTTTCTCATCCTAATTGCCTTATGGCTTGTCTTGGGGAAAAACCAATACACTCTGAAACACTTAAGTCACTCTTATCTTTCGTTTGTATTGCAGCACATCTTAAGAAGATTGAATTTGTAGTCCCCATAACTTTCATTTGACTTTGACCCATATGTGCTCCTCCTCAGCTCATGAAATAGACCTCCACCCACATTTCGTTGCAATGCTCCCATACATAATACTACAGACACGGCTGTTTGATGAGAGATAATATGTGAGCATGAATGAATACTCAAGAAGAGAAGGCTTCCTGATATATTGAAGCACAAGAGCGATAAAGGTACAGGCAAAACATACTACAAAACTGTAGTTGTAGTTTGAAGGCACCGTTGTAAAATCAATCGGAAAGGATCGGTCTTTTTATAGCCAGGTGTTAAGATCAATGCGAGCCAAGATTTAGTGGCGCATTTGAACTTGTAGAGTGCGGCCGGCTCTTACAAATGTACTCAAAAGAGCGAGATATAAAGAAGTGTTTATGAGGAAAAAGTGTGAAATGTTTCTGCCTGGGTTTGTGGCAAAAGAGCCAGTCTGCACCCTCTTGACTTACTAACTGTAGGCAATCAGACAGCTTCATTGCTCACTGGGAAAGGTGTTAAGCTCCTTCACTCCCATCCCGTCACTCATGATAAATAGCCGTGAACTGAGCTGAGGCGCCGGACTCCAAACATTTCCGCATCGACAACAACTTTCTCTGCCCGCGACCTGAGCAAACTTCTTTAACAGCACGAGCCCGGTTCAGAGAGCAGAGGTGCAGGGGGTTAATCCCGGCACTAAACTGTACACGCTCCCATCTACATTCAATTACCCCAGGATAATGCGCCCGTTCAACCTCTCCTGTCAGAGCCACACAGAAGCCAGTTCATCTTAATTCTGTTCAAAGAGTGTGTCCTCTCACGAATTTGTAAATGTATTCCTCAGTTTCACGAGCATTCGACAAATTTTGGAGTCACGCTGGTGTCAGGCTGATTGATGGAATAGGACAGCTTGTTAATATGTGAAACCAGCAGAAGTCAAGCTGTGGGGAGTGCTGCAGCTATTTGGATGTTGTGCTCCTGCGGGCATTCGCAAACATACATGCATGAGGATTAAATTGAATGTGCCTCTTTACCAAAGCGAGCGCGCACATTTGCACTTGCGTTCGCCGTGTCTGCTCGCTCCTTTAAAACAAATACACAACAGCAGAGTGTGTTGGAGAGTTGTTTCTCTGGAAAAGTGATAGGCCCTTGTGGAAGCTGGAACAGGCCCAGAGTTATAAATACCCAGCGGGAAATATATCCCCATATAAAGCGCCAATACAGAGGCAAGTGAAACAGGGCAGCGCTTACATTTATTGCCAAACTTCCCCTCTATTGTTTATGGCGCCAATCACAGAAACTCAAAACCCGTTTTTATCGCCCTGAAAAGGCTAACTGTGGCTATCTGTGGCTATCCATCGCTGACCAAATGACCAACGTCTTGATTAGTGTTTTATATGACACCATAGTGACAGCCGTTAAGTATTCATCCAAGAGCTTTTTTGCTGAATGCGCACGCCCCACTTTGATAATGCCCCGCTTCACATTCATACAATTCCGTACGTTCAGGCTGAGAGCTGCCCACTATAAGCTCAGACACCCCACTGTTGGCCACTCAGCACCTTCACTGCAGCATTAGGCATTCATATCTCCCCATCTCGTCGCCTCGCCAGTGGGCTTTCATCCACCACGGGCTTCTCCATTTCAAAAACCATCTTGTTCACATTCAAAACTCGTGAGGTGGTCATACATCAAGTCACGGCGGAGGCTCATTGGGCCACTTGCGCACTGCAGCCTCCCGGAGTCGTCGAGCATCACAACGGCCGTGCAGTTAATTGGAAAAGCCTCTCTATTCGGGGGGCATGATTAAAATGTGGTGTGCTGTGTTTTGGTGATAAAGACCGGGAGAGATGGAGAGATACGAAGAGCACGGCGCAGAGAGAGAGAGAGGCCCGCGGGTCTGGCGTGCTGGGATCTAATCCAGAGCCCACGGGGAGTCACCAGCCGAGGCAGGTGTCCGTGTGCCTCTATTACTGGAGCCTCACAGACACAATTACTTATCTTGTGGGTGGCTTTAGGGACAAAAATTAGAGTCACAAGGAATATGAACCCATGAGATTGACTTAGTATTTGGAACTTCATTAGTAAAATGTGCATTGTAAGTAACCATTGAATTTCTATTTATTTATTTGTGCATGTTAATGAACATACAGTGCCTCTCAAAAGTATTAATACACCTTGAACTTTTGCACATTTTGTCATGTTTACAGCCATAAACATAAAGATTTTATTTTGAATTTTTTTACTGAAAGTTCACACACAAGTAACAGACAACTGTGACGTGAAAGCAAAATGATACATGATTCTGTTATTTTCCAAAAAATAGAAAACCGAAAGGTGGGGCGTGCATAAGTATTCATACAGCAAGTATTAATACTTTGTGGAACCCCCTTTTTGCTGCAATAACAGCAGCAAGTCTTTTGAAGTATGACGCTACAAGGTTTGCACATCTAGAGACTGACATTTTATCCCATTCCTCTTTACAAAACATGGGATGGTGCACTCAGGACGATGAGCAGTGTTAGGTTTGTGCCATACATAACGTTTTGCATTTGGGTCATCTCCCCCCCCCCCCCCCCCCCCCCTTTCATCCAACCTACGCCATCTCGTTGTTGAATGTGCATAAACAAGCATAAATCTACTTACCACAGAGCCTAACTTTACAGCCCAAGGCCCAAAAACAAGTGACACATGCAGATGCACATGCAGAGGGAAAGAAGAACGCACACACGATCATTAATGCCATGGACAATGACTACGGTATATGCGTAACCTGCAACCAGCCCACGATCAAAAACAGAGCGCAAACAAATCCGTTCAACTGATGGGTTAATCGGGGGGTCTGACCTGCCCGCTGCCGATCGAGAAACAGCCGCACTATTTGCGCATTACGATCCCACGTGCATAGTTAATTAGGGCGTCCTCCACTTGTTTTTGTTTTTTTGAGAGCCGTATTTCAGTCATTCCGAAACTATTTCTAAAAATTGTAAAAGTATCATGGAGCTAAGATGTAGGACTTTCTCTTTCTGTTCATCTGGGCTGTAGTTTACCGCTCTGGTGCAGTCAGAGGGAGGGAGAGGGAAAGAGAGTGCAGACACAGCTGCTAGTCTGAGGGGATTCAGGGTCGCGCATTGGTCCGGATCCAGACCGAGGACCTCTGATATACAGTCTTAATTTTTTCTTGCAAAGACATGCAAGAAAATGTTTCAAATTCTCCTTTTGAGCAGAATGTATACTGCTCAAATAAACAAATAAACTAAACTAAACATGTCACCATTTATCAATTATATCAATAATGTAAAAACATTACACAAGGATCACTGGACTACACTATTTCCTTGGGAAAATTACAGGCTTTAGGTTGCAATAATAGCAACTTACATAAAGTGATTTGATGATATTATGTTAGATCAGTTATTTCATAAAATAAAATACAAATACTTGGCCACTGCTGCAGTGGTTGTAATTTATTTCTTTACGTGATCCAATCATAGTTTCTGTCCCAGTCTTGCTTAGTTGATATTAGCGGATATCAAAAATACAATGGCGGGGTTTAAAACTAACTCAGCGATTGAATTCTCCAGGTTCTGAGCTTCAAAATGAGCTGCAGCATGTCCATATTCACTGAGGTTTAGTCGGTGAAACTTGTCCTTGGCCTAAGAGGGTGTGTGGGCTCATATTAAAGCTCTGAGCCCTTTCCAGAGCAAAAAACAGGAAGTCTCACTCACTTTCAATTCCAGAGATATCAGCGTTTATAAACATTAGATCGGCCGATTGCCGATATGGAAAAATTCCCATCCCGATAAATCGGTCAGCCTCTACAACAAATAGGACCTCCTTGTTGTAGTGTGTGCTTAAAGTTTATATATATTCTTATGAATTATTAAACAGCATAACGTAGTTTCACACTAAGATTTTTCTTTTTTTGCTAACCTATAAGGAGCAACTTATAGAACCTGAGAAGTTACCTGTTTCATTTTGCACCGAATTATTTTGTCAATGCCATGGCCTTTGTGTGGGCATGTCAAAGGCAACTCGGTGTAATACAGAGGTGGTCATTTTATGTGCACACAATCTTAAAACTAGGACGCCGTGTGACCCTTACTGCAAATCCACTCTTTGACGAGACGTGCACATTGTACATCTAGAGGTGCCAAGTGAATGAAAAATGATATACATTTCTATAGACGATACATTGTTTGAAGCTGCTACAGACTTAACCTATACCTACAGGGACGGCGCTCTCAGCTGCGGAACAGAAACTCCTCTGACACAGCCGCGGCTTTTCACAGCACTGGGGGCATGAAAAAGGAAGTCTTCACTTTCCCCTCAGAGATCCCTGGCTGCCGCTCCTCCACACTCTCGCACACCGACTAATGAATATTTATACTGTTCACACCGCCTGATCGCAGCGCTGCCATTTCACTGCGCTGGTGATACTCTAAATGCATGTGTGAGAACAAAGACTAAGTGACACTGAGTCCCTAATGGGGTAATGTGTGTGCTTTCGAGTTTTCGAGGGGCTTTTTTGGGGGGGGAGTTGAGCCCAGAGGTTCACAATGCGGGTGCTGGCGCATTCCCTTGGCCTTTATTCTAACCTTCAGGGAGGGCTTAAGATTGCCTTTTTACCATGCCTCCCAAAGCACCTCAAGGTGGGCTTTACCCCTGGATATAGCAGCTTTGCTCCCCTCCAAAGCCGCCCTCAGCTCCCCCATGGCCTCGCTGGTTCCATGCAGGGTCCAAGGCTCGCCCGCTTCAGGGAACAAATCAGCGAAAGGCAGAGGTCTCTCCCGTGGGTGCACAGTGGGACGTGAGTTGGAGCCAGAGGGGACTAGGGATGCTAAACCGCAGGAGATGGGACACACACAGGCATCATCCTCCTCCTCAAGCACCTAGCAATCAGCGGCGCACGTCAGCCATTATTGTCAAAATAAAAAGAGCGTCTATTTTTACCGTAACTTTGTTCAGGAGCACTGAGCTGAACACAAGAGCGTGAGTAATTATAGGAGCCACAATGAGCAGTCAGATTGCACAATTATGTCAGAGGAACGGATGGGATATGGAACAGCGGGGGTTGAAAAGTGGACAAGAAGTGTGCCAAACAAAAACAACAACTGTAATGTCTTATAGATCTTGTGTTATAGATTTAGTCTTCTCTTATAGATGTCTTACTTTGTATTATCAGAGATCCATCCACTGGAACAATTCAAATTTAGCTCATAAAAAACTTGATTATGTTTACAAAACAAGGCTTTAATATCTCAAAAATCATAATAACCTACAATATATGGTGATAATCAGAGAATGCACTGAGGGCTGTTTAAGTTTTGGCACCATTCCTCTGAGCCGGTTTACAAACAATAAATAGTTTTATTTTATCTATGGCGCCTTAAACTTTACAAAAACACCTCAATGGATAAAACCACCCACGCTAAAAGCTAAGAATGTCACCAGTTTCCCATTTTTTGTCTGTGGGGACTTAACGATCATGCAGTGGCATGAAAATCGAAAAAGTATGTCCACCTGGTGTGTCAGGTTCAACTCCCAACCCATGCAACAGCGGTCCACGCCGCTCTGTCCCTTCAGCCATCGATTTGAGGCTTGGAGACTCGGCCAAAGAGCTATCAACCTTTTAAAGTGTCACTTTCAGAGGGAAATAGATTGGCTCGGTGGGAGGGGGGGGGGGGAGAGGAAGAGGGGGCGAGATATCTGAGGACAAACGACCAGTGTAATCAAATCACTGCCATCAGGAGCTCATCATTCATGCCTAAACAGCTCTATTCACTATATTACAGGCCATGACAGTGAGTATTGTGTGTAAATCAGTACATTAGGTATCTACTCCTGGCTTTGTGCTCACGTTTCCATTGTAGTCTGCCAATAAACTCCAGGCATAAATCGTGCACAATGGCGATAGCAGCAATTAGATGATAATGGACTATTTGTATAGTGTCAGATATTTTGTAGATTGTGGAATCAACTTAAAAATGTATGTTTTGTATGACATAACCTGATTTAATATGACACTCTATAGTCGTATCTAATCTGTTAATTAGCACTGTGGTATTTACATAAGAGTATTTTTGCTGTAAAGCACAAAGCGACACAGTGGCTTAATGGCTTAATGGCTAGCGCTCCTACCTCATACGATGCTGGTCCCAGTTCTCTCCGTATTTGGGTGAGTTCCTACAGGTGCTGTTTTCTGCCATTGACCCACAATGATGTACATTTAATCATCCAGCTAATCCTGACCATGAAGAGAGCTTAAGTTCTGGAGATGAGGTTGCAGGTGCTGGAGTAGAGCTGCCCACTTGTTCTAAACGGTTGTCCAAGCGCCATCGAATGACTGGGTCAAATGCCGAGGACAACGAAGTTTACTTTAACCATGCCTTTATCAATTGCTTCAAAAGTAAAGGCATAATTTTGACCAAATAGGGAGGAGTCAATAATGGAGCAGATAGTCATTAGAGACTACAATTTGCGTCGCGCATTTGGATGCATAGATTCTGTACCACAAGATATGGCCACGGATGCGCACTGCAGCCACAAAGGGTCAGTTTAAGCAAGATTACAGTCTTCAGCTGCACTTGAAGAAAATAAGCTTGAAAAGAACAGTTTCAAGACAGATCAGGGCTTTTAGACAGATATACTGCCATGTGGTACACGTTCACTCACTGCTTCTAGTTTTCATTGAGATTAATAAAGGTTTTTGCTGCACTACTGGCCTGGCCAATTCCTGTAAAGTCAGGGCCTAGTCCAGAGAATATTTTCATTAAACTTATTGTATAAAGCTGTTAGTGTAACAATCTTATGAAAACGATATTTTAGCTCCTCATCGATTAAAACTAACGCAAAGAGATTTTTCTCAAGGTTACACAAAATGCTAATCATTTTATAAGCTAATTATAGAATGGGTTTGTCTTTCAAGCTTATTCTTACCGGTGCATAAATTGTCTTAGAAATGAAAATCCACTCCATCTCTATATATCATTCTTCACAACACTGAATTTGAAAGTAAGATTGGTTACAAAACATAAAAATTCACAAACATATAAGATTAGAGTGTAAAAAGACAATGTCATGCTCCAGCAAAACACTTGCTGGCTTGGACACAGTCACTTTAAGTCAGGCTGCTTTCCTTCACTCTTATCAGACTAAATGCCAGGGGCAATTTTTAGGGTAAAAGTTATTTCTTCCAGTGGATATACAGAAGCAATTAAGTGGAAAAAAAAACCCATCATGTTCATCTTAAAGTGGTGCTTGTACCCTCGTCAAAAGAACCAGCTGCAATGTATCAAGATGATGCAGAACCGCAGAGTAGCTAACAGGAAGTCTTCAAATCTATGAAAAAGCATGTAGCAGCCAACATCTTTGTGAATAACTGCTGATTTAAGTATTTCGCAAGTGGATCTATAAGAGGAGGCAGCCGAGAGAGAAGTCTATATGAAGGGATATAGCACAAACATCCATATTATGTGGGTGTGCACTCCTGCCCCTTTCCCACAACTAGGATCCTTTATGCCTTTTAACTGTTAACCTTGATGTTGAAAATCTAAATAATTCAAAAGCTTTTATATGCCGATATGACAAGCCTCATTTCTCAACTTTAATGTACGAAATCACTTGACCTGAGCTGAGACCTGTCCTTCTGTTTCATTAGCATTCACTAAACAAAGCAAGCAAACAATTCCTAGTTTATTCCGTTTAGAATGAAAGAAAGCAGGAAGCGAAGGACACACAGGCCGATGTAACTCTCTGTTGATGGATCAGACATCTGAGTGCCACTTGTCCGCAGTCGCATTATGAACAATGCCCTGTTGCAACAGTAAATGTGTATTAGAAAGTCCCTGAAAGTGCAGAAATCCACAAAACATCCTCCAGTTATAAAGAAGAGAGAGCAGAGCCTCAGGAGAAGAGGGTTCGCCCACTAATCCCAAAGTAGGTTGTGCAATCTCAGCTGCCACCAGTGTATACTGTCATTATATTCACTCCCCTTTACAAACATGGTCTACAATGCAAACTACAAATGAACATGCACTGTCCTGACCAAATACACAAAAAGTACATACATGTACGTGTTGGTTTGTCTTTCTGTGGACACGTACATTTGGTCTTGTTTTTTTGTTATGGGTTGTCCGTTACCTGCCAGAGACTGCAGATGTAACTTAACTTAAGGCTAACTCTGGTACGACGCAACAAATGGCAACATTTATATTATAATTGTACTAGCCTGGGAACCAGACCCACCGCTGTAGCAGCAATTGAGTCTGGTGACGGGCAGCATCAATTCCATGTCCCACAGCGGTACATACGCAAGCAAACAGGAAGCAGAGTAAACCAATGAGCGAAGGGTGGGCGTCTGCTGTTGATGCGGCGTTATTAGGGGTTTTGCCTTAATATTCGCGCAGGATTATGAATCACGAAACTCACCTACTGTCGATGTGTTTTTTGTCATTTACTGCCGATTGGAGACACGCTCTTTCTCTCTCTCGTGCGCTGTTCGTAGATTGGAGTCCCGTGAATGACGCTGCTCATGAACAACACGTGACACAAATTACCGAATTTGATTGCACGGGCTTGTTTTGATTTTACTGATGCCGCCAACGGGGGCGGGGGTTCCAGACTGATCCGCTCTGTATAAAAAAAATATAGAGGGGAATCATTCTGGTCTCACCAGGCTATAATTGTACATAATCTCTTTTAAATAAATAAACTAAATTCAGCTGTGGCACCGTGCTGGAGTTACAAATATATAGAAAATTAAATCATTCTGGCAGTGTTCGAGACTCTACAAAAACAATCATTTGTATTTGGCCTTTTACTTTTTTTCTTTTTTCTTCTCAAATTTTAAGTGGATTAATGCATTGAAACCCATAACACAAAAGTGGGTACAATAACAGAGGTAATAACTGGATCCCGGGTGTAATTTAGCCTGTTAAGTTAAATGTATATATATATATATTTTGTAAAGATACATGTATTTGTTAGTTCACAATGGGGTTAGTAGACAATGTGGAAGTTCAGAGAAGCCTTTCTAAAAGTGCGAGTTGTGGCATTGTGATGCAGGGTGAGAAGAAGCCCCTCTGGCCACACATGCACATTGGAGCATCCATCTCTGAAAAACGCCACAAGCAGAGTGGACTGTACTCTATGAAGAGTCAATTTCTCTGGAGGTGAGACAGAAATCCAGAGACCTGACAAGTCAAAGGGATCCAGTGCCTCCAGGCAGCAGAAAAAATAAGATGACGGTGAAAGAGATGAAGAACGGGGAAAGGAGAAATATTCATGTGGGATCGCTAAATGACAAGTACAAGATGAAACGCAAAAGGGGGAGGAACATTTTTGAAGGTGCGCGAACAGGTAAAAAGTGAAAACTTGGAGAGAGCAAGCTCAAGTAAAGGTGCTTTGTGATGGACTGAAAATGAACGCCGACAGTGGAGAATGGAAAATGAGGGCCAAAGTGAAAGTGACATAGAGATAAACTGTCCAGCGCGACTGAGAGGTCGAGTGCACGCGAGAGCTAGGATGTCAAGTCTTGCATGTGCAGAGGGCTAAAACACGCAGCCACAGATGACGCAAAGGAGTGAGTGAAGAAAGAGTTGGTGGTGCTGATCCACGATGCTATCTGGGCACAGGGAGATGTGTGTGACACAATCTCAAATTGGAAATCGCTGTTTCAATCTCGCCTCACTCCATGGCTACCCGCTCAGCTGATAACAAGAGCGGCCTAATTCTATTAAAATACCCTGTGAGTGCAGTGGTGGCTGCGGTGGCAAAGAGAAAGGAGAGGAAGGAAGGAAAGGGAGCTGAGTGACTGTTGAAACTAAGTCCATAGACAACCTTAAAGTACTTGCTCAAGGAGAGATCTTGGGCAGTATCCTTCTGTATCTCTTCAGCACATCTGCCCATCATCTTTGTGAACCTCTCCATCTCAGCAAATCAGGCCTTCCATCTATCTAACTACCCATCTGTCTATTTATCGCTGTACCCATCTGGCAGCTCTTATCACTCCCCACAGGTTACTGTTCTCATTTAGGGCTGCGCTCGCCTCGACTTCATCCTTTTACCCCTTCATTCTTGACTCCAAAATAACTATTTGCTCTATTTGTCTTCCAGCGCCAACTTAGCTAACCTTGCGGCGGAAACAGGCAACGATTTCCATTTTATCTCACATTTTGAAAACTGCAGAAAGAAGTGCTTTGTTTTCCCGATTCCGAAGGAGGAATTAAGTGGCGAGCTAATCACCAATCAGTGAGGAGATCAATCTTAGACGCACACATAAGGACTCAGAAAATAGGCCTTATCTTTATGGCTTCTTTAGAGCCAAATGGCATTAAAATGGGTAATAAGGATCCCACTGTAAAACTGTATAATCTGTATGGTGCTATACGATTCAACTTTTCCATGAGAGACCATAAAACTCTAATCAAGGATAGAACGCGTAATATTGTGAGCAATTATTGCCCACGGACTTCAGGCAAGCCGTTAATAAGAAGTGGGCTAAAAGATGACTAAAAAGATTAGAGAAGAAGATCTAATATCCCATAGTGGCATAACGGTTAGCTCTCTCCCCTCCCAGCACTAATGTCCCATGTTTGATTACCCGGATTCAACTCTGTGTAGAGTTTGCATGCTCTCCCTGTGTCTGTGCAGGTTTCCTCCACAAATAACATGTACAATAGGTTCCCCTGGGGGACCAGAACTTAAATAAAGGCCAAATGAATAGCTGATGATGTGGGACTATATGGGGGTTGCTTCATTCAGGCGTTTTAAACTAACATCAGTGAAGACAGGGTGTTTAGAGAGAAATGTATTCGTTGTGGATCTGCATAATGGCACTGAATCATGATCGTGGTGGTAAAGGGACAATGCCCTGGCTGAAATCTGTGCTTTAGGAGTCTTACTTAAAGTGATCCAGTCTGTATTTGGTAGTCCAACGGAGCAAGAGTTAGTGTCCCCTTTGATGGAGTCTTTCTATAAAGAGCTGTTTGTTCCTCTGACCCCAATCTGACTCCCGGGCGTTGTCAGATCGCACTTGACCGTGTCTTCATAAAATATAAAGTTAATCCTTTTTACGGTGCCATTATCTTTTTGCTTTTTAATGCTCTTTCCAAAAGCACTTACTAACAGATTTAAGAGCCGAGTGTGCTCTGATCCCTTTTCATTTAAGGCAACCGTTTTGATGAAGATGAGAAGGAGACTCGACTTTGCACTAGTGCGGTGCCAGAAAGCACTCCAGGACCACTGTATCATCTGGCTTTATTTCCCGCTAAGAGGAGGCAGATCGGATATGAAAGCGAGAGAGAAGAGAGGAAGCATGCGGAGAGTACACGGGTCAGGCGCCAATAATAAAAAAAAAAAGTAAACATCCACGACTGCTAAGCAAAGAAAGTGTTGGGCTAATGAATTCATCAGAAAGTCATTAGTTCCTATGTGCTGGCGTCTAAGTAGTTCTCTTTTTTATCAGCTTCCTCCTTCCGCTAACTGAGAGAGAGAGAGAGAGCAGACAGTAAGAGTGAGAGAGCGAGAGAGAGCGAGAGATGAAGAGAGAAGACCACGCAAGGAGTGAAGGACCATTGGGCTGTGAAAGAGAAGTGTGTGTGTGTGTGTTTCTGCCTACATAGTTTTATGTATGTGTGGGAGGCTTGCACCCATTACACTTTGTTTGTCCGCAGATGATTGCCTGTCAGGCCAATAAAGTCAGCCAGAGGAGGGGAGATGTGAAAGGGGGAGAAAAAGATGGGGCGTTGGCAACGAGGCAAGAAGAAGACCAACGTTGGGGCTTACTGCTGCCAAAAAGGCTACGAATCAAGACAAGCCCTCAGTGTGAGGGAGCGTCACTCAGCCTATGGATAGAGGTGGCTCAGCTTGCATTCTGTGCAGCTGAGATCAGTAAGACGAAATGTGAAAATGTCTCATGCTGGTCCCATATGTACGGAATATTTGTTTGATAAAAATTGTATTCAGAAGCCATATATATTTCTCATTTGGTAGTAAAGTTAGAGAACAGAGCGCATAAGTAAAGATCGGCTCAGAAGGCTGCCAACTGATGTCTTGCTGCTATCTTCTTTATTTATTTTAGTGTGCAACATAATAAGGTTAAAAAAAATAGAATAATTACATATTTCATTTTGAATATATTCACAAATTTTAGTTTAGGTGTCGAGAAATTACAAAGTCCTATATTATGGTTTAATCAATCTATTTTTTGTATTTTGGAACAAAAATGTATATAGGAAAACAGACAAGTGATGCAGCCTGAATTTCACTGTGTATATAAAAGATGTCTGTACTTATCTTCTGGCAGAGAGGGGATAGTGAAGCCGTTTTCAAAGTCTGAAAACTAAATCTGCGAGCTAGTAGCAATGAAATGTTTTGTAGTAGAAGCACAATGAGTGCTGGAAAAAGTGAAACGAGTCCAGTATGGAGCAGGAGTTATTGATCGTGTATAAAATAAGCAAAAGCAAAGAAAGGGCAGAGTTCAAGCAGGGTGAGAGCGATGAGACAAGAGTGAGGGAGGAAGAGGGAGGAAGGGAGGAGAAGTGAAGGGTAGAATTAGGTGGACAGTTGGGAGACAGTCGGAGCTTGAGACCAAGATAAGATGCTTGGATTAGTGGCGGCCAAGGCACAGAGTTGAGAGATGAGGCAGATGAGATACGAAGACAGGCAGTCCTGTAATCTTAGGCTTCAAATGAGTTGCCGACTGCTGTGGTCAGGAGGAGGGGGCGTCTAAATTGAGATTATAGCAGAGGGATTGTGCAGGAAAATAGACACCGATACAGACACTAATAACGGTGCTAAAGATAAAGAGGGTCCAGAAGTCGTGGATCGAGATAATTTATCAGCCTATTCCTAATCCCTTTTTTGCAAGTATCACTTTAGCCCAACCACAGTGTGCCCACAGGACACAAACAAACACTAATAAAAAGAGATAAAAGCTATGCAAACAAAAACTAGCCTGTGAGTTATAACCCGTAATGCCGACTTGAGTAAATGCCACACACAATAGACTCGCTGTTTCAATGATAAATGCAAAACGAACAGAAATGAGGAAAACGGGCTACAGATCCTAAAATAGCAAAACAAACAAGACGGAACAATGTATCGAAACAATTCTGTGCGTGCAGCTGCAGAGAACGTTATTTAAATAAGAGCGTACCAACAAGCACTACATTCTTTAGTTCTAAGGCGAAACAAAACAAACAAATCAATGCACTAATAAGCAAGGATATGGATTTGGAATAAGCAGCATTAATTAGTCTACCAAGGACTGGGCGAGGAGAAAGGTTAGACTCCCAGTTAAAAGGTCCTACAACTTTGTATTACCTCTGGTTCACCTTGTTTTCTGCAGGGACATGGGGGATATTTCCAATGCTGGGCCAATCGTTCTGTGATATATTGTGAAACGCTCTGAAAACATATCTCAATAATAGCATAATGCATATTAATGAGGTTACTGTGACAGTCCAGAGTAGGCCAAAACTGTGAGTGTGTTGGCCTGTGAGTGCTGAATGAAGATTGTGTGTACTATACTGTTTATTATTTATATACGCACTACCGGTCAAAAGTGAGAGACCATTTATTTTAGGAATTGTTTCTTATTTCAAGACCATTTACACTGTAGATTTTCACTGAAGGCATTAATTTATGAATGAACAACATTATTATGTTTGAAACAAAAAGCCTTTTGCTTTGATTACCGCTCGTTGAAAAAATGCCCAGAATAAAATGTGACAATTTTGAAGACTTTAAAATATAAAACATGTTCTGAGTTATTTTATAGTTTAATGTCTCCAATGGGAATCACACAAAGTAAATAGTGTTGGAAATAAAGAAAAGCCGATACATAGAAAGCGTGAGTCGACAGGTTCTTCTCATCCAAATACATTTTAATGCATTGTTGACTGTGTGTTGACCAGCATTTGTCAAATAAATCTAAATCTAAAAGTGGTCAAGAATAGCACTGTAGGTCTACATCTAAACATGTTTCAAAATATTTCACCAAATGACAGATTCATATTTGGTTTGTAACAGTTTGATACTCGACATGCGTCTTTTTGAATTACAAAGTATAGCGATACTTATTAATAATATTTAATCTCAATACAAATTGTCTTGTTCCCTATAAATTGTGATAGGTATTGTAAGCACATCTTCCAGCCTTAATAATTACTACTATTGCTACTGCATTGTGGACTCGTGATGGAAAAAATAATAATAACTACTGATCTACTGTACTTCTTGATTAATTCCAGAATATGTTTTACTTGCAATAAGGTCACTTACATTTATATACACTTATTCTTGTTGTCGCCTAAGAATCTAAATGAATAACGCTTTTAGATGATGCAAAATGAGGGATTAAAAGAGTAGTGGTTGTGGTGAACATAGTATTGTTCACACAATCATAGCACATGTAGAAGCAGCATATTTATACTCAAGTAACAACTCTGTTTAGTTTTAGTTTTGAATGCTATTTCATGTAGTATTTCTTTATCCGCACCTTAGTCAGAGGTTCTACAACATTGACATGCGCTACATCGTATAAATAATTTCAACCTACAACAGCAGAAAGCACAGAATGCTTCCAAACAAAGGAACTGTTTGGCCTTGTTTATGTACCGAGGAGCTTCACTTCAAATGTTGTTAAAAGCCTTAGGTATTGTCAGATAGTAATCCTCTGGGTCAGGCAGTAGAAGTTTAAAAATCCAATGAAATCCATCGGATTTTAAAGGTGAAGAGAAATACTGGTCAACTGCAGTGTTTTTAGGAGAAGCACCAACTCTACTCATGTAAAGGTTTTGCTGAGTCTTGCTGTTGCATTTCACAAAGCCAAAGACGTAAAAAAAAATACATCTTTGGAAAGAGTGTCATTTTATTCATTCCAGCGTCTCATGTACATCTTCCTCTTGCTTATTTAAATATTAAGCGTACTGCATGATGCGCATGGTATTAGGAAAAATAGTTCACGATCAAACACCAACTGAAGCGAATGTTGTGGCTAGCAATCCATTGTATTTTCTGGGTCAATGGTCAGCTTATGTGATTGGCATTTGTCGTGGATTTAACCTATCTCGTCATCTCCAAAGCTGTCCCTCTGTCTACGTGTCGCGAGGAGGAAAAAAACATGAGATCAATAGGAGTAATCGAAGGTTTACCCTAAAGCTCTGTCCTGCCCTCACCAGGCTGTCATTCACTGCGAGGAGTCGAGACATGTCTTTTCCGACATGGGATTGCTGTTCACGAGGGCTTTCTTACCTGTGGCGGAAAGGAACAATAGTCCCACTTGTCCATTCTTGGGCCTGCTGTAGGCCACGGCGAGAGATTTTAAGAGTGCAGGGGTTTATAGGGAAAACATTTGAACACAGAAGGGAGCAGTATACAGGGGCCCTGAAAAAAGCCACTGAAAGTCTGTATAAGAAGTTATCAAACAGCAGTTGGTTAAGGGTCTGGTTTCTTCCACAGCAGCACAGAGAAGCTGAAGACGTGACACCCGGCGATAAATGTAACTCGGGCTCCTGTTATAGATAGTGCCGTTTTGTTCGACACGGGCCGCCTTTCTGCCACTGGCAGCGGCTGAATGGAGGCCTGGCATTTGAAAGGAAGCCGAGAGATTTTCTGGCGGATTAATCCTTTCATTAGGGAAAGTGAAAAGTTAATTGCGGCAACAGCTGCATCTCTCATGTTTACACGACTGACGCTTTAAACTGCGTCTCTTAAACGGAAAAAAGCAATTATCAATAAATGCGGGGCAATCTTGTCGCGATGAATTGCGCTCAAATTAGCCTTTATTCTTCTCACTGCTGCTCACTTTGCACAAACAGCCATGTTGGCTGGCAGCACGTGGTCTTTTCCAGGGTGAATTGTCACACAAAAGATAAAACACTTGACTTTCTGGATTGAAGAGGTCCCACCGAGAGTGATCAAAGGTGACTCAGCGCAGTGATTTGAACTGAGGAGGGGGCCAGGCAGGAAGTCATGGAAGAGGAGTCTGCTGTGTTGATACACCACGCACACAACAACTTCAACAGCTCTGGGACTTGCCAGAAAAAGTAAAACTTGAGATAAAGAGATCCGTGATAATGTGAGAGACCCCACATACTGTTTATGTTTCTCCGAAAGTCTGTAGAAGTGCCAGCTATTAGGGTTTTTATGGAAATTATAATACTCATTAGAACTAGCAAAACATACACATTCTCTTCAAGTTCATTACGTTCAATTCAAGGCACTTCAGCTCTAAATTACACTTCATTAATTAAAATCAAACCATTCTTAGTTGATAATTGAACACAATGTAAAAATCCAAGTCATTGTTTTCTTAACAAACACAAATGACTTGGATTGTCTGTCAAACTTGGGTCCGAATGAAGAATAACGGTATGAGTGAAAACAAGAACAGTGGGTCCACCATTGGTTTAGACGGAGGACAGTAGTGTCTGTGGTTACCGTTCACCGTTTGAGACGATCAGCTTCCCATCCTCTCAATAATTGATGTGACCAGCGCTGTGTGTTGTTATTTGTCAGACTTGACTTGCCCAAAATACAATACCCACTGGGACCATGCATCCACTGTGAATCTTCACACTCAACAAAGCCACATTGTATATAGAGGGTATGCACTTTTGTCATCCTAAACTGAACTCTCAAAGTGTAGTCATAATAACAATCCACACTTGCCTTTGGTCGTGGCTTGTGATGATGGGTCCCGAAGCTGCAGAAGTTGAATACCGCAGTGGAAGTCAACGTTTTCTATAAATTGTATGAAAGGTATTTTAGTGTCTATTCAACTGGAACGGCAGAAGTTACTTTGTGTCGCTTTTGAACATATAAATACTTGGACCGTAACCTTGAAGCGCACGGCACAAAAAGAAACCAAATTGAACCGAATGCAAGTGTGCAACGCTCGGTGCGTCCTTTATCATCTCCTCCACGGTCGCCATGTGCTGATGATGCTCCGGTGTCACAGACGCGCCCATTCATCAAGTCGAGCTTCTGTCTAACGCACACGCACGCCATGAAACAGGCACCACCCGGCCCCTTTCTCACGCCCTTGGGCCACGTGCTCTTCATCCAAGCGCACCTTTTTCCTCTTCCACGCAAACCCCGTGTCGTGTCGCACATATGCACACTTCCGAGGCCACGACACAGGGCCGGTGGTGCTTTTAACTGGCAGAGTGTGTTGTCAACATGGCAGGTCAGAGGAGAGTGGGCCAGCGGAGCATGTGTATGTGAAGGGTGATGAAAAGAAATGCGCGCTGACCTTAAACTTGTAAACTGAGAGCATCGATACAGTCTTTTAACCCTGTAGTCCCCATTGTAACCAAGCGCATTTTCTCCAGTTCGGCTTTACCCAAAATTTAAAAGGCGTAAGAGGTTAAATGTGAAGTTGAAGATTTATTTTGGCGCTGTAGATCATACCAAAGGTTCACAAAAACGGATGATAAGTGGCCAATTAACTGCCACATTACCCCGTCACCATTATGTGGAGGTTCAGTAACTGGTGATCTAACCGCTTGCCAGTAGCGACGAAACCGAAGGCGTTCAAGTTAGCATAGCTGAATGTTACTTTGTGAGCAGTCGCTGTCAAATTGACCGTTTTCCAAATGAAAAAAAAGATATTTATTCCCATCATTGTCGAGGTTTTCACAAGGAATGAGAATTTGTGAATCTAATGCCGCTAACCCTAGAAATATACTATTAATAATAGGGAATAGCATTCTAGAAGTCCTACGTGACAGATGCACTAATATGGTATTGTGTCCTAGTTCATTAATTCCAGATGTTAGAGTCTCAGTTGTAGGCAAAGGTAGAAAAGGAAAAAGCAGTGTACAAATGAGAACAAGCAGGTATATTAAGGGGTGTTCATTAAGCAAGTCATCTGCTTAGGATCACAGGTTAGGATTAAAGTTAGGGTTAGGATTAGAGGTAAGGTAGGCCATGAATAAGCATATCATTCATGACCGATAAGCATGGTTATAATGAGCAGCTTATAATATCTTTAAAAGCATATTATTCATGGCCTATCAATTACTAATGCTTTTTAATACCTTTTCAACACTTAATGAGCACTCCTAAATATAAATGCAGAAATACATGAGTTACCGAAGAGCTACAGCATGGAGCATCAGGCATGCAGGAGAGGGCAAATATGAGGGACGTGGCTGAGCGTGACGGAGCTGAAGCCTGGCCCCATATCTGTCAGGTCCCCATATGTACGTGTCCCAGCAGAATCCCACTCAAACAGGCAACGGACTGCATTTACATTTTGTCCAGATGTTCCCCCCGCAGATGCCTACAGTATAAAGAAGAATAACGCTGCCTGTGTGTGCTCTTGTGCAAACTGACAAGTGCCATACTGCGCTGTCACCGCCTATGATTGTACAAGCAGGCAGAAAGAGGAGGCAAAACATGAGACGGGATGGTGTTGCGTCTGGTCTCGGTGACAACAAATAAAAATTTCACAGATGATGCATTCTAAATGGCTTTGTAGTTGAGAGATTGCGGTTCACCTCTTGTGCAACAGGCCAGTTGAAATTCGGCAGGGGGGGAATCATTATTCGGCTACAGAAAAGCATTTCAGCAAACAAAAAAAATCCAATTTGGACAGCGTTGAGACATAAATAGCCGTAGAAGTTATAAGCCAATTTGTGGGAGTCAGCCGCACGTCAGCACTGTGCAAACACATCAGTCATCAGGCATGTGATAACATCTAATTACTATGTTTGGATACACCTAAGATTTATTCACTGGTGGATGGGGAGAGATGTCAAGCAGCCATAGGAACAATCTGTTCATGCACAGAGCTATATTGAGATGCATTCTTCCTGCCGGCTGTTAAATAATGTGTCACGGATTTAACAGAGGGTAGCCACACGAAAACTGAGGTCGGAGCGAAAAAATATTCATCAAACTGAATTTGTATTAGAGGCTACATCCATAAAAGATGCCCTTTACGACCAAATGAAACATAACAATGCTAATAGAATAATGATTGTTTTGGCATTCACACTATGGGCTGTCAGAGAAAGAAGGAGAAAGAGAGAGAATAGAGAGGAAGACGTTGGGACGGGTTTGATTTTTATCCGATTGGATTGGGCAGGGTCAGAAAAACGCATCATTCGTTTGCAGCCTTGTATAAGACAAAGAAAGGCAAGGCAACTTTATTTATACTATGCATTTCGAACACAAGGCAACTCAATGCGCCTATAACAATATGATGTGCGCCCTGCAGTCTCTGCAGAGCTGCATTAGGCCCATCACCTGTTGCGCACTTCGAGGGAGCTCACTGAGAGCTGTGCAGAGTTTGCTTATGCAGCATATCTCCACTTACTCCTTAAAGGCCTTATAGCTCAAATCTGCCCCTGAGGCACAAGTCGGGGCACATCGGGGGGCTGGAAAAAGCACATATAAATAAAACATTGCACACATCAGAATAGTTGCTCAGGGAGATGGTCCAATGATTTTAAAAACACAGGATGTTCTATGTCCCATGGGCTGGCATTTCTCAAAGCACCATAAATAAGTGTCAGGACCAGTAGGTTAAACACATATCTTTTATATGTTATATATGCATCTATGTTGTATCCCAGTTTGTGATATAACATGTTCTATAGCAGTGGGTCTCAACTGGTGGGTTGCAGTGTGGAAATAAAGTATGTTTCAAGTAAACTATATCAGGGCCAAATAAAGATTATTATAACTTAAGCCGAAATAAAGATATTATAGGATAATGTATTATAGGCTTTTCAGGGGTTGAAGGTCAATAGGATACGTAGGAATTATCCAATAGGCCTATGTTATAAAGGAAGTATTTAAGTCCTTTTATTCTATTCATTGGGCTGTTGTTTGATCAAAAGTATATTTAGTTGATTGTTGAAGCTTTTAAAAGGTGAATGGCTGTGTTGGTCAGTGTATAGTGCTGGAAAGAGTGACTGCACATTAAGAGAACTGTAGTAATATTGTGATCCATGTCAGCTATTTCTCAAATATTTCAACTACAAATAGTTTTATTTTATTTTTTTCTCTCAGGCAATTTCATAGGTATTTATAAAAAGCACCTTTGTTTCCCCATCATGTAAAACCATTTTAACTCAACTTAACTCCGGCTCTTATTAATAGTCTTGCAGTATGATTAAAAATAGGTTCTCCCCAGCATATTTTCATAGTAGATTCAATAAGCTGGGGGAAAAGTATTATGATAAGTACAGAGGCATTTCTAGGCCAGGAATAAAACTGGGAATCTGCTCTTCAAGAATTGAATATCCCCGCATACATAAAACCATTCGGCCAAATTAGCCAGGAAGCATCCTTTGACACTGTGAAGTCCCTGCCATGTGGGCCAAGCCATAACAAATTTAATGTCAACGCAATAATATACGAGCTTTGTGTTTGAGCGCGACCACAATAATTAGTCTCACGACGGTACGTTAGTAGCGAGAAAGCTCATAAAATATAGAGGCCATTTGGCTCACACTCAAGAACAAATGTGTATTCTTAGCGCGTGGGCTGTTCCACTAATGTTCTACACAGTTTAAGTCTGGCAGCGGCACAGCCAGGGAACTTTGTTTGGTGCAAAGATGCTGACAGTTTCGGGAAGGGGCTACACAGATTACTGAGTCAGCGCACGTATGCTGATGTGAACCCTCACACACACGGCCGCAAACTCATCTCACAAAAAAATGTCCTTTTGTTGACTCGATTGGCCGCGTACACGCAAGCATCTGCATTCAAGACTCCTGACAAAATTGGGGTCGCCACTGAACAGAGCGGACACTCAAGGTCGGGGGAAATGATAAAGATGTTTATGAAGTCTAAATCCACAAAATACAACTCTTTGTGTTTCTCTCTAAGTGCCTACCTGCAGTGCATGCTGGGACTGTGGCTACGGGGCAAGGTCTGCTTTGCCATTTCAGCAGGAATCTCGTTGGAGAGTCTTTTAGGAAAATGCGAACGCTCCCAGTGTTTTCCAATGCACAGCAGGGGTTTTTACAGTAACACGTTTGATCTTTTGGAATTACAAGATTGTTGTCCTGAACCGTCAAAGATCAGCAGGAGAGTGAGTGACATTTTGACAACACTAATCACCTCATTGTGAACCAGGTCCGCGTGCTCAGTGGAGCGCAATCTCCAGCAGCTGCGGGCTACAGAAACAGAGCAGCACAAAAGAGCAGGAAGGCAAAGATGTGGTTCCTGATAGGTGGTCGTTTGCTCTCCTCCTGCGCTCAGATGTGAGCAATCAAAGCTACACTGTGTGCATTTTCACAGCTTCCCAACCTCCTTTTCATGAAAATGGTCCTGGTTTGGAATCAGAAAACACGTTTTGAGCAATCAACTTGAGCCGCGCTTTGCATTACTTTGAACATGTATGGCTGGTTTAGCCCCACTCCTGCATTGTGTTTCTGCTGTAATTATTACGCGTATAAAATGAGACGTTTTGATTAAAGCATCAACACATCAAAACACAGCGGAACACTTCAAGCATGGATTTCTGGAAGGGAAACTTAGACGGCCTCATTGAAGTGCGGTTTAATAGAATTCAAACTCACAGAAAAATCAATGACAATATAAGTCAATGGGAGCTGCAGGCACACACACACACACACACACACACACACACACACACAAAGCCAGGCAACTCTCTGAAACAGAATGAAATGGAACCAGATGTAAAGGGGAGGTTATACTGTATATGTTGGGTAATTGATGGGGTAACCGTTTCATACAAGTGTTTAATGTAATTTAAAAGGGTTATACCGAATCAACATCATATTTTTAATGTATTTTCAATAGGCTGGCAAAATCAGAACTTAGAACCTGGGGCAAATACAACAAATTATGAAAGAGTTCTACATTTATTTTTTATTTTCAGCAGCGTTTTTTTCTTTGAACTGCATTTGTAGTTTCTGTGTCCCACATTTATTTACAGGATGCTTTTTTTACATTTTTGAAATTTTTTTGCCATGTTTTTGTGAGGTTCGACAAAAACCTCACCTGAACATGCTGTTCAGGTCGACCCACACTGACACCTGAACTCTTTCTTTCTATTTCGTTGTACGGTTGTACAATAACAAATAAAGCACTTACTTACACTTACTTACTTAATAGACCACCTTGATATAATCAAGTTCGCCTGGAGCCATAAACCATTGCAAACCTTCTTCGGTCTTCAGACTAGATCAAAGAAGTTACTATATACTCATGCTATTCTGTTATCAACAGTAAACCCTCAATAGACCATTTGTGTCTCTCGTTGTTTCTTTGGCCATTCAGTGTATTTAAACTTTAAACACTGTATATAAGACTTAACCTAGAGAACGATCGTTTCTGTCTGAGCTGTTATGAGGTCCCGAGCTCTGCATCTAACTCCATTAAACCTTTCTGTGGTCTTTGTCTTTCAAACAGCAGATTTGGAATAGCAAAGGTCATGGTGATTTACATTGTGTAAATGTTGTTTGAGTAAACCTTCATTTGTTTGTTTAAATTCTTAAGATGATTATAATGTTAAAAAGTTGAACGAGCATCTTTGGGCTGCCATATTCAAAACTGAAACTTGTTTGGGAATAAACTTTGCTTTTCCACAATTCAAGCACCTGTCCCCAATAAAATCCTAATCGGTGCTAGTGCATGCCTCTAGAGGTTTGAGAGGTTCAAATGATTCAAAATAAACTATGGAACAGATGCTCAGTGTGCTTGATAAAGTTTGAATTTAATTGAATTGTGTCCTAAAACTCATTTTAAGGCAAGCCAACCTTTTGTAAACCTCTAAAAGCATTCTACAAACATTATCTTTAAGTTTAGAAAATAATACACAATCATCTTCAAGATACTACTTAAGTACAAGTACAATCTCATTACTTTCCACCTCTGGCTTAGGCGGTGTTGCATTCTCACATCTTTAAAACAGCCAAGCACCAAATTACACACAAGAGCGAGCCTTGGACCCTGAAGGCGCCGCTCCGCTCCCAATTACAATAGAATCCTGCACTCGGTCGTCCTGGGGGCCAGAGTATCGATGATTCATTTTGCGTTTTATCAGTGAAACAGGAGTGCTATTAAAAAGAGATCAGTCAGCCACCAGCCACGAGGACTCTGCTTCTAATTGGCCATTCATCAAAAAGCCTTCTTGAGTAGATTGCGGCGGAGAAATATCACGCATGACAACTGAAGCGCGCTACATTAATTACTGTACTGATGAACCTCACGCTCCACAGCGCGCCCTTCTCATTGTGGGGACCCCGGGACCACACGCACACACCTGGACATATGAAGAGATGAAAACAGCAACAGCTTGGTCCAAAGCGAAATATCTGTGTTAAAATCAACTACTTACCAAAGGGATAATTACAACATTCATTCTACTAATTTGCATTGACCTGATACGCACTCTTTAATAGACCCGTGATTTACAACCTGCTGCTTAAATGGACATAGCATGCATAATTGGGGCTTAAAAACAATATTTTGGTACCTGAGCATTGATATTTGAACCTTTCATAATTTGAAACACTGTCTGATACGGTGATGACTGAGACCGGGGGCCAGGACTGACCAGGATTACGCCTGGAGCACCCTCTGCAGGCATTAGGAGGAATAACAGTCAATAACGTCAATGATGCATAGTTCAGTGATGGATTATGGCCGGTAAAAATGTGAAAGACAGTGTCATTTTTCATCTATGACGTAATAATCCAGTATTTCGATTTGTAGATCCTGTAAATCCTGTTTTTACACATGCATGTTCTCCTTGCTGCTATATTTCCATCTTCAAAAACCTCATTCTCGTAGGTGCTGCCATTTCACCGGCTCAATATAATCAGTGAAGCTTTCAAAGGGTGCTCTTAAGTATTTGCCATTAGAGTGTGTCCAAACCCAAAATGTGTTCGCAGGGACACAGCACAAGCAATCCTAAACGTGCCGCCATCTCTTGAGCTATCTTTGTACAAATTAGCAACTATCAGGACAGGCACAGACGAGGCATTTTGAGCTCCCCTCTTTTCTCTCAACATGTGGGGAGGACTCGCTTTCATCCGGCTCCTGATGTGCCTTAACTAGACAGTTTTCGGTCGTGTCCCAGAATTACGCGCGTTACAGCTCTCTAGCCTTCCTCACTCTCACATAGACACGAACGGGCGCCGACACAACAGCTGCACATCTGCTGACAATTCATCCATCTCCGAATCGCTCATTTTCTGGTTTGAGCATTCTGGTGCTTTTCTTCCCCCTCCTCCTCTGAGCCGCTGGATCAGCTGGGACCCAGGTCCGTCTCGGCGCAGCTGGCCCCCAGGCCAAAAAGAGAGGCTCCAGTGTTGGTACGGAGGTTTAAAATGGGCATAAAAAGAGCTTGTTTGCATTTGCACAAATATCCGGCCACACATTTTATTTGTATCTGCGGAGTTTCCTTTAGGCGCAGAGCTGATGAGGAAGGGAATCTTCAAAGTGAGAAGTGAAACGCAGATGGTATTTGATGTGTGGATAATGATTTAGGAAAGGCTATGCAACACTTTCTATTCATGCCCGCTCAATAGAATCTAAATGTTTCGTGTATGAAAAACCGAAACTGAGAAAAACAAAAGCAAAGGGAAATGTAAGCTCTGAAGTCCTGGATGTAGAAATTGTTGCTAAACCTAAGTCTCTCGTTGTAACAACTTTTTTTGCATTGGGAATTATCTTGGGCGCTTCTGTAAAGAAAGGGAGTTAGGCTAGAGCTCGTGTAATAGGGCTGACAATAATGCAAAACAAAAACTGTGCCGTAGTATTTTCACCGTAACAATGCCACTGGCTATATTTAGATAAACTTCAAAATGTTAGAATTTCTTAATCATCTACATTACAGGAGTTCAATTTAAAGGGCTTATATCATTCAAAACAGTCTTCTTTGAGGTTTTATCCCACACTCCTGTGCATGAACTCCAAAACACTCCTCTGTGTTCTACAGTTTAGACACCTTAACCAAACTTGTTCTGATCCTGGCTATGGCCAAACGCTCTTTCCCATGCTGATTATTATACTTGTTGATGCTTTAGCTGGTATATCTTTAAATTCACTGGTCATAACGTACTAAATGGATGTGTTCTGAGTACAGATTGCTCTGTACTATTGTTTAAACTGACACAAAATTGTTAAATATCATTCCCTCCAGGATTCCAGAAGTATTAACGCAAACTCCACAAAATCAGTGCATCACGGCAACGTTTACAAAACGTTCCAGCAAACTAAAGTGACAGCCTCCGATCAGTTTTTGTTATATTTGTGATGTGTTACATACACCTCGGTGTCAATCCCTCAGGTTGAAGCAGCTGTCCTTGCCTTACAGGCCGTCGAGTCATGCCTCAGTTTTTGTCTTTCAGTCCCTTTCCGGGTCTCATTACTCCGCTAACTGGACCATAAACTGGAGATAAAAGTCATACCTGACATCTGACACTGAAATCTTTCTCCTGTGACTCCATGCGTGTTTATCTGACTATGCTTTCTTTATGACGTGCACTTTTAGGCGTCACATTGAACCGATGGCAGAAGCATGTGTCATATTTTCGAGGTGTTTCGTCATAGTTTTGTCATAGTTCAGTTCTATACTTTCTCATTGTAGACAGGTGCCTCTGTCTGCTCTGCCCACTGTTCACAGCAGAGAGGACAGGAGACGAGCAGTCACTTATCAGCTCTTGTAGTTCAGTCAGCCTGGCTCTGTTTCATAGACAGGAGGCAACAGGATAAATGTCATAAAACCAACATGTCCTTGACCATTATAGCAATTGGCACAAGCCTACTCACTGCCACAGTCTGGGAAATCATACCTTATGTCATCAGTTATCTGCATTGGAGCAACACGTACAGCTCAACACTAATGCTGATGTCAATATTTCTAAATAGTGTAAATATACTATGTTTTAATGGAGAAACATTGCAACTACAATGGTATATAATACACAAAAAGTAGCCATTTATTCTTTTGGAAAGGTAAAGTTACTTCATACTTTTGATTTTGGCCCTGGACATAGTGTCGAAAGGGCACCAAATTGCACTTTAATTTTTTATTCCCAGGAGGTTCATGCTCCCGCCATCTACAACATTGCTGATTTTCGGACATAACTTTGGAACATGAAGTGATAGAGACTTGCAGTTTCTTTAGAGACTTCAAGCTTTACAAAGACCCCTCCCTGGTCCAATTTACTTCAGAAGTTGAGGTTCCTCCTCCAATACAACTGGTGTGAGCACGTTTCATGAATTCACATGTTCTGATTTTTGTTTAAACTAATAGATAATCATAACATAATATAAACGATAATCATAATAAAATAAAATAAAATAAAAGTAGCCTTTTCCATATCTAAAGTTTGTTCAGGAGGACTGGGATAGAAAAATACACACACAAAAAAACTACAGAATGCTATTTGGGTCAAGAAAATTCTGATTTTTTATTTGTTTTGCCTTGCCTAGGGCACCAAAATGGCTAGGGCCCTGTTTGACAGACTGTGTGTCCTACATTGTACACTATACACTACATGTCCCTTGACTCTGCGGATATACGTTTATCATTGTGATACAGTAATTCAGAATGTAATGTGGCTGAAAGTCCCTTGGTGGCAAAGTGTCACGGTGTCGACACAGAACATGCTATAAGCCCAACCACTGTCCACGGAGTAGCTATGTAACACAGGAATAAGCCAATTATCTTCATTGGGTAGGCAAATTTACAAAAGGCTTTACTTAATTCCTACAGGACCTCCATGTCAAGGGTGGCAGCTTATACTTGTAGGTTTCTCTCTGTCACGGCCACACGTACGCTGCTGCTTTTGTGGTCCAAGAAACTGCTTGCAACGTGTACAAAAACTCCTGGAAATCTATGGAAAAGGGCTAAATTTTCCGGGTGGGACAAATGTAATTTACAAATGGCGGTAACAGTCACTGGCACCTTTTTTGGCAAAGCGTATTAAAGTCGTTCTAAATTGTGTTAAACCAGAGAAATAATTTAAGTGGCTACAGTTTAGTGCCTTCAATTTCATGTGTGCTTAAGAACTGAGAGAGGAGGAAAATGAAGTCAGAGAATTCATGTAATTAAAAACGTGCGCTGTCATATGCAGCGATATACGCAGTAGAACAAATTACTTGAAGTTATATTGGAAATTATGATTGAAGATACAGTATAATGTGAGTGCCAGTGCATAAATACTGGTCCTCTCGTACGGTTTGTTTTGAGGTGACGATCTAAGGATTCACCCTCGTTATTTCTGTACATGGAAGTAATGCAATCTCAGCTTTGACTGATATGATGCACTTTGATGTGTTCTTTCCTCGACACCTCCCACCAACATGACTCAAGCTTCGAGAAATCTTATTAACAGGTTTGTTTAGCTGTCCCATTAAGCTGTTGTTTCTAATGCAACACATTTTATATTAGAATGTGAATTTATCCTCTCAGCTTATTCTGCCTAGAGCGGGCCATTTTTGCAGGTATTCGGTAATAGCCTAATTTAAAGCACATCTTGATCTCTTTCTTTTACATTTCTTTATTAGAAAATGTGATACTGATCTAAGACAGCTTATTCGTAGTCATTTTGCATAATATCCCCCTTTTAGGAACGGCGGGGTGGTTGAAGCCAGTTGCATCTATCGTTTCGAATTGAAATTGCAATTTGAATGAGCAAATAGCAAAGGCGGAAGAACAACATTTTTTTTTTGCTTTTGCAAGCAACAGAATCTCCAGTTCCCATTAGGATTTTAATTGCAAAGCTGGTCAGAAATATGGCAATTTGTATTTTTACTTACTTACTACTGGATATCAAGATTTCTAAATAATGTAAGTGAAAATGATGTAAGTTAAAAGGAAAAAAGTTTATAATAAAACATATATCGATTATTATTAGGGCTAAGCGCTCTACAGCCATGGCACTTATTGATACAGTTGAACAAATATCATCTTCCTTGATCAAAAACTTCATGCAATCGAAATATTTGTGGATTTAAGCAAAGCATTTGACACTGTAGATCACACAATTCTACTCAGAAAGTTAGAACCCTCCGGTATCAGAGGTATAGCCTTACAATGGGTGAAGAGCTATCTGAGTGAAAGAACACAGTTTGTAGGAATGTGAGAATATAGATCTAGATGATTAAATGTCAATTGTGGAGTTCCACAGGGTTCTGTATTGGGACCAACATTCTTTATTTTATATATTAATGATTTGTGCCTGGTGTCATCAATATTAAAACCCATATTGTTTGCAGATGATACAAACCTGTTTTGCTCTGGCTTGGACCTGCAAAAATTAATTCAAGATGTAACTACAGAATTTAACACAATAAGAATGTGGTTCAATATAAATAAATTATCTTTGAACATGAATAAAACAAAATTTAAGTATTTTGGAAACATGCAGAAATTACTATATCAATGGATGGCACAAATATAACACAAGTGAACGATAGATTTTTGGGGGTCATTATGGACAATAAAATTAACTGGAAATCACATATTAATAAGTATGTGCAAAAAAAAGTGTTGCGGTCCTTAGTAGAGCAAGGCAAGTTTTAGATCAGCGATCGTGATATATTCTTTACTGTTTACTGGTTTTGCCATACAGTGCCTTGCGAAAGTATTATTACACCTTGAACTTTTTCACATTTTGTCATGTTTACAACCATAAACATAAAGATTTGATTTAGAATGTTTTACTGAAAGTTCACACACAAGTAACAAACAACTGTGAAATGAAAGCAAAATGATACATGATTCTGTTATTTTTCAAAAAATAGAAAACAGAAAAGGGGGGCGTGCACAAGTATTCATACAGCATGACTTAATACTTTGTGGAACCCTCTTTTGCTGCAATAACCGCAGCAAATCTTTTGGGGTTTGACTCTACAAGGTTTGCACATCTAGAGACTGACATTTTATCCCATTCCTCTTTACAAAACAACTCAAGCTCTGACAAATTAGAAGGAGAGCGTTTGTGAACAGCAGTTTTCAGGTCTTTCCACAGATTTTCAATAGGATTTAGGTCAGGACTTTGACTGGGCCATTCTAACACATTAATATGTCTGTTTTTAAACCATTTCATTGTAGATTTATCTTTGTGTTTAGGGTCATTGTCTTGCTGGAAGGTGAATCTCCACCCCAGCCTCAATTCTCTTGCTGACACCAGCAGGTTTTCCTGCATGATGCTCCCCCCACCACTGGGGATGGTGCACTCAGGACTATGAGCAGTGTTAGGTTTGCTCCATACATAACGTTTTGCATTTGGGCCAAAAAGTTCAATTTTTGTCTCATCTGACCAAAGCACCTTCTTCCACATGGTAGCTGTGTCCTCCATATGACTTCTAGCAAACTTCAAACGGGATTCCTTAAGGCCTCCTTTTAATAATGGCTTTCTTCTTGCCACTGGTCCATGAAGGTCAGATTTGAGTAGAGTACGACTTATAGTTGTCCCATGTACAGATTCCCCCAGCTCAGCGGCAGTACGTCGCAGCTCCTCCAGAGTTATCTTGGGGCACTTGGTTGCATTTCTGACCGGTGCTCTCCTTGTTCGGTCTGTTAGTTTAGGTGGACGGCCGTGTCTTGGTAAGTTCGCAGTGGTGCTATACTCTTTCCATTTCCGAATGATGGATTGAACAGTGCTCCGTGAGATGTTCAAATCTTGGGAAATCTTTGTATAACATAACGCTGCTTTAAACTTCTCCACAGCTTTATCCCTGACCTCTCTGGTGTGCTCCTTGGCCTTCATGGTGTTGTTTAGTGACCAATACACACTGACCATAGCTCTGAGGCCCTCACAGAACAGCTGGAATTATACTGAGACTAGATTACACACAGGTGGTCTCTATTTAATGGTTAGGGCAAGGTGTGAACATTCTGCAGTCATTAGGAATGTTATAAAGGCAATTTAATGCTGTATGAATACTTATGCACGCCCCACTTTTCACTTTTCTATTTTTTGAAAAATAACAGAATCATGTATCCTTTTGCTTTCACTTCCCAGTTGTCTGTTACTTGTGTGTGAACTTTCAGTAAGAAATTCAAAATACAATCTTTATGTTTATGGTTGTAAACATGACAAAATGTGCAAAAGTTCAAGGTGTATTAGTACTTTCACAAGGCACTGTATCTCACTTACTGCACAGACGTATGGGGAAATAATTATAAAACTAATCTGCAGTCATCGGTCAAGAGCAATACGCCATGTACATAAAGCAAGATATTTAGATCATACCCAGATCAACCCTTTGTTTCTTAAGTCAAGATTACTTAAATTTTCAGATTTGGTTTTCAAACATTACAAGTGGTGTTTAAGGCCAAGAATAAATTGTTACCAGGAAATATTCAAAGGCTTTTTATTGAAAATGAAGGTGCATGAATGAAACTACAAAATAAAATGTCCTTCAAGTCTATGTTCATACAGACAAGAAGAAAAAGCTTTTCTGTCTCGGTATCTGGAATAAGATTATGGAATAAGTTGCCAGTGGAAATCAAGGAGTGTGATAATATCAAACAATTTAAAAGGAAATATACAAAAATGGTTCTTGCAACGTATGACAAAATGTAACCTAAAAATTCATTACAATGAATATATATATATATATGTATGTATATATATATATATATATATATATATATATATATATATATATATATTTATATTTTTGCCGATTAATCGCAAGTTAAATCAAGTTCTAATTGAAAGATTTCAATTGGGTGCCATCAAGTTTGTCCAAATTATGGAAGTAACAAATTTAACTGCTGCTGTTGCTCCGTTGTCATTGCTATAACTACTCGAACTAAACAATAGTAATTTAGGGTAGGCGAGACATGGATCTGTTGGCGAGGAGCCCTCCCCTCGTGACAGGCACATAAAGCCTCGTCTTCTTAACGCATCACACAGTATGGGGGTAAACATCAGCCACCAAGTCAACTAGTCAGGGCAGCTGGGTGGGGACTTATTGATTGAAGGCTACCACCCACTCTCAACAGGCCACTATACACTCTGGCTTTTCAATGCTTTTTATCATAATGATGATAATAAATAGTGGATTGTAATGAAAAGAAGGAAGTGGCAAGATGGCAGAATATAATGTCCAATGTGCCTCTATGATATGAAATCGGATATTTATCCATTGATAATGACAAGAAGGAGAATTGTTATTATCAATAACAATAACTATTAATTATTATTATTATTATTATTTATGAGCATGCTGTCTAAATGCAGCTAAAAGCTCTTCGTTTGCCAGTGCTGCAAATTGTAAGCTAAGTCTGCTGATTGTATGTTGACAATTATAACTACATTAGGATAAAAGTTAACTCACAAAGGTATGGTATAAAGTAGTTTTGATATAAATGTAAAAGTAATGTATAACTGTAACATCATGAATTGCAAATGTAATTTACATGAACAATGGGGAAGGCACTTATAAGCTTTCTGCTTCAGTCTACTCCCTTTGAGCTTCCATTAACTGTATGATTGTGAAACTTTGGAGAAAAAGAAAATTTTAACTGCTCAAATAAATAAATACATAAAATATATGTAAAAGTGAAAGAGCTTGACAGGCGACATCTAATGTTTTTCTTTTTTTGGTTGGCAGTTTCATGAAACGTACTCCTTTCTTCAGTTACTGCCTCCCAGAAATTTAGCACAGATTTGTTCTTGAAGCATTACCTGGCAACAAACATTTCTCAGCAGCAGATCATCTCACACATTGGCAATCTTCAATTTCACTTGACAGCTCATACTCCTACGCGCTTCATATTTGCACACCTGTCACGAACAAACATATAATCATTAAAATCTTGTCAGCGAGACCTACACAGTGGTAAAAGGGATATTAATAATCATTATCTAGCCCTGTTGGTTCAAATCCATCTGCTGATCAGAAATAGCAAAAGAAAGGGCTCGGTTTGCTCCAGTTCTTGCACTATAGTGGCACACGAGCCCTATAAGCCTCAGTCGCTCGGTGCCATTGTCTGGCTCTCGTCCCAGTTCTCGGGCTTTCAACACAGTAGGACATGAATGTAAATACGAAGAACACACACACACCAATAAACACATTCCGCCCCGAGCAGCCCTGGCGTCTTTCTCTATAATAATGTCTCCAGTGATGCGTGCGACTGTGCTTTCACTCTCCTTCATCCCACCCATCAGAATAGCCGTCTAGAGCAGCGCTCACCAATCTCGCCGCCCCACTCTGAATCTAAGTCCACTCCATCAGCGACAAGGGCTCCCTGCTGGTCGCGGTTAGAGAAGCCGCTGCTTTACTCGGGGCATAGGACTGAATTTTAGGGAAAGCTCAAATAATGCATGGGGAGTAGAGCAGAACATACTGGGAATACATGACAGTTCATCTTTTTTCAGTCTTGTAATCGTCAGTGTAAAGATTAATTCAAAACATGCACTAATGACATTCTTTTAGGTATCAAAATAATAGGTATTGATACTCTTATACACAAAAATAATGAGTACTTTTGTCACTCCATAGACTTAGTACTGTACTATCAGTATTACGGTTGCCACTTAATTTCCCCTCCCCAGTAATAACACAACAGCTACTACTACTTTCTGCATTTCCCGCTACCAAACAACGATAACAAAACCTGACTAGAAATCATGATAGATCAACGGTCACTATATGGCCAACTTGACACTTGATTGCATGTATATCTAATTGGTTAAAGATGTGACGCAGCAAACAACCCGGACCATTGCCAGCTATGCCCATTTAGACAAAAAATAACCACTATTGTTTACGTAAATAATGTTTTTGCATCTGTGACCTTAGGAAACAATATTTATTTGAAGCGCATAGTGTATGAAATACAATGTACAGCAAGCAGCATTACAAGCAGGTATTGTGTGTGAGAGTAATCAGACCGTGACCGACTCTGCAGCAACATCCCAATGCCCCCGTAGAGACGCCACTGCGCCACGAGACACAGCCATTTCCTCCAAATGACTGTGCCCCCCTCCAGTCTATTAGCGACGGGGACAGGACAGCTCTATGTCCCCACAAACCATTGCTCTGGCTGGGTCAGTATGTGCCGATTTAATCTCAGGTCTGTGGATAGTGGAGACGTGGTCAAGCACGGCAGGTGATAGAAATGGGGGGCGTAGAGGGTTTCTGAAGCAAATCCAGACTTTCCAGGGATGTGCTTGTTGTGGGCTGAATAAAAAAGCCTCACCATCTTTAATAGTCACCATCAGTGTCTCTACGGCCATCAAAAGATGAAGAGACTTAGATAGACATTGCATGGTATATCATCACAAACGTCGATCTTATGTCTAAAGGAAAGGGATGAAAACCTGCTCATCAGTCGGCAGCTGTGGCTAGGTAATTGGAGATGATATATGGTCTTATTAAGTCACTGTCAAGTCACTCTTTCCACTCAGCCCTTCAATCGACTGAGGGTGTGCTATTCAAGCTTTTAATTTGGGCTGAACACAATAACAAAATCTGAACATAAACCGAGTCTACCGGGTCTTCACCAGCGCCGAAAAGGCAAAGGGTCTGGGTAGAAAGGTGGCTGAGTGACTAGCCCTCACGCCTCATAGCAAGAAGGCCCCAGGTTTGATTTCCATACCGTTTTGGGTCTTTATGAGTGGAGTTTACATGTTCTTCCCGTATCTAGGTAGGGTTTGTTCAGGTACTATTCTTTCCTCTGTTAACCCAAAGCATAAAGAAGACTGAAACTTTCCCCTAGGTAATCTTGAGCAAGATCTTGATCTGCTGCACTGCAGTCGCCCACAAGAGCACAATCGAGTCTACAAATACAGATACATTTCTCTTCTAAACTAGGGCTTGAACTTAAACCAAAATTAATTACAAAACTAAAATGGAATTTTACAAATACAAACTTTATTTTAAGATTTGTTAGCATAAACAGGAACAAAGATGTAATAAAGACTGAGCTTAGTCAAAAACAGGCCTGAAGTGGAGTGAATCCAGGACTAATCCAGGTCTAAACCAAGGCTATATACAGCACAGGCTATATACACAGTGTGTGATCCATGGAGTTTCCATGTTCCCTGTTTAAAACCTCTGAGGGAATTGGACCATTACATCGTCTCACAGTATGCAGGGGCTCAGGGGAACGCTGCTGTCTTGAGCACTAAGCATTTGTTTCCTTGTTCTCTGTGAGGATCCCTGGGAGGACGCGTTTGTCTGATTCATTATCACTGAATTTGTCAGTTAATGAATGGTACCCATCAGTCGCATGCCACATAGTCAGCTGAAAAATGAAAAAAAATACCCCCCTTGGGTGTTCATCTAGGGGCTTCTTCCATTCTCATTAGAAGGGAATCAAAAGGAAATAGGCTTCTCACTGATCATTTAACATGTTGGCTGTGTGCTGCCTTTCGGGGGGTATCACAAGTGGCTTTCCTCCATATAGCTTGAGTGATAGACAATAAAGGAAGCAACTCAGAGCTGCTTTAGAGCCGTGTCACTGATGGAGACTTTTAAAAAGAAGTGTTTTCTTTTTTTTTCCTTGAAGAGTGTTAAAGACTAATCTGTCTTCCTGGCAAAACATTACACAGCGCCTCAGACAGGAGAGGCTACAAGGTTACTTTCATTTTGCAGAAGGATAGCGGCAACACAAAGCAACGACATGCAAGACCAAATGCTGCTCGGCTGGATACTTGCCCTGCTTTGAATGCTTTAGTAAACTGACATGCACCTTGCTGCGTGTTCACTGTTGAGCTGAATAAAGTAGCCACTGCTTGTGACAACAAGAAAATTATGTGTTCATTATGTAACATTAAGTACAATTCTTTGTGTCATTAATAAAATCTCCAATTAATGTTTACCATACGTATACTTTTGATGCTCTAGTCGCAAATATTAAAGCAAAAGGCCACCGTTTTTACATACTGAGATATGTTCTTACCTTAGCTTAGACGAGTTGATTCTTACCTGTCTGGTCTTTGTGCGTGCGCTCAGTCACGCAAATGTTGTTAGCATTTAGCCTCCCCCAGCATAGGTATAGTGCCAATCTGGGGTGAGGTTAGAAGCTACCAAGCTATCCCACGTTTTCCCTATTTAAATACAGTTACGTGAGCCTTTACACGATCCAAGTCTAGGTACAGAAAATCAAACATGTCGATTTTGTAAGTTGATAAAAAGGGGAACTATATATGTAAGGCATAATAATACCTCAGGAGCACTTCGACGTCCGCACAGAAAAGTGAGATATTACTGCACGGACGTCGAAGTGCTCCAATGTTATTACGCCTTACAATATAGACTGGGAGAGGCTAAATGCTAACAATGGGGGGGCGGGGGGCAAACCAATGCACTCTTTCTGCATCTGAATTCACTATTTACTTTTTTCGAAAGGGGATTATTAATTACAATTCTTTAAAAACAATGCTTTGTGTTTCTTATCCCACGCATAGCCAACAAACGGCCTTCTTCTCTTCAGGCTAACAACAAAATATCCTACTTTAGGCAAGAAGGATATTTTGTTGTTTGCTACATGCGGGATAAACACCCAGCCTGCATTGCTTTTAAAGATTTTAAATGAATAAGCCCCATAAAATAAATGTAAAGAGTGTTTCTTTATACTTTTCTTCAAAATGTAACGTTATAAAATGAATTGGAGACCTGGCACCAGGACCACACATAAGCACAAATACTGTCCTTCATACAGGCATAAAGAAACAAAGTACAAGTTTATTTGAAGAGCACATTGTGCACCAAGTAATTCGAAGTGCTTTAGTAAACAGAGATGAATCAAAAGAAGGCTACAAACAAGACACTTAGAAGGCAAATTATCAAATTTGAGCAAATTTTCACATGATGTCTCTAAACTTCTCTTAAACTCAGCAACATTTGCATCCTCAGTGGTAATGGGAACAACATTTTGCAACATCATCATCAGGCAAAATCACTGTCTTTAATGATAGAGAAATGTCGACTCAAGCTGTAACCTTTATCGTAGCCACCTTCTCCCCCATCCACATATTTTTGCTGCTGCTCTTCAAAACTCTGCCACATTACCTCAGCCTCCAGTTAATCTCCTTGTACTCTTCCCATCTTCTCTGCCTGCCTTGATGTCTCTTAAACGGCTCTCTCCATCCCATTCCCCTAGCCTGCTTACATCTCTCTCCGAGCACCACTGTAAACGATTACAAACGGGCAAAATAGACTGCTCCACTTGCTCACTCTGCCTCTTAAGTACAATGAAAGTCCAGCGCGTGAGCCCAAACACAAACCCTATGGAACTGGTTCCAAAAAATAAATGCAAATCTCATGGTTGCACTTCAAATTGTAATGAGAGATGCATAAGGTAACTTAGGACACAAGATGATAAACAAATAGCATTCACACTTGCTGATTGTACCGAGGTCATGTATAATTCATGAGCTTTCCTCACAGATAAACATGTCTGGCACTGATCAGAGCCATTACTGCTGCTTAAGGCCCATCATGACTGTGTGTCTGGGAGTACGGTAGCCGTGCATGTAAAGTTTTGATGTATATGAGGCTACAATGAAGCGCTGGAGAATTGACCCAGCTCCACACGCTATGAAGAGCTCTCAGCAACAAGAGAGAAAGAAAAATGTGGCACTTTTCTTATGCTCCTACAAAAATATGGTACACAGTGGGGCTGCCATAATCGATATCACCTGTGAAGGAAGGCCATAAATCTGGGCAAATGTATTTCCCACAAGGCCAATGGACGCTTTAGGTCGTGCAACAGAGCAAACACTATTAGGACTACATTTGTGTTCGGCGACTATTGCACAAACACATAACCATACGCTATTGCAGTCAAATACTGATTATGATGGGGTCGTATTACAAATGGACACAATTAAGGCAGCTTTGTGAAGCGACAGCAGAGAGATGGTGCTCGTTAGGGACGCACTGAACCGCGGTCACTTCGCGTGCACGTGCGTACAGCGCGGGCAGGTAAAAAAAATAATCATAAAAAATTCCCCTCGCACTTGCCGGACAGCCAGTACTAGCAGTGTTTCAGTTTATGCCCCTTCCTCTACCCCCTCTCGTCCTTAGCAGTGCAGACAGGCACGCGCAAGGGCGCACTCCAACACACACGGCTGCTCCGCGTAAAACACACCATCTCCAAAGTGATAGCTCGTGTACTCCCAGTTCTTCAGGGACAAGCCACTAGGCTACAAATCTGACAGCGGTAACAGGCGATCGATAGGTGTACGGTGCGATGTTAACACGGGACATAACACTGGATCAACCACATGAAACACATTGTGTGCGCAAACGAAGCGTCTCTCATCTCTCTCGCCAAATGAACATTTCAAATAGGCTAGACTGCGTCCATAGCCTACCTCCCAACATAAAGTACTAAAATTGCACTTGATTTAATATGATCTTTAATCTATGTAGTTATATTATGTATGTACTTTTAGAATTACAGTTGTCAAAATTATAGCTTTCTGTCGTTCTGACTGGTGCAAAAACGCGTAGAAGCGCGTCAAGCCATGGATTGGCATAATCACTCACATAGTGAAATCTGATAGTCTACAACTAGCTATGTCAATTCTTTACATGTGAACGGAGCCGTATTTCAAGCGACACGTGGGTCTTTAGTAAAATGTGATGGAGCGCAGTTACTGATGCCACCTCAGACAAAAAGCGAAACTAGATCTGCTTTTACTCTGACCGCTCACAAAAAGACGAGATACGGGTGAATTGCTTAAATGAGTGCGAGGACATCTAATGACCGCAGTATTTACCTTGTGGATGTCGTTCTCCAGTCGATAGTTTGGAAGAGTCTTCGTCCCGTTCTGGCCGCGAGCCGGACACAAAACTGCTTCCAAAACGGACGATGGCTGTTATCACTGCGCGTCTCTCGCGCGCGGACTCTCTCCCGCCTCTCGCTCTCTTCCTCACTCTCACGGTTCCTCCTCAGTAATACTCCTATAAATAAAAAAGAGGGGTAGGATTAGTTCGTGTTTGCTCACATCTTAAGCTATTTTACATTATAGTCTATTTCTACATATCGACTGTGTGACGTCACGTCACATCTCTATCATTAAAGGAGCGACTGCAGGCTATAAACTCATTATTTCCAGATGTTCAGATTCTGGGTCAGTTTGGTTCCTTTATGTAAACTATACATTTTGACTTGGAAACAAATAATAGCCTAGCTTAATGTCATGATAAGGTGTTTGCTATTGCACAGTTTCTCCAAAGATTCACATGGGAATTTGTCCGATAAAGCATTTTTCTCTGAGAGGTTTCTATCCAAAGACTGGATGGTTCTAGAGTTGTGAATTAAAAGCAGTAATGAAATAATGGGGCTTCTACTTGTTATTCCATATTTCCAGCTATCCAAAAGACATGTAGACTTGTACATGAGGCCGAACATGCATATTAAAGAATATCACATATCTAAAGAATATAGATAAGAATAATTTTCTTTTGGAAAAAAAGATATTCAGAACTTCTTATGCCAAGGGATATGGTGCAAGAACTTTCCCCCTACATCAATTATGCGTATTAGGTCAAGATAATTTAAAAGTAGGATTATCTTCACTGTGCATATTTTAGAAAGACAGGGGAAACAAATACCAGAACACCCACCACACACAGGTAAGTCATGCAAACTTATCAAGACCTCAATCAACAGGATTTGAACCAAAAACCTTCCTGCTGCTAATGATAATCACTTAGCCAATAGTTGAATATCACTTTAATACAGACTTGTAATTTATAGGCTAAGATTTTAATCATGTAGTCTGTGATTGTTATAAAAAGCTGTTGATTTATATTTTTGGCTTGGTTTGTTGTCAGAATCAGAATCAGACTATTTTTTTATTGCCATTGTTGGTGAACAGGTTCAACAAACTAGGATATTTCTCTTTTTTTTTCTTCTTTTTTTTTTTACTATAAAAACTTAAAAACTATAGACTACAAGGGCATGCATAAAGAAGATTGAAATAAATTATGATATAGACAACAACAATTTGGAACAGAACAACAGCGTTAGTGTATTTTCAGATGTGCAGGTGCATGTTATGTGGTATGTGTGAACATACCACATAGTGCAATAGAGCAGTCCTGTCCCACTCCACTCCCTCCCGGGAGTACCTGTCTAGATCAAACGGAGGAACCCGGCTGAACGGAGGAACCCGGCTGAACGGAGGAACCCTGCCTACTGGATTGACAACAAGGACTGGACGGTCTGTGATCTTGGCCCGTCTGCTGAGGGACTCCATCGGCCCTGGGTCTCTATAGCCTGTCCGTCCATGGGAGTGGATCTCTCCTTCTGTGGTTCTCTCCAAGGTTTCTCGTTTCTCCCACCGGGTTTTTGAGTTTTTCCTTGCCGTGTTGGAGAGTCTAAGGACAGGGGACACCCGAGCTGCTCGTCGCCGCCCACTGCTGACGCTTATTTAGACATTATGTTTGCCTGGATACTGGATTGGCCTGAACTTTACATTGTCTTATTTACTGCTCTGTTATTGCCTTAATGTTCGGTGCAGCCCTATGAGGCAACTCCTGTTGTGATATTGGGCTATACAAAACCATTGATTGATTGATTGATTGAGCAGTGATACAGAGTTATTATTAGGTCTCATTATCGTTCATGAGTCTGATGGCAGGGGGGAAAAAAACTGTTAGTCACCTAGATTCACTAATTCAGCAACAATCTTGTTTCTAGACAAGAGAAATAAAGGACACAAGCATACAGACTCTTTTCTGAGTTAGAGATTTAGCTCCACTGCTATAATGTGCAGTTGTTTGCTCTCTCTTGGTACTAAAGTAAACAAATGAATATTTAATAAAATACACACTTGGCATTTGTTGTATGTGCATTCAACATTACCGGGTTCACAGTAGATCTATTTCATGATTAATAATTAGAATTATATTCTTGTTAATCACCTCCGTCTCAGGCAGCATTTTGAAAAGCTATTCCCCTCCACTCTTAAAACACAAATTACACTGGTCATCTTAACCCCATATTCTCCAAGTAATTTCAGTAACTGGGAGTCTCCATGCTTTTAGGTTACAGTGGACTTGCAGATTGGACAGAAATCCTTCAAGAAATGAAAAGCAGGGAGGGAGAGAGACGCGTGTGTGGCCGTTTGAATAGCCAAAGAAGAGGTGTGCTTCTTTTCTACGAGAGGAACACAAGGTGAGAAAAAAGCAATGGTTATGTTTTTTTTGCCATATTTTTAAATAAACATATATGCAGATTGAAGCCCATGCTGGTTTGAGGGCTCCTTTCCTTGGCCAGAGAGTGGACACCATTGGACGGGCACAGGGTGTTGCAGCCTGCACAGTCGTCCTTGCCATACATGTGTTTGGCGAAGGAAGAGAGTTGGCCAGGCTGCACAGGCACAGGCAGACCGCGTGTATAGTACCCACAGCACCAGAAAATATGCTTTGGGCCTTTGAAAGTCAGCGTGAAAAGACAACTTGTGCCCCTAGAGCTGGAGGGGGATGAACATGTTTTGTACAAGTCAAAATTCAGTGGAGCTTCCTGGTCAGGTCTTGTAGTTGTTGTAATATATTTTGCTTTTGATTTTTACTTATTTATTTATTTTTTTCCAATATTAAACTCTTTGTGAGCCCTGTCTCTTGTGGAGGGGAGTCGAAGTTGCCTTGGCACTCACAGCTACAAAAGAAATGGCATTTTAAAAATTCAACAGCGACATACCGTTCCACAGTTTGCAGGATCTATCACAGATTTGAAGTGGGACTACTTTTCACTCATCCAAGTTTTAAAAGTGGCTGGAGTGCATTTTGTGAGCCTTGAAGGTCATGTTATGTGTTTGTGTTAAATAAAGGCATAAAACAGAGCTGCATTTTAAGCTTTGTCTCTGAAAGATTTGGTCCGCTACAAAAGGGAACAAATCCGTCAAAGAAAAGTCACAAACATTTTTTTTTTTTCTGGTGACATTTATTTTCTATATGAGACACCACCCTAGACACTATTCTCCCTCAACCCCAGGCAATAATATCCACTGTAATAATATCACATAGTTATGTTGCATAATACATACCGTGTTTACATAGTCTCATCAAACTCTGCACATGACACTGCCACATTACACAGGGGTATATTGAGGGTTAGGACCTAAGTGAATCAAACACTTTGGAGGCTGAACCCTGTTTTATTCAAATAATGTACACACAATTGGCTCTGTGCCTATGAACTTGGTGTTAATATGTCAAGAGTTAATGGTGGGGAAAAAAAGGTAACTTGCCTTTGTGTAGAGAGTACTGTGCCTTGGGCTCATTGTTCACCAACCACCTGCAACCTTGATGGGAATAAACAGAAGATGGATGAAGAAATATGACAAACGTAATTGTAAAATAGAAGGGCTACATTTTTGGACAAATAAGAATTTGCAATTGCAAGAATTACAATGCAAAAAAATAAAAAAATAATTCTGGCTGTGCAAATCTTGAGCATGTGGAGTTTACATTAACATTTGAGAGAAGACTGAAAGATCCATTGTTTTTGCAACCTTATTGATTTTCTAAATGCATTTCACAAATTGTTATTTCTTTTTGGTTGTGATTAATCCTAGAGCTCTTTGACACAGTAAAACAGGGTTCAATAATTGAATGAGATGACCTTTTAGTTGGAGGGTATACACCAAAGAGCATTGGGCTTTACATAGTGAGGGGGGTCGCAAGGCACGGAGGCGGGGCTCACACATTTCAATATAAAATTAACGATAGCATTACACTGTATTCATTATGAGTTTGGAACAAGACTTGTGAGTGGGTGGGATTTGTTTTATATTCTGCAAAGCACTTTGTATTCGAATTGTGTATGAAAAGCGCTAAAGTTTTCATTCATTCATTCATTGAAAATAAATGTTAATATTTCCTGCCTGAAATTATGAGAAAAGGGAATTCCTTTCCTGAAACGTTGGTGACCCCTGAATTACACTATTTATTTTGTCCTTAGGGACCACCATGAAAACCAAACAAACAACACTAATGATCGACAGAGAAAAACATCTACCTATGCGTAAGCTGAAGTGAGCACTAAAAAAAAATCTCTGTATACTGTATATCTCTCTGTATACTGTCTATCTCAGCTACTGTATATCTGCCATAGGCTCTACTTGAACACACGGTATATGGCAAGTGACTGGGCCAACTTTACTCATGTGTCACAGAGACGGAGATGCAGGTGGGCTTCATAGACGAACAGATCGACCGATAAGTGTGTTTACTGCATCTGGGGAAAACGCGCAGATTTGGCTTCCAGGAGCGATGGACATGAGGAGAAGAGGCAGACAGAGTGGCAGGCAGCCCGAGGATAGCAGACGGCTGGACAGATGCACGCCGCTCCTCAGCATCAACGCCCACAAATGACGTCCCGCGATATTGTCAAGGGAAAGGTGGCCGGTAACAAGCTGCTTTTGCCCCGGAACACGCATCTTTGTAGCAGCACCGGTTTATGTCAAAGATTTGTGATACAGTGATATGATGCTTCTTTTTAAGGTTGGTTTGAGTAGAACATTATTTTGCACAAAAAAAAGATTAACAGTAGAAGAAAAAAATTAATGAATCCACTGTGTAAGTGAATTCAGTAAAGATTCTCAACATTTATAAGGTACCATGAACGGTGGCAAATAGTCATAGTTAATATTAGTAGTTGAATTATAGGCAGAGGACAATGGACTCTCAAATATGACGTCACAAATTTCAGTTTTGCCCAAAACCAACTGTCCTTAGTGTGAGCGAGAAATAGGAATGGTAGTCATGATCCCCACCTCTCAGGGGGGAGCGATGACGGAACAAGGTCAGTGTTCTTTGCAAAAGGTTCATACTGACTTCTTGGTCTTAACTATTAAGGATTGTTCTTTTAGTGAGACAGAAGGCTTGTTTACCTGCTTTACTAGTTTCGATCTACTACTGACTGGTAAATCCATGTGAGCAGCCTACGACACGTCACTTTCGCCACCAATGTGACGCTTCTGAGGAAGATCACAGGAAGGGATCAAAACAAGTAAAGCAGGTAAACAAACCTTCTGTCATACTAAAAGAACAATCGTTAATAAGGCCAATGTTTCTGAAGTTTTACACATAATGACACACACAAAAAATCTATAATCTGTGACTTTTGTTCTGGGTTATTTTTTTTATTTTATTTTTTTATCAAACCAATGCCACAAATCCCATTTTCATGTTGCTACTTTGTCTGAACTTGTACTTGTACTTGTTTTCTCCCTGGATGTAAACAAAGACAGTCTTGCAAGAACATAAAACTTCAGAGTGCCGATTCGCTGCCCTTCACTGATCTTGGTACAGAGAGCTCTACATAGTGAGCCGTGACAGACAGATGCCCTTCACTCTGCAGGTAGTAGAATCAGACGGCTCCTCTCTCCCCTCTCCACCTGATCCACGCTGTCACCGAGCCAGACACAACCTGATGTCTGTTCCCTCCGGCGCCGTCATCTTCTCCATCATGTCTCCTTTTCCTCTTCCCCACCACTGTTTTCCCTTCCTTTTTCAATTTAAATGTGGCATTTACCATTTCAAGTGCACCCCTCACAAATAACAAAAGGACAGCCGGCGCGCGGAGAATTGTATTTTTCTGTGTGTTGATGGCCAGGCTCCAGGTATGAATATGACAGGGGCTCGCTGCCAGGGACAGGGCGCGCCAGCCATTGTCAGAATGCAAATGACCGTATACCAGTGCATTGTTATTTGGCGTCGCTCGCCTCTGTCACTCATCCAGCTGCCAGTGATTGCTTAAGGCGTTAAATGAAAGCAGAGATATGGATTAAGGGAAGAAAAGGGAAAAAGAATTGAAGGTTGTGGCATTTTAGAACAGGACAAATGCTCTCACACCAGTCGGGGAGACACGTGCTAATAGGGTGACAGCACAGGCGTAATATCTACTGCTGGATTATGTTCCAGAATCCAATCATTTACGCATATGCTTTCAAAGTAACATTACTCTTACTTGAGTAACTACAGTATAGGCTATTATTGTTATTCCACAATTAATAATGAATTTGAATTTCTACTAATGATATGATAATAAGGATTTATCTCTAGTAATGTGACTTCTTCTTACACATTTCGTCCCTGTGCTCAGTGCAGTTTCTTTATATCCTGTTGTAGCCGTCCAGCTGGTCACGTTGTGTGCAGTGGGTCTGGGATGTCCAACTGGCGTTACATTCTCCTGCATGAGCATGTTCCAAATCCTGCGCAAAAATAGAAATGTGTGTTAGCTCCAGCTGATTTAATCTCATACAAGACTTTCTGTAAAAACTGCTGAGCTGGCCAGAGAACAAAGAAAGTGTGTTGCTTAATGTCAAGTGATTTACTAAATAAAAGATGAATCCAATAATATGAAATGTATTAAAAGAGGAAATGAATGATCTTGTATCACCTGTTTACGAATAATGGCTTACATTTTTATTGTGCTTTACAAGTTTGAGGCGCTGAGTGCTGCACAGTAGTCATTCCTATTGTAGCCACAGCTGCCCTGGAGTATGCAAGTCTTTGATCCCACCACAGTGGTTTAGACAGGTTAATTACTGCATACTTGATGCCTTGAGTGGATAGTATTTTAAATGTACAGAAATTCTGACGCGACTAAGTGTTAAATGTGGCTGCATGTGGAGGAGAGTGCTCCAAAACTGTGGAGTGTCAAAAAGCTTTTTTCCACAAATCACTTTCTCAAAGGCATCTTATGAAACAGTCCACTTTTTACATCATCCACATTTTTACAAGAACCAGTGGACTGGGAATCCTGAATAAAAATGCTCTGCTCCGACTTACAAAAACACTTCCATTTTGTGAAAGTATTCAATAAAAAGAGGGATGTGTGCCAAGTTAGCTTTAAATGCATTTATCAACCAATTCCATTTCTCACTTGAAAATGTATAATATGAAATGTGAAATAATTATACGGGTTAGTCAGTGAATGTAAGTACACAAACTGGAAGTTCATTAGTTGGAGAGGCACTATATTACATTACTACATCAGTGATTCTCAGCTGGTGAAGCCATGACCCAAATACTAATTTCAACTGAAGATATAATGTATATTTTTAATAACAAGTTGGTCCTATCTTAGTATATTTAATATCAAAACACAATATTTGTTCAGTATGTTTCAATGGTTAAAAACAACTTGAACTGAGGTTGCTGCAGTTCAGAGGTGAACGCTCTATTCATTTTGTCACGAAGCTGCTAATAAAATTACCACTTATTTTTGTTAGGAGCTTACACAGTGGATATGGCAGGGACGTCTGAAGCTTTGATTGTACTGTTCAAGCCTAAGCGCATTAGGAAAACAGTAATCAGCAATATTTTAGTTTGTTTTTCAGAGAAGTAATCATACGTTTTTGTTGGTAAAATAATAGGCTTATATCATTAGATTTTCTCTGGATATTGACACCAAAACCTTTACCATTCAATGTTATCTCTAATGAATAGCTGAATAAAAACAATGCTAATGTGCCTCCTGACTTATTCATAAATACAGTGTCAAGTTCAATTCAGCTCCAGTCAGCATTGCAGATATGAGTGAATGCCAAAAGCAATCAAAGTGTTCAGGGTCACTTCCAAAATCGCAAATAAGCTGTTTATAATTTTTCCTGTAGCCTGTGAAAATTGACTTCAAAAGCTGTATAGCTGAGTGAAAGATGATAGCGTTGTGAGAACAGTATAACTATGATTGGCATGATCACTTGTTTTCGCTCGGTGTCACGGGCGATTTCATTTGGCTTCTGCTTCTGGCATTTGGGTTACTAATCTCAGGTAATGAGTAATTAAAAAATCAACAAGAGAATAAATGGTATTATGAACAGAACAAACCAGCATTTTGATCATTTCAGTCCTCGCAAAAATCATAATATAAAGACGAAAGGTGAATTAAATGACATTTTTAAACTGATACCAATACTGTATATAACAGAGCTACTAATGCTACTATAAGTGACAGCCCTACTATACTACTCTCATAAGCGTTCAGACTCAGCATTCAGAAATTTAAAAATAAATTCTTAAGAAAATACACAAGCCTTCACAGAGTCAGTAAAATGTATCGCCATGTATTTCATATTGTTAATGCAATCTTCCGCCAGGGTCTGAGCCCCAATACCGATTTATGTACAATAAAACTTCCTAACACCACTCTTTTTCTTTGAGTCTTTTCAGGTTGAGTTGTTAGTTGTGGTCCAAACTCATTAGAAACTTTACTGACAAATTTATAATATCCCAATTCTTCATAAGGATGATTTTACAAGCACGTTTATAGCCTCTCGGTTCACATAATAATAATAAGGGGTTGTAATCAGATGCACAGCGCACAAAAGTCTTTTCACAAATGTATGTTTTTACACTATATTGAAAGACAAAACAAATTTCAATCCATCCATCCATCCATCCATTTTCTTCCGCTTTATCCGGGGCCGGGTCGCGGGGGCAGCAGTCTCAGCAGAGATACCCAGACTTCCCGATCCACGCACACCTCTTCCAGCTGTTCTGGGGGGACCCCGAGGCGACACCAGGCCAGCACGGAGACATAGTCCCACCAGCGTGTCCTGGGCCTTCCACGAGGCCTCCTCCCAAATTTCAATCTATACTAGGAAAAAATGGGTATACTGTATGACCTAGAGCAGTGTTTTTCAACCTTTTTTGAGCCAAGGCACATTTTTTTCATTGAAAAAATCACGAGGCACACCATGCACCAGCAGAAAATGTAAAAAAATGTATATTCACAAAGTGCATCCATGCATCACTAACTCTCTTGTCTCAAAGAAATGAGCTACCTGCGGGCACTTTCTGATATGGAAGAGTTTAATATGGTGACTCTGCCGATCAGCACAGAGACTTGACAGTGGCACATTTGCAGATAATTATTGATTTGTTTAAAAAAAAATATTGTTTAGACCCACTAGGTGAAATTGGATAATTTCCCAAGGCACACCAGACAATATCTCACGGCACACTAGAGTGCCCCGGCACAGTGGTTGAAAAACACTGACCTAGAGAATTTAGCAGATCTCTTGCAAATAAACCATTATATTGTAAGTAAGTAAAGTTTATTTCTTAAGCGCGTTTCACAGATAAAATCACAAAGTGCTGTATACTGAGATCAGGGCAAATGTGAAACCACCTGACGTAAACACCACTAATGTTATTTCTACCGATTGCTCTTGGACTGTGTTTTCCACTGTGACATTAGAGGATGTTATGATGTTACTGAAAAAAATGAAACCTTCTTCCTGTCCGTTTGATATCATACCCACAACTTTATTGTATAAGGTCATTGACATTGTTGCCCCTCATGTTGTTGAATTGACTAATGGTTCTCTTATGTCTGGGTCTGTTCCAAACTTTTTTAAACAGGCAGCGATAAGTCCCATCCTAAAAAAGCCCAACTTGGACCCAGCTGAGCCTGGCAATTATAGGCCCATATCGAAATTACCCTTTCTCTCCAAAGTTGTGGAAAAGGTGGTAGTAGAACAGCTGTCTGCTTTTCACCATAATGATGAAATGTTTGATAAATTTCAATCGGGCTTTCGTAAGATGCACTCTACTGAGACTGCCCTTCTAAAAGTGTCCAGTGACATCCGAATGGCTGCTGACTCTGGTCAGTTTTCTGTATTGATCCTGCTTGATCTGTCTGCAGCTTTTGATACTGTAGATCATAAATTACTGCTACAGAGACTTAATACTGACTTTGGTATTTCCGGAACTGTCCTTAAATGGTTATCGTCCTACTTGACCAACAGAATATTCTCTGTGTGTATAAATAACATTATGGGTTCCTCAGGGATCCGTCTTGGGGCCCATTTTGTTTTTGTTGTACATCAGCCCTCTTGGAAAAACCATTAGCCGTTTTAAAAATGTTTCTTACCATCTCTATGCTGATGATATTCAACTGTACCTTTCGTTTAAGGAGTCAGAGATGCACAGACTGTCAGAGTTAATGGATTGTCTTTCAAGTGTAAAGTCGTGGCTTTGTGAAAACTGCCTTCAGTTGAATTCTAAAAAGACTGAGACTTTGATAATTGTTCCTGAGCAAAAAATCCCCTCAATTGTAAACCACCTTGGTTCTCTGGGCTCCTCGGTTCAGTCGAGCATCAGAAATCTTGGTGTTTGGTTTAGCCAGTCTCTGTCTCTTGACATCCACTCGAGACACTTGGCCAAAAACTGAGAAACATGGCCAAGTTTAGGCCAATTTTATCCAACTCTCATCTAGAATTGGTGATTCATACTTTTATCTCGTCTCGTTTAGATTATTGTAACTCCCTTTTTACTTGTTTTAACAAATACGCGTTGAATCGTCTTCAAATGGTTCAAAATGCTGCAGCGCGGCTTTTAACCGGCTCTAGCAGACAATTTTAGTTTTGACTTTTAGAGCGTTGCATGGTCAGGCTCCTAAATACGTGTCCGACCTGCTGTGCCCTTACTCCTCCGGTCGTACCCTTAGGTCCTCGGGCCAGAACCTCCACACTTTCCCAAGGACCCACTTTAAAACCAGAGGAGACCTGTCCTTTGAAGCTGTTGCTCCTAAACTGTGGAATGACCTTCCTCTGTCGCTACGTGTGACCGACACTGTCGATTCCTTTAAACAGCTGAAGACATGGCTGTTTGGACGAGCTTTTAGTTGAAAAGGCTGTGATTGTTTTAATTAATTAGTTTTAATAAATTTCATATAATCTGTTATTTTGTGCCCTTGTGAAGCACTTTGTGATTTTATCTGTGCTATATAAATAAAATGTCTTCTTCTTCTTCTTCTTCTACAAGAGAATAGGTAAATACAAACAAGATAAAAAATGTATATGTAAAATTAAAGTGACACAAGTGAAAACCCATTACCAAAAGCTTTCTTAAATAAACATGTCTTTAGATCCTTTTTAAAAGAGTCAACAGAATCGGCCAGACGCAGAGACAGGGGCAGGGCGTTCCACAGTCCGGGGGCAACAGACTGAAGAGACAGGTCCCCTCGGGTCCTATAATGAGTCTTGGGGACTACAAACAGGTTCTGGTCACAGGACAGAAGAGTGCGGCTGGACAGCAAGTTTCATTGGGATAACTACTTAGAGAACATTCAAAACTGACCTGAAAGCTACACGAAACGACGCGTCTGTACCTCAAAAAGTATCAATAGTTAAGTTAATTAATAGCCAATTATTTTCCTTGGCTGTCTTCAAACGCATGCTCATACTACAGCTGAGGGGGAAGTGACAGAACTGTAAAAAATAGCCATTATAAGAGGTATGAAAGCTAACCTCCTGTAACTTATCACGAGTAATATTGTAACTACGATCACTACATACGTATCCTACTACTTACAACGATGTTACTTGCCCTTGATATGATACCAGATGAAGGACACATAGTTCTATAATTGTAGTGTAGTGGTGCAGGAAACGCTTGCTCAGGACCGCCTGAATGTGACAGGAACATCTGTTTACACCAAAATTTACTGACCTCTTTTTGTCTTAGACGCGGGCAACACAGATGTAGTTTTTAGCCGACTTTGCTTCGCACTCCCACAACAAGAGCCAGAAATTCACCTCAAACTTCTGCAGAAACACAAGCATCAATTGTGACTGTTCATGTGAGAATATGTGAATTTTTTTTTTTTTTTTTTAAGGAACATTAGCAAAGCTTAATCATTGTGTCCTACAATAATAAGCGGTGTCTTGAAGAAAAGGGCTACACTATGTTGTTTGCCTTTGCCTGTTGTTACCTGAACAACCCATCCTCTATTGGGATGTACTCGCTACTCTTGTCAATTAATGAATGGCTACAGGTATTATCATTATATCTTGGTAAATACAACAGAGCCAAAGCAGCAGCAACAGCAATTAAAATAACAAGCTACAATCTTTATGCTACTGGAAGCCAGTGCAGACACCCGAGCACTGGACTAATGGTCATAGTTCCTGGTTCTGGTCAGGACTCGAACAGCAGTGTTCTTCATACTGCAGATATCTTACAGCTTATTTAGAGAGGCCAGTGAGCAGGCCGCTACAATAGTATATAGCCTTGCTGGAGACAAACACATGGATTAGTCTCTCTAAAGGCCCTTTCACACCAACAAAATTGCAAATCGCCAGTTGGGAGTGGTCGGGTAGGTTTTGGGCGAAGTCGGGTCGCATGTGTTTGGGTGTAGTCGCGGTCTGTGGAGATCGGTGAAGCCAGTTTTGGCCGATTGCAAATTGGTGTCTCCCTATCGCCGCACTAGGAGCACTGTGGTGAGCCTAGTGATACTGAATGGCCAGCGAATCAGCTGGATATTAGTTAGAGTGTGTGTGTGCGTGTGCGTGTGCGTTATTAGCACTCGCTCGCACTCATTTTGCCCTACACTGCTTTATCAAGTAGCTGGAAAAATATACAAACCACACAGCATTTGAATGGGGACCAAGGCATTTTGTTTTACAATTTATGACTAATCGTACTCTACAAACATTATGCGCGCACTTCAGTGTAGATGTTGCTCTGAGCAGGTGAGACGGGGGCAGACCCAGGCCCGGATCTACGGGGGTGCAAAAGGGTGCATTGCAATCTCATTTTAAAATGTTTTAGTGGCATCACAATGTATTTTAATGGGGAGAATCTCTCCCCCCAAACAGCGGCAGTGTGTCGGGTTGGTGCGAATCCTCCTCAAGACTGGTTTAGATATTATACCTTTGATTTTGGCAATGTTTTAGGAGGTAAAAAGCTGCTATGTTAAAGATTCAATGAAGCTGTTAAAGTTCCGGTCTGAGTCCATGATTACTCTGAGATTTCTAACCTGTTTTTTGTTTTTCTTTAGAGAGAGAGACTTAAGATGACTGATAACACTTCCTCAGGATGGAGCCATCCTTGAATCCAAGGAATAGGCAAAACAATTAAAATGTATTTGAAGTAACCATACATAATACGTCAAAGACATCCCATCTCTAACCAGCCTTGATTTTGTTAAAGCAGCAAACTTTTTATTATGAACCTTAAATGATCTATCTTATTCCAGCTCTATTTACATGACTAACAACTTTGACTAAATGCTGTGATTATAGTGATGCAGTTACTCATGTGAAAGTAATTTGTGCTGAACCGTTTAACTATTTTATGAGTAGAAGTGAAAATATGTTATTGCAACTTGGTGTGTTCAGTCAGGGGAATAACAAAACTTTTTTTTTTTTTTTATCCTAACCAGATTCTCTCTGGCTTCACCTCTGTCAAGTGGAATCTATTTAATGTCAGTATTTAGTCTTTGCTGCTCCTCATGCAAATACAAATAATAAATCATTTTAGATGTTGTTTTGGTTACCACGTAGGGCTGGGCGATATATCGATATTTAAGATATATCGATATATTTAAAAAAGAGATATGGAATTAGACCATATCGTATATATCGATATAGTCCAAATTTGCGCTGTAATACTTGCTTCAGGCAAGCCGCTGAGCGGAGCTCTGCACTGCTCCCAGCGCCCCCGCCCCTCGTCCAGGGGAGAGGGGGAGAGGGGAGGGGGGCAACCGGCACTCTTCAACAAACATGAAGAAAGCAACAAAGTCTGCGGAGCGTGCGGAGGAGAACCCCTGAGTTGGTAAAACAAAAACCAGTGGCTCAATCATTTGGAGATGGTTATAGAAGTGAATGTAGCGGCGAGATATGGTGGCGACGTGCGCTGCGCCATGTGCTTGTGTTTACTTCTCAGTCTAATTATGGTTTGTGTAGATCGTGGATGTACTGTGAAAATATCAGCGTTTGTAATGCTGCCACCGCGAAGGACTACTGCTTTTTCCCCGTTAGCATTGCGTTAGCCGCAACGCTAATCACTCCATTCCCTCGCTGAGCTCTGATGATGAGCAGAGATGGTGAGCCTGTGCTGCTTGTAAAGAGTAAAGAGTCGTTTGTGGCTCAGTTTAGGAGCTTATGTTTGGGAATGCTTTGGATAAAGATAAGAACTTATCTCAAAACCACTGACTAAAACACAGTTAAATCAAGAGCAGATCAAGAAATTATTTGGGCTATTTATTTATTATATTTCATGATTATTAAGGACTAAAAAGTAAGTAATACTTTAATAAGTCATATTTCATTGTCTCAGTTTAGGCTTTAGTTTAGTTATATGCAACATAAAGTTATTAACAGCAAATGGGGTAGAAGAAAAATAAATAAATAAAATAAAAATCGCAATATTAAATATTAAAACACTCCTATTTAGCAGTGACTTTGACTTAACATTTCATTTCACAGCTCTCACTTTGTGGAAAAAATATCGGGATATATATCGTATATCGATATTCAACCTAAATATATCGGGATATGACTTTTGGTCCATATCGCCCAGCCCTATTACCACGCATGTTAGGATTTTTAATAACCCGGGAGCTTGTGCAGCACTGTTCTGAGAAGTGATTGATAGACTTCTGTTTGCACACTGTTGACTGTGCAGAGCAGTGCGAAAAGTATTAATGCAGTTAATGTGCCATCATCCATTTGGAGATTGAAAAAAAAAAAACATGATACATTTTCCCCATTTTAAGCACCTTTAAATCTGGAAAACAATCAATTACATGGAAAATAAATTATGTGCAGATAAATTACTTGATGAGAACGCGCTGTGTCAGTGAACATAATAAATTGCAGTATGTATACAGGACAGCGTGTATATGCACATTGTGGGCTGTGTCTCCAGATGCTCGGTGCCTACCAGCTGCCTCTCCAGTGCAAAGTAACCAAACAGAAGCCTAACCAAGCCTAAAAGGAGAATCTGTTTACAGGCGCAGCGTCAGCCGAGCAGTGAAATCAGGTACAAGGCGGCCCCCAGCTAAATCCGCCTCGTTTATGCATCTGCAGCAAACACAGGCGTTTCCAGCGCCTACAGGCTGTAAGGGAATCTGTGCCCCATCCTGTAAGTTCTGAGGCAGCCTTAATATCACATTCAATCTGTAAAAAATATAGTAAAGCGGTTGATAGAAGGAAGAGCATGCAATTACAAAAGGCTACAAATGAAGATTTTGTGCTCGTCCCAAGGCTGGATAAATGGGGAGGATCATTTTATGTACAATTATTAGGCTAATAACTGCATTCTTAGAGTTAGGTAGTTGCATAAACTGAAAAGAAAGAAAATTAAGGAGTGTATGTCTATAAATCAATCAATCAATATATCAATGATAATGTACTTATGAACCGCTTCTTCCACAAAATGTAACACAAAGTGACTTACAGTTTAAAATCACCCCAATCCCCAAATACACCCCCTCAGGGCGCCCAGAGGGTGTGTGTTTAAAATCACCCCAATCCCCAAATACACCCCTCAGGGCGCCCAGAGGGGGTGTAGGAGAGACACCTGACCTCCATCTAGGCACCCACAAGACAGCACCCACACAGCCATGGTCAATCACCATTCCCGAGGCAGAGGGGCCCCGCAGAGGAGACACTGGGAGATCCTAAAAAATATAATAGAGAAAAGGAAATAATGCAAAGGCTACAAACCAAACCAATAAAAATTGTCGATCAAAAAATGTAAAATAGAAGAAAGTAGAAGGAAAAAAATATTAATAAATAACACTAATAATACAAAATAACAATAATACTAATACAAATAAATAGAATTAAAACAGGCCACAAAGGTTCATAATGTAAAAGCAGTTCTGAAAGATAGGAAGGCCCGAGATTCATTAAGACGGTTAAAAACCATTAAAAGAACCTGAAACTTGATCCTGAAAACTGGCAATGGGGTGATTTTAAAACCGGTGTAATGTAGGCCCGCCTCCTGGTCTTCGTCCGGACACATGCTACAGAATGATGTAAAGGTTGTGAACCTGAGATACTCTTTTCTAGTAGACAAGACTAAGTAAAGGTCAAATACTTCCTTTTGACTACTATTTCTGTTACTTCACTTTATGTATCAGCTTGTGGAAATTCTATTTGAAATGTATGTTTGAGCTTGTACATGTATTTGCAGATAGAAAAAAAGTAATCCTTGAAGCTTTTCAAGTATGGATTCAAGGATCCCCTCCTTGCATTGTGCACCAAAGTTTAAACTGAAATGTTTTCCACACAAAAGAACCAGAAACCAGAATGTTAAAAGATAGAGGTTCTGATCATTCATATAATGTGGGCTGATAAATAAGATTCACACCAAGTGTTTCAGAAGAATATTTCCTGCCTGTCCTTGTGTTTAATAATCTAAGAGAATTCAAAGGAATACCTCTTATAAGGCATGTGCAAATTCCCAACATGTTCACTTTCTTAGTAATGTCTTTGAAGGCCAGCTGTCAAGCCTCCTCCAGCAGCTCTGAGTCTGTAGGAAAGGACTGGCCACAATGACTTTCAGCACCATGGACAGTTCCTACTTACAACTCCATTCACAGCTCCTGCTTTCAGAACCATGGACAGCTCCTCCTATTACTCACTCCTCCCCGTTTACCATAATGACCACGTTCGAGGGGGAAATCATGGCGGATTTACAGACTCCTCCACCCCTGCTCTGATGAAGCATGTTCCTAAATAGGGCATAAGGGCGGGATCTTCACTGTAGACGTTTTCTTTCACTTTCAATTATTGTTTTCACATTGAAATAAAACATTTTAGACAAACATTTGTATTTGTTTTAAGAGGTTTATAAGTCAATAAATCAGAAATAAAAAAAATCATTAAAAAAAAGGAGTTCAAAATGTTGTTAAGTCCTAGACTGGCAAATTTGTTGTCTGAAGGTGCAACTTTAAATGCAGACGCCTACGCCTCAAAGTTACCAAAATTTAGTTTTGCCGGCAGTGTCTCCCTGAAATGAAGAAAAGAGTAGTATATTTAACTTAGGGAAGAAAAACGAGTGAGTACCTCTTCTATCCATTATAGATGAACCCAGCACTCTAAATATCAAACTGAATTTGGGAGCATTGCCTGGCTGCCTATGTATTCTTAATAACGAAAAGTGTCAGTTCTCAAAAGTATATCCAAGGTGTAAATATGTGTGATCTGAATGTGTCTGTGTGTGGCGGTATCTTTCATCTTCAAAAAAAGTCCAGGTTCAATGTCAAGTTGCCAGCTGATGGCAGGCTTTTTCTACATTCCCCAAAGTATAAGGCATCAGCTGAGGCCCTCAAGGTAACGACAGCTCCTGAATACCAAAACTGCCCCAGTGCTCCACCCAGAATAACGATCACATACGCTGCCCCAAAGACACCAGAGCTTTTTACTTATATATTATATTGTTAGCACCTGAGGTAGAAAGTACTGGAATTGTGTACACCGGTGATTTTCAAACTTGCCAATAAAATACTATTAATAATTGTTTTTAGATGAACCATCACTAAGCACAGAGAAAATTAAATTGCCATACAACTGCTTTAAACATTGATTAACATGGAATACAATTTACTCTTTTGTACGCAGTGAATACATCATGTCTTAACTTCTTTCTTTCTTTTTCAGCTAAAAACACACATTACCTCAAAAGCAATATAATTTTGGAATGAATTTTCTGTCTTTGTAAATCTCTCCTGTAGATCTATAAATGATTAAGGAACACTGAACTTAACCATGACTGTCTACAAACACTTAATGATACTGTTTACAGATACAGGGGATCAGCAGGTGCAGAGCCTGTGGACAATATTTCAAAGACTTGTCCAAAAGAAGGAAAGTTAAAAGCAAAAGTTAATACTGTGTTTAAAGAAAAGTATTACAACTTTCTCTCACTCAACTTACAAGTAATCTAAACATACGTTTATAGCATTTTCCAGGCTATACACTACTAATGAAATAATAAACAATTTACAAATAAATAATTTACAAAAAATTTCAACTTTTTTAATTACTGATGTGACCACTGTTGATAATCTATACCAGTAGTTCTCAACTGGTGGTTCGGGACCCAAAAGTGGGACCATTTTAAGTGGGTCCCAAGCCTTTCCCTAAAAAATCACTGCCAATGTCTCATCACTCCAATTACTAAAACAAACTGTGAGAAAATACTGTATTTTGATATATATGACAACAGGGTCAAAATAGAATATTGTACCATGGACTGAGAGGAGGTGTCCCATGTCTCTGTAGCCTACCCATTGATTGGTTTGTGTGTCCTCATCACGCATCAATAAATAACATCATTAAACCAGCAATCAATAAAGCCAAATGTATGCAATGACATGGACCACACAAAAAGATACTGTTCATGCATTTAACTATATCAACAGTGAAATGACGACGAAAAATAAACACACAACACATCACATTGGGTTACCATCATCAATTCGAGCTGAGCAAAGTTTGTTTCAAGGAGGAAAAATGCCTATTTAAAGAGTCAGCAAAAGGTTAGTCAACAAACCTTGCAAAGGTTTGGAAAATGTTGGAAACCTTTTTTCGTCCCCTCAAATGACACGGTTACTCAGAACCGTTGCGCTTTTGCTAAACAAAACTCAGAGAGGAACAAGGAGGCACCTTTGGGGGCTGAAACGTTTTTCCAAAAGCCCCAGATCTTTTTGATTATGAAAACTAATTTACAGCGTTAGATGATTTAAATCATTTTGTGTTTCATAATACAAGATACTTATGTAGCAAAGGCAAAGATTATTCTGAATTAATTTTATAAAAAGTAGATTGGCCTATATATGAGATATCTTATGTCCCTGTGTGCTGGTAAGGTATAATTCTCCTCAAATAGGATCACTTGTTACATCTAGTTAAATACTGTACTTGATAAAAGCCATTTCACTTAAGACTTACATAAAGAGGAATTTGGCAGCATTTGTATCATTAAGAATTTTCCGCTATAGTTATTTGAATAGGCTACATAAATAGTACAAGTTGCATAATGTTACTTTCATTTATAGTCATGCATAATGTATAAAATAGGCCTTTGATGCCCGTGCTTCCTATGGTGCCTTTATTTTAGTCTCTGGCTGCCCTTCAAAGAGATGGCAGTCCATAGCCATTAAAAAAAACAAATTTGAAATAAATATTGATCAATTTAATGATTTTTCATCGTGATTCACTTTACCAATGTTTACAATAATTTGGAAAAATATAATTAAAAAGATTACTGTGTCACATTCGGGGACTAGAGACCGCCATTCCGGCATGTACGGACACAAGTTAGTATCAAAAATGTGGTACTATTATATGTATTTTTTAAAAGATCAATGATGGCGAAGGTTGTTCGGCGTCACGTGATAATCGCAACTTTCATCAAACACGTGGTTTCATTTAACCGATAGGCTACGCCCCCCAACCATAACGCCAAATGTGAAGCACAATCTACGTACCTTCTTAATTAACAATGATGAAGCGAAAATTAAATAACACTGTCAAACTAATGACGAGTTTTTAATTTTCGTTATCACTGTAGGCCAGTGTGCGTCTCAATGAATTATCCTAAGTGCAACATTAAACCTCAAACTATAGTTCCTACCACAGAATTTATAACAAAAGGTAGACCAAAACAACATAGCCTATACATCAATTACAGTTCTTGCTGTGTCTAAACACTATTCCTATTATTAATTGAATAATCCGAATCATAAATCCCACTTAATTCAAAAGTAGGACTGGGAATGTCAGAATTATATATTCCTTTGAGCTGAGATGAAGGGAAATAATTTGCAACAAAAAGAAAAGCCAAATGAGTGATAATCAGAGTAATGATTGTAATCACCAGGCAGCCAAGCAGTGCAAAAATAATGTTTGCGCCAATTATATGCCGTTTAATTCTTTCCAACCTGCATGTGCACAGAGCAGCGCTGGCACCAGCTAACAATGATAAATCACCCATACCTGCGTGCATATTAACAACAATTACCGCAAAAGCACATTTGATGAAGGAGTTGGGTGTGAGTGAAATGCAAAAAATGTGAATTTGAATCTCAATCTCAGAGGGAGTCCTTTTATGTTCTCGGCAGGCGACTGTTTCAGGGGAGACACGAGGAAATTTACAAGGTGGGGCCCGGGCTTTCTGCCATCCACAATAAATTGGTCCTATTTTCTGACATCCAAGCGCTTTAAAGGGATGGTTTCTTTGATCTTGTCAAGACTTTTTTTCCCTGTTGTTGTTCTTTCGTTTTACGTCATCACAATTTATTTATTTTTTTTATTTTATTTTTTTTGGCCCGCCCGTCTCATCTTCCCTGTCTTTTCAAACCACCTGTCTCACTTGTCACTTCACTGTGTTTTATTTTATTTTGTTCAAACATTCTTCAAGTTTTAGCTCCCCTCTTATGTGGCTTCTTTCAGCATCAATGTCATCATCCGGAACATATTTGTCACGACTAAGCTCACATCTGAGGGCTCATCACATCTTTTTGGATCTTAATTTGTCAGCTTTGAAAATCGGAACTTGACATGAGTTTGGTTTTATTGGATTCGTTTTTTTGTTTTTTTGTTTTTATCATGAAAGCAACATTGCGCCATAGTTGTGTGTCTGTGGAGGTTCCAGAGATTGAGACAAGAGGAAACAAATGTGGAAATAAGTATGATTATATCCAGGGCACTTGTGTTGGCTTTCCAAGAGTTCCTAAATGTGAAGAGTGGAAATATATTCATAACATAACTCGTAATTAAAAAGCACACACTTGAAAGACCATAACTCAAGGCGAGACAACAATGTAACAGTTACTCTTGCTCCCTAGAGATTATTCACTAAGGTTGTACTAACGTTATGTCCATAAACTTGAAAATCATACCGTCATATCCATAGTTGTACTCATGTCGTTGGGATGACATTGGCTAAGATATTGAGATGTAGAGCGGGTTGTCTTATAACTTGAAGGCTTGTGAACACTGTCACTGTCTTTGTGTCCTTGGGCAAAACACTTCACACACCTTGCCTTCAGTATCTGTGTACACTGGAATGGGTGAGTGGTTCCTTGATGCAAAAGCTCATTGAGTGCCTAATGTAGGTGGAAAAAGTGCAGTATAGATTGAGATCATTCTTTCAAAGCTGGTTAGTTTGAAAATCATATTTGGTAGGATACTTTATCAATAATGACCATGCTAAGGCAACGTTTAACATTAAGAGGGATCCTTTTATCTATCTGTTCATCTATCATATCAAATATGTATGTTATTGTTTAAGTTATATAACTAAACTTGCCTTCCTCTAGAAGAAAAAGTTCTGTTCTGTTGACTGACTTCATTTTTATTCACTGCTGATACTTCAGAGTTTGTCAAGTTAAGGTTTGGATTGAGGATGTATACAGCTTACATTTAATTCCATAAAGTAAACAAGCCAGCATAATAATGGCAATAAAAAAATGCATAAAAAACATTCAGTGAGTGAGTTTATGTGTGCGCATGTTCAACATCAGTAAAACATTTTAAGTGGTTGTTTTTGAGCAATACGATTAGGGCTAAACTCTGGATAATGTTGAATCTCTGATCCGCACAAGACCCACCCAAGACCCACTCACTGCGAGTGTATGTGTGAATGTAGGTTAAATGCGGTCAGCAGCATGTTGAGGCCTCCTGCTCTGTTCTGTGGCCCCTGGTACAGACAGAGCTGACCACCCTCATGGGCAACACACTGACGAACACACACACACACACTGCACTCACATCATACTCCTCCAACATCACTACATTGCTCAGCCCCGCTGTTTCTTTTCATCCATCTAACTCTCTCCTTCCACCAGATGGCTGACCCATCTGCTCCCCTCCCCTCTCTCCCCACTGCTCTGTGCTTCACGTGGGCCACATCCAAGTTTGGTACACACCAAACCCTTAGTCAGCCTCACATACAGGGTCGCCACACACTCCAACCACAGTCATTGCACGTGTTTGCAATGAACTGTTTGATTGCCACTTCTGGTGAGCGTATGTCCGGGATTTGGAGTATTTTGTAATGGTAGTTCTTGAAAACGGCATTTCCTTGTGTCTTTGTGTTTCTGCGTACACATCTGCTTAGGTAGTCAGTTTGGTGAGTTTGCTGCACTCGGGCCATCTGTTGGAGTATTTCTGTGTTGGGGAAGTGTTAGCGGGACTTATCACCCGGTGTTATTGCTGGCATAAACTTTATTTTCTCTTTTCTGTTCCAGTCTTAACAAAGCCTCACATCACTTGACCTTAGTATGTAGATTATTGCATATGCATATTTTCATGTGCTGTGTATAGTGTTTTTGTCTTCTCAAACATGCTTTCTCTAAAGTGAGAGGAGCAGGAGGGTGTTGAGATCCGTGTCTTGGATGACCCTGAGCACATCTCTGGAGAAGTGAGAGGACATGCCCTACCAGAGGCCCACATGCCAACGAGATTGTTATCCACTTGCCAGGTTTTTTTTTTTTTCAGTTTTATTGAAACATGCTTTTCAGCAGGGTGTAATTTCAGAGAGGAAGCATTAATCAGTACTGAGTTTTAAGTTGCAACAGGTGGTATACATAAATCTGTCTTTAAATGTGTCTGAAAGCTGAAATGCAAAACTGTATTTCTTTATTTTTAATGTCAACATCAACTTTATTTCTATAGAACATTTAAAATTTGAAAAGCCCAAAGTGCGAAAAACACAGTAAAAAAAAATTAACATTAACATTAAGACATTTTTATTTAAATACCAGGTGACAAGTACATATTTACAGTGACTACAAACATATAAGCTGAGGAAAAATGGAGAATCACAGCAGGGGACGAGATAGAAACAAAAAGGGGGAAAACGGAAAATAATAATAAAATAATAATAATGACAGTGATAAAATAATTATGAAACACACAAAAGAGAAAAACACAGAAACACATAAAGTTTATTTCTTAATTATTGACGTTTATTGACTGTCCCAGCACCGTAATTGAGGTACATCCTGGACAGTGCATAGTCAATAATGTCATCTACCGCTGAACCTTGTTGATGGAGTTGTGATGGAGGTCTTTCTTTTTCTCCAAGAGTCTTGTCACAGGAAATTCAATAAAATTCAATGGGAATACTTTTTGTCCATAAATTGACCATTGTTCACAGCCGGTTTTACTACCTGCTCGGGGAAAGCGGTCTTGTAGACATCCTTTCATCTCCTCCAGTTAACTTGTGTATTTCATGTCGCTATAAAAGTAATAGCCAACTCTCTGTGGGCATCAGAAAATCATTTGAGGAAGAAAAAAGGCACAACTCAGCGGCGGCTCTACCTGCATCTGGAGTCACCGTGACCTTGCCTTACAAAAAGCCCTGCCGCGAGACTTTGACTGACGGGTGAGAGCGCAGTCGCCTCACCAAACAGAAAGACATGCACTGGCGCGCTCACACACACACGTTTAAACCCGCGTGTGGACGGACAGGCACCGAGAGGCAGAGATAAACAGTGTGTGCCTGAGGCGGGGGAGAGATTGCTTCAGACGCATGTGGCAGAAGTCAACCAGGAGAATCACAAAGGAAAAAAGCAATGCAGACGGACATAATCTACACACTGTTGTTGTCTTTTTGACCCGTTCCTAGTCATGCACACTTGTGTGTGTATAAATGCAGGTGATATCACACCATTGCAACAATATGGAAACAAGAGGCCAAATACGTTATGGATCAGTGCAAAACTTTAAGGTTCTGTTTAGAATAAAATAACCCTCTTTTTTTATTCAATCAGCAGTTTTCTACCATAGCAACCATAGATAAAATGTTATTTAGTTATGCAGACTTTTCTGGGGAGGATCATTTCTATGTTTCATTATGCTTTGATTTAGCACTCTTTTTGATACTGGGATGTGCGCATCTTGGTGTGAAAATAAAGACCTACTTAACTGGGCATCAGTGGAAATACAGATACCCGTAAGCACTAGGCAGAACAGGACTTGGTACTAACCTGGTTGTAAATACCTACCACCGTGCACAGAATAAGTGTGAAACTGAGGCACAAAACTGAATTTTGGCATCTTCGAGGGAACACGGCAAAAGCTTGCTTTGTGCTCAACCTTCAACACCATGTTAGACGGTGATATTTGGTTTGGCAATATGAGTGTCATGGCACAAATGTGATCACAGTGTTTTAAAGGAGAGTGAATAGAGAAGCATCCACAGGGGCTTCCTTAGATGTTTCACTTGTTAAAATATTGAATAAAAGGACAGAAAAACTATGTAAATCTATGCAGAGGATGTGAAGGATCCAGTGTCATGTGGCCTCAGGTGGTGTGTGTGTGTGTGTGTGGGGGGGGGGGGGGGGGTACTGCTCAAGTACGAGTAAAAATAGTAATTGAATAAAGGCATGCACAGGAAACAAAGTATAAAGCTCTCATGCATAAAACCACATTAAGTACACAGAGTACGCCTTTGCAGCTATATGCAACAGCCCTAATTCATAAGTACAGACAACCCTAAAGCAATTATTGTTTGTTAAGCTGGCGTCAGGGACACACCTGGGAGAGCAGCCTGTTTCTGGGAGAGCTCAGGTGGAGATAGGGAGATAGAGAGATGAACGATGAGGCAACAGCAAACATGGAGGTCACATTGCGGTTGGCTTCGGGCACCAGGCCAACTGTACTCAAGTGGAAGACCAGGAATTAGCCAATTCCCTTGACAGATTATATCATAGCGCATGGAATACCTGCCCTGATGCAGTTTACTGGAACACACAGAGAAACACATGCTCTCAGAATGTGGCAAGAGCTCACAGCGACATACAAGGAGCAAATGACTGCAGTTGGAGGGCAGCCAGCAAAGACATCCCTCAGGACTCCTAATGCACAGGGAATTTATTGCATTCATTTGGGTACTTCTAAATGTTAGAAGAAGAAAAAACGAAAAGTTCAAAAAGAGATAAGATAAGACTTTATAGAACTCACAATTAAGAACACGGTGAATGGTCAGAAAATGTGTCAAAGGACAACGCGATAAACGTGAAAATATGTAGAAATAATAAAGAAAGCCAAAAATATAAATACATAAAATTAGAAAATAAAATATCAAAGTTGACAGTGCAAAGAAACAGACTGTAGATGTTTACAGTCATAGTGCATGTCGTTGTGGTTGATGAAGCGACACCAATTGCAGGTACATGCAAATAAAGCAGAGCAGAGGTGGGTGAAGATGAGCGTCTCCGTGGTCTTCATCTGGAGGAACATCAAGGAGGCTGGTCTGTAGTGGACTCGTTTATCGGCATACGTTGTTTTAGGACCCGGAATCAGTGGGACCACACAGTGCGGGGACTTTCCCGGGCTAAGGCAGTGTGTCATTTGTGCTGGCCAAGAGCCTGTATATATGCATTAACAACATTAACAATGAGCAAGGGTCCCAAGATTTACTGTTAAAAACGATCTTACACTGTGTGAGATAACAGCATATGATTCTGAATTCACTCTAAACCATTTTCCGTCTACAGTCCAGAGGAGACCATATCACACGTCGCCAGGCAGATAGACATCTCCTGTCGAATGTGGTGGGTCCAAAGGAGGATGGCCGTACGATGCTCTGACCAGACACCGCCAATCCGGGCAATTTAATCTGTTAGTTTGCCTCGAGTTAGATAACAAAACAAAAACACTTTAAATAGATTTTAATATATCCGATTTTAAACTGTTTCTGCAGGAAATTATTGGAACTGGCAGTTCCATTTTACGGTGATGTTCCACGGTTGTGCTCATTGTTGTTGTGGTGGTGATCACAAGATAAAAAGTTTTGGTTTATCAGGGTAACTTATTTTCTGTAGTGACCTCCAGGGGAAAAAAATACAAAGATAGCTAATACTTTTTTAAGCTGGAAAAGCTTGACTTACAAGGCCATGTAACTTCACAACATAGATAGATAGATAGATAGATAGATAGATAGATAGATAGATAGATAGATAGATAGATAGATAGATAGATAGATAGATAGATAGATAGATAGATAGATAGATAGATAGATAGATAGATAGATAGATAGATAGATAATCCTATGCCAAGGAAGGTTTCCATAGAGACAGCTGTGACTCACTGTTGGCACATTCCTGAGAGCTGAATTATGCAGGTATTTGCATGGACAAATTCAAACAGTATTTTTTTATTTCTAATCTCTCGCCTTGACAAATGCCATGTTTTATTCTGGAAACCACTATATTAATATGAACTCATTTTATTTTTGGAAGTTTTCTTAATGCTCAAGATCATCTTATGAAGTTTCACAGCCAAAAAACAGACTGCTGCAATTATGGCAAAGTCTTGGTTCATACTTGAGCACATTAAGGTTTGTCTCAAGCTTATTGCCATTAGGGATTCTGGATGGTTAGAAACTATTACTGTTAGAAAAAGTGTCTATTGCCATGCTTGTAATTAATTATTGATATAATATGATCTTATGAAGAGCAGACTGCCTTGTCATATATTGTAACAAATACTACTGGACTAATTGCTCCTAATGGAAAAACCTTGTATTATTTCTATTTTACGTAATTTCCCTGGCCATTACACATTTTTCTCTGTTTTTATCAGTTACTTTGGGTCTAGGGTCGAGTCGTGAAATCATACACAAAGCTAAGTCACTATTAGCTCCAGGCGCCAAGTCTGTTCCACTATCTGTAAATGTGGTGCAAGCGATTAGCCCATTTTAGCTTTGAGTACGGCTCAGTGCATCCCACATGTTCAGATGCTGCCGTTCCGTTGCTCTTTTAGCAGGAGCACTCGAAAAAGGAGAGGAAATAAGAAAGCTGCGCGATCTCGCCTCATGAACTCTACAACCCCTTTCCTCATCTACTTTAACCCCTCATTAATCCTACCTAGAGCCATTTTAACCCCGTCCACCCCTCCACAGTGAGCACAGTAGATTTGCTCTCTCTCATATTCCCCGCAGAGCACCATCAAAACCAATTAACATAGATGAAAGTGTGAAGACTGAGCTCTGAACCGTGGATCACAGGCAAGAAGACAGTACTTAGTAAGTCATTGTGTGAAGATGATGAGTAGATCGAGTAAAGCATAACAAAGACACTATGTAGTATCTGTGACAAAGTTTTATTTGCTTTGATTTCAACACTTACAGACATTCATACCAATCAAAATGAGACACAGCAGTAAAGAAGAGACAACATTCAGTTTGCAAATATAAAGTAACACAGACTTTACACACATAATGCATTATTTTATTGATTTCCATTCTTTGTGTGCAGACCATTTCAGTAGCAAAAACTGTAACAGTCCCTTCAGTACCATCAGGGAGAAAACAGCAGAGTCTCGATTTGTGCCAGGTTCACTAAATCCACTGCCCTTTCCTGTGTTGCTCTATTCATTCTGCAGAGTGCTTTTCTTCCAATTCTATTCACCTTATGAGCTACAGTGCCTCTCGAAAGTACTAATACACTTTGAACTTTTGCACATTTTATTTTGAATTTCTTACTGAAAGTTCACACACAAGTAACAGACAACTGTGAAGTGAAAGAAAAATGATACATGATTCTGTTATTTTTCAAAAAAATAGAAAAGTGAAAAGTGGGCCGTGCATAAGTATTCATACAGCATTAAATTGCATTTATAACATTCCTAATGACTGCAGAATGTTCACACCTTGCCCTAACCGTTAAATAGAGGCCACCTGTGTGTAATCTAGTCTCAGTATAATTCCAGCTGTTCTGTGAGGGCCTCAGAGCTATGGTCAGAGTGTATTGGTCACTAAACAACATCATGAAGGCCAAGGAGCTCACCAGAGAGGTCAGGGATAAAGCTGTGGAGAAGTTTAAAGCAGCGTTAAGTTATACAAAGATTTCCCAAGATTTGAACATCTCACGGAGCACTGTTCAATCCATCATTTGGAAATGGAAAGAGTATAGCACCACTGCGAACTTACCAAGACACGGCCGTCCACCTAAACTAACAGACCGAACAAGGAGAGCACTGGTCAGAAATGCAACCAAGTGCCCCAAGATAACTCTGGAGGAGCTGCGACGTACTGCCGCTGAGCTGGGGGAATCTGTACATGGGACAACTATAAGTCGTACTCTACACAAATCTGGCCTTCATGGACGAGTGGCAAGAAGAAAGCCATTATTAAAAGGAGGCCATAAGAAATCCCGTTTGAAGTTTTCTAGAGGTCATATGGAGGACACAGCTACCATGTGGAAGAAGGTGCCTTGGTCAGATGAGACAAAAATTGAACTTTTTGGCCCAAATGCAAAACATTATGTAAACCTAACACTGCTCATCGTCCTGAGTGCACCATCCCCAGTGTCAAATATGGTGGGGGGAAGCATCATGCTATGGGGCTGCTTTTCCTCAGCGGGGACTGGGAAGATTGTAAGAATAGTTGGGAAGATGGATGGAGCCAAATACAGAGACATTTTGGAGGAAAACCTGCTGGAGTCAGCAAGAGAATTGAGGCTGGGGCGGAGATTCACCTTCCAGCGGGACAATGACCCTAAACACAAAGCTAAATCTACAATGGAATGGTTTAAAAACAAACATATTAAAGTTTTTCTCCATTGGTTTGGCTCATGTCTTGAAACAGACCATTTGGCAAAACAGTCTAAAGTTCAGCACAACACTATAGCTCACTTAGCAAAAGATCCTTCTCAATTGCTTTGGACGTTCTCAACACTCTTAGTGCTTTTGCCAAAATAATGTGGATGGTTCGGCACAACACCATGGTTCACCTGAAAAAGTGAATATCTCTCCCAAAACAGTTCACTCATGTGTCAAAACTAAATTTCCTTCTCATTTAAACAGTCAGGGCCTCCAAAAGACTTTGTCCCTTTGGCATTGTGTAAGCACTGCAAGTCTAAGTCTTGCTTTACATTCTTCAATGTTGTCCCATACATTTAGTTTTTCACTTACTTAGTTATGTGTACCCCAAGGTATTTGACTGATGTCTTTACTGGGATCCCGTAAACGTCCTGTAATGGGCAATCATGTATTGGAAATAGGGCACACTGTGAGCGCGGTGTTATTGCAATAGATCGGCACTTCCGCTGTATTGACACTTTCGGAAGAGCGTGAAGTAGAGAACGAGGGAACATTTTTTACTGCTAAAATATGATGCACAATAGATGGATTTGCATAAAATGTCCAATGTCCAATTTGCACAGAGAAGTCAACACTGCAATGTTTCTGTGGTCGGCCTAAAATAGCTTTGCGTCCGCGTAGTAACTGGTTTCTGTTGACATCTGCAGTCCTAAATTAACACGGGTGAAGGTGTGGGCACAATTCATGGCGGCGCCTACAGGACCTCGGAATAAGGTGAATATTCTGTCCCTTCCATTTGTGATATGTTGTACTATTCATTGTAGTGTACATATGAAGTTATCTCTTTATAAAGCCACATAAGTTCAAACATTTTTGGAAGGAAGTTGTACAAGATGAGCACCAACAAAGCCTGGGCTCCACTGGAATGATTACTGCATGATGTGCAGGCCACTACTGATGGAATGCAGCAATGTCACTTTGAAGGTTGCCTTTTCTCTCGGTGCTTATACATTTACTTACTGGGACACAGAGACGTATAACAAGCAAGAGGTTAAGATAAAAATGAAAAGAATTTATGGCTTGTGTGTATGTGTGTATGTGTGTGTGTGCGTGTGTGTGTGTGCGGATAATGGCTACTATATTTATGGAAAAGGAAAGCAGGCACAAAGCAATGATATCAGAGGTGAGAATAACACTTTAATGTTTTATGCTCTGGGACAGCGGCAATGCAGTATAACAGTGTATAAAGACGGTGTACAATTTCACAAGGTTAGACGGAAAAACAAGCGTGTAACGGCGACCACATCAGCAGCTGGTAGTAAATATCCCCAACAAGCGCCACAGTCCTCCCTGGGCGATAAGAAAGACACTGAATAGTTAGATGAAGAGTATTGTAGTAACAAGCACTTCGGGGATTTTGTGCAAAGGAAAAAGCAAAGTCTTGGCTTACGGAGAGGAAAGGGAAAACTGCGGAGCTGGCTTGTAAAAGGAGAACACTGTGTGAAAATTTCAACATCTGCTAAAGGCTAAAGTCAAAGCTATTGGATCAAATGAAGTATTGTGTTGTGAAACTATAATGGAGGCAGAAGTAACCCTTTCATGGCACATCAGAGGTGCACAGCGCTCGGTCCGGGCTGCAGTCTGTGAGATAATTGGTTCTGTGGATTTGTAACTTTAGCTATAGCCACTGTAAAACTGTGAGGTATGTTGTATTTGAAGTTTGTTGAAATATATGTACAGTATTCGATCTGAATGTTTTGGAGATTGATTTTAGTCCGAGACCGCTTATTGAAAGTGATAGTCTGCCTAAATGTAACAAACTTTAATAGAATGCATATAATTGACCTTTCGGGCCTGCATTTTCATGTAAAGTCAATAAGGAGGGGAGGGAAATGGAGCTTGATTGTTTAATGTTAACTTTAATGTTCACACTGTGTATCTCCAAGGAGCAAGAATATCTCATAAAAAGTAATGAAAAATACCAAGAAAATGGTTAACAAATTTACACAGTGTAGCAAACAACATTCAACAGCAAATGACTGAATGCAAAAGTAATAAATGAATGTAAATAAATCAGAGAGAAAAAAAACAAGAAAGGAAACTGTGGTTTGTGGCTGTTTGAATAGTCTAATGGATTAACATTGTGTTGCTTTAACAGGTGATAAAAGAACTCATCAAACAATGTGAACATGTAAAGGTTATTGTTTTGAGGTAATAAACTCTTAATGCGCTGCGCCTCACTGGAGTTAACATCCAGAGAAGCATCCGCCGTAGCTTTAAGTGCTCCTTTATTCTGCAAAGCTCTCTCATTGATCTGTAAATACCACTTTTGTTAACAACCTTTGGTTAAGTACATAGACTATACCCTTTGCATTTAAAACATTGACCATTTCAATATTTTCTCATTTAAAGCAAAACATTGCATTGCATGGACCACTGTTTGCTGTTCCACCGTGTGTGAAAGTGACGATTCCGAATCAGTAAAAAGGTGTAAAGCACTAATCGGGCACAAGCATTTTGCCAGATTGTAGATCGATGTGTTTGTGAACTCAAATATACCGTGGGAATTCAGCCTGCTGGCAAGGTAAGAAGTATAACATTTTTGCGCATTTCTTACACAAGGCAACTCAATTCAGATAGTTTCATTAATGCTTTGATGCCTTTAAGTTCAATCCCCGGACCGTGTGGGACTCTCTGTGTGGAGTTTGTGTGTTTTTCTCCCCGTGTCTGGATGGGTTTCCTCCGGGTGATCTGGTTTCCCCCAACAACCAAAAATATGCACAATAGGTTCATCCAAGTGATTCCGACATTAGCCTGGCTACACATGGCTATTAGTTCCCCAGGGACTGCACTGCGATCGCCCACTGGTCCTTGCAGGTTGCCCCAGTGGTGTCGACGGATGGGTCAAATGAAGAGGTCAAATTTCCCTACGGGGACCATAAACCCTTCACCTTAATCCCGTTTAGCTCCGGGCCTGGCAGGAATACTTTGGATAGTCAAATATTCAACGAGAAGGTACATGGCATGAAACGTTCGCGATTGTTCTAGAGTTTTTTGTGACCACCTTGCTTTTAGGACCATACTCATCTGAGTGCCCCGCCACAGAGGAAACTGTCTACCACATTGACCCATCCTTCAATGATGATGGGTAAAAACCCGTGGGACCCTTTCCAAACACAAAAGAAACCCCAGGCCTGACTGAACAGTACCCAGAACAGTATTTATTTCTCATTACAGAGCGCTTTGGCCTTGTAGCACACAGAAGGCGCTCTGGTGGAACTAATCATGTTTAACAGTGGCACCGTTGCTGTGAGGTGTCCCACTAAGACCTAACCGTGAGTCAGCGTGCTCTGTATCAGCGCACACCTGAACCCGACGCCTTTTTTTTTATTAATGGTATTAGTTACACAGGCGTCCCCCCCGTAACACTCCGCGCTTTCACAGTGGACACCATGCACTGGCGCGCACAGACGTGACTAAACGCATTACGCCGCTGCCTGGGTGTAATCTGCGGCTCGACGCGTCCCGTGCGGCTCACTTAGGCGCCAATTAATTAGGATATTAGTTACACCTGCGCCACAGCGGCGGCGACAGGTTCAAATGTCCACGGGAAAAATGAGCGCCGGTGAACAGGAGCCGCACATAACGGTGAGATATTTGTGATCCCGGGCTTAAGTACCTTGTCGGGGATCTTTCTCTTTCTGGAGCTGTTGTTGAGGAAAGGGAAAGCCACAGAGAGAACAGTAATGAACACAGGCTTTGTATCAATTTGTCACATGAGTAGTTTGCATTTTACCTGCTGCTCAAGAGATGTGCGTGACAGATGGCAGAGGAGGACTCAAATAATGGGGAATAATGACGACCTACAAACAGAAAACAGTACACATTTTTGGCAGTCATAAAGTGGATAATGCGGAGGCTGGCAAAGAATTATTGGCCTGACACCCTTCACACCCCACCTGATGTAGGCGTATAGTGTCAATGTAGATGTTCGCTTCATTATTATATAGCCCAGCTGCACCGTGTTTGACAGTTCTTTTATAGCGCGTTGTCCTGTGTAATTTGCCAATGCTCTACAAACGTGCTGCATGCTTCGTGGAGTTTATTTATGAAAAAGAGATCATGTGTGAGGTCTTTAAAGGACCTGTATCATGCTATTTTAAGCCATTCCAAAGTAAAGTATAGGCATTTATATGATATATTGTACTTCTACCACTACGGAGCACTAATTTTTGTGATAAATATAAGTATTTTCTGGAGGTATTTTTCCAACCCGGAAGACAAAACGCTTGGATTCAGTTAACTCCGCCCCCTCTCGCCGCTCATACAACTTTAGCAGTAGTAGAAATATATATATCACAGCAAAAAGTGAAGTTACTTCATGATGCTGGTATAAGGAGTTAACATGTGCAACACAGCTTCATGGCTAAATGGCTAACACACACGCTAACATGCATTTTGATCGACTCACCACTCTGATGTTTCCATTATAGGACTTGCGCTGGTTATAAAAGTTAATCCACTTTGATTCTGGCCAAGGTTCATTAGCATCCATCAGCGACAGGCACAGACAAACACTATTGTGGCTGATAGTCGCTGAATCCCGGAGAGAAATTCCAACTTCTATGGCCTCTTCTTTGGGAAGGTTGAATAAAGTCCAGTCCTCGCAGCCAAACGCGGTTTTCTCCGTGACATTATCGTTGGGTAAGAAAAAAGAACAGGTGTCCAGACTCCAGAGTAGGTTAGAAAAAGCTCCCTCTTCACAACTTTCGGTGCAACGTGAAATTACCATCTGTTCAGACCGTTCGGACGCTCAGGGGGAGCGTTTGTTTTCGGTACAGGGGCAGCGCAGCGTCAGGCACTTACTCTTTTTTTTTTTTTCATTTTTTTTTTTTATTGATTTTTTCTTACGACAGAAATAATAAAAAAAGCAATTTTACAAATGAAAATCATGCCGTAAGGCATTAGATTACAGACGTGGAGCACTTCCGTTCCGCTGTGACGACACAACTGAACATGCCAGTCGTTTACCAGGAGAGGGCGGATCAGCTGCTCAGAGCGCAGGATTCAGGAGGATTACTGAGAACTGCGTGAATGAATCCAGAAACCACTCTGGGGGTGTTTTTGATAAGGAAATAGCATAACAACATGGTTAAAAGCTCCAAAAAGTCGATTTTGCATGATATAGGACCTTTAAAGCCTGAAAATCAAACTTTTGAGTTTCGCGTTTATATTGAGAAGCCACTGATCTATGCTGCTGCCAAATGAACAGCACAGATACAGCCAACAATATGTCACGCAGCGCCAACAGATTGTAGCTTTGAGTCCAACCAAAACCTGATTAGCACGCCTTCAAGTGGAGGACGCACTCACTGCTGCTGCCGCTGCTGCTGCTGTCACCTGCCGCGATGATCTGTTCAAGCCAGGACTTGTGGCTTCTCCCACGACATATGGAAGCTCATGAGCGGTAGGAGTCTCAGAGACATCTCCGAAACGACCTTTCCAACTCATATCAAAGTCAACCTGCTTCTAGTGCCTTTTGAAAGAAGAGCCGGTTTGGAATTAGAGTAAATATAGGTTTTAGCAGCAAATGGATCCCATTTACAACCTTATGGGGGAAGTGCTGCGCGGGTGAAATTACTCAGGAAAGATGCTCAAATCTACCCCATTGATTTTGACATTAATCTTTCAAATTGCAATCCTTTGCACAATCACTCTAATTCAGAACTTACCAATGACATTTAAAACTTGAGTTTTAACATTATGGTTGTTTTTCTGCCAACAGTCTTGTCAGTGTGACTGACTAACATGAATTCGTCATGTTAAGAGAATAATTTATATGAAATATTTCATACAAATGGAGCATCAAAACATTTACCATGAATGTTATTACCGAACTGGACACAGTCCCCGGCAAGGGACTATTGTTTTTGTGTGGTTTCTTTTTTCTTCTTCTTTTTTTCTCCATCAACAATCGCATTTTTGACCCGTTAACGAACGAACAACGAAAATTCACCAGATTTGGCGGAGTCATTCGGATGGCGTGAAAATGGATGGAAATAGACGAAATGCGGCGTAGGCCACAACCGTTCGGTACAGTGAAAGTGGACATCAGGACAATCCAAAAACTGCATTGGAGCACCACGCCTCGACGCACAGGAAGTCGGACATTTTGGATTGAAAACCAGAATCCCTTTTGACTAATCTTATGTTAACCACTTAACTGCCACCCTCGGGTTAGGGTTAAGGATTAGGGTTAACAATGATTTACATCCAAGTCTCAAAGCGTATTGACTGGAGAGCTTATATGCCAGTGTGACACCTAATTTGAAAGCCAAGACCTTCTTGATTTCTAAAAATATGTGTGAGATCTGTGTGAGTGAAACACAACCTACGTTACATTTGCTGTTCTTAACCCTAATTATATCCTGATTAGGGTTAACTATCCCTAGCCCTAGCCCCCTGATCAGGGGAGACGGCAGTTAAGGGGTTAATGAACTAGTCCCTGGTTTTTCATCCAAATAAGATCCCACTTGGCACAGTGCATCTAGACATATTGAAATTCAAGATTTGGCCACGGTTTGTAAAACTGTTGCACCGTCTCCTTACAACGCCGCGGCGAAGAACACGTAGATTTTGTGTATTTTCGTGGACAGCTCACGCTCACAGGCATTGGCCTACAGAGTTTATATTCAAGTCACTAATGCACCACCCGAAACTGAACAGCCAATAACATATAGCCTGGCTTCCAGGATAGCGCCCTATACCTTGAAACCCGCCGTTTGGAATTTTTTTCATACAACGTTGCCAGTTTGTTCTAAACACTTACTCAAACAAAAAAATATATTACAGTCATGTCATATTTTATAAAGATGTGGCCGTGGTCAAGGTAAATGTCTCAAATAAATCTGTTCACCTCCAGGAACCGGAGGCGTGTGGGTCGGATCACAGCTGACCCTTCTCACCCTGGACACAGACTATTCACCCCTCTCCCCTCAGGCAGGAGGCTACGGTCTATCCAGACCCATGTGTCCACACTTAAACCCGCTGCTATCACTCATCACTTTATAACACTTAATATCACTTTATACGCCTACACATCTGTAAATACCATCCCGCTGTTGTTCAATGTCAAATTGTTGTTGTCTTACCATACGTCACTTTTATTTTATCTTATTTATTTCATATTTTTTATGCATGCCCTTATAGCCTTATAGTTTAAAGTTCTTTAGCTTATTTTTATCTTTTATCTTAACTCTGTGTTATATGTTTTATGTCGAACGTTTGCACCTAGAAAAATTCCTAGTTTGTGAACCTGTGCCAATAAAACCATGGCAATAAAACCTATTCAGATTCTGATTCTGATTCTGATTCTAAACTCAAGAAAACAAAACATGCTAATGATACGTTTCCCCCATAAAACTGGACATTCAACAATACATCGTCTACTCTGAGGGGCATTTATGGATAAGAATGAACTTAATGTTGTAAAACAACAATGTAAGGACAAAATGAACAAAATCAGTCGGTGGTGCACCTCCATCTCAAAGCATCCACCCACTCCTTTGAGGACGGAGAGGTCCAAATTTTAGCTAAAGAAGAACGTTGGTTTGAAAGAGGAGTCAAATAAGCTATAGTTTCATCAAAATATAGCTCAGTAGAAAAAATAAGTCCATTGCAAAAGCAGTAATATATTGTACAAAATACTGTGCAACAATATTTTTGCTGTCTAGGACCTGGGCGGTACGGTAGCACAGCGGTTAGCACTCGTGCTTCACAGCTAGAAGGTCCCGGGTTAGATTCCCACCTGGACAGGGTCTTTCTGTGTAGAGTTTGCATGTTCTCCCCGTGTCGTCAGGAGGCATCCGGAACAGATGCCCTAGCCACCTCAGCTGGCTCCTTTCGACGTGAAGGAGCAGCGACTCTACTCCAACCCCCCCCCCCCCCCCTCCCCCCCCCTCCCCCATGAGATGGTAATGGTTACATCACACACTGGTCATATTTCCAATAAAATAAAAAGGGTGCAAGTTCAGGAGGATAATTCCAGACAAAAACTCTCCAAGAATCACTGAATTGCTATTTGGGCATTAGGGTCAGAAAGTCCCATCTTTATTTCACCAACAAGTCACCCAAACAAACAAACAGAAATGTCTACGGGAAAGTACCTTATAGCTACAACAAAAGAAAAGTTATTTTAGTGAATGTATTTGTACAAACTGCGCTGTAAAAATGCCGCTTCTCGTGGGACAGACGCAGCTCCGTGCACTATATTAAAATATAGTGGAAAAAGTGACATCATCCCACTTGAATGTAGTGCCTGATGGGGAGACTCGGGAGGTGAGCAAGAAAAATGGGGCACTGTTAAGACAGGCCTGCACCATTTGCATTCTTGCAGCAGTGGTAGCTAATAAAAGAGGAGGTGAACCGCAGTCTGCTCTATATGTGACCAACCCTGTACCATTAATGTTGAATAATAGAAAGTGGTTGTGGTTCAGGTAGCGTGCAGCAGTGGGAGCCGGTGTGAGGATCAAAGGGGGACTCCCGCACATGGGAGCTGAATTAGACCAGGAGCAGAGAACCAGGTTGACTGAAAATTCACTTTCAGCTCATTACTTGCTCTCACTTCCACATGGACACCCGCAACAGCCACCCAACTCATAACTCACTGCTGCAACGCAACTCCTCCAACTTGTATTATCCAAACATGCAAAGTGAATATGATGGAAAAAATACAACAGTTTTGCTGCTCACACTGTCCAGTTATAGCTTCGCAAGCCACCTGACGTGCGTACTGCTTAAATTAAATGTCAGGTGGGACGAACAGGTGCGACAGTGTGAACCAGAGAAAAGTGACATACGACATATTTTAGAGGAAAGGCAGTTGTAGTTTAAGCCCAGCTCTGGTGGCACAAATGGACATCTTTTAAGAAACATTTACAGAAGCTAGTTGTTTAAAAACAAAATTACTTACAATTGTGGCTGCTATTTTGAATGTTTCCCGCGTCACCTAACCCTATGATTGGTACTGCTAGATATATTTAAACGGAAATCCAATTTCTGTGGAGCAACCTTTCTTTGTGTATATAGAATACATGGAGTAAGTAAGGAGGAAAGTCAGGCTTGCAGTCTGAAAATGAATTTAACATACCGGTATCTTACTGACATAAATCAGCCCCATCTCGCCTTGGGAAGAATTGTACCCAAACTTTGAATCCAGACATGAAAAACTCAGTTATTACTTTACTTACTTTGGATGTCCTGATGCAACCTCTCCATTTACCAGGGCTTGGAACTGGCATTTCAAGCACAACTGTCTGGTGCCTTTTTTAAATTCACAGTTATGTTCCGTAAGAGGCCAATTAATGTCAGATGAAAATTTGTGTTTATCTATTTATTGAGGCTTAGGACTGGCACAATAATTTGCTGTTCTTATTGCTGCCCCTGTTCATGATAATCATGATGATAACACTAGCAAAAACATCACTTTTTGTAGATGGCGAATAAATCATCCACAAAAGCTATGAACATTGTAAAGTCACTTATGCATATTCCAGGGCCCTTGGTAAATAAAGCACTGTACACAAATCCCCAGTGACCTTTCTGATGCTATCAGGGTGGTGCTGAGGAGCAGGTGACACACTGTTATTGTGCTTCACAATGACTGCTGTCAGCAGAGAGTGAGGCAGGCGTGAGTAAAGATGGAGGAGGAACCACAGGGAGGAGAGTGTCCCACTCAACACAACTACCGGGGCTAGCAGAGTAATGAGAGAGAGCCTGACAGTGGAGAGTAATAGAGGAAGGTAACATGGACAGACATGATGATGGAATGATGAACACAACAGTACCACTTACTGTATAGACGCTTCCATTCATGATAGCTTGTATGAATGCAGTTTGTGAGTGAGTGGTGGTCGAAGCGGCTGATGGCGCAGATGGGCAGCCTCGCTTTTGTCAGTCTACCTCAACACCACTGAGCATGGAATGAACGGTGTAGTGCTTTGAGAAACAATACAAGTAGGAGCCATTATTATCACCTTTATACAGAATTTACTAATAACTATAGGGTGAGAAAATAGCTGGTTATGTGCAGCAATGGTTAATTTAACAAGCATTACACACACAAAATTCAGTATACAAAATACAAGACCTACAGTATATGTAAAGGCAGAGCCTGGTTGATAAAGAAAAAGAACCATTTCATTTAGGGGTCACCACGATGTGCATGCTACATACATAGTTTGAACTTCCAATTTCAAGCTATTCTTTTCAGCAACATAGTATTGTAATACATCCACATAAAAAAAAATAGTTTGGTAAATCTCTTTCATCAAAATTAACAGCAGAATAAAAGAAAGGCTAGAAAAGAACAAGACTAGACGCTCGGGTTTATTCTCAAGAAAAGGGTATTTGACACAAAATCTACAAAGAAACAGTACCTCTGCCCATTTTTGTTTTCTCTTTACTTTTGTTCAAACATGAAAAACATCACAGCCCCACAACACAAAAGAAAGCTCTCTGGCACTCAGACTGTCAAAGGCAAAACCGAAAGGGCAAAGACAAACAAGATACTTGCACTGACAAAAACATTAAAAAAACAACAGTCATTATTACAGACGGCTAATAATGTTCATTGCGAAGTCCTTTTATTGAATTATACAGCTGATCAAACCCATTAAACTCTCCAAGCACCATTCGGCGTGTCACTTCCACAGCCGTGACAACTCCCGCTATTGTTTGTGATCATAGAAGCTGAACTTCCAAGAGGTCATTACTCACTCCTGGCATACGTCTGGGCACCGGTGGAGGAACTCATCAATTATTTCTCTTTCTCACACACACATATAACCCGGTGCCAAAACCCAGTGTCAATCACTTCTGGAGTCCCTCTTGGCCCCCTTTGCCTTCACATTTAGGACAGGAGATCATCTATCAGTGCGTGTCCGTTTTGGCTGCAGCTATCCCGTGTTATTATCCCAATCCACAATTGCGGAGGAAGGAAGCAGCAGTTCTAGCCCAAGTGTGGTTAATTATTGCCTCCATTAAAGTCCTTTGCTGTGTATCATTGCGGGACAGGGCCAGTTGAGGGTGGGCGACAGGCATGAGGCAACCACCAGGAGTGATAAGTCAAATTGGATATGAGGAAAGATGGATGGAGGGTTGAGGAAAAGGAGAAGAGAAAAGGGGAAGTGAAGCTCCAGGGTTGGCACAAGTAGTTTGTCTTGAGATTGCACTTGTGCTGGTGCTGGCTACTCCGTCAAAAGGCCTGAAGCTGTGAGTGACACTTTAAACCAATAAGGCAGAGCTGTATTTCTGCTCTCATTTGTCAGTGTGGTGTGCTCAAATGCCGAAGGGGGAGGTCGTCGTCAAATCTAACGGTTTGTTTTATTGGCATGGCTTTGCGGGGGTGAAGACACAGCAATTTGACCACTGAAACATCAATAGAAATGGTGGACATGAATATTTAACATTGATTTATACATTTTGTCTCACTTGTTCTTGTTGAGTTCATGGGTGCCTATAGGGCAATGGCCAGAGACATTGACAGACAGCTGCAAACAAACAGACTGACCTGTTAAATGGCTGAGGCCTCATGCTGCCTTTTTGAAATCATTTTTTGGACACTTTTGCACTGGTATTTCAGTCTGAATTGACAATGTTCAGCCTCATTTGGTTTATGCCCTGTTCTGTCATGTTTTAGTCCAGGTACAGGCCTATTCAAGCCCATTTTTGTTTTAACTCATCTAATCTGGGTTATGCTCAGGTCGTACTAAGTGAGAAAAACTGCTCGTATAAACAATAGAGGCTAGCTGTAAGACATGCCTTATATTGGGAGATATTTGAGCACTGAGATGACCGGAACAGGTCAGGTGAAAGAGGCTGCTCATATTAAGTGTCAGTTTAGCCCTATAAACACTTGATCTACTATATAGGAAGGACAAGCAGACCTCTCGGCAGTGTATGAAGAAAATCGGATGCAAGAAGTGGCAGAAATATTACCTAGCACTTTGCCATTGCAAAAAAATACAAATAGTCAAATAGCCCCCTCCCCGTTGGTCTATATATTCAGCTGCAGCCAGAGTGACAGACTTTTGTCACTGATGAAGCCTTTTGGATGAGAGGCGAAACGTTCGAAGACTTCACCTACTGAGTACAGAAGATGAATCAAGTACCTTCATTGAAGATGGACAACTCCTGTACGACTGAGAACTTACACAGACAAATAGCCTAAACTATTTTTAATGTGGAGATATTGGTGTTTGGAACACTGTGTTCTGTTCGGCAACCCAATATGAGGCACACATCCTCTCTAACTTGACGGAGGCAGGCTCATAATAACAGAGAGAAAGCATTCAATTTGGAAGGGAAAAACAGACAGACTTTAACAACAGATTAAGATACCAGATTCTGATGGTTTAAGATCAGTCATGCACATTGGTTGTTGATTTGACAGTGACTGAGGTTGGGGCATATTTTAGAGGCTTGAGAAGCACAAACCATCTGTTCAAGACCTGAAAGCAGCTTGATCACATGTGCTTCAGACTTACTGATTGTGAAGTAGGCAGAAGTCCAAAAGTCAGGAATTTGAAGAGAATGTGCACCATTACTTCTCAAATGTGGGGTTATTGAAGTGACAAAAATCGTGTGTGTGAGATGTTCCATGTACATCAAGTTGTATGTCACAGATTGTAATGGTAGATTTTTGTTATTGATTTTTTTAAATAGTGGATTGTTTTAATAGGACTGGAGACACTTCACATAAATATCAAACAGACCCTTGGAGAGGACTAGATCTTGTCCTAGGTCAATAAGCCTGTAAACTGATTGAATACAGCTGAAGAAAATGTTCAAATAAAGCAAAATCTGTGCGACTTTTCTACCACACAAATGGAAGAAATTGTGAGATACGTGTTATATTCTGTTATGGGCAGAAGTAAACACAAACATATTTGCACCAGTACAATTTCAGCTCCATCCTGTTCTGCAATGTTTTGTCACTTCAGCAAATGTTGTGTCACTTCAACAAATGTTGAGTGCTCATGTAACTGTCACTGAACAGGCACTAGCAAGAGGCCGGAAAAAACACTATTGATAATGTAGGAAAAAATAGAATCTTCTTTTGCCAGCCACAGGGGGCTTAGTCCCCACATATTAGAGGATGTGGTGCTATAAAAACGCCAGTAGCCACATGGGAGTAAGTGAGTGACCGTGGCAGCCAGCATCGCTCTCTGGGCACGTCTTTAGCTGTAGTCTCCTGACCCTGTGTGTGTTTGCCTGAGAGCCAAGGCCCAGCTCTGCTGACGATAAAACAAACAGACAGGCTCCATTTATACAGTCAGGTGTCATGACAGGGGATAAACTGCAGCGCCTGGAGCCTCTGGAGACCCGAGCCGTGCTAATAGAGGAGCCATCACCATCCTCCTTCCTACTACCCTCATCATCATCATCATCATCAAGAGCCGCAATGGAGCTGTTGGCAGGGGCCCGAGTGCTGCTGGGAAATGGACGAACGCAGACTCCGATTGGATACGACTCAAGGGCTGCACTGTTTACTTTGCAGGGCCGTATTCATTCGTGTCACTGAATTAATCAACCCCACCCCCCCACCCCCAAAAAAGGGGGAAAAGGCAATCGCCAAACACATTGTAAAAAAGCATGCTGAATGGGAAAGGGAAAAGTGTAAAGTGTAAAGTGGAGTGAGGCGGCTGTGAGGAGCACGCAGCAGGAATGACAAGAGTGCGGCTGTCATGGCGGGGGATGAAAAAGTACAGCTCTCAAACGAGGCGAGGCAGAGGCGCCAGTTCCAAAAGGGGAAGCGCCGGGACCACAAATGCAATTATCGTCACGCCGGCTTTGTTGTTTGTCAGAGCTGGCGCGCTTTTAGGGGCTTGGGTATGCTACTGATTATTATGACACCCGGACTTGAGAGCCTTGGGGTGGACAACAGGCAGCCAGCCGGGAGTCATTACCCCGGCCAAATAGACTTCTCATTTGTTTTTAAATCGTAGAATGCATCAGAATGCATCAGGAGGAATAAATACACAGTCACTATACATCCAGCCGTGATGTGGGTGTCTGCGCCTTTGAGGATCCAATTACAAACGATAGTATTAAATCATGGGCAGCTCTTGTAGGTAAAGGTGCGTGTAAATGCGTCTGTAACTGGAGCCTTGAAGCGCTTCACATAGGACCACCTGACAGATGGTATAATGTGGGCACAGGGGTTATTTTCTGACAGTGTGAAAATCATCATGCTGGCACCTTTCAATATCGCCAGCTGGTCTTTTTCATTGCTTTCTGTGTAATTTAGATGAAAAAAGCAAGCCATTTCCCTCATTTTGCAATCCCTCCCCAGTGTGTCACCATCTTGCCCTGAGAGTAAAGCTTTGTGGGGAAAAAATATGAAAGCTGGTACTGATAATAGCAGCTATTCTGAAAATACCTGTTGACAACCTGCAATCTCAGTGCCAGACACACACGCTCCTCCTTTGGGCCAGGGCGCTGCTGACTGTCTGCTGGGCTAATGCCAAGGTCAAACGTCAGACAGGAGGGGCCGGGCCTGACACCAGTAACACCACGGGTGAGGGGCGCTTCCTCTGCACATGACTGCTCAGGCCAAACATGCGCTCGCATCTCCCATCTCCTCAGGCAGCATGGCTTCATTAAAGATAAAATAACCTCACACATACATGGACTACCTTTGAGCTACGCTTCAGAGGGTCAAAGTCAAACAATTCCAGGGATACGCTGACATGGAGATGAATGGTTGTTAAAGGAACAGACCACTGTTTTTCCATACTGAGATCATTATGTTCTTACCCGAGTTGATGCGCACCGGTCTGAATTCAGCCTCTTCTAGGTGTGTGTGGGTGTGTGTGGGTCCAAAACTCTTAACCTGAGGGGAGGGAAGGACAGTTGAGTTGTTGATGGCGAGAGTGGACGAGGTGAAGGATAATGGAGGTTGGAGATGAGGATGATTTGAAAGGTAGAGGTGTGTGTCATACGCGCAGCCGTGAAAATCAATATTGTGTTTGCGAAAGATGTGACCAAGTGGAAGAATGTATGAAGAGGAGCCATGGGGCGCAGCTGGGACAGGGAATCTCCAAATTTTCTCTTTAAATTTTTTTGCTTCCCTTTTGCCAAAATCCCCCTGTGTATAAACCTGTGTGGTTAGGCCCAGAAATGTGTCCCATATGTCTGACTAATTGTGTCCCTTATAATATTACTAAGAAACAGAATGTCCTTATTGTTACCCAACAACAATTGTCTCAAGCTTCATAACTCATTGCCATTTCAATATATCTTGTGAAACTTTTTTTGGATGCTTGAAATCAACAAAATGCACTTGCACTGCAGCAAAATTATTACAGGTTTGCAGTCTGCGTTTCCATTGTGTTTTGGGCAAAATATGTGGTTGTAATTACTTTTGCAGAGTGTATTTACGGAGCACAAGGCTACGTGATTTGGCCTAGTAACCATTGGCTGTGTTTCACCTGCAGCAGCTCATTCATTATTCACACCATGCAGCACCCACTGGTCATAATCCCCTGTTTAGCATGTGTACGCAGCTCAATGGTAAAATAGCACATTTTCTGTAATGGAAAGACAAACAGCTGTCAATAAATCGCTTGGACAGCAGTGAAAGTGCATGAATTTAGGATAATAAAAAAAAGTTACATTGATACTTATATTAATAGATCTTGAACAAAGTGATGTCTTTGTGTTTTATTTACTTATTTAATTAACCCGGATAGCACCGCAGAAATTAAGAATCTCTGTAAATACTATACTGGCCAAAAGTTTGGAAACATTTTTTATTTATTTTATTTTTTTAACAGAGTTTTGCACAATGATTCGTTCTACTTTACAATATTTTCAGATTTGAATTTAAGTGTAGCTTCAGGCTGTGCATTTGCTAGAATACAAACATCTCTCCGGTTTTCATGTCTTTGTATTTATGTAACTGCATTGATACATCTCTGTTGTGCGCATGATTTGACGTTAACTTGAGATAAGTGTTCCACATTGTTTTTCTGGATACTTTTGTACGTCTTTGCCGTGTTTTTGTGGAGGTTTGGTGGATTTGTTTACTTTGAGAGTCTAAAATGGTCCCTAAGAAAGCAGCTTTTTAAAGGTAAACAAAATGCTAGCTTTTCAGCTAAACCCATTTGAGACCTACACATTTCTTCTTCTGAGACACTGAAGAGGCACCAAGAGCCCCCACAGCTGCAGCACATTGGAGGCGTCACAAGAGGAGCTACAGGAAACAAAGAAGGACAAACGAGAGATGGTGAAAGACTGTTATTGAAGCAGAGGGAGCGGAGGGAGGAAGAGGAAGGAGGAGGTGGAGCTGACCAGTGCAGAACACCACGCTCTGAAACAGGGACAAACCCAGGAGGCGCGGCACCATTTCAGAGGATCAGAGAAGACAGAGGGCAGCCAGGTTTCTTCCGAGTGCTACAGTTTCCCCGACCTCCAAGGTCATGCGGGTCAGGTTGACACACAGTGGCAGCTCAGGACTAACACCTGAACACTATTTTGTTGTACACTTGTACAATGACAATAAAGCACTTACTTACTTAACTTGTTTGTTGGCTAATGTTAGATTTGTCTCCCCTTATTGTAACTTTGAAGGCAATGCATGAGTTATAAAATACACAATCATGGCCAAAAAAAAAAGATTGGAAACCGTGTAAATCCAATCAGCCCAAAATGTCAAGTGACAGTACAAATGTAATAACCAGCACATAGTTAGTTTGCTTTAGAGTTTATGTCAAGCCATGTGCCCAACACTTTCACGCAGGAGCATACATCTTTGTAAAGCTGTTGTACGACTCATACCTGTGGATAGTAGTGTGATTTGGAACAGTTTAGCTAATGCCAAAGTTTTTATTGGGATCTTTACTCACTGCCACTTGTATTGATAGAGCAATTGCACCAGTTCATTTACTTAAGGCTGCCCCACAGATGAGACCTGCTCATTAGCATTTATTGAAATCCCATTTATGTTCCATCTGCCGACTAGTCACCTGTGAAACTAGTTTTTAACCATAGTTTCAAGTGCGCTGGCTTAACATGCCTACCTCATCTCTTTTATTAGTGTTTGTTCCCAACCATAAAAACTGCTGGAGGGGCACACTGCGCCAAAGCAGGTTGTTATGTTGTAAACCACTGTGGCAGAGCTGCACACTACATTGCACATAGAGAAGCTAGTTGTGTCCGTGTGAAATACATTTTCTTTTTCTTCCAATTAAAAGCCCCATTTGTGCAACGTGAGTGGCGACAGGCAACATTATCAATGAACGGGAGAAAACACAGTTACAAGTCAGGAGGCACAATTACTGCAGCTGGAGGTATGCAATTAAATAGTGGTGCTATTTAGACAGTGTTACTCCCCACTAATAAATGGACAACATATAGGAACAAAAAGAGGGTTTGGATTTGATTTTCTGTTCAGAGTTACAACAGGATACAACACAAAGTAGAGGAGTCAGTTTATTCATGTCCATGAATTAATAAGTAAAAAAAAAAAAGACAGAAGCCCCTTTGCAAAAAAGATGACATTTTATTGGGCAAACTGAGTCAAACAATGTAAATAGGGCACATGCCACTCACGGGCTGGCTGAGTGGAGCTAATGGGTTTTCCATAAGAAGAATATAAGGCTAACAGCTAGTAAGCAAGTCAAAATGTAACCGGTGGATATGGATGCAGTTCTATATACGTTTTGAATGTGGAGACATAACATTTGTGAACAAATCTCTAAAAAACCTCCCTGTACTTTGTTTGCCTCTTTGCCTTCACATGGCCTAAGCCTGCTCCTTGTAATGTTGGTGCAGCTTTAGGACATCATCCTGGGAGACTCTGGTCCAGCCCTCACTGTGGACGTGGTAGAGGTTGACCTGCCCTCCGCTGTAGGCATCCCGATATGTTGCTTGGTAGATGGCACGGCGCCCCAGATCACAAGCTTCATCTACGGTCAGATCGTGCCGCAGGCCGCTGTCCATCACACCATAGGCATACATGGAGCCCGAGCCCACTGCAAACAGGTCACCACACACTCTGTTTCCCTCAGAGTCAACATAGTACAGTCCTGAGGAAACAGAAAACAGGTCATGAGAACGGGGAGCAAAGTGGCTTTAGAAAAAATTTCAACTCAGGTGTCAAGTTTGTCAGGAAAATTCACACGGATTGAAAAACACTCCACATCCTCCAGAGGAAAGATTGAGCAGCTGCAACCTCTCTAAATGAAGTAAGGCTGGCAGATATGAACAGCTGCATCCTCAAGTAAAGCAAAGGCAACCGGGAACCTGCTGACGTGGCACGAGCCACATCCACCCAGCCCAGGGGCCTTACTCACGGCCTTATTGATCCCTGCAAACGCACTAAAAATTAACTATCGACCTGCAGGTAACGCACCTTACTCCTCAAAGGGAAAAACAACAAAAAATATGCTTGCTCACATCCTGCACATAGGATCTGAAAGCTACAGCTAGAAGATTTATGTCCCCTTACATATACGGCGACACACACCTCCCTCTGAGACAAGGCACATTTGGACGGGCTCGGGTCGGACAAAACTATGAAGGACAGTTTGGGCCGCACATGTATTTACACTTGAGACATGCTGTTCCATTCCATGACACTTGTCATGAGAGATCCCAGAATGACATGGAGCACCACTAGTCTAAGCTTACCCACTGCCCACATGCAGATAAGACCTAGGGAAAAAAAAAGAAATGCCACTTGCCGTTTCAGAAAGCAAATGCTGTGGAAAAGATAGAGGAAAAAAAAGGGACCGAAGTGATGCTTTCATTGTTCACCATGATCCACATTAAAAAGCCACTTCAATGTGCCCTTAGATTGCACACTCTCCTGCTAAACCTGTAACGGTCTATTAGCAATAGGAAGCCACTTGCTATTCTGAAAAGGCAAGCTTACCATCGCTTCCAACTGCAAAATTGCAGCTTCCTCAGCCTGTTGTTAGTTTGCCATGATAATCATCCGGTGCCTTCCTGTGCGCGGGGGTAATTTGCCATTCTGAGACCTGCCTGTTCCTCTTGAAAACTGTAAAGGACTCGTTAAAAACATAATAGGAGGGGAGAGAGTTGTAAAGGCTGATGCTTGTGTGGAGTCGTTATTGGGAGGAGGGCATGAACTGAAGTACAGAAGTGTCACAAAATGTCCACCAAGTCACTCTTTAGAAAAACAATTGGAATCTTGTAGCAAAATAAGCCATGTTGATTTGACAACCTTTCCCCCATTCCATCTTAAAGCTTTCAAGTTGGACTGTTCCTGACAGGTCACCCAATACAATGCACAGATGAAAATTCTAAATGCATGGCGTAAATTTATAAGGTCAACATGAACCCAGCCAGGACTTCTGCCGATATGTTAGAGCCTTGCATCAGCAGCATCAGCCAAAGGTCTTCTTTCACTCCATCAGTCAACTGGCAGGTGCTTAAGGAGACCTTTTTTAAACAACAGCCTGAACTGACAGCTTTTAGAGGTAGGAAGGTGAGGAGAGCACAGTGCAACGGATGGGTGGCTAGCGTCAAATGGGTCAGCGTCAGTCCGTCAGCTGTCCTTCCCACACGAATTCACCGCTGCATTGAGAGAGAAGAGGGGCAGCAGCTGAATGAGCGCATGGCAAGAGCTATTGCGTCACTCTCCAGGGGACGGTTCAACACCGAGTGCCACATGGGTCTCTCCTCCTTTCCCACACATTTTAAACTCCTATTAGCGCCTTGTTATAAACCACACGTCCTTGTGGGGAGCAGTAACAGATGATTAAGGCTCATCTCTCAAACTGAAGTGAGGACAGGTTAGACAGGCTGATCACTGTGTCACAACACTGAACATTATAATGCAGTGGCATATTTGTCAAGGCCCTTCAAGGCTTTTATTTGATTTACTTTGCATGCAGCTTAAGACACTCCCATCAGGGGAGTAAGTGCTCTTGACATGATTGTAGCCAGCTAATGAGCTTCCCATATAATCGCAATTGATTTCATTTACATGACATTTACTTTTTCATTCAATCACTGCCAAACAGAGCTACCTTGTATTGGACTTATGCAGAGATCATCATTTCACCCATTGATTGTCCGGAGTTTAACATGTGTCATTCAAGACTGTGGGCACACTTGCAGCCTGTCAAGGGACCACAGGCCTCTCAACTTTCCAGACAAAGCCAGCATCGATCTTTGCAAATGCAGACTTTATGCATGTGTTGTCCAGCACTGAGACCCAACGTCTGTCATTCTGCCCGGTGTTTGCTGGCCTGCAGTCCCAGCCTCATCGATTTTCCATTATTGTGTCACTGTGGCAGCCTCTTTAAGCACACCTTCCCTGATCTATGGCCTCTCACACAGGCCACACTGTCCAAAAGTCAACGCTGGAAATCCAAACTGGCAAGCAGAACAGGTACAACACCACCATCTAGTGTTTGACGAGTGAACTACTAATATAATAATACAAGCCACAACATTGTGTGGTAAATACAACTGCAAAATATTTCACATGGGAATTAGTTAACACAGTAATCGTCTGCTCAAACACACTGCATGTATTTGTGTGTATAGTTTATTGTAATATGCACATTTTGCCCCAATTATATACTTATGCTTTTACTTTTTGGTTGTATGCACTCCTGGTATTATCTGCATCACATTGCATATGGACTGAATAAAACTAAATCATTTCTGCCCTATAAAAAAAAAAATTAAGTATTTCAGCCTCCTTTGGCCTTGACCAAAAACTAACAACAAAAAAAGCATGAAATGGAATATTATTAATTATTATATACATATTTATTCATTTTAGACCTTACATTGATTGTTCAATGTTTAATTTATGCTATTTCAAAGTACGCCTACACATGCAGGCTCATTGTTGGGTAGTAACTGAATACTTGTATGTAGAATACCAATTTTGACTAACTGTATTCTATTTAATTTGAGGCTATTTACTACATTGCTGTAAAATGTCAGTATCATATTTATGACATTAAGAGAAAGAAAAGATCAAAACAGCTGGGCCAAAGTTTAGCTCTACGTCATTCTGGCCTATGGGCATTTTGAGTGCTTTTTCGCATTGCAAATTAGTGGGAAATAAGTTCATAACAGTAACAAGTGTAGCTGCATGTTTTAATGATATGCCGCTTTTATGCATGAATATAATATAAATGAATGTGAAAGTACTCTAAGTATTCAGAATAAAAAACTCTGAACAAAGTAACGGAATATGTCACAAAATACATCTAAATTTCAAACAATTACAACAATAATTTCAATGTATTCTGCCCCAACACAGTAAAAGCTGTACTTTTGTTTTTTGTATTCCACGGTTGTAACAGTAAAATGTAACAAAATATTAAAACTTTTAGAAAGTGTATACGCTATGTTATATTTTGCAGCTCTAAACCATTTTCCTTTGGCGGAAGAAGGGGCAAAATGGCCTTATTCGATCATATCTTATTTACCTGGTCCTCTCTTGTCCCATCCGCAGACCATTGTCCCCATGCTGAGTCCCATGCCTTTGTATTGGTACACCATGTTGGCCAGTAGCTTGGAAGCAGCAGCCACCGAGATGCGCTCCTTGTTCCGGAGCTCATAAATGCGGCACTGACGGGCTAAAAGACGCTCCCAAAAGCTACAGTCTGCAGCTCCTCCAGCCATTGTGCCCAGCAAGTATGGATTGATCTCAATTACTTTCTTCACTGTCTGGGAGGCAATATAGGCCCCTGCAGTAGCCCGAGAGTCCACTGCAACAATAACACCATGCTGGAACTACAAAAACAAATAGACAAGAAAATATATAAGAAAAAAAGACATAAGTCGTGTTTGTGACAAAACAAATCACAGAGAATTAAATAACATTTGGGTGAAACACATGAACAGGCAGGGCAACTGTTGATTTCTTTAAACAAATAGACAAGAAAATATATAAGAAAAAAAGACATAAGTCGTGTTTGTGACAAAACAAATCACAGAGAATTAAATAACATTTGGGTGAAACACATGAACAGGCAGGGCAACTGTTGATTTCTTTAAACATCTGACTAGAAAACTATAGAAAACGCATTATGTTACTTGTGTGCGTATCATCACATATCAAAAGTATAATAAACAACTTATAATAAATTACAAAATAAGTCAGTAACATGCACCAGGGTAAGTGAAATGAGAAAGCGATTTATAGCCACATTAGCATGCTAACTTCAATCTATTCAGTATTTAGGCAGCTGACTAGCAACAAAAGAGTGGACAAATAAACATGATCCGCATGACGAGGCAGACTACAGCTGTATGCGTGTTTGTACCAACCTTAAAAACATAACTCATTGAGTAAATTACCTTAAATGCTAAGGTGGTGGTCCCATGCAGAAACTCTATTTTCCTCTCGACATCATCGTCGGCAGCGGCACACTGCGGATTTCTAACCATAAAGCTGAGACTTTCTCCCGGTGTCGACTCAAAGCCCGCATCGCTATGGCCAATTTCATCTTTAAAGCCGAACGGCTGGCATTTTTCGTATGAAAATCCCCCCAAATCGCTATTTAACACACTTGCAAGAGCCATCTTTAGTGTCAAGGATGAGAAAGCAAGTTCCGCTGTTTATTTAACTCGTGTGTTTAAAGGTTTAATGACTATGCCAAACAGCGCCCTCTATAGCTGCGGTAGTGTTATGAAACTGGTGTGGCGTGAACGTCAACACAGAAATAAAATAAACATTAAATAAGCACACAGAAAATTATATATATCATGACATATATATATACACATCACCTGTTGTGAGTTTTGCTGACCATATCTGTAATCAACATTACACTTTTTAACAAATGCAGTTTTGACAACAAAAAATAATAATAATTTGCTAATTTGTATAAATAATGCCACGTCTATGGAAAACTTCAAAGCATACTTGAGTCAATTCGTTCCTTTTTATAGAATCTTCTTTTATCCACTTTCATTTGTGTGTCTAGTCTCTGCAATTTTCCTGTAATATTCCTCTTTCAAGTCCTCTCTTTTTCTTTGATGCCACCCTTGTGCTGTGATGTGAAAGAGGTCTACATTGTTTCCAGAGTATGCGTCCCTGTGAGTGGCTCTGAACACAGCTTCTCTAGCCAACGATATGGCCTCAGGTACACTCAAGTTCCACTTCAAATCTCTGTCAAGGACCCCATAGGCATAAGGAGACCCAGAGCCCACAGAGAAGACATCTCCCTGTAGCCGAGCACCATCGCTGCACACATAAATCAGTTTTGGGCCATAGTCAGTGGACCCAGTTTGTGTTATTCTTATACTCTGGCTTGTAGGAGAATGTGCCCTTCTTGGAATCTCAATTATATTTATGTCTCTGTCCCAACCACACAGAGTGAGAGCCACACAAACATCAGTCCCTTTAAAAGGATGCAGCATAGAAGAAAGGAGCTTGGCTGTTCCTCTAATTGACAATAGCCGTTTGTGTCTTAGTTGGTAGAGTCTGATTTCTCTTGCCAGTATTCTTTCCCACAACATGCAGTCTGCCCCACTTCCAGAAGATGTGACAACCAGATGGGAGTGAAGAGGAGTAATCTTGTGCACAGCTGGACAAGCTACAAGTCCCCCTGCACTTGCACGAGTGTCTGCAGCTGCAATGACCCCGCCTTGGAAGACGAACCCCAGAGTTGTTGTGCCATGAGACATAGGAAAAGGCCTCAGGACTGAACGCTTATCAGAGCCTGAAAAAGAAGTGGTCGTACTGGGTATACTGAAGGACAATGGAGCGCCAGTCATTAAAGGAGATTCTATTGCTCTTCTTGAGTTGAAAAAATCACATGATGAAAGTTTACATTTGAAGGCACAAATATCTTCCAAAGCCATAGTAGTGCTCAGTTGATAACAGGTCAACCAAATTACTTTCAGTTTAGCTGGTAGCCTTATTGAAATTGTGTCTACCCTTTTTATAATGTTCAAAAATGCACACACATCAAAAATGTGCTGTGAACATAACACTAGGAAGCGGCTTTTTGCTCAGCAAAGCATCACTCTATGCTTGTCCCATATGCTTTTGAGGTTTTTCACTTTTCATTAGAGAAAACGTTGAGGCAGCCTACATTCACCATTGTTTTTACAAAAACGACAGATTAATTTACAAAAGTAAATACAATTGCAACTACTGTTTGGCCAAATAATAAGAGAAATTAGTATAGTTTCTAACAAACATACAACAATATTATAATATAATAACATTTCAATATTATTTATTTATTTTTGCCGGCATCCCACATTAGCTCGCGATAACACACTAGATATTGGGCTGATCTACTATAATAATAAAGACAAACCCAGCTCTGACAGGACAACAGGTAAGATGCAAAAATGTGACTTTGCAGCCCTGGAAACAAAGTCTTGTCAGAAAGAACTGCAGTAGCCGGTGACAGCCCGTGTCCTTGGAAGATTACCAGATTTTGCTTTTAAACTCAGTTCTCTGCCTCTTTACAAACTCCTTGGTTTCTTGTTGGTCATGCTCAGACTGGGCAGCTCAAGAGGCTTTATGTGGTGAGAATGCAGGCGTTATACCTAAGATGTTTGTATTGTCCAGAAGGAGCTCTATTCCAGTCTGGGACTGTCGTTGAATCTACTACGTGCTCTGACAGCAGAGAAAAAAACTTAAGGTGGTCTTGGCTGAGCTTGTTGATCAGTAGAACAGCTTTGGGCATTATTCTTTTCCACTCGATCACGGAAGATATTACGGGCACTTCTGGAAATAAAGCCAATCATCTTTTTTGCAAAATCATTAATTTATTGTGTACATAAAAGCTTCATTGCATTTCAATTACATCTATTGGTTTCTGCGAAAGTCCCATAGACAATTGACATAAATGTTGGTGATTTATTTTACTTGAATGATTTTTTTAAGTAATTTTGCAATTCTGTAGTAAAATTACAATGCAGTAAAATTATTTTTAAAATAACACGAGTACAATTTTCTACTCTGCTGATTTACTTGTGATAAATTGCTAATCTGCAAATGTGAAATACAATGTAATGTATTATAATGGATCTTGTCAGCCTAATAATTAGAGGATGGTATTTATCACTTTGCCATTGAATTTTACGCATTGCAATGCAATTTTTGTTCTAATGTTCCATCCATAAAAATGCAAATGTATATATATATATATACACACTATTGTTTGATTGTTAAGATGACAAAGTACAAGATAACATTTCAGTGTGTCCATGCAAATTCAGCTATAAGGAAGCATAATAACAAAGCTATATATGCCATGACATTTTTAATGATAGTATGTGAAAGAAAAGTCAATATGCCCAAACAACTATAAATATTACATTTAAATATAACAGAATAACCAAAGGTAAAACTGTATGGTAATTGCATTGTAGGATTTAATTTACACACCACGCCTAAAATCGGTCTCGTTCATTTCACTTTTGTATTAATGTCACGTCAAAAAGTTAAATGGATCAAATGCTGCGTTGTACAAAATTACGGTGATTAAAAACTTACAAAGGCATAAATTAACATTGATTGTGTCATTATGCTGAATAATAGAAGTTGAATGTATCTTTTAAACGTTTGCAAAACGGTACAGATCTTTAAATACATCCACGCGTAGGGCAGTAGCTACTTGGCCATCTGGGTCTGAACTGAAGCTCCGATCACGGCAGCTGCCCTGGCTGATTATCTGCTCGCTCTCGTCGCGCTGTCAATTTACTTAACATGTGTTCAATTGTAGAAGTATAATTAACTTTGTAATTAAACGTTGGAAAACAGTTCCAAAAGTGAATAACTTTGATTGCATCAATGACTAGGCTGAGCGATCTAGACCTGCTGCGACTCTGCGGCCGAGCTGTGGCGCTCGTTCTCTTCGCGCTGAGAATCATGGGGATGGGCAATAAACATCCGCGTTTCTTTGTGTTTTTTATTTGAAATGATAAAGGACACCAATATGGCCATAACAATGAATAATATAAATTATACAAGTATATAGTACCCATTAAAAATGTCTCTGGGTCCGATGGACCCGGAACTAACGCGGAAGTAAGATTTTGTTCTCGCTGCGCCAATGAGCACATTCTGGCTCTGAATGCTCCGTATTAGCTATTGCATTATCGCCCTTGTAGATCCAAGATGGTGCCTGTTTCCACGAGACTGTAAACCATTGAAGTAAAACCAACACGCGGTTCTATTCAGTCAGGCAGTTCAATCATGGCGTCCGGCAGTACAGGTAACCGAGTGTCCTGCGGGAGAGACTTGAATTGTGTACCTGAGATTGCTGACACGCTCGCAGCGGTTGCTAAACTTGGGTAAGACGCGTTTTCAATACTATTTGGTTTTGGTAACAGTTACGGGGGTCAGTCCGGTGGAAAGACAACACGTGCACATCACAAAGATGGGCGGTCTACATCACGATTATCGTCTTGATGTTGTAAAATAGCTTTACAGGTGGTGGTACAATAATTCAACGCGTGTGAAATGTATCGAGTATGTTGTTGTAATGAACCTTACATTTGTTTGCAGGTTTGACTTCCTCTGCATGCCCCTTTATCACCCGAGGTTCAGGAGAGAGTATAATTTGGACCCCGCTCAAACACGTCCAGGTGCTCAGACCCGATCAGACCTACTTCTCTGCGGGAGAGGTTGGTTCTTTTATCGTGTGCTTATACTAGTCTTTCAATCATCTTTATACTTGCCATGTTATAATTGAAAGAATCGTGTCATAATAATTTTATCTGAACCAGATTGGAATACGCTTATTGTTGGAAAACTTTCGCCATGGATAGAGGTGGACTCCGAGACAGAGGCAGTGCGCCGAAATTCAGAGGCAGTAAGTTGTCTCTATGATTATTTCCTATTTATGGTCTCTTTGTGGAGTAAGAAATAATAATGTTGTCGTGTGTAGTGATTAATGAAGAGTTAGGCGTCTTAAATATGAACAGTTCTTTTAATTGCGGAGCAAGTACAGCATGTCGAGCGCCAGGCTAAAACACAAGAACAACTAGTAGCACGTCTTATGCGTGATGACGTCAATGCTACAGTCGCCTACAGGCACACATCATGACATCTCCCCCCTTAGGAAAGATTAGCAATACCCAAACAAATACCCTTTTAGCTTTAGTTGGAACATTTATACCATTGTTACAATACCTCAAGAACAATATTCAAGCTGGAATGTTTTATCAAAACTCACATTCACTTTAGCTGTAGGATCAGAACAATACAACATTTACTCTTTTTTTTTTTTTTTTTTTTTTTTTTTTTTTATGAACACTTTCCTTAGACGCAACTTGGCAGTGGTCCTAATTTTGGTATCTCTGAGGAACTCTTATAGCTCTACCTCTGGTGGTCACTTGCACAGCTTTACTTGGTGTTAAGGGCTGTGGCTGCTTTTGAGTCCCAACAGATTGTCCAGTATCCAACACGCTTTGGTCGTTGGAAATGATCCTGGGAGGGCTACTGGGCTGTTTGACTGGGGAACCCTCCGGTGGCAGTTCCTGTGGCTCTGTTGGATCCGGAACAAGTTGTAGATGTCTCCTGTTTCTGCGTGATACTGTCCCATTGTCCATTTTCACCAAGTATGAGCGTGGCTCATCACATTTGCTGAGAACCTTCGCTGATGTTTTCCAAGCTTTATCCCCATCCAACTTTACTCTGACATCCTGTTGTGGAAGTAGCTCGGGTAGTGGTCGAGCTGAGTGGCGGCGGTCATGGAAGAACTTGTAGGATGACTTGGTTCGAGTGTCTTGCTGTAGTATGTATTGTTTGTTTACAGGCTCACTCAGCATTTTCTTTTCCAGCATTGGTAATGTTGTTCTGATGTGTCTGCCTGTCATAACCTTTGCTGGGCTCACACCAGTTGCAGTACTTGGAGTAGCTCTGTAGCACATTAGAGCTAAATGTGGGTCTGGTTGTTTCAGGATATGTTTTGCTGTCTGAACGGCACGCTCTGCAGCACCATTTGCTTGGGGAAAATGCGGGCTTGAAGTTACGTGTGTGAATCCGTACTCCGCACAAAACTGTTTGAACTCATCTGAAGTGAATTGAGTGCCATTATCTGTGATCAACTCCAGTGGTATTCCCCATCTCACAAACATGCTTTTTAGTCGGCCAATGACCTGTCTACTTGAAATGCTCGACAGGTGACCTATCTCAATGTCTCTTGAATAATAGTCGGTCACAATCAGATAGTATTGTTTCTCAAACTCGCATAGGTCAGCTGCAATGCGCTGCCAGGGCCCTTCTGGTAGGGGAGAAGTGAGGAGAGGCTCGTGTCTTTGAGAGGGTTTGTTTTCAATACAGAATCTGCATGTTGTAACGAGCTGTGTAATATCTGTGCTGATGTGAGGCCACCACACTGACATCCTCGCTCGGGCTCGACACTTTGTTAGTCCTTGATGTCCCTCATGAATGCGTTTTAGAACATCAGACCTCAGAACTGCAGGAATGACTAGTCTGTCCTCATACAAAACCAGTCCATCTGTCACTGAGAGTTGTGAACGTGCTGAATAGTAGCAATAAAGTGAAGGACGTAGTGACTGTCTTGGCGGCCAGCCTGTTTGTATGAGACTGATGACTTTAGTCAACTCTACATCCTGTTGTGTGGCTGCTCTTATTTCTCTCAGCTTTTGTGGCGACACCGGTGCATTTGACACCACTGACTGCAAGTAAGCTTGTACCTCTTTGTCGGTGCTGCTGTCGCTTGTGTTGGTCAGAGGATTTCTGGAGAGAGCGTCTGCTACGGCCAGTTGTTTCCCGGGAACGTGCACTGCAATCACCTGAAACCTCAAAAGACGCATTAAAAGTCTTTGAATCCTAGGAGGGGCTTTGTCTAAGTCATACGCGTTTATTAAAGGGACCAGTGGTTTGTGGTCTGTTTGCAGTCGGAAACTGTCCATGCCTTGTACATACCGTGCAAATCTCTCACAGGCCCATACACCAGCTAAACACTCTTTCTCAATTTGTGAGTATCTCTTCTCTGAGTCGGTTAAGGTGCGGGAACAGAAAGCTACTGGCTTTAACTTGCCCTCGTGTACCTGTAGTAGAGTAGCTCCTAAGCCATAGCTGCTAGCATCTGCACTAATGACAGTTTCGCTGTTCTGATCATAGTACGCAAGTGCTGGAGCAGACACTAGCATAGCCTTTACCTCCTTGAAAGCTTGCTGCTGTGCATAGTCCCAAGTCCACCTGCTCTCCTTCCTGAGCAGTTCAGTGATGGGATGTAACTTGGATGAGAGATCTGGGAGAAACCGTCCCACATAGTTGATGAGGCCCAAGACCTGGCGAAGTTCTTCCACATTTGAAGGGCTTGGCATTTCGGTTATGGCCTTGACTTTATCGGGGTCTGGTTTCATACCCTCAGCACTGATTATGTGTCCAAAATACTGTATTTCCGATTTTGCAAAATGACACTTCTGCTTGTTCAGCTTCAGTCCACTTTCTTTGATTGTTTTCAAAACTCTGCTCAGACGTTCGTCGTGTTCCTCTTTTGTTGTCCCGAAGACCAGTACATCGTCCATCACGACCACCGCGCCCTCGTGACCCCTTAGTAGCTCTGACATTAATCTCTGAAATATTTCAGGGGCGGACGTAATCCCAAAAGGTAAACGCTTGAAGCAGAATCGTCCTATGGGCGTGATAAAAGTAGTCAGTTTTCTGCTGCTTTCTTCCAAAGGGATTTGCCAGAATCCACATGACGCATCCAACGTTGAGAACACGGTAGCTCCCGCCAGTTTTGGGGCTATGTCCTCCAGCGTTGGCAGCATGTACCTTTCGCGTTTGACTGCAGTGTTTAAGCGCTTTAGGTCAACACACACTCTGACTCTTTCTCTGTTCTTCTTTTCAACTGGTACCATCGGGGCGCACCAATCAGTGGGCTCTGTGACCTCTTCTACTATCCCCATTGCTAACATGCGCTTCAATTCGGCTTTGACTTTAGGCAAAAGGGGAAACTGCACTCTTCGTGGTGTTGTTAGGGAGTAGGGCTCAGCATTAGCTTTGAGTTCGATTTTCACAGGATCACATTTGAGCAAGCCAATATCCCCAAAAACATCCTCCAACAGTCCTGCGTTTATGCCATCAACACGCTTCACTAGACCCATCCTCTTTGCTACACTCCCACCTAGCAGGTTGTGCGCATAAGGGCCAGTGATAACAGTTATCCAAAACTTGTATTTTTGTCCTTTGTAGTGGCTCGTGGCTAAGAATTTTCCAATGCACTGTACCTTTCCCCCTGGGCTTGTGACGTGTGGTGACTTTCTCTGTGCGACCAGACGAGGGCAGTGTTGTAACTTGTTAACTTCACTCTGTGCCATGACTGTAATGTCGGCTCCGGTATCTATTTTGAACTCGACCGTGTCGCCATTCACAGGTAAGTTTACCAACCACTCCTCATCGGTACAATGTTGTTCAATGACATAGTTTTCACTCACAGCTCCAAGGAAGAAATTATCATCTGTGTCCAACTCTCTGGGAACAACCGTTACTTCTTTCAGTGTTTTCGTGAAACAAGCCACCTCGAAATGTCCTATTTTGTTGCATTTCCTGCACTTTTTATTTCTTGCTGGGCAGTGTTGTGCTTTTCCATGTTGCCTTTTGCAGCGGGTGCAGCTTGTATAACCCTGCTCGCGGTCCTCTGCTCTCCCTCGCTGACTGTACGAAGTAGTCTTTTTATCGTACTGTCGTCTTCCTTGTTTCACTGCATCCAGTGCGCAGTCTGCACGCATACTGGTGTTCTGTTGTTTTATTTGTTCACTTTGCCTTGCTATTTGAATAGCTTTCTCGAGTGTGAGGTTAGTTTCGAGCTGTAGTTTCTGTGACACATCGCCGTCTGATATGCCTATTACAATTCTGTCTCTGATTTGTTCATCTTTCATACCTCCAAACTCGCAGTTCTGAGCAAGTTCGTATAAACTCCTCACGAACGCCTCTACTGTTTCACCGGACTTCTGCACTCGCTTGTAAAAGCATGCACGTTCGTGAATCACGTTGCGTTTCGGCACAAAATGGTCGCTGAACTTATTTATCACTTTAGTATAGTCCAACTTTGACCTCGTTCTAGCTCCTTCTTCTTCGTCTTCATCATCTTCTTCTCCTTCACTGTCACTGAATACGAATGAATCATATATGGCTTCGGCCTCTCTTCCCAATGCGTAGAGAAGCGTGTTTACTTGAACCTCACCGCTGTCTTTGTCGAGCTTCGATGCTATTCTGTAGCGGTCGAAGCGGCGGCGCCATATTGTCCATTCAGCCGGTCTCGAAAAATCAAACTTTTCTGGCGGTCCGAACTTTGCCATTACTTTCTTATGCAGGCGTCCTGTCGGCCACTTCTGACACCATGTCGTGTGTAGTGATTAATGAAGAGTTAGGCGTCTTAAATATGAACAGTTCTTTTAATTGCGGAGCAAGTACAGCATGTCGAGCGCCAGGCTAAAACACAAGAACAACTAGTAGCACGTCTTATGCGTGATGACGTCAATGCTACAGTCGCCTACAGGCACACATCATGACAAATGTCTTTACCTTTTTTAATAATTTTATCTAGGCTCTGGTCCAGGAGTTAAATTTTTCTGCGTACTTGGGTTTGCCTGTCTTCATGCTCCATATGAAGGGTCCTCACAATGCTAACCTCGCCCGTATGCTGCTAAATCACATCCACACCGGCCACCACACATCAAATGTAAGTTAATTTCTATAGGTGTTGGTAATTTTTCATTTAAATGACAGTTCATCAGATGGTGTCTTTTGGCTTTTATTAGTTCTGGATCCGGGTTGCCCTCATAGCTTCAGAGGACACGCGAGACGATGTCATTGAGAATGAACAAGCCCCCTGTACTGACAACTTGAGCACTGAAGAGAAGACCTGGTCCTGGTAAGTTCAGTTACAGCACATACTGTAGGAGGATAAAGGTTACGCACATCATTGGTGTCTGACCATTTTTTTTCATATACATAATATTTCTGTACATTCAGGTGGAATTCCTTTAGGACACTTTGTGATTACAACAACAGAATATCTTTAGGCGAGTTCAGCCTTTGTAAATGTCAATCTATTGTCAACTGTCTACTAAATGCATACTCCATTCGGTTGTTCTAGCAATCGAAGTAGGTGCAGACATGCCCTCAGAGGCTGTTATTGATAAGTGGCTTGGGGAACCAATAAAGGCAGCCATCCTTCCTACCAGCATTTTCCTAACCAACAAGAAGGGCTTTCCAGTCTTGTCTAAAGCCCATCAACAAATCATATTCCGCCTTTTCAAGGTAACGGAAGGAAAACAACATTCAAAAGAATACAAGATGCTCAAGGGCTGTGTCCGAATGTCCACCCTAGTCCCTAACCCCTCATTCACTACATAGGCCCGCACTATATAGTAGACTATATAGTCCACTGATTCTGTTGGCTATTCGGACAGAAGCCCACTACTTTCTCTGAGCTGCGTGACGTCACGCGCGCTGCGGCGTGCAGATATTAATTATTATTTTTTAAATCTGAATTTATTTATTGTTACAAACGTTTATTTTATGAAACAGAACGACAGTTTTGGCACTTTTTACAGGCGTTTTATTTTACATTTAAATTAAAATTAAAACTATCATATAAAAAAAATAAAAAATCACTCCAGCGTTAGCTCAAAGACGTGCAGAAAGTAGGTCAGCCGAAGCGCCAGCAGAATGAGTGCACTACATCTGCTAAAAGTTTGCTAAACTCTGGTAAAAATTTATTTCTGCAATAAAGACCAACCAAACTAATGAGACGGGACTAATTATGGATAAATACGAGTCAGATATATTTAACATGGATTTGACATGAATGGCTTGGATTATTTGAGAGGAAGCTATTGGTCATTTAACAGCTCGAGCTAAAGGTAAGCAGCTAACGCTAGCATTTTTTACTGTAACCGTTTATATCCAAGTCATTTATTCATGATAAATACGCAACACACGATTTGAAACAGCTGATTTCATTCCGTCGTGTTTTGTTCAAAGACCTGTTGCCGTCAGGCATTCTTCTCCGACTCTCGCAATGCATTGTGGTCTATATTGACCTGTTTAGTGATCACCGCTGCTCACTACCTTTCAGAATGCATTGTGGGAAATTTTGCACTACTTTTTTTTTTTTTCTCTGGACATTCGGACACCCCTACAAAATGGCGTGGTCACTATATAGTGTGGACATTCGGACACAGCCAAGGAGTTATCTTCTCAAATGAAATAAAAACATTCAAAATACATTTGCATATCGCATTAGTTAATAATAAAAAAATTCTGTCCTCTTCTCTAGTTGGAGGCCCAGTTTGTCTTCACTGGCACCAGTCGCCACACAGAAAAGGACTTCAGATCCTACCTGCAATACCTAGAATACCTTAACCAGAACCGGCCATCGCCCAATGCCTATGAGATGTTTGCAAAAGGCTATGAAGATTACCTGCAGTCTCCCCTTCAAGTAAGTTACAACATACTGACATGAACCGGGATGAATTGACATGAACCAGTCTCACTCGGTACGTTGTAATCGTTCTCTACCAATATGCTTGATATTCGGCAACACAAAACCACTTGCACTTGTGATTCAAGAGTTTTTGTTTTTTCCCCAGCCTCTCATGGACAACCTGGAGTCTCAAACTTATGAAGTGTTTGAGAAGGATCCTATTAAATACTCACAATACCAGCAGGTAAGTAATACACTTGTTTTCTTAAATGACAAGATTCATTGACATGGTGAAATTTACAGAATCAAAAGTATTTGCATGCAAACCTTTTGCACAATTGTGATTTTGTTCCATACAAACGTCAAATAAATATACACCTAATATACGGAGGAATTATTGTTTATCTTTTTGCTACTTCTAGGCTGTCTATAAATGTCTACTTGACAGAGTTCCAGATGAACAAAGAGACACAAGTGTTCAGTGAGTCTGAACTTTTTACATCCAGAATAAACTCCGCTTCAATGCGTTTTGTGCTAAATGTTGATTTTTGTTTTTCTTATGAGGGTTTTAATGGTACTGGGTGCTGGACGAGGCCCTCTGGTCAATGCTTCCTTGCGAGCTGCTAAACAAGCAGACCGTAAACTCAAGGTTTATGCTGTGGAGAAAAATCAAAATGCTGTAGTCACGTGAGTATATGTAAAAACAAAACATGATTTTAAGAATCCTGTTCCAACTGATAACATTTTATTATAGTTTGGAGAACTGGCGCTTTGAGGAGTGGGGAGACCAGGTGACAGTGGTAACATGTGATATGCGTGAATGGTCAGCACCTGAAAAAGCTGACATCATCGTCAGCGAGTTGCTTGGTTCATTTGGTGACAATGAACTGTCTCCAGAGTGCCTAGATGGTGCTCAACGCTTTCTCAAAGGTACATGTCATATTAGGAATACCTAGAATACCTTAACCAGAACCGGCCACCGCCCAATGCTTATGAGATGTTTGCAAAAGGTTATGAAGATTACCTGCTATGATAGATTACAATTTATCTAATGTTTATATAAAGCCCATTTAACGTGTGCTACTGTTCTGTGAATTATGATAATTTGACAATGAATCAAAATGTTCATTCTCCCATCCTTGTTTTGCAGATGATGGAGTAAGCATTCCTTGCTCCTACACATCCTTCCTTGCACCCATATCCTCTTCAAAGCTTTACAATGAAGTGCGTGCATGTAGAGAACGTGACAAACACCCAGAGTCTCATTTTGAGACTCCATACGTTGTGCGACTTCACAACTTTCACCAATTGGCAGACCCCAAACCTTGCTTCACATTCAAACACCCCACAACAGGTAATTCATGTTATTACAAAAAATATTGTTTTAGTACTGTGCTTCACCTTTTTAAAATATATTTTTAAAGATATGGATAATAATCGTTACCAGTGCATCACATTCCCTGTGAAATGTAACTCGGTGTTGCATGGTTTTTCTGGCTACTTTGAGACGACACTCTACAAAGATGTCATGCTCAGTAAGTTACATTTGAAATTTTGAATTAGAATTTTGAATATTTTATATTGTATAAACAATGTTACTCTTTTTCTTTTAGGTATTAAACCAGATACACATTCACCTGGGATGTTCTCGTGGTTTCCCATCTTGTTCCCCCTTAAGGTAATGTTTTTAAGTTTTATGTTTCTTTTGCAAACAGTACTTGTAGTATATAACTCAATATAGTGGCTCGATACTCACCAGCTGTTGTTTTTGATATAGCAACCCATGTCCATTTCCCAAGATGATGATGTCACAGTTTGTTTCTGGCGTTCCAACAATGGGAAGAAAGTTTGGTATGAATGGGCTGTAACTGAGCCCTCCTGCTCGGCCATCCACAACCCAGCTGGGCGGTCCTACACTATTGGTCTGTGATTACAAATTGGCATCACTTTCATCAGGAGCGTTCTCACCCATGCTCCTTTCAGTTGTATGATGCACTTGATGCAGCCTGTGTTTTTAATTTTAGTAAATTTCAGAAGTCATTGCAGGTGTATGAAAGCCATTTGAAACTACATTTGTGGTACATTCTTTAAAGGAAGTGGACGAGAGTCTTTAATGACGCTGCTCAAATTCGAACTGAGCATCATCACTTGAGCGCCTCAGTTTTGTGGGTCATGCTTCATCTTTGCAGTACAGTTAGGTTTCACCAACTGTAAATGATTTTGCCACACTCTAAAGATATGACTGCTCAAACTTTAAGCACTTGTACTCTACCGTCCAAAAGCTTGGGGTCACTTAAAATGTCCACATTTTTTGAAAGGAAAGCACTGCTTTTCTTTCAAAAAGGATACCATCAAATTTATCGGACGTACAGTCTAGACATTGTTAATGTTGTGAATGCCTATTCTAGCTTTCATGTTTAATGGAATACCTACATAGGTGTGCAGAGGCACATTTATGCAACCATCGCTCCAGTGTTCTGATGGTACATTGTTTTTGGCTATTTGGGTTAAAGAGTAATTGATTAGAAAACCCTTGTGCAATTATGCTAGCACTGCTGAAAACTGTTGTGTTGATTAGAGAAGCTATATAATTGGCCTGGGTGACCCAAAACTTTAGAACGATAGTGTATGTGTGTCTACAAGCTTTGGCTATTGAGTCACTGGATTATGCAATGCACCTCTTGGATTCCATTATTTTCCAACACCTTTGCAGAAACATGTTAAAGTAACTTGCTTATGCCTTAACCCATGCCATTGTACGGTATACGTGCGTATAACCCTGTTCTTCACATTTAACATTTGTCTAGGTTTCATACTGGCTGTCTTCATGTTTGTAAATGAATAAAAAAGACTTAATGTTTCTGATCAGTTTTTTTTCCCATCGTATCTGCATGATATGTGTATTAAGATGCAGCCTCTAGTGCTCAGGGTTAAGGTCCAAGCAACACTGTAAACTAAATGTACAAGTTTGACATCCATGATGGGTAGTTCCTTCCCGATAATGTGAAAATGTGTGATTCCCAACAGATCTCAAATGAAGGGAGTTTGTGTGTTGCAGACAGTTACAGGTTTGAGGAAAATTGCCTTTTTATGTATGTTCTGCTTGAATATAGCGCACTGTCCATTTAACTCCAGGTGGCAGAACAAGCTCATTAATGTTTCATCCACCCGCTGGAAAAGTTCAGCACGGGGGTGGAGTCTCCCGAGTCTCACCTACTGGATCAGATTGCGGAAGTCGTTGCCTGAACCAGCAACGGCATTCTTTGTAAAGTCAACTGAAGTAATAGAGGAAAAACATTTTCATTGTTTCAGCAACAAATCCTATGATATTGAAGAAATATTTACATAGATATCGAAGTACATTAACATTTAGCCTTTTTTTTTTTTTTTTTACAACGGTTTTCTCTTTAACCGCTCACTACTCCATGTCTGACGAATGTTGCTAGACCTGAATGTTGCTGCCATGTTTTGTAGACAATTGGGATTTCCATGGAGGGTATCCAGTTATTACGTAAGAAAACGATGCAGGCGTTTTACTTTGAAGGAGCGCCAGGAAGTTGTGAGCTCGTTTTGGTGACTTGACTTCATCCTATCTCTGTATCCAGTGAGCTGACGAGTCTGATGGTACTCGAAAAAACTGGCTTACTTTTCCCCATTGGCTGGATTTTGCATAGCTGTGAGGTACGTTTTTGTTTACAAGTTAATACAAATTAGATCTACAAAGTGCCACTCTTCCCTGGAGCTCAAGCTCGAGCCACTCTCCTCCGAAGCAGGGTTGACAGCGTAAGGTTAGCCCAGTCCAGTCAATGGGCTAGCCTCTCTGCCTCTCTGGATGTTGTGTGATCCGCAAAAAAGGGGTTGGCCTACTCCAGGGTTGTTCCCAAATAATCTATTATCTGTAAATTATAAACATTAAAGGCCTGATGCTTGTTGCTTTCTTTCATTAATTCGTTTTCTATATACTTTTTGTATAAGTATCTGAACATGTATGTCTTGACCATAATTATCTTACCAGATCAAACTTAAACTACCACATTAAAGCCTACTCAATCATTTAAATATCTACTATTTTGTTGTGTGTTTCATTACTGTGGTACTATTACACTCTGCCTTTACACTCCATTAGACACACCTGTGTATTAAAGTCAAAATCATTGTTATTATTCATATTGCCTTCCCCCCTCCTCCCACGCCTGATTCCATTGTGCACACAGACAGCATGTCCCCGTCGGTCCCCCTGCAGGAGATGATCCGGGCCATCAGGTCAGCCCGGACACAGTGTGAGGAGCGCGGGGTCATCCAGAGGGAGTGCGCCGCTATTCGAGCACAGTTCAGACAAGCTGACAATGATGGTCGATCGCACAACCTGGCCAAGCTCCTCTATGTCCACATGTTGGGCTACCCTGCTCACTTTGGTCAGGTGAGGGGATTTAGCTAATACATGTCATGAGTTTGCTTGGCAACTGGGCAGCCTTGAGGACAATGAACCAAAATACAAATCAGACTAAATAGCAATGGATTCACACAAACTGTAATGATCATTGTTTTCCTCTGAACTCTTAAAAGTCTCAAATTACATCACACTTTTTGATCTCATGTTTTCTTATAGCACTGAAAGTTGCTGCTACTCCTTCAGCAGGCTTTTGTCGCACTAGACTAGATTTATTCTGTGAGCATGTAGGATCTAGGCCACCGCGCTTAGAAGCAAAGACCCACTGTTACAAAGCAGGAAAGGTCCTTGAGGGCATTTTTGTATCGGTCTCCTTAAATGCTAAAACAATTTCTGATACTAGATGGAATGTGTTCGCCTGATTGCCAGCCCTCGCTACAGTGAGAAGCGTGTGGGATACCTGGGAGCTATGATGTTATTGGATGAGAACCAGGATGCTAGTTTGCTCATCACCAACTCCATAAAAAAGTAGGATAATATTGTATGGAACCGTTTCAAAATTGTCTCTTGGTGGGATTTTGTGTAATCATGTATTTCTAATGTGATATTTAATCCGGGTTTTGAAAATCTTGTTTTTCTTGTTGCAGTGATCTTTCCCACAATAGCCAGTATGTGCAGTCTCTTGCCTTATGTACTCTAGCCTGTATGGGCTCAGCTGAGATGTGTAGGGATCTAGCGCCAGAGATTGACCGACTGCTTCGATCCTCAAACTCCTACGTTAAGAAAAAGGTAAGGTATTGTTTTTAAATGCACTTTAAAAACAAGATCTGTGACACTGCATCCATCCTTGTATCACTCTTGTGTTCCCAGGCTGCCCTGTGCGCTGTTCATATTGTAAGGAAAGTTAATGAACTTGGAGAACTTTTTGCTCCCGCTGCTCGCTCCCTTCTCTCTGAGAAGAACCATGGTGAGTTGTCTCAATAGGAAACATTTGTAAATTGCCTGATAATACAATTCGACTGTCTTTTGCTTAGGGGTGCTTCATGGTGCCGTGGTGCTCATCACAAAACTCTGTGAACGCAGCCCAGAAACACTTGAGCGATTCAGAAAAGTACTTAAGACTTAAAATCATACTGACTTGTTAGAACATATTGGCTTGTACATTGTTAATTCTATTGTCTTTAGTCAGTGCCAGAGCTGGTGCACATTATGAAGGGCCTTGTGCTCTCTGGTTATTCTCCGGAGCATGATGTGGCAGGAGTCAGTGACCCCTTTTTACAGGTCAGTCTTGTTTAAATAAAGCTGCTTGGACAGATGTTTACAAATATCTATCACTCCAATGTACTTCATTTGCCAGGTCCGCATTTTGAGATTACTGAGAATTTTGGGACACAACAACGAAGTGGCCAGTGATGCTATGAACGATTTATTAGCTCAGGTTAATCCATCAGCCATTAAAAAGCATGTAATGCATAAATTGTCTGCTTATCTCTGAATGTTTATTCTGTCAGGTGGCGACCAACACAGACAGCACAAAGACTGCTGGCAATGCTGTTTTGTATGAGACTGTTCTCACTGTGCTGGATATCAAGTCAGAGAGTGGCCTTAGGGTGAGACAGAAGGATCATTAAAAAGCATAAAACCAATCAGTGATCCATAATGCATTTTGGTGTAAAATTTGGTTCTACAGGTTTTGGCTGTAAATATACTTGGACGATTTCTACTAAACAATGACAGAAATATACGGTCAGTAAATATTTATCTAGATAGTCACATTTTAGATGTTTTTATGGAACAATTCACATCCTGTTACCAAGTGTGACTTGGCTGGCTCGTCTGGTTTTACCTGCAGAGCTCCTGTCTCAAACTGTGTCTTGGTAACGGGATGAGTACGGGTTTTATTCCATTGAAACCTAGAAAGTCAGATAGCATCTCTACAAAAAATTCCTGTAGACGTCATGTATTTTTATGGGTTTTGTGGCAACATGCTCTACACAATAATAGTATTATTTACTTTTTCGGTATGTGTTTAGGTATATAGCTATGACATCTCTTCAAAAGATAGTTGGGACAGATCACATAGCTGTTCAACGTCACAGGGGAACTATTGTGGACTGCCTAAAAGACCCAGATGCTTCTGTAAAACGGTAATATTTTTGTGTAATTTTCTAGTACATTTCTAAAATTACTGAAAGCAATATCTTACTGGGTGATGCAGTGTTGATTTATGTCCATGATGTTGTTAAAACTAACAATATTATTCACGCGCAGCCGTGCACTATTGCTCTCATTGGCCCTGGTATCTGCCTCCAACATTCGCTCAATGATGAAGGAACTCCTTAACTTCCTCTCCACATGTCCCCCGGAGCTCAGGGCCCATGCAGCCGGTGGCATTTTTACTGCAGCTGAAAGGTAAGCAACACAGACCTTCCACTTGAACTATGTGTTTCACAAACTGAATGAATGAGCTTCTAGTGCAACAGTGGAACTGTACATTATTACAAACACTACTACTGTGCATAAGGCTACATGCCCTTGTCTGCCTCCACTCCGAAACAAAGAACAGGCTTTACAAGCAGTATTCTCCACATTATTCTAGTTTGGCTTAAGTTTGTGCAACCATTTGGACAACACAAATACTTTTTTCTTGTTTGCCAGGTATGCACCTTCTCAGCGGTGGCACATTGACACCATTCTGCATGTTCTCACTACGGTAAATCACCAACAAAATTGTGTTTTGTAAATGTTTCACTAGCTCACCTCACTTTTTTTAATTATTGCCTTATTACATTATCTTAATTTATTTAGAAGGAGTCTCAATGTAAAAGAGGCTGTGATGTAAATTGTATTTTCCATTCTGTCAGGCAGGGGGCGATGTAAGAGATGAAACAGTCCCAAATCTAATCCAGCTCATCACTACAGCATCAGAACTGCACTGTTACACAGTCCACAAGCTGTACAGAGCTCTGCTTCAGGATATCTCCCAGCAGTCTTTGGTCCAGGTGGCGTGCTGGTGCATAGGAGAGTATGGTGACCTTCTGCTGAAAGGTGACTGTCAAGAAATTGAGGCGATGCAGGTATGGTTTTAGGTTTTCTGATACAGCTTTGTATTTTTGCACAAGAATGCTTAATGTGACATATCATGGGTCTGATCCTTTGATAAAGGTGAATGAAAATGATGTCTTAGATGCTTTGGAAACAGTTCTACAGTCCCACATGTCGTCTTCAGCAACAAGAGGGTTTGCTCTTACAGCTACAATGAAACTCAGTACACGCATCACAGAAAACGTAGAGTAAGAACAATTTATTACTTGCCCAAGACTGCAAGTTCATGTTTTGCCACATCTTGATTGTAGATAAGATTTATTTATTTTTGCTTAATATGGTTTCAGCATTACATAACGTACTGTTCTACTTTGTTTTCACCAGTCGAATCAGAAGCATCGTCAGTATCTACGGCAGCTGTATAGATTTGGAGCTCCAGCAGAGGGCGGTTGAATACAATGCATTGTTCAAAAAATATGACCATATGAGGTGCAATGATAAACATATTGATCATTGTCTTTCTATTGACAATTTAGATACAAAACATGTTCCTTCCTCTTTCAGAGCCGCAGTGCTAGAGAGGATGCCAGTGATAGAGAAAAACTCAACCGGTCAGACAAATGGAGAGCCAGCAGGAGAGCTCGTCAAAGAGGTCCAGCCTATAAAAATCAGCCAGGATAAACCATCAACTCAGCCACCTGTCAATCAAGTGTGTGACTTTTCTTAATTAATTATTTACAATAATCTAGTAGTTTCGTGATCAGAACTTAATACTTTGTTTATGTAGGTGTGTGACCTCCTGGATTTGTTGGGCGGCACTGATGAGACAACAAAGCCAGGTTTTCCACCTGCCCAAACCACTAACACAATCAGCAGTCCAGGGGGAGACCTCTTGGATCTACTGGGGGGGTTAGACCTTACGTCACCGACACAAGGTCAGATATACATGCAGTTGTTTAAAAGTGCAATAATTCATGCAGTAATGGCTAAAGGTGATCTTGTTTTGGTCTTTCCAATAGTCACTCCATTAACTGTGTATGAGAAGAACGGTGTGACTTTAACTATAAGTTGTGAAAAACAGTCAGAAACAAACCTCACTGCGACTCTGACAGCCTCTAACTCCACTCATTCGGACATCACGACTTTCAATCTACAGGCAGCAGTACCAAAAGTATGTCTTATTTAGTTCTGGAGGAAATTATTTCTATGATGTTCTCCTAAATTCTGTAACTTTCATTGTTTATCACTTTAATAGAGTGTACAGCTACTTATGAAAGCCCCAAGTGGCGACTGTCTTCCTGCCTGCAGCACGGCTAAGATAACACAAGTGGTGGTACTCAATAACCCAAACAAGGTAAGCCTTTTTTTCAGTAGACTTCAGATTTCCTACAGATTGTTTTTCCTAATTGTTTTTATTACTTTTTTAGGTAAACCTAAAGATGAGGATACGTGTGTCTTATACAAGCCAAGGATCTCCTTTTCAGGACACAGTCCAGGTTGATTCTTTTCCTGAATCCAGGTAGTCAAATCTACCCGAGAACAAATCACTCCTTGATTTAAAAAAAAAAAAAAAAGTAAAGTGCTTGATGTCAGAGCTGTTAAAGTATCCAGATGCTGCTGTTCCACACTCCTGCACTAAAAAAAAAACTTCTCAAAGCAGGTCTGTTAAAGTATTTTTTTTTTCTATTCTAACAATTGAACATAAAACATTCTAAAAATGTATAGACAAAAGCACTTGTATTTTATACTTTAATTCCACTGTCAAATGAAGCAACCACTGTTTTTACTATTGTAACAGTTCTGTTTGGTTATAGTTTTAAGTTTCTTGTGCCTTTCAAGTAGAACCTTGTTATGAAGAACTATTTTATGAAACTGAACAAAAGGTTACTTTATCATCTACATTTTTGTTTATAGATAACCCTTTAGAAATGTTTTAAATGCCCTTGGAATAAATGTTAAATTATTAGTAATAGTATATGAAAACACATGGGTAACTGGGTAAAGGACTTGTTATAGTCGAGAAACCATTAATATGTATGAGTTGCAAATGTTTAATTGTAATTACTGACAAATGTCAACAACATTTTAAAAATCACAGTTTTAAGCCCAAGAGTAATGTCTGGGTTAGAGTGATTTTTTTATTTTTCTCCGTTTTTTTTTAAAATATATTTAAAATTCTCTTGGATTCAGTTTGATTTTTTTTTTATGTGTGTAATTAAAAAAACAAACATAATAAATTCTCATCTTAGGCATTTATTCACAAGCAAACACTTTCTCAGACATATTGAAAAACGGTCTTTCTGCATGACCCAAATGAAACTGAAAATAGTGAGGGTTACAAAAACATTTACAAAGAATTCGAACGTCCATTTTTTTTTAAGGGTGATTTTAGCTTTGGGCCAGATCTTCGTGTTACTACATGGTTATACAGGAGATAGACTCCTGAAGGACAGGGCCGATGAGGACAGCAACTCAGGACAAAGTTGTGAGGGGTAAGCAAGGCCTGTACACCCCTCCTCTCAACGCCAACACAAGATGGAGCACCGAGCCTCCTTGGATTTTATAGTCTGCTGCTGTCTTTTCATCGTTCCTACAGATAAATGTGATTAAAATGACATTGGTTCAAATAAAAAGATTCAGCAAACACTACATAATGCTTACATCTGTTTTCCACTGTAAATGAGTCTTTGCTGCTGAGGTGGGATTCCTTCCTTTTCCTCCACCCTTTCCTTAATCCGTTCCACCTAAATATAGGCAATACAAAGATTACGCGGAAACTGCTTTGCACACACAATCTGAGTTAAATACACGTTTTAACCTTGTCTGTAGGCTCTATGTCGATCTCGATTTCCTTCCCAGTTAGAGTCTGAAACAAAGTTATAATGTATGTCAATAAAGCCGAGGCAATCATAAGTTAGCAGGTCAGTGGAACACCCACCCACCCTCTCCTCCCCTCCCTAGCATTCCTATAAGACTGCTGAGTCGCTAACACTGTAGGAAAGACGATTATAAAACCTCACGGGTGATTATCAAATTTAATTAGTTAAACAAGACTGGTGCTGAAATTATTTCAAAACTCGGATGCTTAGCGTCCAAATAATGATCTAATATCAATTTCTTAGCTCTAAAATAGTTGGCAAGCTGATGAACTATGCAGCTAGCAAAGCGATAACACTAATTTCTGATTAATAGAAGATAGGCAAAGCGTTCTTACCTTTACTTTAATTAACATGTTGAACTAAGTCTAAATTTGTTAAAAGCAGATGATTTTATAAAGACAAAAAGAGGTTCAGCTTGGCCGGTTACTTTCCTTTCCTGTGCGTCACATAAACTCTTCCCAAAATAAAACGTCTCCAAACTGTAGTTCCGCTTAGTATAAACAACATTTTAGTATTTACTTACTTCCATTTAAACAACTACCAATCATGTACATTTTGAGGGATTTTTGCGAATTCGTATACATTTATATTGATTATTTTATTAGTTACAGGCCGTAACTTTTCTATGTGAAGTGCTTTGGGTGACTTGTGTCCATGGATCTATTATAATATCGCTTGTGTCACGTGAAGGCTTCCATTCGATTCCATTAAACATTTCTGCCATATGTGTCATTGAAGGCTGACTTCTTTTTTTTAGGCTGACTTTTAATTAGCTTATACAGCTTACTACTTGTACCGTTGTGATTTGTTCATTCTAAATAGGCTTCTTTGTTCAAATGGTAGACAGCTGTAATTAAAATAGTTAAATGACATACCAGAATGCACTTTGGTGTAGCTAACACAGATGTGGATAATTTGAGATGATGAGACAGGCAGTCCACTTTAATGTCATTCTGTCAAGTGTGTGGTTTGTTATAGTCATGGTGACTCAACTCAAGGTGTCATATTGGCTGTTTTTTCAGCTGCAGCAGCAGTAGCTCAAAAAGGTAATTATTGCATTGCAAATCAGTGCTTTAATCTGTGAAGAGCCACATAAAGTGAACTCTGTTTTCAGATATAGAAGTAACCTGCTTGACAGACTCAGTGAGTATCACATGGAGAATACGGGCGGATTTAGTGCCTTATGCTGCCCGCTTTTTTCTTGGAAACTGCAAACCATCAGATTTTGATGTTTTACCCTTTGGAGAAGGGGAACTACTGTTTCGCTACAGATTTGCCGAATGCAGGTTTACACAACAGGTAATCTAAATTGTGCTTGTTTTGGGTCAAGTGCACAATAGCCTATGTCTGCTAAACATCTAATTTGCTTTCAGACAAAAGGAAAGCACATCATATTTGACAATGAACTCGCCTTCAGGCCACAGGAAAAGGGCAATCCTGCAGCCTTTGTGCATCCCGGACAGTGTGTAACTAAAAGGTAAAATGTGGTTTTAGCTAAATACTGACACTGCTGTTTTTCATTCACCATGTTTGTTACAGATCTGATAGTTGGGTTCCCCAATTCCTAAATCCTGGAGCAGGTACTTCTGAGGCTCGTGGAGGCCTGCTCTTCCACGTGGCACTTCTTAATGGTGAGTTCAGACACAGAAAAATACCCTCACGTTCAATATGACTACTCTTTTTTTTTTTTTTTTATCATTCTTGCAGCTGAACTGACTGGAATTTCCCAAAATAATCTAGTCCCCCTGGGCTCGTTCATGCCAATATGGGCTTCTGTAGATCGGGTGTCTCATCAGCCTCTACTTCTCCTCATGTTAAACCAACACATGTCCAGTCACAATGCCTTCTCTCAGTTTGTGACTTTTCTAACTTTTGGCATTCATATTTCAGTATATGCAGGTAATTTTAATTCAACAACTTCAAACCACACCCGAGTAAGTTTGACCCAATCTAACATGTACTATTTCTATTTTAAGATATGGAATTGGACTGCCAGACAGATTTTGTTTTGCTGGTGTGGACAGAGCGCAGACCCCAAGTTGATACCTCACTGTTTCGTCTGGGGAACTGTCTTCCAACCAGCTTAACACCCACTCAAGCAGTTTTTAAAGTAGAGCTCAGTGACTGTAAATTCTCACTACTGGTGGGTAGTATGTCATTTAAATCTTAATGTAAATTGTATTTACTCCACATGCGGCACATATGTATCCTCTCCTGAATCGGACTTGGTTCCCTTCAGCCACTCTGTGACATGTGAATATCAAAGGTGTTCGCCAGGCTGGTGCAATGAATGGACATCAAGATGTACTCAACTAAAATCACTCAAATGTTTTGTCTAGGCTGGAAACCGACTGGTACCCTATGATCTATAACCCAGTTTTTGACATACTTGGACAAGGATAGCTGGTATTCCACATTGAACTGATGAACTGTAGGCACCTTTTTTATTTTTTTATTATTATTTTATATATATTATTTGTTTGCTTTTTTAAAGTTCCATATTCAACCTGATTCTTGGAAATTATGAATTTTATTTTTTTTGTTATAGATGACTTTACTGCCCCAGCTGAGTCTACCAGTTTTCCTTTGGGCTCCCTGATCCCAATTGTTGCAAATGTATAGCAGACATCCCATCAGCCATTGCAGCTCTTTATAGAAGAGTGTGTTGCTACCGTCACACCAGAGCTGTCATACATATGCAATAATTTCAAGTAAGGGGTACTGTTACGCTTGTCTATAACCAACACTTGAATATGCAGTGAAAAAGTTTGTATTATTTGCAGATGTCTTGTGGACAGTAAACTCTCACGCTCCAGGTTTGTATGACGAGAATCATCAGAAATCCTTCTGTTACTTCAAGCTTTCAGGTTTTCAACTGCTGGAGACCAGGTAAACTTAAGTCTGTGCGTTATCCTGATGGCTATTCAGCTTTGAAATGTGTGTATCTTGCAGGTCTTCACTGCACACTTGTGGCATGGGATCCTACAGGCCTTGATAAGACTAGAAAGGCCTTCAACTTCAACTATGTCTAGGGTCATGGGTAACTCTTTGGTTCCCAATCAAAGTATTGAGTTGGCTATATTCCATGTGAAAAAAATGTATTGCTTTGCAGCTGGGAATTGGTGGATAACCCCTCACATAGCAAGATCTGTGACTGTTGTGAGTCAAATTGCAATTCAAGACAGACAAGAAGTACTTTATTTGGTATTTACAGGCATTGAATTAATATGAAATGTTATCTCTGCGTTTATTTACCACATTCATGTTTTTCAGGCAATCATGGAATGATGCATGAAGCAGTGCTTGGACCAATTACCATTACTGAATTATGAACCAATCTGTAATGTAAGCAAGTCACTCAAGGGCACTATACCTTTCCCTTGGGGGTTCCCAAATTTTTTTTTCCCAAATATAAACGCAACACCTTTTTGTTTCTGCTCCCATTTTTCATGAGATGGACTTAAAGATCTAAAATTCATTCCAGATACACAATATTACCATACCTGGAAGCCAGCATATATGTGTTATGTGTGTTTGGCTATTTGAAAGGATATCATAAATTACATGTTTGTTTTTTTTACACCCATAAATGTACTAAACCACATTTTGTCATCCAGGGACCCGCACACAAGGTCTTGCAGCCCCCCTGAGGGGTCCCAACCCCCACTTTGGGAACCAGTGCTATACCTGATTTTCATTTTATTTTTTTCTAATAATGGAACCATGTTAAGTATATTGTAAAGTCATACTTTTCTAGCCTTGCAGTGAAGTGACCCTGCAAGTTGTGAAATGTGCCTCTAAAATTGGGATGTTACAAATGTATGAGGAAAGTTTTTGATTTGGTAGCTTCCTCTTATTGCATGGTAATAAATAAATCCGGTTTAGGGCTTAATTTCAGTAAAATAACCGAAGCTGTTTCCCTTTTAGCGTTGGAATACCTTCTGGGGCAACTTCTACAATCCCAAAATACTTATTACATTTTTTAAAGCATCTCAACTTTGGCCTATTTTATTTGCACTCTTCATGCACCCCAGCATGTCTCAAACTTGGTACTAGGATTCATTTTGGTGACTGTATTTTGTCTTCTACACATACTTTACAGTGGGTGTAGACATAATTTAGCCCAACTTTAGATTTATTTTTATTGTTTTGACTAGTTTAGTCCTGATTTAATCTTGATCTAGGCCTGATTTACAGGTGAAACTCAGTAAATTAGAATATCGTGTGTGGAATGGAATGGAAACTAATTTAAACAAATGTTGGCCCTCAAACTATAATCATGCATATGTGCTTGGTTTGGGCCTTTTACTTGAATTGCTACCTTAATGCGGTTGCGTGGTATGGATTCCATCAGCCTGTGGCACTGCTGTTATGGAAGACAAGGAAGCTCAGTCCACTCATTATGAAGACAATCCGCTCCAGACTGGGCTCATCCTGAGATGTTTTATTTGGGCTTTATACAAGCTGTGAGCCATAATGATCAATTTTATAACAAAGGCTTGATTAAAAAAAAATCTCCAAGAAACTAAAATATTGTGGAAAGAGACTATTATTGTAGGCTCAAAGTGTCTCCTTTCATCAGCCAATTCATCCAAACACCTGCAAATGGTCTGCAATTCACCATCTTGGGGAAAATTGCTGACCTGACCGTTGTGCAGAAAACCATCATTGACAAAAGAAGTTGGATGTTCTGAAAGTGCTGTATCAAAGCAGAATGTTAAATGGAAGGGGAAAGTGTGGAAGAAAAAGGTGCACAAGCCGTAGGGATGAGCACAGTCTGGAGAGGATTGTCAGGAAAAGGTCATTCAAAAGTGTGGGGGACCTTCACAAGGAGGACTGAGGCTGGAGTCAGTGCATCACACACAGCTGGATCCTGGACATGGGCTTCAAAAGTCATATTCCTCTGGTTGAAGCATCCTGGTCTTCCATAACACCTCAGCAGTGCCACAGGCTGATAGCACCCATGCCACACAATCACATTAAGGCAGTCAATGAAGTAAAAGGCCCAAACCAAGTACATATGCATGATTATAGTTTTCAGAGGGCCCACATTTCTTTTTTTTTAAATCATTTTTTCATTGATTTCATGTAATCTAATTTTCTGACATTCAAAATTCAAACAAAGGCTTGACATATGTCACTTTGCATGCCATGAGTCTATCATATCCTAGTTTCACATTTTAAACTAAATTACAGAAATAAATGAACTTTTTTACGATTTTCTGACTTTCACCTGTAGAAAAAAATACTTCAGGTTCAAATTATTTGACATCTCAATTTGTACTTTTAATTTGTCCTTTTATTAAATGCTCAAGCCATGAAATGCAAATAAAAATTACCTAAATGCCCACAGTATCAAATTTGATTAAAAAAAAAAAAAAAATCTGTTTTCATCTTGAAATTTGGCGCACACAAAAAACATGATTAAGAACACCTGTAGCTCATTGATCCCTGGCATTCATTTTTGATGTCCCGAAGGTCTATGGTTATTGAATACTGAGCCCTGGTGAATTACCAGTGCATTAGGCTATCGGGAGTTTTGGGAATTGTTAGGCTATATCCACACGAAGACAAAACGCTTATATTTTCAGAAACTTTCTTTGTAAGCACGAAGCCAGCTTAGTAGATGTGTGCGTCCACATGGGTCGACTCAGGTCTGTGAAAACGGCGTGATTCACCTGCCAGGCCTGTGTGTGGCGCTGTGACGCTAACACAGATAATAGAACAAGATATAGAGGGCGCATGCGCAGTAAACCTTTCTGGAATGTAAACAGTGAAAATTAAACGGATTCAAGGATTATGATTTACGGAAGAGACGAGGAGGCGAGTTTATTCTTCAGACGTAACGGGACTAAAGCAGAAAAACCTGTCAGTGACCGGACTCTTACTGTCAGTCCAAAAACAGAGACTGACTCGGCCATGTTTTTCTACTTATCACCTGTGACTTGCGGATTACAGTGGAGCAAAACGGAGCGGAGTAAAACCATCATAGATCCATGAGTAAAACTCATTATAAGGTCAGTAGATTATGGAGAACAGACTCCACCCCTGTGCTGTGATGTCATCGTTTTAGTAAAAGTTGCGGAGACGTTGTAACAACGGCGCCACGTAAACGGCGTTTTGAGATCTTTCCACTCTGGGACCTAGTTTGGAAAATGTTCGTTTACAGACCCCCAAAACGCCGGGCTCGTATGGACGATACACTGGATTGATAAAATATCTTTGCGTTTGGTCCTCAGCTTGACTTCGTATGGACAGGGCCTTAGTTTACATTGTCGATGTAAAATGACATTGTTGATGTAAAAAAAAAGAAAAGAAAAACAAATATATATATATATATATATATATATATATACATATAATAATTTTTTTTTTTTTTAGGGATAAAAAATATATATATTTACGGATCTAACATGATAGCACCAGACGCGACGCCATCTTTTGATCAAGCTTTAGACTGTGTTCTAAATAGTTTAGCTCGAAGGTTTACAGCGGTTACATCATACGTCATCTGATACGATGATACGTGCAGAGCATATGATAGACATTCGTAGTGTTACCCCCGTGAAGACAGACACAGGCTGGGATGTAACATTGGCCTTTTATTCTGTAAACAGAAACAGATAGTTTTCAGACGCGGGTAGTTTTCCGTGGACTTCAGTTGAAAACCTTCGCAGCACTGAACTAACTCTGCGCTTATACTATTCAGACTCATATTTTAGTTATAACACAGTTGCTTGTCTTACAGTCTCTATAACATGTTTTTGACAAAAAGAAAAACAATCTTAAACTTGACCTAACCGTTACAAATTACACATCTACAGTACAACAATAAAAGTACTTATTTACCAATAGTCCAGTCACAATATATCTACTCAACTGCTACGATTAACCTATGTAGACCAATAGAAAAGAACAGCGACAAATCGGACCAACGTCTATATTTAACTGGACGCTAACGGTAGTTAGCAGTTAACGTTTTGTACCGAGAACAGCCTAAAAATACAATTTAAATAAATAAAACATCGTCCCGAAATTACAGATAGTCCTACTAATGTTACCCATACAGTGCTTAGTGTACTTAACCCACCTGTAAACAGAAACAGATAGTTTTCAGACGCGGGTAGTTTTCCGTGGACTTCAGTTGAAAACCTTCGCAGCACTGAACTAACTCTGCGCGAGACCGGGGACGTGAGTCTCTTACTTGCGTGCCACTACTGCCATCTTCTGGCGCAAATTAGCATAGCACCAGAAACGGGTAAATACAACACAGCCAAAATTAAGAAACATTAGTAGTCAACTAAAAGATTAATTAAAATGAAAATTAGTTGGGGGGTGTCTTTTTATACCTAAACAGTCCTGGGGGCCACACCCTCCCCTGCTTAATAAAAATTAAATAAAATAAAAATGCTGTCTAATTATTTTTATTTTATTTGTTTACTCTGAAACAGTGTCCCTTGAGCTTAACTGGTGGTTATATATCACATTTTTAGCATTGCTTATAGGAAAAACTTGCAATTACCTTAGTAGACGTTTGAATACCATACCAAGTAATACTAAAATTTCTGTTGGAATACCCACATTTCTTCTCAAGATGAATAAACAAGTTCACCATACTGTGAATAATACTTTTTACCATTGTAACCAGACACATAAACGGCCAACTTTATCACTTTGTCTGTTACCATATCATCACGTTGTTTAAATGTAGACACTGTTGCATATGTGCAATGTACTCAACTTAGTCTCCCTGAGTTGCACTTTAGCATGCAAATTATTTCGGAATAATTTGCATTTCTTGTTGCAGTCTTATAGTGTCTGTGTCACTCTACTAGTCTATAATAAGCTGCTTGCGTGGTGTCGGACGCCCATGGTCTCCAGAGTCTCTGTGAGCATGTGGGTGGGACACTCACCTCGATACAGTCCATACCCACTGGTCTCACGGTCGGGTGTCCGAGCTGGTCATAGGAGAGGACCTGGGGCCGCCGCCGCTCCCTTTGAGGGTATATGTGGGTAGCAGCTGTCGACCACTGCACATCAGAGTCTCTGCCCCTCTGCTGGGGCGCATCTTCCTCCGAAGGATGGTCGCTGAGCTGCTCCTGGTCTGCTGCCAGTAGACCATCTTCCTCAGCGGTGGCCTGGTCGTCATGGTGATGAGAGTCCTCCACCTGGGGTTGCTCCAGCTGCTGCTCCAGCTCAGGTTCGGGAGTGTTCACCTGAGCTCTGCTTTCCTCACGAATCTGCAGGCGAGGAGATCTCCAGACAAGAGCGCCTTCTTCATCACTATCCGAGTCTGTGCCCTCTTGTAATGCCTCTACTTGTCTCCTTACTTTAGCTTGTGTCTTCTTCTTTTGTTTGCTCTGCTGTTTGTTGTCCAGTCCTTCCACAGGTAGGCTGTCACATGGGAGGAGCAGGTTTCTGTGTACTGTGCGGCTTTTACCCCCTTGTTCTGGCTTTATTTCATAAACAGGCATGTCAGGGCTTTTCTGGGCAACTATCACATACACAGAATCTTCCCAGTATGAACGGAGTTTACCAGGCCCCCCTCTCTCTTTGAAGTTGCGAAGGAGGACTCTGTTACCTGGATACAGCTGAACACCATGTGTCTTTTGGTCATAATAGTGTTTGCCTCTTAAAGCTTCTTTCTGTGCCGCCTTTGATGCAATCTGATAAGCCTCTCTCATTTGGGACTGCCATTTCTGTACATACTCCTCGTAGCTGACTTGTTGTTCTTGGATGGGCAAGTTGAACAGGATGTCTACTGGGAGTCTGGGAGTGCGGCCGAAAAGCAGGTGATATGGTGTGAACCCAGTGGCATCACTCTTAGTGCAATTATAGGCGTGCACGACTTTTGCCAGCGATTCTTTCCAGTCTGCTTTCTCACTGTCTGTCAGGGTTCTCAGCATGGAGAGCAAGGTCCTGTTGAAACGCTCTACCTGCCCGTTCCCTTGTGGATGGTATGGGGTAGTGTGGGAACCACGGAGACCACAGACTTTCTGGAGCTGGGCAAACAGATGATTTTCAAATTCTCGGCCCATGTCGTGGTGGATTCTCACTGGAAAGCCATACTTCAAAGCAAAGTGGTTAAAGATTTTGTCCACCACTGTCTTAGCTGACTTGTTCTTTGTAGCATATGCCTCTGCAAAGCGCGTAAAATGATCCATTACCACCAGGATGTATTCGTACCCGTGCTTGCATGTCTCTAAATGTAAAAAGTCAATTGACACCAGTTCAAAGGGATATGTTGTGGTAATAGATTTGAGTGGGGCTCTGTTTGCTCTATTGGGGCGTTTTCTCTTTAGGCACTCACAGGCATGCATAACAAAATGCTCTACATCGTTTTGCATTCTTGGCCAGAAAAATCTGTCCCTTATCAGTCCCAAAGTTCTTTCTGCCCCCAGGTGTCCCATCTCTCTGTGTAGCTCAGTGAAGACAGTATTATGGTGTTCTTTTGGCAGGAGGAGTTGGTCTCTACCCTTAACTCGCCTGTAGAGGACGCCATCCTCATTAACATGTAGTTTGTTCCACTGTCTCAGGAGGATTTTCACATCAGGGGGCTCTTTCTTAAAAGCTTGACCTTTGGGCATGAACTCACTGATTTTGTAGTTGAGGACAGGCCCAATTACAGAGTCTTTTTCTTGGCTGGCCCTGATTTCAGCTTGTGAGAGGGTCTTGTCTGGGGGTGCCGCTGTGTCTTGGACTAGACTGATGCCCTGTTCACTGATGATATAGTTCTTTGGACCTGTGCTTTTTTTCTGGAAACAAACACTATCAGCAGCCGCTTTAATGACATCCTGTTTTACTTCAGCTGTGCATTGTGCCATGTACTGTTTAATGTCCAGAGGTAATCTGGAGAGGCCGTCTGCATCGGCGTTTCTCTTACCGGGCCTGTATCTAATGGTAAAGTTGAAGTCGGCCAATTCCCCTACCCAGCGATAACCAGTTGCATTTAGTTTCGCTGTGGTGAGAACGTAAGTTAAAGGGTTATTGTCCGTGTAAACAACAAAATGAGGGGCATAAAAGAGGTAGTCTCGAAAGCGTTCACATATCGCCCATTTTAAAGCTAAAAATTCTAGCTTCCCTGAATGCATGTGATAGTTCTTTTCTGGGGGTGTTAGTGTGCGTGAACCGTAGGCTATTACCCTCAGTTTACCTGTCTGGTGCTGGTACAATACGGCCCCTAGGCCCTCTTGAGAGGCGTCACAGTGGAGTATAAAGGGCTGTGCAAAATCTGGATACCCCAAAATGGGTGGCTCTGTTAAACAGCCTGTGAGCTTGTTTAAAGTCTCTTGGTGGTTTTCAGTCCAGATTATGGGTGTTCTAGGAGGTGATCGCCCTTTGTGTTTAGTACTAACCTTTCTACCTTTTGTCCTAGGCACATGTGGTGGCGGCTGCACTATGGGCAGGGTCAGGAGCTGGTAAAGTGGCTTGGCAATCTTTGAAAAGTTTGGGATGTATGACCGGTAGTATGACAGGAAACCCAAGACACGACTCAGCTCACCTACAGTGCTTGGAGGGTTGTCTTTGAGTGCCTGGACAGGGGCTATTTCAGCTGGATCCATCGTGTACCCCTGCTCTGACACCATCCGTCCCAGGAACCGGACCTGTCTCTTAAAAACCTCACACTTGTGGGGAGTGAGCTTCACACCATGTGTTTGGTACCTCTGCAGCACATCACGGATATGTTGTAGGTGTGTTTCGAATGATGGAGAGTGGACTAAGTTGTCATCCAAATAGGGCTGACAGATGGCATCACGCAGTCCCTTTAAACAGTCCTCCATACTCCGTTGAAACTCTGCTGGAGCTGAGCTGAGGCCAAACGGTATACGGTTCCACTGGTACAGGCCCCATGGAGTAATGAAAGCTGTCAGGGGGCGACTACCTGGATTTAGGAAGCCCTGATGATAGGCTTTGCCCTGATCAAGCACTGAGAACCAGGAGCTGCCATGAAGAGAGTCCAACATGTCCTGAATTCTCGGGATGGGGTGCCTGTCTGGTACTGATTTCCTGTTGAGTTCCCTGTAGTCACAGCATAGCCTCAATTCACCTGACTTTTTCCTGACACAGACGATTGGAGATGAGTAGGACGATCTTGACTCTGAAATCCACCCTCTGTTTAACAGATCTTGGAGATAGTCTTTAACTTCTTGGTGCAGGGGCTTTGGGACTGAAACATATGTCTTTTTCACAGGAGTAGTGTCATGGAGTGTGATGTGCATGTTTAAAGACGGGATACATCCTACATCTTTGTCATCATAAGCAAAAGCGTGACACTCCTCATGTAGCAGCTGCTTTACCACTTGCTGCTGGTCAGGACTGAGATGGTCAAGTTTAACTGGGGGATCCCACTGAGGTGGCTTATTGTAGGAGTTGCTTGTAACCTCATTTACCTGGGCCTGAATACCACAGTCCTTATCCAGTCTCTCAGGTGCATTTTCAGGACTTTGGGCTGTAACTGGATACACCGCTTTTATTTCTTCTAGGTGACCCAGAATGGTGTGAGGAGACAAGGTAAGGTCTTGCTTGTTTGTATTTACAATGTATATAGGGATATATACTGACCTCCCCTGTGTGACAGTAACAAGTCCTTCTTGTATCACCAGGCCCTCAGGTAGCTGTGACAGTTCATCTGGAACAAACAGGACACTTTGGCCTGCATACTGGGCTCCTACATTTGCACGGATGTAGGCGGTGCTTATTTGGGCTGCTGGCAGGCGAATCTCCTTCTTCCCTGTGTGAGCTGTTCCAACCCTTTCATTGCCTCTGTTAGTCTGCAGAATCTTGACTATGGACCTGGCTTCTTTGACTGACACGGAGAATGTCTGACTGATTTTCTGTATATGCTTTGTTCTCAAATGTCGTTTGTCCCACAAGCCCACTACTTCTTCAATTACATTGAACCCGATAATAGGTTGTTCTGCAACGTTGGAATCACTTGAGACTAAAATGGGAACAAGCAATGTCTTTGTGGGGTGAGTGTCACAGTCCAAGTAAAATTCAGTCTCTATCCAGCCAATGTATGGTATTTCAGTACCGTTCGCTGCTAAGGCTACAAGTGGTTCAGATAAGAGTTCTGAAAGGGGTATTAGTATGCTGAGAGGTAGGTGTTTCTTCCTCCATTCATCGTTTATTAAACTTGCCTGAGCCCCTGTGTCCCATAGAGCTTCCACTGGTACATTATCAAGTTGGCACTGGACAACACATCTTTTTCCGATGAGACTGATGAGCTTGGTTTGGTGCTGTGAGGGCATGTAACAGTTAGACTGTGGAGAAATCATTGCGTCTTGGTGCTCACCTGATGGTTTTAGTACGCATTCAGGGTTGGCCTGTAGGGATGCAAAGTCAATGTGGGACCTGGAAAGTGACTGGGCTACTGTTGGTCCCCCTCCAGCAACCCCTTCCCGTTTCCCTGCAAATTTCTCTGTCTGCAGCCACGAGAGAGATGTCCTTCTTGTCCACATCTGAAGCAGTGTCGACAGGTGTCACCTGTCCCAGTTTCTCTGCATGCCTGGCATCCTTTAGCTCTACTGAATGTGCGCTTTGGTGCCGCTGCCCCAGACTCGGTATACAGTTTCTTAATTTCCTGGACATCTGCTCTGAGACCTTCAATCAGCTTCACAGTCTCTGGATCTGGCCCTCTACTCTGCACTTTCTTCTTGCTACTTTTGTCACTCCCTTTACTCTGTCTTTCATCTTGTGTGTCGTTGTCACTGTCTTGGGATGGGTAGTTATGAATGGGCTGCACCTCTGCTTGTATTTCATTTACTCTGGGTGGTTTGACTGGTACATGTCTTTTAAGTTTGTTTTGTCTCTCTAGTTCAAGGCTTGAAGCTTCATTTATCTTTTCAATTAAAACTTCATCTCTCACATTGGGTATGCTCAGATATGGTTTTAACTGGAACTTTACTGCTTCGCTTAACAAACCTGTCTCGAGGGACCGCAGGAATTTGCGTTGGATCAGATTTGGGCTGAACTGCTCCCCTTCATCTTCTTCGCCAGACTTGTAGAGCAGTTTCTCTCTCAACTCTATAGCTCTAAACAGGAAGGCTTGAGCAGACTCTTTGGGGTCTTGGAAAATGTTCATGAGCCTGTGCAGCAGGTCTGATGATGAGTCAACTTTGTAGTGTCCTCTTAAGATGATTTTGAGAGTGGGGAGCGTGAGGTCCCGCTTCACTTCCAGCAGATCTCTGAGATGAAGGCCAGGGCTGACAGCTTTGATGACAGCTTCGATGATTTCATATTCAGAGTATCCCTTCTTTATGCCTGACTCAATCTGATTATTTAGACTGGTGAAAGAAAGCTTGTCTTTCTGCCCCGCTTCCCCAATCTGGCCCCATATTTTAAAGTCTTTCTTTAATGTGACTTCAGGCAGTCTGTGGGTTGCAGGTTGGTTTGCTTCTCTTTCACTGGTTGCTGCCATGTTATTCAGCTTTGCCCCCAAAGCTCCAATCTTCTCCTCCAAAATGCGACGTTCTTCTGCCTGCGCCTGCTGAAGTTGCTCGTATTCCTGCTTAAGTTTTTCAATAGCAGCATTCTCTGACTTTTGCGATTTAGGTTCAACTGTATCATGTGCTCTGAATGACTGTACAACTGACTTGAGTTCATTAACAAACTCTAGGAACGCCAGGGGGTCACCATCTTCATCATCTTCAATTTCAACAATTGTATATTCCACCAACTTTATCAGAGCACGGCGGGTCATTCCATCAAACCCTTCACCTGCCGGTCTACTGCACTTAAGATGATGGCACACTTTGATGAGCTCTGGTTTCCCCAATGTCCACAGTGTTGCAAGGATCTCATCCAGTTCTTGTTCCATGTTGATTTTTGTTTTACTTCTAGGTTCGATTCTCGGGTACGTTGTCTCAGGAAGCTTCTTTTAGCTCCTGGCTGTGGCTCGCCAAGATTATGTTACCCCCGTGAAGACAGACACAGGCTGGGATGTAACATTGGCCTTTTATTCTGTAAACAGAAACAGATAGTTTTCAGACGCGGGTAGTTTTCCGTGGACTTCAGTTGAAAACCTTCGCAGCACTGAACTAACTCTGCGCTTATACTATTCAGACTCATATTTTAGTTATAACACAGTTGCTTGTCTTACAGTCTCTATAACATGTTTTTGACAAAAAGAAAAACAATCTTAAACTTGACCTAACCGTTACAAATTACACATCTACAGTACAACAATAAAAGTACTTATTTACCAATAGTCCAGTCACAATATATCTACTCAACTGCTACGATTAACCTATGTAGACCAATAGAAAAGAACAGCGACAAATCGGACCAACGTCTATATTTAACTGGACGCTAAACCGTGGTGAAGTTAGTTTCACGTTGGACGTTGGATATTCGGCTCCAGCACTTACGGTGGGAGGAGCCTTTAACTGCGTCCCACCCGCTCAGTCAGGGTTTAGGCAGGAACACGCTGAATGCCCCGCTATGATCTCCGGTCGTTCGAACACACCCCAATCTAATTTATAATAGTAGTTCTAGTCTTAGGCTACCACATACACCTTTTTGTTTACCCATTTGGGAGTTTTACCATTTTTGAAAAATCAAAATGTGCCAAAATCAGCCAAAATCCACCATTTTTGCTCAATGGCTTTTGGGCCATGTGACCCAGACACCCCAATCTAATTTATAATAGTTGTTCTAGTCCTAGGCTACAACATACACCTTTTTGTTTATCCATTTGGGAGTTTTACCTTTTTTGAAAAATCAAAATGTGCCAAAATCTGCCAAAATCCACCATTTCTGTTCAATGGCTTTTGGGCCATGTGACCCAGACACCCCAATCTAATTTATAATAGTTGTTCTAGTCCTAGGCTACAACATACACCTTTTTGTTTCAATTTTTGGGAGTTTTGCCATTTTTGAAAAATCAAAATGTGCCAAAATCAGCCAAAATCCACTATTTCTGTTCAATAGCTTTAGGGCCATGTGACCCAGACACCCCAATCTAATTTATAATAGTTGATCTAGTCATAGGCTACAACATACACCTTTTTGTTTATCCATTTGGGAGTTTTACCTTTTTTGAAAAATCAAAATGTGCCAAAATCAGCCAAAATCCACCATTTCTGTTCAATGGCTTTTGGGCCATGTGACCCAGACACCTCAATCTAATTTATAATAGTAGTTCTCGTCATAGGCTACCACATACACTTTTTTGTTTACCCTTATTTGGGGTTTACATTTTTTGAAAAATCAAAATGTGCCAAAATTGGCCAAAATCCACCATTTCTGTTCAATGGCTTTTGGGCCATGTGACCCAGACACCCCAGTCCAGTTTATAATAGTTGTTCTAGTCCTAGGCTACAACATACATCTTTTTGTTTACCCTTATTTGGGGTTTACATTTTTTGAAAAATCAAAATGTGCCAAAATCAACCAAAATCCACCATTTCTGTTCAATGGCTTTTGGGCCATGTGACCCAGACACCCAATCTAATTTATAATAGTTGTTCTAGTCCTAGGCTACAACATACACCTTTTTGTTTCAATTTTTGGGAGTTTTGCCATTTTTGAAAAATCAAAATGTGCCAAAATCAGCCAAAATCCACCATTTCTGTTCAATAGCTTTAGGGCCATGTGACCCAGACACCCCAATCTAATTTATAATAGTTGATCTAGTCCTAGGCTACAACATACACCTTTTTGTTTATCCATTTGGGAGTTTTACCTTTTTTGAAAAATCAAAATGTGCCAAAATCAGCCAAAATCCACCATTTCTGTTCAATGGCTTTTGGGCCATGTGACCCAGACACCCCAATCTAATTTATAATAGTAGTTCTAGTCATAGGCTACCACATACACTTTTTTGTTTACCCTTATTTGGGGTTTACATTTTTTGAAAAATCAAAATGTGCCAAAATTGGCCAAAATCCACCATTTCTGTTCAATGGCTTTTGGGCCATGTGACCCAGACACCCCAGTCCAGTTTATAATAGTTGTTCTAGTCCTAGGCTACAACATACACCTTTTTGTTTCAATTTTTGGGAGTTTTGCCATTTTTGAAAAATCAAAATGTGCCAAAATCAGCCAAAATCCACCATTTCTGTTCAATAGCTTTAGGGCCATGTGACCCAGACACCCCAGTCCAGTTTATAATAGTTGTTCTAGTCCTAGGCTACAACATACATCTTTTTGTTTACCCTTATTTGGGGTTTACATTTTTTGAAAAATCAAAATGTGCCAAAATCAACCAAAATCCACCATTTCTGTTCAATGGCTTTTGGGCCATGTGACCCAGACACCCAATCTAATTTATAATAGTTGTTCTAGTCCTAGGCTACAACATACACCTTTTTGTTTCAATTTTTGGGAGTTTTGCCATTTTTGAAAAATCAAAATGTGCCAAAATCAGCCAAAATCCACCATTTCTGTTCAATGGCTTTTGGGCCATGTGACCCAGACACCCCAGTCCAGTTTATAATAGTTGTTCTAGTCCTAGGCTACAACATACACCTTTTTGTTTATCCATTTGGGAGTTTTACCTTTTTTGAAAAATCAAAATGTGCCAAAATCAGCCAAAATCCACCATTTCTGTTCAATGGCTTTTGGGCCATGTGACCCAGACACCCCAATCTAATTTATAATAGTAGTTCTAGTCATAGGCTACCACATACACTTTTTTGTTTACCCTTATTTGGGGTTTACATTTTTTGAAAAATCAAAATGTGCCAAAATTGGCCAAAATCCACCATTTCTGTTCAATGGCTTTTGGGCCATGTGACCCAGACACCCCAGTCCAGTTTATAATAGTTGTTCTAGTCCTAGGCTACAACATACATCTTTTTGTTTACCCTTATTTGGGGTTTACATTTTTTGAAAAATCAAAATGTGCCAAAATCAACCAAAATCCACCATTTCTGTTCAATGGCTTTTGGGCCATGTGACCCAGACACCCCAATCTAATTTATAATAGTTGTTCTAGTCCTAGGCTACAACATACACCTTTTTGTTTCAATTTTTGGGAGTTTTGCCATTTTTGAAAAATCAAAATGTGCCAAAATCAGCCAAAATCCACCATTTCTGTTCAATGGCTTTTGGGCCATGTGACCCAGACACCCCAATCTAATTTATAATAGTTGATCTAGTCCTAGGCTACAACATACACCTTTTTGTTTATCCATTTGGGAGTTTTACATTTTTTGAAAAATCAAAATGTGCCAAAATCAACCAAAATCCACCATTTCTGTTCAATGGCTTTTGGGCCATGTGACCCAGACACCCCAATCTAATTTATAATAGTTGTTCTAGTCCTAGGCTACAACATACACCTTTTTGTTTCAATTTTTGGGAGTTTTGCCATTTTTGAAAAATCAAAATGTGCCAAAATCAGCCAAAATCCACCATTTCTGTTCAATAGCTTTAGGGCCATGTGACCCAGACACCCCAATCTAATTTATAATAGTAGTTCTAGTCATAGGCTACCACATACACTTTTTTGTTTACCCTTATTTGGGGTTTACATTTTTTGAAAAATCAAAATGTGCCAAAATTGGCCAAAATCCACCATTTCTGTTCAATGGCTTTAGGGCCATGTGACCCAGACACCCCAATCTAATTTATAATAGTTGATCTAGTCCTAGGCTACAACATACACCTTTTTGTTTATCCATTTGGGAGTTTTACATTTTTTGAAAAATCAAAATGTGCCAAAATCAACCAAAATCCACCATTTCTGTTCAATGGCTTTTGGGCCATGTGACCCAGACACCCCAATCTAATTTATAATAGTTGTTCTAGTCCTAGGCTACAACATACACCTTTTTGTTTCAATTTTTGGGAGTTTTGCCATTTTTGAAAAATCAAAATGTGCCAAAATCAGCCAAAATCCACCATTTCTGTTCAATAGCTTTAGGGCCATGTGACCCAGACACCCCAATCTAATTTATAATAGTAGTTCTAGTCATAGGCTACCACATACACTTTTTTGTTTACCCTTATTTGGGGTTTACATTTTTTGAAAAATCAAAATGTGCCAAAATTGGCCAAAATCCACCATTTCTGTTCAATGGCTTTAGGGCCATGTGACCCAGACACCCCAATCTAATGTGTAATAGTTGTTCTAGTCCTAGGCCACACACACCTTTGTTTTTCACTGTTCCAGTACCAACAGCCACAATAGGACAATATTTTAAATTTGCTTCCTTTTGTCACTTCTGACCTCCAGATGATGTAACTGATAGGACTGGGTACTGTTAAACACTACCATGTAAAAATAAAAATCCAGATTCGGCTAATGTCAACAAATTAATACCAAAAACTATTCTTTTGAAAGCACATTTTAAGACCTTGTGTAGTTGAGACTGCACTAGATTAAGTTGTTTCAGGTAAAATAAATAAAAATATTCCAAAAGACTGAATAAATGACAATTATTTATCTTTTTCATGATTTAATACTGAGGAGCTCAGTTACCCGGGAGGAGCTCGGACTCGAGTCGCTACTCCTCCACGTCGAAAGGAGCCAGCTGAGGTGGCTAGGGCATCTGTACCGGATGCCTCCTGGTCCAGGCATGTCCTATTGGGAGGAGGCCTCGTGGAAGGCCCAGGACACGCTGGTGGGACTATGTCTCCGAGCTGGCCTGGTGTCGCCTCGGGGTCCCCCCAGAACAGCTGGAAGAGGTGTGCGTGGATCGGGAAGTCTGGGAATCTCTGCTGAGACTGCTGCCCCCGCGACCCGGCCCCAGATAAAGCGGAAGAAAATGGATGGATGGATGGATGGATGATTTAATACTTCAAATATTAAAATCGTCTTTAAATTACTTGACTGTAGAATATTTACGTATTTTTGAGTGGATTGACTAGATTAAACATTGACTACCTTCATGTAGATTTGTCATATTCCATTTGATATATCCTATAATAATCTTGCTTTAAATATGAAAATAAAACTGCCAAAAAAGTAAAGACCAATGTTCTTACCACATTAGCAAATAAATGTACTTGAAATGAGAAGAAATCTATAGAAAGAGAATAATAGATTTATTTATAGTCTCTTTCACATAGTCAATAAGCGCTTTACATGGTTCAATTTACATTCACTCCGAACTCGATTGTGGCAGCTTACCTGAGGCAGACTGACCAAAATATTATCAACAAGTCAAAAACTACTCAGAACATGTGAAATAATCTTAATAACCTAGGTGAGCTACTACATCTTAAGTTGTCATAACAGCTAATATTTAGATAATTACGTTGAATTTTGGTCATTCAAACTCATGTAGATGTTTACTTTTTAGTGTTGATGAAAAATAATTTACTTTAAAGACACGAGATGCAAGTTGTCATTTTTATACTCACTACTGCCACCTCAGGTCTTACGTGTAACAGCATTATATATATTAAGCTTGTGCCTAAATGGTGGATTTTGCCTGATTTTGGCACATTTTAATTTTTCAAAAATGGCAAAACTCCCAATTTTTGGGAGTTTTTACAACAAAAAGGTGTATGTGGTAGCCTATAACTAGAACTACTATTATACATTGGATTGGGGTGTCTGGGTCACATGGCCCAAAAGCCATTGAACAGAAATGGTGGATTTTGGCTGATTTTGGCACATTTTGATTTTTCAAAAATTGTAAACCCCAAATAAGGGTAAACAAAAAGGTGTATGTGGTAGCCTATGACGAGAACAACTATTATAAATTAGATTGGGGTGTCTGGGTCACATGGCCCAAAAGCCATTGAACAGAAATGGTGGATTTTGGCTGATTTTAGCCCATTTTGATTTTTCAAAAAATGGTAAAACTCCCAAAAATTGAAAAGAAAAAGGATGTATGTTGTAGCCTTGGACTAGAACTACTATTATAAATTAGATCGGGGTGTCTGGGTCACATGGCCCAAAAGCAATTGAACAGAAATGGTGGATTTTGTCTAATTTTGGCACATTTTGATTTTTCAAAAATTGTAAACCCCAAATAAGGGTAAACAAAAAGGTGTATGTGGTAGCCTAGGACTAGAACTACTATTATAAATTAGACTGGGGTGTCTGGGTCACATGGCCCAAAGGCCATTGAACAGAAATGGTGGATTTTGTCTAATTTTGGCACATTTTGATTTTTCAAAAATTGTAAACCCCAAATAAGGGTAAACAAAAAGGTGTATGTGGTAGCCTAGGACTAGAACTACTATTATAAATTAGACTGGGGTGTCTGGGTCACATGGCCCAAAAGCCATTGAACAGAAATGGTGGATTTTGGCCGATTTTGGCACATTTTGATTTTTCAAAAATTGTAAACCCCAAATAAGGGTAAACAAAAAGGTGTATGTGGTAGCCTAGGACTAGAACTACTATTATAAATTAGACTGGGGTGTCTGGGTCACATGGCCCAAAGGCCATTGAACAGAAATGGTGGATTTTGTCTAATTTTGGCACATTTTGATTTTTCAAAAATTGTAAACCCCAAATAAGGGTAAACAAAAAGGTGTATGTGGTAGCCTAGGACTAGAACTACTATTATAAATTAGACTGGGGTGTCTGGGTCACATGGCCCAAAAGCCATTGAACAGAAATGGTGGATTTTGGCCGATTTTGGCACATTTTGATTTTTCAAAAAAGGTAAAACTCCCAAATGGATAAACAAAAAGGTGTATGTTGTAGCCTAGGACTAGATCAACTATTATAAATTAGATTGGGGTGTCTGGGTCACATGGCCCAAAAGCCATTGAACAGAAATGGTGGATTTTGTCTAATTTTGGCACATTTTGATTTTTCAAAAATTGTAAACCCCAAATAAGGGTAAACAAAAAGGTGTATGTGGTAGCCTATGACGAGAACAACTATTATAAATTAGATTGGGGTGTCTGGGTCACATGGCCCAAAAGCCATTGAACAGAAATGGTGGATTTTGGCTGATTTTAGCCCATTTTGATTTTTCAAAAAATGGTAAAACTCCCAAAAATTGAAAGAAAAAGGATGTATGTTGTAGCCTTGGACTAGAACTACTATTATAAATTAGATCGGGGTGTCTGGGTCACATGGCCCAAAAGCAATTGAACAGAAATGGTGGATTTTGTCTAATTTTGGCACATTTTGATTTTTCAAAAATTGTAAACCCCAAATAAGGGTAAACAAAAAGGTGTATGTGGTAGCCTAGGACTAGAACTACTATTATAAATTAGACTGGGGTGTCTGGGTCACATGGCCCAAAAGCCATTGAACAGAAATGGTGGATTTTGGCTGATTTTGGCACATTTTGATTTTTCAAAAATGGCAAAACTCCCAAAAATTGAAACAAAGGTGTATGTTGTAGCCTAGGACTAGAACTACTATTATAAATTAGATCCGGGTGTCTGGGTCACATGGCCCAAAAGCAATTGAACAGAAATGGTGGATTTTGTCTAATTTTGGCACATTTTGATTTTTCAAAAATTGTAAACCCCAAATAAGGGTAAACAAAAAGGTGTATGTGGTAGCCTAGGACTAGAACTACTATTATAAATTAGACTGGGGTGTCTGGGTCACATGGCCCAAAAGCCATTGAACAGAAATGGTGGATTTTGGCTGATTTTGGCACATTTTGATTTTTCAAAAATGGCAAAACTCCCAAAAATTGAAACAAAGGTGTATGTTGTAGCCTAGGACTAGAACTACTATTATAAATTAGATCCGGGTGTCTGGGTCACATGGCCCAAAAGCAATTGAACAGAAATGGTGGATTTTGTCTAATTTTGGCACATTTTGATTTTTCAAAAATTGTAAACCCCAAATAAGGGTAAACAAAAAGGTGTATGTGGTAGCCTAGGACTAGAACTACTATTATAAATTAGACTGGGGTGTCTGGGTCACATGGCCCAAAAGCCATTGAACAGAAATGGTGGATTTTGGCTGATTTTGGCACATTTTGATTTTTCAAAAAAGGTAAAACTCCCAAATGGATAAACAAAAAGGTGTATGTTGTAGCCTAGGACTAGATCAACTATTATAAATTAGATTGGGGTGTCTGGGTCACATGGCCCTAAAGCTATTGAACAGAAATGGTGGATTTTGGCTGATTTTGGCACATTTGGATTTTTCAAAAATTGTAAACCCCAAATAAGGGTAAACAAAAAGGTGTATGTGGTAGCCTGTGACTAGAACTACTATTATAAATTAGATTGGGGTGCCTGGGTCACATGGCCCAAAAGCCATTGAACAGAAATGGTGGATTTTGTCTAATTTTGGCACATTTTGATTTTTCAAAAATTGTAAACCCCAAATAAGGGTAAACAAAAAGGTGTATGTGGTAGCCTATGACGAGAACTACTATTATAAATTAGATTGGGGTGTCTGGGTCACATGGCCCAAAAGCTATTGAACATAAATGGTGGATTTTGGCTGATTTTAGCCCATTTTGATTTTTCCTAAAATGGTAAAACTTCCAAAAATTGAAACAAAAAGGTGTATGTTGTAGCCTAGGACTAGAACAACTATTATAAATTAGATTGGGGTGTCTGGGTCACATGGCCCAAAAGCCATTGAGCAAAAATGGTGGATTTTGGCTGATTTTGGCACATTTTGATTTTTCAAAAATGGTAAAACTCCCAAATGGGTAAACAAAAAGGTGTATGTGGTAGCCTAAGACTAGAACTACTATTATAAATTAGATTGGGGTGTGTGGGTCACATGGCCCCAAAGCTATTGACATATATATTTATAGCCTATTCAAAAATGGTTGTAAAATGTAATAAAATAACAATTAATAACATTAAATAAACCTGCACATGGCATTTGTTTTTGTTTTTTCTCCCGTAGTTGTATTTGTTTTTATTAAAGCATTTTTTCTTTTTCTTTTCATGAGACGTACATGTTTTAAACCAATGCGTTTATATGAGATAGTAATTCATTGACGGTCCCTAAATTCGAACGCCCAGAGATCATAGCGGGGCATTCAGCGTGTTCCTGCCTAAACCCTGACTGAGCGGGTGGGACGCAGTTAAAGGCTCCTCCCGCCGTAAGTGCTGGAGCCGAATATCCAACGTCCAACGTGAAACTAACTTCACCACGGTGGACGCTAACGGTAGTTAGCAGTTAACGTTTTGTACCGAGAACAGCCTAAAAATACAATTTAAATAAATAAAACATCGTCCCGAAATTACAGATAGTCCTACTAATGTTACCCATACAGTGCTTAGTGTACTTAACCCACCTGTAAACAGAAACAGATAGTTTTCAGACGCGGGTAGTTTTCCGTGGACTTCAGTTGAAAACCTTCGCAGCACTGAACTAACTCTGCGCGAGACCGGGGACGTGAGTCTCTTACTTGCGTGCCACTACTGCCATCTTCTGGCGCAAATTAGCATAGCACCAGAAACGGGTAAATACAACACAGCCAAAATTAAGAAACATTAGTAGTCAACTAAAAGATTAATTAAAATGAAAATTAGTTGGGGGGTGTCTTTTTATACCTAAACAGTCCTGGGGGCCACAGTAGCGCCCAATAAACGGCTATGGACAATCGTAAACCACACCATTCCTACGAGAAAAGGAATTGGTGGTCCCTAAACTAAATATCGTTTGTAATTTTAGTCTGGCGTTAGCCAGGCTAATGTTCATTTGCACCAACAAGTCAACACGGTACACTTTCTCTGCGCGGGCTAAAAACAGCTTTGTGTCAGGCTAACTGATTTTATCTTGACCTCTCAAGGCTTATGTTAACTAATAGGAGTGGAGGGGCGGACACAGTTTATGGGCGGCTCCCACGCGAAGAGCACCCTGTGTAGGGTTACCGTGGGGCCCGAAGTGGGGCCCCTAAGGCCCGTTTGATGCCGCTTGCGGCTTTAATTTTCTTTGTTGTTGTGTCAAGGACAAGGTCCATCTAATGTAGGCCTACTATCTGATTGTTTCTTTTTCATGTTCAAGTAGCCTACTTTTAAATGCCATTGTGCTCGATTAATTATTATTGGATTTTATTTATTTATTTATTTTGTCACAAAGAGGTGGGCGGTGCTCATGTTTCCCGCCAATCACAAACACGCAAAGAGGCGCCATATCAAAGCTAATGCTAAAAAAGAGACAGACATTTCCTCCGTTGAAATCTACATGAGGGGTAATGTAACCTATTTTTCTGACGTACTGTCATAATTCATATTAATTCTTGTATTTATTGTTTCGTTGATATACCGTTTGATATTGAGCTTACATTTAACTACTTAATACCAAACAAACACCCTTGCCCCCCTTTGTAATTTCTGGCGCAGGTCATGATACGCCAATAGAGAATTAAAACCATAAAATAGGCAACTGGGGAGTGTAGTTTACTTCGTGAGTGTTAACTTTGACAGCGCTAGCATAGGCTATATAAAAAAAAATGATGCACAGTATTTTCATATTTAGGAACATCACATGGATTGGTTTCACTGCAACCTGTGTTTTACAAGAACGGCGCCAAAATACGCAGTATCCAGCTGTGGTCATATCTGCTGTGAAAAATGCATTATATCCAGTAAGGAACTTTGTTTCATATGTTCTTGGTGCTTGTTCTTCAAAGCATAATCTTGTTATCTTCTTTCTCCAATAGAACAGTGTGGTGTATGTAGGTCCATGTGCAGTTTTCTACCCATTACGGATAAGGTGATTTTAATTAACTACTTTGACATAATACAAAGTCAAATATTAAGAATATACTAATCAATGCACATGACATGGGCTGTTTAGATGAAACCACAAGAAAAAGTGTTTTTCAAGGACCCTGTTAAGCTCATCCAATCATACCAAGAGCACATATCACAGGTTGGTTCTAACACTAATCAATAAAATACATATATTATATATATATTCATTTATTTGTTATTTATTTGTGTTGTTGTTTCTAGATTGCCCATTTTCAAAGGACACAAATGGAAAGGGTCACAGCGCACTACAAACACAAAGCTGCTGAGCTAGAGATGCGTCTGAAGGAAGTCACTGAGCACTGTTCTAGGTGACATAAGATCTCTATTTTTTATGAAAGATATTTAATTGTTACGTCTGACTGCAAATTGAAATGATTAATTTTTTCTGTTAAGACAACTCACTGATCTCAAAAAAGAAAATGCCGTCCTGAAAAAACAACTTTATGAACTGCAAAGGGTAACAGCAGAATTGAAAAAGCCACTTTCACAGAGACGGGTAAATGATTTAATACATTCACTCTTTGTACCCACAAAATCTCACGTCATATGTATTATTTTACATGCTCACTAGGTTTCCCCTGGGCAGTTCCAAGCAGATGGGTAAGAAACCAAAAACTTGATTTCTTCAAAGCCGTGTCTGACTGCAATGGCTTCTTTTTTTTCTAGTAATCAAAGAATGTCACTCCCTGTGGCTGTGACGTCCCCAGGTAAACTTGCATACAATTAATTTAAAGATTCATTTCGTAGATATTGTATCAGTGGCAGTAGTTTAGTACCCTATATATTTGTTGTTTTTTCTTTGCTGATAGTGACTCCTCGATTGAGAACAATGAGGTAAGGTATACAACGTTTTTAAGATGAATTAATTGTTGAATTGTAACAGCTAATTCATTTATTATTTAATTATTTTTCTTTACAGTCAAATAAGTTCTGAGTCACAGGGATGGGCCAGAGAAAGAGGTGCCGGGATCATGGTAAGCTCTGTGCTTATAGTGTCTAGTTAAAACGGGTTAGGTTGGCACTCAAGTGATTGATATTTAGATGTGAATTAAAGTCTAGTCCAGTCAAAAAATCTAAAACCGAAACTGCTGTAGGAAAATGTTGTGTTGAGTTCGGAGTCGCTGCATTTGTCATGTACGTCATTGGGATGTTTAGTTAATTCATAATGTGAAAATGATGTGGTGTTGCTGTCACTGTTTAAAGCATTGGAAGTGAACGAAAAAGTAGAAATCTAAGTCTAAGAGTCCATGGCTAGATAGTTAGGTTTGGGATGAGTAATTTAACAAAACAAAAAACAATAGAAGAGATATCTCTATAGTTGCTCATGCAAGAGAACACTTGACTTCTAGTTAGAGTCAATGTAGAGGGAACAGTGAGATGTGTGTATGCCATGGATAATGAGTCTGAATGCCTTTAACTATCCCCACAGTGGGAAATGCTATGGAGATGGTTCACACAGACAATGCCTTGGTGTATTGCTTGATGACAAGCCTCATATAGATAATCCTGTGAAAAACCTCAAACTACATTTTTTTCTTTTGAGGTAAAAAAAGCATCTCATCATTACATTTAAAAAAAATATATATATTTTAGACGGAAACCTTATGTACAGAAGGCTTCAGCTTAATGCCTTTGAAGGATTAAACGGTTTATCATGCTTCTCATTACTCTATCAACTGTAGAGCCTTGACCCACCATTGAGAACTGTATTCTCAAGTGGAATGGCCCCCCCCAGGAGACTGGGTACCGCTAAACGATAGCAGTATGGTATTGAGAAAATAAAGTTTAAGTACTACTGGTGTCAAAAAATAAAAGTCTGAAAAGTAGGTACCACATCCAAGTTTTAATGCCTGTTTTTTTTTTCACCTAGAAAAGTATTGTTCAGGTATTGTTCATTGAAAAAAAATGTCATCGACTGCAGCCCTTGCTGGGACATTGGTACACTTTTATTTCAAAGGCCATGCTTGGACTACTGTCCTACATCTGTAATTTTATCACACGGAGACTTGTTCTTACAGTCTGTGTTCAAACAATCGTTTGTTGGTATTTGTTCTGTTGCCTGCACCGGGAAAAAGGCCTTTTGTTTACCGTCCTCCCTGAACATGGAACATGTTGCAAAAAGACTGAAAATAGACTTTTAATAAGACTAACTTATTTGATTTAACACCTTTTAAATTCGGATTGAGAGCACTTGAGACATCCAACTTAAATTGTAACTGTTATAACTATTAACTTCATAATTTGTAGACTTTCCAGGTTAAATAAATTGTACTCTTATTGCAGACACCCGGATCGGCCACCTCCAGTCACAGCTCTCTGCATGACAGTGGACACAGTAAGAGGCCAAAACTCATGTTGTTTTAATGCTCATTTCACTTTTATATTTTCTTTCTTACACAGGAACTCCTACGTCATTCAGTACCCCTTTAAGGTAAAATGTAACTTCTGTTTTGGACCATAAATCAATTTACGTAAAAAAAATATATTTTGGTTTTCAGAACCAGTCAGACGCCTCAGGTTTTTCAGTTTCCATTCATTAGTGGATTATCAGTACAGTCACCTAGACGATAAAATAATGCTTAGATTTACATATGTCATGAATCATTTGTCATGCTCTCAGATTTAATTGTTGACACATTAAAGTTATTCCCTTTTTTTCTTCAGACGACTGTTTAATATCAAATAACATAAATTAGACCTGCTATCCATGTTAGCTGCCAAATAATGTGTGGCCACTTTAACAGTTCTATTGTTGTGTGAATGAGAAATGTCTTGAGGGAAACAACAGCTTTTCCAAAGACAGACTTTATGTACAAAAAGAGGAAGACATCATAGGCCAGCAATATGGTGTTAGACAGGCCCAGAAACTGTAAAGATCTCTGAAGCACATTAAAATACAACAGCGTAGACAAAGAACATAGATGGCATTCTCACTTTTTTCTCAATAGATATTTAGCAGCAGGCTCTCAAAAGTGCAAGATGTCAATTTAAAGTGTACATGTCCAGTGTGCTTTCATTGAAAGAAATATTGGGTTTAGTAGAGCTAAAGCCATCGTCACTGGCTAATAATTTAATGCTGGTGTAACATTTTGACCGCTTTGTAGTAATGAACACATTATTCTGCTACATCATACAACTTGTGATACTGATAATCTAAAACATAAACCAGTGTAAAAAAGAAAAAAAAAAAAAGGTTCAAATTAAATACGATCATTTAAACAACTAAATATATTAAAGCAAAAAAAATAACGCAACATCTGGGGGAAAGAAAACTTACAGTAGGCCTAAAAATGTGGCTTCATTAAAGCAACGTAAGACTTAACAGTTGAATTTTTTGTTAGATGTTCATAACTTTTAATCCATGGCGGCAGTCTGACCCGGTGCATCCTGTGCAGAAAACCAATCACGGACTTGCTGGTAGCTCATTTTTGACTTCTTGCAAAGTGAGTCAAGATCTTTTTCTTGTAGAAGGCCTGTTGTATGATAATAGGTTACCAAAGCCTGTAAATCAGGAGTTGAGGATTTTTGTTTGCGGTTGCCTGCAAGTCGAGATGTTGTACCATTTAGACCATTCTGCTGGGAGCTAAGTTCAGCTAAGAATTGGTCTCGTACTCCCTTTACCCATCGTAGCTGACCATTTTTAACAGCATACCGTGTATCTCCAAACCACTGAATCACATCAGCGCGGGGCAAACCGGTGAGTTTCACCAGCTCAGTGTAGTCTTCACTTTTGGGCCATTGACAACGTAAAAAGTATTGCTTTAACACATCCAGCTGCTCCTTAGTCTTGCGTGGTCGCCCAGCAGGAGTGAGGGTGGGGGACGCAGAAGCGATTGAGACACTCGGAGGTGTTTGTGAGGGGATGGTTTTAGCAGCGTGGACAGACTTCTTTGATGTGGTGGTGCTGTTTGAAAGTCGTTTAACCGGAGACACTGACGGCAATGGGCTGCCAGAGGGGGGAGAATCGGAAGAGGATTTTAAATTGCTTGGTTCCTGTAAAACAACCGTCTCAGTCTCGCATTGTTTAGTGAGCTGCAGTGGCTGTTCGGGTTCACCATCTTTCAAATTATCTTCACTGTCTCTGGAAAGATCTTCTGAATCATACACCTCTGCTTCAAGTTCTTTGTCCTTAAAAGCTTCCAAACTATTTGTCAAAAAATTCTGAAAGAAAACAGAATCTCTCGATCCATTGCTTGGAGGTTCCTCACTGACCTGAGCAGCGTTTTGCTCATGATGCTTTGGAGAAACAAGTGGAATAGGTTGATTACTTTGATCTTGTTTTAGATCAACTGCATTGTTGATGGAAAAGCTCTGAGCAGCTGCCAAACTTCCTCGGCCAACTCTGAGCTGGTACCGGCTGTCGCTGAACCATTTACGTATGTCATTACGACTCAACCCAGTTTCCTCCGTCAGCCGTCTTAATTCAGCCTCTGATGGCCAGTTTTCCCTCAGAAAGCTCTTGCGAAGGGCTGCAAGCTGAGATTTTGATTTTCTGTAACGGCTCTGACTGTTTTGTTGGGAAGTTGTCTCTGAAAGGTTGAGGGTGGGGCCTGACAGTGATTCTGGCTTATGGACTGGTGAGCGATAGTAGTAGGAATCTTGTGGGGGAGGAAGACTGGAACTGAAGCAGGGAGCTGTGTGTTTGGCTGGTTTATAAGAATCAGGAGACTCACAGGTTTTCTTTTTTGGAGTTGGTAATAACGACTCAGCTTCAGCCTCAACCTCAGATATAACATCACCCCATTTCCTCTTTTTGTTCCTCGTCTCCATCTCATCCTCATAAGTTTCGGATGATTCGTAAAGTTCAGGTACAGACAGTTTTCTGCGCGTTTCCTCAATTTCTTCAGAAGACCAACTGATGCCATACTTAATTCTCTGTACCATAAACCACACTTTAACTTTATCCAGTGGCAGAGTACAAACCTTGGCCAGAAGGTTAACCTCACGAGATGATGGATACGGGAATAAATTAAAGGCCTGAACCAGTTCTGGAATAGAGTCAAGTTCACGCGTCTGATCTGACTGAGTCCATACCAACTTTAATCCTTCAGACACGAGAGGCAGACACACCACTGAATTAGTATTTGTGGTGAAACTACCCATATTACTTTTCTCACTGCCACATCTGTTATGAGATTCAATTTTTGCTTCATAATTTCCTTCATAGTTAGAATGTGTCCCTTTGGTTTTTAAAGGGGATTTCAGGTCCACTGGTTCGTCTTTGTCGACAATTCCACTGTAGGTTTCCATCTGGGTTATCAACGGATGCGCTTTGACCTAAAAGAGAGAAATAACAGTTTCATTTTATATTGTTCTCTTGTTAATTGAGAGGAGGGGTTAACCCAACTGCTCTGCCCTAGCCCCAAGGAGTTTAACTCCCGATTTTGACAAGTACTACCAACAAACGACCCGTATCCAAAGTTCCCCTCCCCCAGTGTGTGGTGGATGACTGACTTTTGTTTTGTGTGAGTGGGGGGATTGGTGGCAAAAAAGGGTGGGGGCAATCAAGTTTCTCACCCTCACCCAGACGGGCTTTGTTGGACTTCTAGAAGACTTTGGTTCAAAGATCGGGGTATTCAGTTACTGCAACCGAAACCAAAAAGAGTGTACTTGTGGTAATCATGGTTTACTCAAGTCCAAGTTGTGTTTGATATGCTCATTAAGTCTCAACAGGTGTTTTTTTTTTCCCCTTATTTTGTGAAATACCAACCACAACTTTTGGTCAGGTATAAATAACAATATTTCAGGGTGAAGAGCAACTAAGTTTATCAGCGGAGTAAAAAATAAAAGCACCACTCAGTTATGTCCAGCAAGGCCAGAGTTGAGGCCATGCCATAGAAGTTAGCGGTCCATTAGGCCCAAGTAACGCCGTCCAGTTGAATTCGTCAATAGTTTGGCCGACACGAAAGCCTATGTTTTGTAGGTCTCCCGTAAAAAAACTTTTGGAAGATGTTGTCACATGCCGATATATGGTTGAACATGGATCAATAATATTAGAATTAGATGATGTATTGCACTCGCGGTTCTCAGAAACAAAAGCAGAAAACCCTACTATGGCGTAGCTACTTTCTAACTAAATGCGTCTCTGCACAGGCGCACTTCGCCCTCGGACACGCTACACTGAAATGTAAAAATAAACTTACCCAGCTAGATCTTTGTCTTGGTTGTAAGCCAGAATAGAAGTAATCCGGGACCTGCCTTTCCCCACTTTTACCCTGGGACTTGAAGTTTTGGGATACAAAATGAAAACAAGACCGTCTTTTTTGACCCTTGCCAGAAACGGGCACTTCAGCGGATTACGTTTGAGATATAAACATGCAAGTTCGTCGCCTTGAGTTGAGTTAATAGATCGCTTCCTGCCTCAAGAGGCACAAGTACCCAGTATGACGGGAACCCGGTCGGATTATGACAACAGGCAGGTCGTCTCTTTCGACCGGACCGTGGTTGCTTTTGTTCTCTTTAACCCAAGTGTTTCCTCCCGTCCGGCCAGGCTGTTGCGAGGCGGGGCTGAGGACCAGGAAACCCAGAAGCTTCAGATGAGTAGACACTAGGGGGTGTGCCTGTCTGCGCGAGCACATTGTCGATTGGTTCACAAATGTGCCTGTTAATGTGGGGAAAAAAACATGTTTTCACACAGGACACGCCTATTCAAATATGTCCATTAAAGGGGCCCTAGGAAAATTATTAGCTCAAGATTAAACTATAGATTGAAAAGTGACGGCTCGAGTCATCTTTTGTAGACTATGAAGATGATTCAAGAACCTCCATCTAAGATAGACAACGACTGAGAGCGTACACAGATATTTAGACAGGTTTCAAACGTTTTATTCAATGTTTTTCGAAAGGCAAACAAAAAGTATGTTTGATGATGTTTCAAAAAAATGTTTAGATAATTTTTTCATTCAAACTTGGCACGGTCAACTGCTTCAATTTATGAAGCTCGTTTAACACAGACAAGGAGTCACAGTAAGTTAGTGTAGTGTAGGTCCTTCATACTAATGATTAATAATTCAACATTAATAGGAATTGTTTGAAGTTTAAAAAAAAAATCAAACGTCTGCATTTGTTATCATGGACACAATATAGTATACAATAGTATAGCGCTGCACGATGTTGAAAAAAATATGCGATACGGTGTAATGTATTTACAGAATAAGACTTCAAAAATGCTACATCAGGACCAAAACAAGGCTTAAATGGAACTAAATTAGGAAAATACGTAAAAAGTAAAACTTAACGTCGTGTCCATCTATGTCTGATGGAAGACTAGTGATGTTCTTGCAAAACAAATATTTCATCACAATTACAATACAATTTTTGTAAAAATACAATATGGCAAATACATAATTCAGAATCCTCTAGGTTGCTTACTGAGGGGTAAAATACTTAAAATAACAGCTCATTTAGATTGTATTGCCATGCTGTTGCTATGCTCTGGAACTCCCATAGCCCGTCAGGAACTCGGACTTTACAAAACTTCAAATCATTACTCAAAACCTACCAGTTCAAACCGCTTGTAGTATTATTATTATTATTATTTGTGCATTAGGCCAAGCATGAAAACTCACATTCCAATATCTCTTGGAAAAATAAATACCACGTTTACTCACCCGAACAAAAGTAGGTGAGTTAATTTATTTTATTTGGCAAATACCTTACCCATAGAGTTAAATTTAGGAAATCCCACCAATCATTTAATTATTAAGTTTATTATTAAATAAAATATTACAGATGCTGCTGCTCAAGTGGTAATATTGTATTCATATTTGTAAAGACTTAATTGTCTTTCTTTTTTTTACCATATTGTCAACATGTTTTTAATATAATCTCAAAATGTTTCCCTTCATTGTTTGACAACGTTAGTATATTGGGTATTCAACATTGCAAATTTAGTGGCAAACAAACAATGCATTCTCGCCACTCCTTCTGATGCTGGGTTGGAATGCCAACTGCCATGCCATTGCTGTTATGACATCAAAATGGTATCTTAATTTTGTGTTATATATATATATAATAATGTCTGTTTATGCTGTAAATAATAATAATAATAATAATAATAATAGACTTCAACTACTGAGTACAGAAGATTAATCAAGTACCTTCATTGAAAATAATAATAATAGTAATAATAATAGTAATAATAAATCATTAGGCTTTGCTCAGAAGCGACTGCTGGTCAGAGCAAACACAAAGCGTGGCACTCTTATGAAAGATGGAACCACAAGTGAGAGCCAAGAGACATAAGGAGTCTGTGACAGAAGAAATTTCAGAGAGGTGTAATCAGTCACACTGCGCCCTAAAACAAAACAAAAAAATAAAATAAAAATTGTAGTAAAAGGAAATTGTGAATTGATTCTATTGTTGTGTGATTAGTAAAATCCTAAAACTCACCATCAATATCTTTGATCCCATATTTAAGAGCAAGGTCAGCCGTCATAAGAATTTTGCCAGTCAGCGACATCAGATTTTTATCTTTTGGTTAGAAAATAACGTGACATGTCAATAAAAAAAATGTATATATATATATATAAATATATAATATCAAGACTAGTGCATTTTAAAATGCATACCCTTTGCCAAGTTGACAATGCACTTCCCACTCAATTCAGTGGTTTCTCCATTGACAAAGACGTCTGTCATCTGTGTTCAAAAGAGGGACATAGTTTAGCAAGACAAAGTAAAGTATATTAATAAACCTGTTTTGGTTAGTTATCCACCTTTGGACCCTGCGATACATCTTTCTCCAATACAAACTTTGAGATCAACTCTGTTTGCACTGCTCCAGGCCAGAGGCTCACAGAAACCACTCCTCGATTTCTCAGTTCAAAGGCCATGTCTGATGCCAGTCGGTCACACTTAATCAAAAACAACCCATTTTAACCCAAATTGTAACGTTTACAACAAAACTAATGAAATTAAGTTAACTTACCGCTGCTTTACCAACACCATATGCAACATTAAAGAGATACCGCAACCCACCCATAGATGAAATGGTGACAATCAAACCGTGCCCCTGAGGCACCATCAAACGTGAGGCAAAGACAGAGAAGATATAGTGACCCCTAAATGAAAATCATGAATTTAAAAACATGAAATGAAGTAAAATACAATACAAGCTAGCTTTAGAAAAACAGTATGCATCTGTTAGTGATTTTCAACTTTTTGTCTTGTATATGGTAATCCTTTAATTTACACTTCCCCATCTCTACCGTTAAGGATGTTGCGAACATCTATTTATTAGCATTAAAGAAAGGTATTGTATAATATACATAATAAGAAAGTAATATTAAATAATATTGAGCTCCACTTTTTTTTCATTGGTTTAAATGGGCATTAAACCAATGAAAAAAAGCCTACCACCTGTAAGTGTTGTGCCTGGAAAATAATTGAACTACTCAGAGAGACTTACCTGAGACCTGTGTTATTAATTGAATCCCAGATACTTGGATCAGTCTCCCAAAACTTCACTCCCATATTCTCAAAGATAGCCTGGTAAAAGATTGAATATCGAATTAGGTTTCTGAAGCACACTCATTTTAAAGTAATAGAAAAGCAATAACGTTGATAAACCTGCACTCCTGCGTAGGCATTATTAACCAGCATGTCAAGCCTTCCATGTTGCTCAAGTTTAATTTTTTCAAAAAGTTCTTCAATATCTTTGTCTTTTGTCGAGTCACATATCACTGGCACACAGTTTCCGCCTCTTTGTGTAACCTTTAGAAAATAAACAAATGATTGGCTAGGACATTCCATGATACTATAAATAGACTTTATAAATATATTTTTTTTTTAAGACAAGTGGCAAGTCATTCTTTATTTAGTACACACACTGATAAAGGTCCATATCTATTGCCTGTCTATCAGCAGAGGACTTTTACCTCAGCAGCGCATTCATTTAAGGTCGTCTCGCAACGCCCAGTAATGTAGACTGTGGCTCCTGCTTCGGAAAGTTGCAGGGCTATACCTTTGCCAATACCTCTGGAAGCACCTGTTACCAAACAAACCCATCCGGACAGTGCCATTTTAGAGCTTCATACAAAAAGAAAGAAAGAAGTTAGCATGCCGACGGTTATGTAACCATTATTCAAAACAACAATATAGTAATGCTGACTGAAAGTAGAATTCGTCCAAAAGCCATATTTAATGTAATCAATTTGTTACCTACAAACACACACATTTAGAACAATAAAGCGAACTTTTTCTAGACCTGTTGTTGCTGTGCGAACGCATATTGTTTTAATTATGCCTCATACTCATAAGAGCAACAAGGAAACGTACCTGCAGCAGTGACACACAGGTGTTGCAAACCCTCCGGGCAGTGAATAATAAGAATGATGAGACAGACTGTTACTGGAGTTATACAACAGCGTCCCATCGAGGCGCGTACTCTCGCGAGAAGACGCGAGTAGTGACGGGTCTGTCGCGAACGAGTCGGTACAAAGAGACGGCTCTTTTACGGGGACGATGAGAGCCGAGTCTCTACAAACTTATACTCCTCCATGAATCAGCGCATCTCTAGCTTTAAGTCATGTTTTATTTGAGAACAATCCGACTTATAATTTCGGTTTTATGGTTAGATAGAGTTACGCTGGGTTTGTGGAGTGAAAAGTAAACGATCCGATCACACCTGATACGTCGCCTTTTGTTGGCCTTTCCCCCATGTGTATGAGCTCATTAAAACAGCAACAAAAGTAGTGCAAGAGAAGTCCTGTTAAAGTTTGGACTTCAGTGATGTCTGGAGTCTGTATCCCTCTCTGTGTGAGGCTGCAGCTCAGACGGATCAGGAACAGGGGCGGAGCTACAGGCAGCTCAGGGAAAAGTACGTATGTGCAACAAATACCAGCTTTAAAAGTGTGGACACAGATTAATATAAGCCATATAATAGCAATAAAAACAAAAAATCTAATGTTCCTTTTAATTTCTTTCTTGATTATAGTTGTTTTGTGCAGGGAGTACTCAAAAGGAGACATTAATGAAAATTTCAGCTAATTTTGTCTGAAATTTAAAGTGTATGTAAATAAAAAAAATGAAGAGCCATCTGGTTCACCAAAAAGAGCCGAAAATCCCATTACTAGAAGCGAGGTTTGACACATCCCAGCGATCAAAACAAAGCCTACAACATTATGGAAGATCACCATTAATGTCTTTTGGTTTTTATTACCACCACCAATTTCACGCAGCTTTCCTGTGCAATTGAGAACCAATTTTAACCGAATGTACAGAAAGCAGGTCAAACGCATGGGTTATAGGCCTAGCTATTAACATGTAGACTACACAACTAGAAGATGTAGCCCAGTGTTTTTCAACCTTTTTGAGACACGGCACATTTTTTCATTGACCAAATCACGAGGCACACCACCAGCCGAAAATGTTAAAAAATGTAACTATGTAGCCTATATTCACAATATAAAGTCGTTCTCATCAAAGTGTCTTGAAAGAGTATTACATGATCACTCTGCCGATCACTAGACAGCACAGACACTCAACAACAGCACATTATTTGCGGTAAAAATTAATTTGTTTTCAAAAAATATGTTTTAGACCAACTCAGTGAAATTGGATAATTCCCCAAGGCACACCAGACAATATCTCACGGCACAGTGGTTGAAAAACACTGATGTAGCCTATAACTTCAGAGGGCGCCTCCTTATTGTCGTATGTTGATATCTATTTAATATGCACAGCTAAAATCAGAAACTTCATTAACTCAATTGTAAAGGCAAGGCAAGTTTAATTAGGTGGCACATTTCTCCCTTCCTTTACTCGTGCTTGAACGTGCCACTGTAATCATTTGTAAAGTTGATATTGATTAGGGCTGAAACAACTAATCGATTAATCGACAACTAATTGATTATTGAAATAGTCCACAACTATTTTAGTAATCAAATAATCGTTTTTAAAGTAAATACAGACTGAAATATAATAAAAATGAGATGAACATTTTGTATTTTTTATGAAAACCTAATGTGTTAGGGTCTGTAGTGTTTTGTTCATTGAACATTTCATAAATATCCGTTTGTGTCTCATCCAATCAGAAGCAGAATTAGCGCCAAGAGCCTCCAGCATTCACTTTAAGTTTACTCTATCAACATGTCCTCAAGCTTTGATAATAAATAAATTAAATTAAAAATTTCATACACCATTCACAGCCAAGCTATTAATGGTGAGAATAATCAGTAGATGAATAGATTACCAAATAATAATTTGACCCCCCATTATTGACACAAAACCCTGAAGATTTGGGTTTCAGTTCTTTCAACCATCAGTGCTGTTTTTGTTACCTAGGCAAGACACTTGACCTACATTTCCCCGAGTATCTGCATAAATTGGAGTGGTGAAATTTAAGTGTAGGCTCAGCTTCCGAATGTTTCTGACTTTCCTTGATGCAAAGTGCTTTGTGAGGACTGTCATGAAATAATGCAGTAAATTTAGCCAAGTCACAATTATTGTCAAGTATTTACTGCAATTTTCTTCCACTTTTACAAAAAAAAAACTTGCCCAGAGGGATTAGACCACAAATAAATGATAATGATTTAGGCAGTGTCTAAGTACAATGGTGAAGGATTGCGTGTGAATGATGGAAAAGCACGATATAAGTTGAGACCATTTATCATGATGAAATAAGAAGAAAATATCCAGATATTAGCAATAGCAGATAGCAATATGGTTTGCAATACAAAAGGTACAAAAGAGAAATAGTATGACACACACACACACACTAGTCTTTTCCAGCTGTTCCTGCAACACAGCTGTAAAACTGTGCTACAAAAACAGGGTCTTTTTCTTCTAATATATGTAGAAAGTGATTCCTCTCTTCTTCTTCCCAAGACTCAAACCACTGTGTCCAAAGCCGTAGTTGGCATTCAAAGATGTTTGGAAGTTTGTCCTTCACCTGGATGTAAAGAAAGAGTGAAGTTAGAAAAGTATTTGTGATTTGTATTTCATATATTAAAAAGATGTAGAAAGTAAGCAACCTGTAGGGTACTGAGTGAATCCAAAAGGGTGCACACCTTCCCAGGTACTGCCTTTCCCAATATATCCTGCATGAAGCGCTCTCTCTGAGGGACGTTCCAGCTCTGAAACCAGCTTACTACGCACCGCTGCTCCTGAAGGGTCACGTAGGAAATGGGCTGTGGTCTAGTGGCAGAGCTGCAGGTCAGATTCTCCAGACTGGGAGGTCCGTGAGAGTTATGGTGGGGAGCAGAGGGAAAATCTTTGGGGCCGCTGGCAGTGGCGCAAAAGGGCCATTCATATGCCGTCGTGGGCATATTTCCCTCTGTTAATCCTCTGAGTCGATTGTATGCAGTGGCTGTGCAAAAGCGACCGGAGCAGTCGGTTGATTCTGGGTGCTCGTTTGAGCCTTGAATTGTACTTTTAAACCACGCCATGTTCCAGAAATATCTTGTTTTTATCCTACCTAGCTATCCTACCTACGGGCGTTTCAGTAATGATAAGCGAAATGCGCATTCTATCTTACGATTTTGCCATGAAAAGACTCTTCACGCTTGTCTTGACAACAGGTCAACAACAAAGAAAAAGCCGCTCTACTTCCTCAAATAGATCCTTTGTTGGCGTTGTCGCCATCTAAAGGATCGGAGCGTGGACGGTGAGTGACATGCGTTTTGAAAATGAAAGACAACGACGACAACAAAAATACACATAAGAACAAACAGGGTATTAAAAAAGTACATCCGTTTATTTTATTTTTTTTATGTTTGGTGAAGGCAAATGTGTTAAACTTATGAATGACGTCGGATGATGTCAGAGGCGAGGAGGCGTTGTTCGTCGCTGGCTGTGCGAGAGGAACGGAAAATGGCGGACCTCGAAGACGTAACTCTGGACGGGAGACCACTACAGTCTCTCAGAGTTGCTGATTTAAAAGCTGCCCTCGATGAGAGGGGACTTTCAAAAAGTGGACAGAAAAATGCTCTTGTCAAACGACTCAAGGGGGTGAGTTTATTGCAAATACGAGCAGCGGTTGGTAGGAGCCGCCAATGCAAAGGCTGATGCTAATGTTGTGGGCCAATTTCACTGATATTGAGATTCTTTATAAACTGAAAAAGTGTGGAAGGGTATACATGTAGCCAATAGCACGTATTTAGTGAAGTAACATTTTCAGGTTGTATGAATGTGTAACTTAGAGTTTAGTAACTTTGTGGCGAGTGTATTCAAGTGTTGTCACAATCATATTAGCCATTACAGCTAACGTTAGCGTCAATGCTTTGGAGTTGAGCTCTGGCCTTACCGCTCACCTGCAGTTTGTATTTCTGTCTTCAAGTGTGTACCGTATCTACAAATGGTACATAAATTGTTTTGTTTTTTTCTCCTGGGAAACCGGAGAAAAAGACTTTAATGAATTGTGAAGCAATTTGTGCTGCGATTATAAAAGGCTTCCCAAGAGCTTACGCACAGGTAAAGCAGCCGTTTGTTTACAGTGCAACACGCTATTTAGTCGGTATTTTTTGTTATTTTTCCTGTCTCGGTAAACATGGGGTAACCATTGTCAAGTGATGGGAGACAAGCACCTGATGAAATAATAAAGACAGTTTAAATATGTCCAGATATGTCACTGTTGCTTACACTTGTCTCTTATGTTAAGGCACTCATGCTGGAGAATCTGCAGAAGACTTCCTCTGCTCATGTGGGACTCCAGCCAAACTCGCAGGTATTTTAACTTGACGTGTATTCATACATTTCTGTGATCAAAGAGCGAAGGCGGATAGTACAGTACATTGAGTACAATTATATTTACTGAAGTATATGGGTTAGTTTTCCCCTTCTACTCTTCCACTTCTACTTCTTTTTTTTGGAGGCAATGTTTATGTGAAAAAGAAAACCTTTTATCAGTGAGTATTTAACCTTTTTAGTGACCTTTGTGGAAATATTGTTTTATCCGTAAAGCACTTTGTATTACAATTTTGTATGAAAAGCGCCTTGTAAATAAGTACATTTGTTAATTTGATTGATGGATTGACAGCATGGCGCCTTTGCTTTCCATCATGGAGGTCTCTGTGAAGCTCCAGGAACAATTGTTAGGTTTAATGTTTTTCTCCTAAAAACCAATTGACCCTGGAGCATTACAGAGGCCACCGTGATGGAAAGCAAAGGCGCTATGGTAACCGCCCATACAGCTGCTGGGTCATGATCAAGTAGTTCTGCTCCAGAACTGCTGGAGCAGTACTTTTCCTTAAGTAAAACATTTGGTTAATTGTTATTTATTTAATTAAACTTCTACTTATTATCTTATTTATTATGTTAAAAACGGTTTATTCTCATGTTTATGACATCTTTTTATAAATATCATATTTTCTATATTTGATAACCTTTCCTTTGTCTGTCCTATTACATTGACACTAAAACATTTAGTTTAGTTACCTCTTGCCAAGTAGTACACAGTAGTACTCAAGTACTTTTCTTGTAGTTCTTTGGATGTCTACTTTTTACTTATACTTCAGTAAAATTATTTTCAAGTCACTTTACTTTTACTGGTGTGGATATTTTGGCTACTCTGTTCAGAGTTGTCTGGTTTTGTCATTAGATTGGTGAGGAAATGAGCCAGAACAGCTTCATTAAGCAGTACCTGGCTAAACAACAGGAGCTCCTCAGGCAGCGACTGGAGAGAGAGGCCCGCGAAGCATTTGAAACAAATGGTCAGTTCTTTGATCTCCATCCTCTTAATGCTCTTTGAAGTCACTTCTTTGTTATAATAGTATAAACATTATTTTAAACAGACCAAGAGGATCACACTGATGTACAGAACAATGCATGTCCTCCTCAAGTCCCGGTAAGATGATGATGATTTGTTTTATAGTGAGAGGATGTAAAACTGCTGCTTATGCATCAAATGCATCAGAAATCTCTTGTGGTTATTTGAAGTGACTGTAAATCACCTGCTCTTTGTTCAGGATGCTTCAACTGCTGTCACTGACCATTTCAAGCCACCAGGTCCTTCGAGTGGACAAGCAGTGCCAACCGGTGTGAGTCACAGACATCAGGAGGCTGCCATGTCAATTCCCCTTGCCTCTGTCTCTGTGGCACATGACAAAAATGAAGCTGCAGCTGACAGTGATGAAGAAGAGAGCGAGGATGGAGACGATGATGGTGATGGTGATGACGATGATGACTGGGACAGTAATGTTCAAAGGAGAATCCCGAGGCAGCCAGTTAGAGCACCCATGGCCAGGGAGAGATCAGCAGCATCATCTTGCCAACCTCAGCAGCAACTTATTCCTTCCGTTTTGTCTCCACAACTCCGCCAGCCAACACCTCCACCTTCTCCACCACCAGAGTTATCCTTTCCGTTACCGGACACCCCTAAACAGAGTCCTCCTAGTCCTGATGTAGCAGCAGGAGGACGGTCACCATCCTCCTCCAGCTCTGGTTCATCAAGCAGTGGCAGCCGCAGCAGTAGCCCTGAACCTCATAGTGGACATGCTGAGCGCAAGCCTGGTCCTTTGACCCTCCTAGCAAGAAAAATGGAGTCTGAAGGCGCTTTTTCTGGAGCAGAGTGGCATTGCCGTGATGCCAACAGGCAGGGCGTCTGCTCATCTTCAACTTTTCCCAATAAAGTCCGTCCAGAGGGTTTGATGTCCTCTGTTCCTCACATGCTTACTGCAAGCCATGCACCAATTAATCTAGGCACAACCCAAGGCCATGCTCAAGTTCCTGTATTAAAGGTGACAGCAGAGAGAGATGCTGAGTTAGAAAGGTCCCTCGAACTCCAAAGGCAAGCGCAACAGAGAAAAAATGAGCAAGAACGAGCTTTGGAGGAAGAACGGGTAAGAGCTGCATTAGAAAAGCAGAAAGCGTTGGAGAAAGAACAATTTGAGCGAGAACAGGCTTTAGAAAAAGAAAGAGAGTTGGCCTTGGCTAGAGAGAGAGAGGAGAAAGAACAGGCGTTGGCACTTGAACGACAAAAAGCTATAGAGCGAGAAATGGTTCTGAAAAAAGAGCAAGAGGAACGTGAACGACGCCTGAAGGAAGAACAAGAAAAGGCTATGGAGCTTGAAAGGGCTCGGATTTTGGAGAGAGAAAGAGCTCTTGAGCAGGAAAGGTTAGAAAGAGAGCGGGCTCTGGAGGCTAAAAGGATTGAGAGGGAGAGAATGGAGAGAGAAAAGGCTTTGGAGCTGGAAAGACTTGAAAAGGAGAGACTGGAACAAGAGAGGCTAGAGAGAGAAGCGGCTTTAGAGCGTGAGAGACTGGAAAGAGAGAGGGAACGAATGGAAAGAGAAAAGGCTATAGAGCAGGAGAGAATTGAGCAATTAAGAGCCTTAGAAAAAGAGAGAATTGAGCGTGAGAAAGCTCTAGCACAGGAGAGAATTGAGAGAGAGAGAGCTCTAGAACAGGAGCGAATTGAGAGAGAGAGTGCTCTAGAACAGCAAAGGATTGAGAGGGCTCGGGAGCTGGAAAGATTTGAGAGAGAGAAGGCTCTTGAACACGAAAGGCTTGAGCAGGAAAGAATTAAACGAGAGGAGGCTCGAGAACAAGAACGGATTGAACAGGAAAAAATTGAGAGAGAGAAAGCTCTAGAGCTCAAAAGGATTGAGAGAAAGAAAGCTGAAGAACAGGAACGAATTGAGAGAGAGCGAGCCTTGGAGAGGGAAAAAATAGAAAAAGAAAAGGCTTTGGAAAGAGAAAAGATAGAACTAGAGAAAGCCTTGGAAAGGGAAAGGGTTGAGAAAGAGAGAATTGACAGAGAAAGAATTGAGCATGAGAGAGCCTTGAAGCTTGAGCAAAGAGAGCGAGAGCAAGCTTTGGAGCAACAGAGATTAGAACTGGAGAAACAAGAAAATGAGAGAATTGAGAAAAAACGGGCATTGGAGCAAGAAAGGATAAATCGTGAAAAAGCCATTGAACAAAAGGAGAAGGCTAAGGGAGAGGCAACTTTGGAAAGGGAACGACTGGAAAAGGCTGAACAGGAGAGATTGGAGTTGGAGAAAGCGCAGGAAGTGAAGAGACAAGTATTACAAGAGGAAAGTAGGGCCAAGAAAAAAGCGTTGGAATTGGAAAAGCTAAGGTTAGCCGGAGAAGTTAGTGTAGAGAAGAAACAACCTGCTCAAAAAGAGAATGCAGCACATGGCAGGGCAAATGAATCTAGAATGGCTGATGTGAAGAGCGAGGATCAGATTGGTTTTGTCCCCTTGCCCACTCCTCCCCCCCTCTCCACAGGCACATCTAGAAAAACATCAACAGAAGCAGGCAAGCAGCAAGGTGAAGTCCATGGTCCGGTTACCTGTGAACGCCAAGCAGAGGAGTCTAATACCCGCAACTCACCACAGCCTGTGCTTAAAAAGTTTCGGTTCTCAAGAGAGACACCACTGCAACCACAGGCATCCGCCCGAGTTAAGAGGCCCCGTGCTTTTTCTGATACTCCACAGCCTTGTGCCTCTGTGATGTCAGCTACCATTGCTGATGGTCAACGGCAAAAAGAACAATCTGGAGATCTAGAAGCTGATGCTGGACAGTTTGTCCCAGATGTAAATCAGTTTAAAGCTGTTGAAAGTGCCAAAAAAAAAGAAGCCACAAATATCTTGTCAGAGAGCAAGAAAAAACTTGATGAAAATGAGGCTGCTGTCAAAAAACGATCTATTCTGACAGACGTAGAGGATCAAGTTGTGGATCCTTCAAGCCCGGTGGGTGCTTCAGGAAGAGGTAGAAATGTAAAGAAGACAGAGAAAAAAGATTTAAGAAGATCCTTATCAAACGATTCATCCGAGTTTGATTCTGCCTCATCTTCATCTCCCTCCACTGATTCATCCTCATCATTACGAGCGAAAACCTACACCTCACGACAAAGCAGAGTGAGTGGACGAGATATAAACATGTTACTTCAGTGTTTTTAAAGTTAATTTGTTTTCTTTGGTTATTCAATTTAATGTGTTTTCTTTGGTTATTAAAATTCATATGTTTTCTTTGGTTATATTTTAGGATGAGGAAAATGCATTACCTCAAAGTATAGGGGCTGCAAAAGTGCAGAAGACCAGATCTACCGAATCTGAGATTTCTTCAGCAAATGCACAAATCAATGAAGGTTTACTTACCAAGGTCAGCTGATATTATTTACAGGATAAAAATTGTATCAAGCAAATAAATAATAATCAACATTCACCTACGTACAGCTAAATGAAGCCTCTTCCCGAGATGACCTCCAAACCAGAAAGTGCAGCGACGATGACGAGGACAAGCCTGAGAATAGGTCTGATACACAGTACATTTCACACTGTCAGTGCACACGTTCTTGTATATGTCTGAACGTGACTATATTGTCTCGTTCAAGGCAATCTATATAATTAAAAATATATAATCTTATAATCATAAGATTATAATATATAATCATCTTCCAGCTAGTGAGGCTTAAAAACAAAAATATGCAAAGATTGATATACCAAAGTATATCAATCTTTGCATATTTTTGTTTTTCAAAGAGGCAAATTTCTATTGTCATTTGGCATCATACTGCAATGTTAAGTTTTAACTAATTATCAACCTTGTTTTACCTATTCATGTTGTGCTTTTAGATTTGAATGCATTGCAATTACTGTTTGTGTAGTTGTTGTTTTTATATTGAATCATTTTAAAACCAAATTTCTACGTATTGTACAGCTGTGATGGAGAGTCTTCTGTGTCAAAGCCAGAAAAGAGCACTGAGGCCAACAACGAGGTAAGGCGTTCATTGTTGTGACCTTTCTGCTAGTTATTGATAATTTGGATTAGCCCATAAAATATGATTAAATTGTTATACTATTTTAATTACTACATGACACATTGTCATTCACGTCAAGGGTTTTGTTTATTATGGCCTTTTTTTAAACACAATGATTGCCTTGTTAAAATGTGGTCATGCCTCTTCCATTGGCCATTTTGGTACCTGCATACTACTTCTGCCACTGCTACCACTTCTGCTGTTACTTCGGCACCTGTGCATTGTCCCCAAGTGGAGTTTCTTTGAACATAATCTTTGTCTATACATGGCATTGAACATTACAAATGACATCATGCACCTACACGCCTGATGGTGCATTTTCTTGTCTGAGATCATCCGGCTGCGGTCGGATTTAGAAAAATAACCCTTGAGTTTGGACTGCTATGAACTGAAAAGGTTCAATGAAGTATTGAAACCATCATGCCATGCCAAGTAGACAATGCCTCAGCCACCTTGATCGGACTTTTGTTGCCTAGATCAGTTCTTTCACTCAAGATTGAACCATATCCAAACTAGTAAGGATCAGTGTCAGTGATGCCAGGGGATAAGTAGACAAACCTCATCATTACGCTTTGCACATTTTATTCTCCAGCATTTAAGTTGTTACAGTGAGCAACAAAATTGAAAGATATCAACCTGACAGTTCTTGCATACATAGATTTATTTTTTCAGTTTTAATGTAAAAGAAAACCACAGTAGTATTTTGTAGGTTTAAGTACCGGTTTCCACCTTTTTTGTTATAATTTAGGTCCAACCCCTTGTCCTGTCATTCTCCCTTTATTCCCATCTGACATTTTCCCTTGTGCTCTTGGTTTTATTTTAACTACTTTTGTTACAGACACCTAAAGCCTTCTCAACGCGTAAGATCTCTCTTAGCAGTGAGTATACCTTCCTAACCAGAATGTTTTCTTAAAACTAAACTGTTCTGTTTAAATCAGACATTTGCACAAACTTCTTTGCAAAGCAATGCAGTTTTGGGTTATCTCAGTGGGGAGTGAGAATTGAAAAAGGATTTTGTTTTGTATCCCAGACAGTAAATCATCTCCTGGCAGCACTGAGAATGAGCATGATTTGGGGACTGCTGGTGGCCGCAAGAGAAGATGGGGCTCGAGTACAGCTGTCACTGCCAAAAAACCTTCCATCAGCATCACCACAGATTCACTTAAGGTACACGGTATTGCGTTGTTATTAGTAAGGTGTGGCTAGTTCCATGATTGCAGAATATGGATGTTTTTTTTTAATTAACAATTGTTTTGTTCCTCTCAGTCTTTGATTCCAGACATTAAACCTGCCTTAAACCAGGAAGAAGTGATGGAGCTTCACCCTGAAGAGCCTGTCCTATCTGAAACTGAAGAGGAGGAAAAGGACCATGCAGACCAAGAACTTCAGATTCGCAGAACAGTAACACAGGTTATTGCTTAGCTATTGTGCAGCGTTTCATAACTGTTAATGAAAATTTAGATTTGAGTGGTGTCTATTTGTTTTCCCCTCATGCCTTATGTTTTTCTGTATTTGTAGATCGTGCATGTGGAGAACCAGGTGGATGGTCAAAAAGACGCAAAGAGAAGACGAGAGGAATCAGAAGAGGAAGATGCGCTGGAAGAAAAAGAGACAAAAATCTCTGAGGACCTAACGTGTACACAAGCCATAGAAAGCCCCTCACCATCGGACACCTGCCCTGATGCAGATATTCCTTCTGGTAAGCAAAAGAAAAATCCTCCCAATAGCTGCCATTGTAGTTCACTTTAACACTATGGAAATCATGTATAAAATGCTTTTGTCCTTTTAGTTGCTCAGAGTGATATCCTTATTCGTCGTTCCATCAGCCAGCAGAAAACTGGTGTCTCCATCACCATTGATGATCCTGTGCGCACAGCCAGGCAGCCATCACCACCTCGGGGAAATGTTTCTAACATCGTCCATGTCTGCAACCTGGTGAGTAAACTTCATCTTCACAAACAATCTGGCCTGTAAGCTTAGTTACAGTCCGTATAGTGGTGTAGTGTAAACTACTTTTTACAAAGCTGTGTGTTTTTAGGTAAGGCCATTTACTCTGGGGCAGCTCAAAGAGCTCCTCAGCAGAACAGGCACGCTTGTGGAAGATGGCTTCTGGATCGATAAAATCAAGTCTCATTGCTATGTTACTGTGAGTTTTCTATTCTTATATGCATTCATTTAATGCGAAATTTTCTATTAACACCAATATTATTATATTGCTTTTAAGTATTCTAGCACTGAAGAAGCAGTTGCTACACGGGCAGCACTTCATGGGGTTAAATGGCCTCAGAGCAACCCCAAAGTTCTTAGTGTAGATTTCTGCCAGCAGGATGAGGTAAGACATGATCACATAATTGTTGGATGGTGTTCCAGTCACTGGTGGCCTCTAAAACATAGGTCTTCCCCACTTTAAGTTGGATTTCCACAAAGGCTTGGGCCCCGGTGATCGAGCTGGAATTGTGATGCAAAGCCATGGTCGAAGCCTTCCCTCACTCCTTCCAGAGCGAGATCAATGGGTGGAACGAGAGCGTGAAATGGAGCGTCGGGAGCGGGCACGTGCAGAGCGGGAATGGGACCGTGATAAGGTCAGGGAGTTTGGAAAGGCCCCAGAACAAAAAGAGGCAGGTGCCAGAAGATCCAAGTCCAGGGAGAGACGCCGCAAGGAAAGGGAAAAGAGTAAGGAGAAGAAAACAGAAAAGAAGGGTAAGTCTGATATTTAGAAACAGTGGATAGTTAAAATGAGCATTGTCTTTTCATGGTCTCAACGTTTTAACAGAAAAAACAGAGGATCCGCCAGCAAAACTGCTTGATGACCTGTTCAGAAAAACGAAAGCTGTTCCTTGCATATACTGGCTTCCCCTTACAGAGGAACAGGTAAGATACATTTCGGTTTTTAAACCCATACTGCTCAGCATTTCATCCACAAAACAAAATAAGGGTACAGGCATTGTAGTTTTTTAATGGAAAAAACTACAATGCTTTTTAATGGAAAAAAAACTTCAAAACTTACTTTTCCATGTGCAAGCTTGCCTCTCTTCACATGAATTGTAACTCTGCTGGGAGTGGGAATACACCAACTTTACCTTCCTGCTATACTGAGTGGCAAACATTTGGTTCAACAACACGGCGCGGTTTCAGTATTGTAACCGTTGAGCCTTGAATGTTCCTTAATATATCTTTAAATGTTTAATTTAAAGTTAATTAAAATCATTAAACTTGTCTTTTTTTTTCTTCTTAGTATCTTAAACGGGAAGCTGCTAGGGTTGAACGGCGGAAAGAGCGTGAGATGCAGCGAAAAAAGGAGGAGGAGGAAGCAGAGCTAAAGAAAAAAGAAGAAAACAAGGAGAAGATAAAACCAGGAGCTGTCCTAACAGTCGACCGAAGTGAAAGTGAGAAGATCAGAGACAGGGACCGAGCGCGAGACCGAGGTAGGGAAAGGGAAAGGGAGGCTGATAAACGCAGGGATGGTTACCGTAGGCCTGGTGTCGGCGCTGCCCCCAGTGGACGCCGCTCACGCAGTCGAAGTGATCCCCGGGAACGCAGGCGCTAGTGGAAGATCGACTTTCACTACATGTACTTTATTATGACCGACTCTATGGAGGACCAACTGATGTCACAACAAAATGATTACTTTTTTAAAAATCACATCTGCATCACATCTATGTGACCATGCTGAGAGGGGACCTTTGGCAGTGTTTTCCAGAGTGCTTTACGTCTTGCCCTTGTCAAGAGTCAAGTTTTCTTTGTATGTTTGCCTTATAATTTTTTTTTTTTTTTTGTCTCGACAGAATTGCGTTATAGCACACTGGGTGATTATAAGTATCCTCTGATGTTCCCTGTTGCTGCTTAAATATAAGTGTTGACTAACTTGCAGTCTTTTTCCTCAGTGTTAGCAGCTCAGCAAATTCGAGGCTCAGCTTTTGGTCGCTGTTGTTTGGGAATATCCTGCAGCACTTGTCTAAAAAGACTAAAGAGCTTAACTCTCTTTTCAGCAGCCTATATAATAATTATAAGAAATATTTGGAAAAAAAATGTTTAACAAACATTTTGTACAGACAAAATAATCAAATGCCCAGTCTGTAAATGAGGCAGCTTTGTGATGTTTTTGGACAGGTGTAGAATAACAACCAAGATATTGTAGTGATCTTCTCTCTTTGAGCCGACTCTCTTTGGACGAGGATATCCGTCACCTGATCTGTTTATGATTATGTCCTTAACATTTAGTCTGCTTCCTTTTCCTCAGCCCCTTGTAGTATTCATACAGGCTCAAGAGGAAGGATGCTTACTAATGGTTTTAATATTGTTTTTTAATTGATATTTTATCATTTTAGTACAAAAGTTTGTTTTTAATTTTCTTCAAGTACGCCTATTGGTGAATGTACAAATAATAAAAATTGAGACTTATAATTGCGTCATTATTTTCTCGTGGACATTCTGCATTTTTAATTTGCAACTGCAATAGCAGTCCACAAGATGGCAGGCATGCCGAATGGCTTTGTACTGTATCTGCTACTGGAAAATGTTAATGGTGGTTAAAAGTGAAATTGTATGGTTCCCTTTTCAGATGGAAATGAATCAATCATTATGCTCGAAGTGATCACCGTTTATCTTGATCACAACATAATCCAATGATTCTTCATCAGTTCTTCTGTTACTATTCAATGTTGTGGAAAAGTGCACTGGGTTTGCTAGAGTCTGCAATTCTTTGCTGTCCCTTTTCCTTGCAGCATTTCCCTGGTCTTGATGTTGGGCTTGCAGCACTCAGCAATACCCCTCTGTAATTACAGTTCTATGGTCGCTGAGCTTAAAATTTTTCTGGCCTGATGCAACTTTACTTGTGGACTCTGAGAGGACCAGTGAATCCTTTGCAACTCACATTGGCTTAGTATTTGGATTAACTGATCTAAACAAGTAATTGGCAAAGTAAAAGAGTTATTTTGTCTATTTCTCCCTATCATTTACAAAGTTGAGCTCCACCCAACAGATTTTTGTCCCACTTCTTGGTCAAGTTGTTAAGTTCTAGGCCTGATTAACTAGACCATTATCTAAAACTTTTACCACACAATAGCAGTGCACCTGGATCCTGTGAACCTACTTACTCTCCGTGGAATAGTTCCACTACAGTTTGTAAACTGTATAGATGGCTAACAATGAAAATATGTTTTTTACCTTTCCAAGGCTTTTAAAGGAACCACAGTTGGCAGCTGCTGGACCACTTCATCCCACCTGATTCTGGTGAAAGGTTTGGGTCAAATGTTCACTCTTCTGCTGATCTAATGCAGTAAAAACAACAGACTTTGCTTCGCCAGCAGTATTTTTTCTCTTCTCTTAATTTAAGCACAGAATGTTGCTGCCCACCTATCTACTATAAACAAGATGGCTGATATGAACTTGGTGCGCGTAAAGTCCATGTCATTTTATTTCACGTACATGTCTAAAATGTTACTATAAATTTAAATAAGCGGCAAAATTGTAGTTTTGTTTTCCAAATGTTGACCAGTCTCCGAATGAAGTTTGGACTTCACTTGATGTGGGTTGCAGTGTTCCCCTCCCCCCATGCCTGATCACATGTATCTACTATGAAAACCAGATGGGAGGGTATACAAAGGAAAAGCTAGGCAGAAAAAGTGCAACTTCAGTAACAAATCCAAGCACAGGAAAATTATGTTTACATATTTGAGTAGGCTCAAGATTTAGGCTAATTGTCATTTAACAGTGCCAGAAGTGGCAACATTTGAAAATCTCATACAGTTTTATACAAATATTGTTGAACTGATGGAATTTGTTTTCATTGTCACTAGTATTAAAACATAGGCACAGTTCAATATTGATTCTTCCCTAAAGTTGTCAGACAATAAACAAATGTGATCATATTACAAAAAAAAAAAACAGCCTATCCGAACAATACTCTAAATGCTATTGGAGCGTTGTTTTGGTGAATTTGCTTGAACCATAGTTGTTTTACTTTTGTAATTGTGGCCTGTCGAAAATACTGTAATGCCACTTCATGCGAGCTTTGTATTTCACATTTGGCTCTAGTCTTTAATTATAGAACTCTTGTAACAAACAAAAGAATAATTGCTAACCACCCACAGAGCTTAAAGGTATATGCTTCAATGTGTTGTCTCTCATTTAGTTTTAAGAGTTTTGAAGAGGATACATATCCTTTCAGCTGTGTTTTTTGTGTTAGTGCTTAGGGTAGAGTATTAATGCAAATGAAAACCATGTGTAACCTATATAACCGCTCACTATGAGCTCACAAATGCTGACTTCCCAAAGCCTCATTACCATCGTTTAACCATTTCGATCCATGCTATGGTGATTATTATTCGAGTGTTATTGCTCACTAGTTAGTTTGAGTGATAAATTAGTTCCTGTCGGCTATTAGAAGCACAATAGACTTGAATGGGACTTCCCCTAAGAGGGTGTAAACAAAGAAGTGCCCTAAGATGTGAAAGGCAGTGGGCCCGTTTGGCCCACTATGTAATGCTGTATGTGATATACAAGCATTTGACTAAACATGCTGTTATTTTATCTTATGTATTGAGTTGCCACTGAGAATTAGTAAATTTCTAGAAGTCAGGTATAGTGTGGTATAGTTAGTGTGTACTATTGTGTAAACTTTAGACTTTGTTTCTCTTCTGTGGAGGAGAATATGCTGTTGCAATTGTTTTGTCTGCAGAATCAGCTGGGTATGATGGTGACCTCCAGCACTAATGCACTACTGGTTAAAAGCTTTCAGATGATAAAGAAAAAGTCAGAAAGAAAAACAACTTTTTTTTTCTACTTTTCCACAAAGAAAGATACTTTTACCCTTTTTTAATATATGTGTGCAAGTGTTCATTAGATATTTGGACACTTCGTTCTCTCAGATTTTAAGCGTGCCCATCCCCCTTCTCACTGAGTCCTGCTGCGCTCTTGGCCATATGATGCAGATTGAATTCCAGATGTTGTTCATGGAATTCTTCTCCATCTCTAGCCTCCAAATGTGACTTCGCTCTCCTCGTTACTCCCCATGCTCGGGCCCTCCCCTAAATAAAAACGCCTTGTGACTTCTCTGATCCTCCGATTTCAACAAAACAATGCAGCTGAGCTAGAAACCAGTGGTTGCTGTAAATCTTCTTGGCACAAAGTGGAAACGCGTCATTATTATAATCAGCAGACAAAGCCTGTTGTTGAAATCATAACATATGTTGCCATGTCAAAGACCTCCAGTCTGTTTTACGATTTTTATAAGTTCATTCTGTAGGTGATTATAATTGTGGGGAGACGCCTTTGTGTGTTTTTTCAACTTAAACAGATTTACAGTTCATTGAAGTGCTTACATTGACTATATACATTAGAATGTGCAGATGTGAAAGGCTTATAGTGCCATATGGACAAGTCCCTCTAGAAAAAGTCATACTTTGTTAAAAACAAGTACACTCAAACATTTGACAGGCAATTCTGATTTGTTCAACCGCAGAGGTAAACCAATCTTTCACAATACTCAATACTACACAGTGATACTAGAAAGTAGTGTTATGTGCATTGTGTAGTATAGTTTTGATGCGTTTTCCTGATGTACAGCAATGGCTTGACAATCTTCCTCATCTCTGATTCTACTTAAGCTTTGGATCCAGTCTGAGTTTTCCGACCCAGTTTATAGTCTGCCAGTTTCCAAGCCCCACTAACTCTCAATGGAGCAGTTTGGAGAAAGCTAGAGGTCCAGAAAGACTTGGTTGAGTCATGTGATAAGGCACGAGGTCAGTGCAGTCTGTAGAAGCAGTTCACGGACGTTTTAACATAAAAAATACTTGAGTGAGAATGAGGCACAGCTTAAGGTTTGCAGTGTCTTTATTTTATGTGGAAAATAACTGAAAACCACAGTTACAATGTTGGTATGAAATGATAATTATTACCATTATTAATATCATCACTAATATTACTATCGTTGTAAAGCTAATCCCTGAATGCAAATGGAGCACCATTGTTGGAAAAACAAGTACATGACAAGAATGAGTCATTTGGTAGATTTTTCTATTTATTTTTTTTCTCTTTTTTTTTCTCCATATTAACAAAAAAACAGTCAAGTTTCAAAAACACAATAACCTTTTCCCATTCACTGTCCCCACATATAAAATTAAGGCCACTTTGAAAACTGTATGTCACTGTCCAGCAGGACCTTTTAATGACGATGTACAAAAACATTCTTTACAGAGGACAATAATAATAATAGCAACAGTCATAATAATGACAACCACTGATCACAACTAGAATCACTATGAACATGAATATAAACCACAGCTGTGCTTAACTCCAAAAAGAGTGTAGCTTGTGCCTCAAGAGGAGTTTGGCTAATCTTCCCTTTTAAGTTCCTACTGGCTCTGTTGTGTTGTGGATAACACAACATAGTGAGTGATGTGGATGTTGTTACAAAATGTGTGCTTTTAAAAAAATCAAGTGCTCTAGCTCAGAATTGGGGAAACTAGTGCACAAATATGTGCTTACACAAAACAAATTACACAACATGCTAGAATGAGGTTGTGACGATGCAGATTGAAGCAGACATTCACAATGATACAAACACTGACCTCTCAGAAAACTGCTTAGATCTTTGAAAAACGCTAGGATAAACAGCAAAGAGCTGGCGTCATTAACCACATGGAAAAAGCAGAGAGAAAAAGGGGAAAAACAAGTGATAGAGCAGAAAGAATTTTCAGTGGTAAAAGATATTTGAATTTGCTCGTCTAGCACTCCTCGTTGCTCTACCTCTTGTTCTGTCTCTTATCTGTGCTTTAGTGACATTTCTTGTCTCCTGTTTCTCTCCTCACTCTTTTGTCTACACCTTGTCCAGTAAAGATCGTTGGCAGTAGAGCAGTCTGCGTGGCGTACCATAGCGGCGGAAAAAGACCAACGCTGCCAGTGTCGCAATCACACAAACTAAGAGAAAGAGAGGCACCACCACAGCGGCAGCTCCGCTCCCACTGCCTGCACCTCCATCCTCATCCACTTCAATAATGATCACCTCCGTCTCCTCTTTCTCCGTCTCCCTCTCCCTGTCCCGCTCTCTGTCTTTGCTTCGGTCTTTGTCCTCGCGCTCCTTGTCCTTCTCGCGCTCCTTGTCTTTGTCATGGCCATCGCCTCCTCTTCCGCCATCCGTCTTGGGGTCTTCGTTGGGGCAGCCCATCCAGTCAGTCAGGGCTGATTTGGGGTATCCTGGTTCCACACGCATCATCTGGTTGTCAAACTTCCAGTACTTGTTTGCTTTGTAGAAGTAGGTGTATGCTGAAAGTAAGCAAAAAAGAATGACCTACCTACTCTAAAAAGATGAGTAATGACAAATTCACAATAATATACCTTGGTCTTTGCTCATGAAGGCTGCCTTAATGTTGTCAGGAGCCCCCTGCCACACACTAACAGCTTTTGGATAGCCATCGTCCACAGATTTTGACTCCTCATTAAAGCGGTAATACCTGAACATTTAAGGGAAATGTGTTATGCATTATGATGTCAAACTAAGAAATTAGTACAGAATTGCTAAATATATTGCAGTAAATGGGGATCATGTATATTACACTAAATGGGGATCATGTTTATATAACTTGACCTCTGATTAAACTTATTTTAACTTGAATCCGCTTTTAGATATTATGTTGGACGTCCAGAGGATCGCCTCCTTATATAGTAATGCTTCATCTTTTGGTATGAAATGGAAGTGTTTTTTCCCTGGCAGCTGATGAATTTCTTAAGTTGTGAGCAGGTGACTAACTTGTTTCCTCTGAAGTAGAATGTTTGTCCTGTTGGTGTGTAGAAGATTGCAGCGTCTATTCGATCTTTTGGAAGCCCATGGCCCATTTCATTCAGCGTTTTGGGGAAGCCAGCATCTAAAATGGACTCGGTAAATACCCAATATTTATCTCCTGCAGAAATAGTAAGACAGTTAGATTTAAATGCAAGACGAAAGACGTCTTAAATATTGTAATCAGAGCTAATACCTTTGAAGAATGCAAATTTCCCATCTTCCCTTTCAAAAGCGGCATTTACGTGTATGGGTAATCCTCTCCAGAAGTGGCCAATGGGCATAGGGTATCCGTCCATGACATGATTGTTTCGTACTCGCCAGAACCATTTATCCTTAATGGGTGAAAAAGTCACATTACAATAACAATACAATATAAACTTGCTCCCCTATTGCCACCAGTCAAAATCAGTTACATAACCAGTTATATTCTTGTTTGGCACGGCCTCATTCATCTGGATTAGTCACAATTACCTTGAACACAAACATTTCTCCTCTCAGAATCGCAATCGTATCAAAGTGTCCTTCACAAATGTTGGGCCCAAAGCGGGGTTTTCCAGGGGAATAAGGAGGTTGAGTTGGGTTGTATGGAGTATGTGGTGTAACATAAGGAGAACCAGAGCCTGTAAACGATACAGAAAAGAATGTTCAGTCTTAACTCTATCTACAGTAAAATGTTGCTTCCTAAAACATACAGTACCTGCACCATACAATCGCTGGATCCCTCTGCGGTCATCTTCTGGAAGCTTGAAGTTATCAGTGTCCATCCACTGATAGAAAGGTGCCATAATCGCAGATGGGTCATTCGAGTGCTCCAAACCCAGAGCATGGCCCAGTTCATGCACAGCAACCAGGAATATGTCATTACCTAATAATACAAGCAATGTTGAAGGAAACATTGATTTAGCATACAATGTTTTTATTAGTTCATGACAAATGAATGAATCACATCCAAAAGTCACATGAAAATGAGACGGGCTATTTAGCAACCTTACTTCTGCTTTACTCCAGAAATAAATTCTGTGGTTCCGGAGTAATAAGAAGGAAATATTTAAATCCAGACTTATCATGCTACTGTTTAAATCTATGAGGACAAAAGACTTTGACCAACTGCATGAGTCACTAGTTTAAATACAATAATATGAAGAAAACTCCTTTAATGTCACTGATTTGAGCCAAGTCTTACCCTGCAGGTCTCTGTTTCCAATAGTCCATGGCTCGGCTGCGTCAAAGTGAGTGTCTCCACCGATGCCATTTCCAGGGAAATAAGCATGAGCCAGGAAACCCCCTTCTCCATCAAATGGACTGCTGTCACCGTGAAATCCTTCGCCAAAGAAGAGCATTATGTCTGCAAAATCCTCCACTTTGTCTCGAATGTAACTGTAGGGGATTTCCCTGAAGCGAAGAGGGGTCACACTCTCCCAGACCTTGAAAGCCTTCTTGATGGCTTCATGGGTTTCGTACTCTCCCACCTTTGGAGTGTAGTTCTGGATTCTGCAGAGAAGGAGAATTCAAGATTTAGGTTAGAAATTGTTCCAGTGACATTTTGTGCATACAGCGGATTTGCTCATTTAATTGCGGACTTACGAGAAAGTGATGTCATTTTTGTTCCATTTCAAACCCTGGACAGCGTATCTCTTCCTTCTAAGGTTACTTTTGAGCTCTGCACCAAACTTATCAGGAACACCACAGCGCGGCCGTTTCATTGCCCTTAAGAGTCAAAAACATTGCATCACTTGTATAATCCAAAAAAACATGTTCTTGACTGCAAAAGGTATTTCAAAGGCTCTTACAGGATAGTGTCTGGGTCGAAGTTGCCAGTGATGGTGAGGCCATAGAATCTCTGCATGGAGGCTATTGCTGAAGTGATGGAGTTCGGGGAACGGAGAGAGTGGGTCCGCAAATCCCCTGGGGGCAGATAACCATACTGCTGCAGCCATGACTGTTGAGCAAAGAAGAAAAACATTGGACATTTAAATAAAGTTTAGATATTTAAATGAAGTATTATGTTTAGTGTTTTTGTATTGATTTTAAAAAGTAGACAAGTTTGTAATTGTATAGTCTTTTTATGAGCCTGAGATAAAAATAAAAAAAAAACACATTCCACACTGACAGCAAAAAATAAGACGTTTTAATAGTGGGAGTAACTTCGGTAACTGTCTACTTCAGCAGACTCTTGCATAGGACTGACGCTACTGAACTGACCTTCAACTGTACTAATATGCACCACATAACACTAACAACGACAAGCCGTGATCATTTCCGAGCAAAGCAGAGTTGGGTTACGACAAAACGCGTATAAGCATTACTTGTTTTGATTATAGCGTTTGTTCGCTATTATATTTAAACATTGTACTTTCAGTCTTAAAACGTTCTGTTTCAGTCCAGTTCTGGTTTGATAAGTGTACTGGTTCCAACACACTTGCAACACACTTATCTACGTTTTCCTCTGTTGACTGGAGATCCAAACCTATTTAACTTTTTTCCTTTTCTTTTTACTTTTGCTAGACTTAACTTTTGTAGGACACAAGCAAGCTGGATCAAGAGATGGAATTTGTTCAATCAGAGCATAGGACTGGGAGTGTCCTGGGGTGAGCCTGAGGCCTTGGGGAACCTCAGCTAGCGTCTCCAGCCCTTTTTGCAGCGTCAGTCGGTAATTTTGCTGGGAATTTTTTTCCTCATTGCATCCAAACCTCAAAGTCAGACTATTTATTCATGTGTGTCTGTCTTTGCCTTGTCACTCCACCCCTCTACAGCCCCCCCATCTCTCTCACCTCTCTCTCGCTCTCTCTAATGGACAACACAAATCTGTAAAGACATATCAAACACCACACCCAAGACGGATAATTGATCTAAATCTCACCTAATGATTGCAGTGATGAAAAAGAATACGGTTGTGGTTTAAACATGTACATAGTGACTGAATAAACATCTGACACAACTGCTTTGGACTGGTAGAAAAACAAGAGCCAAGGTGGGTATTACAGTATTCAATCCTACTAGACTGCTTGAGTAATGGCTTTCAGTCTCTGGGTGTTGTACGACAAGCAATTATGTTCCTAGCATGACATATCACTGCCCAGAAGCAACCCTACAAATGTATCAGTAACATTATAGTATTAAAACAAATAGCAGGTTGAGAGGCCTTGTTATGTTTTAATCTGTGCCTCTTGGTCTGTCTCAGGAAAGCATGTAGGTCTGAGTGGTTAGGCTTTGAATGAGCCTTTTCTGGCTGTGACTCACCATGGAGCTACAGTGGACACATAAAGACGCAGTGTTACAGCTCATCCGCACCAGTGCCACAGAGGGAGAGAGGTTAGTCAGGAGAAGAACTTGACCACTTCTGTGATCTATTTCTAATAACTGTTTAGGCAGCAATTCACATAAAGTCACACTGTCATCACACAAAATAATTTAGTATTTTCTTTTTCTGCTTGAACTCAGTCAAACAGGGCCCATTGAGTGACACAGTATACTGTACTTGTTTTAACTGCAAGACTCCCACGCCTCTTGGATAGGGCCCATAGGTGGCCTGACAAAGTCTTATTCACCACTGTACCTGGCTATTATTGACCACAGAAATGACCCGTGTACGCACCAAGAAGAGGAAACGGTCACTTTTTTCCCGTGGTACTGGAGTTGACAGCACATGGAAATTTAAGTCTTTGAAGTTGAAAAGTTATAAAAAATGTTACGTGGTAAATGTTGCATGTACTTAAGGGCATAACCAGAGTAATGAAATATATAGGAGCTTCTGAGTTTTAGCGTTTAGCTGCCGAGTTGGTGTGCAGTGACTTTATTGTTTGGTGGAATATCTACAGGCATAAAGCAACGGTTGCTATGCATGTCAAAGCTGTGCAAAGGACAAGGAAAAGTGACAGGGATCGAATTTCAGAAAAGAAAGAAGTCAGTTGTTCCATTTACTGAAAGCGAGTGGGAAAGAAACTCGACAGTGATGAGGTTAAGCTTATACACTGCATAAAAACTGCGTAGCCCATATTTGCACTTGGTTTCTATGACCAAGAAAGCACAACTGTAAAAACATAATAAATCTAATTCCCTTGTCTTTGGGGCTTTGCTTCTCTGCACAATACATCGCCTTCCCTATGCTTGTAAAATCACAGTCAGCTGTTGTACTTTTTCATAATACTCAGTAAGCGCCACGGCCCTTAAATTTTGAACTTTGCTCTGTTCTTTGGTGAACAGGGAATTAAGCAAGGATTTTACTCATTAGCCTATTTCCTTTTTACGCCTTTATATCTTTGTTCAGGAAACTGTCCAGACCAGGCTGTGGTGTTCATTCAGAAATGAGTAGGCTGTAATGCCCACTCATCCTTCCTTGCCACTTCCTCAGGATAGGGCCCCCAAGTCCCCACATCCACAGAAAACATTCAAACAAATGCAGTGCATTCAAAATGCAGTTCCCTCTTCTTTCTCCTTCCGTTCATTACATCATTCTCTGCCACAATGCCTGCCATTTTAGTCATTGACAGTGTCCTCACTGTATTTATGGCTTTGTGTTTTTTCATGAGCATCTGTCTGGCTATGTGGTTCGTGATATGTCAAGATTCCAAAACAGATTTTTGTAGATATCACTGTGCATGAAGCAACATTTCGTACCAATGATACAAAAATAAGACTGATAGACCTATGTTGACAAAGGCAAAACTATATTTTTACTAGAAAAGCTTATTACAATGCCACTTTGTACCTATTTAATTCATATTAATTAATGCATTAATTACCCTTAAAGCAGTCAGTTGCTTACTGTGTTTACTACAGGAATGTTAGTATACAAATTTATTGTGCTGTTTTTTCGAGACTATGGGAGCCACCATATGTGTATTATTGTGAAAACAGATAGCATCCAGCCTGCTGTCTCAACAACAATATAAAAACACAGCTGCAGCTGAGCTGTACCATCTGTTCGTCACAACTCATATTTGTTTAATATTTTAGCAACATAAATGCTCAATACATTAAAATATTCCATGACCTGTGGGACAATTGCTGACGCCACCTTGATAACTTGTGCTTTCTATTGTGTACATGTGTATTTGATAATAAAAAAAAAAAAAGTGTATTTTATAATGCTCAGTAAATTAATGCCTTGTTGCAATAGATTGACAGAAACATCTCTTTGCATTTACATGAAGTAGAATTGTCAATACGACAGATTGACTTCAATTCAACAGTAGAGCAGTAGGTCAGTGAGTCTTTTCCGCTGACAGAGGGAAAAACACTTGATGTTGGTCCCACAATGATACAGCTGAGAAATGTAATATCAGTCTTGGAATGACTCATATGAAAACTGTAAAGAAAGGACAGTGGGAGTATTTTTGATCAATTGAAATATTAGGGCAGATGTAACGGGCAAAACATTCGACTGATATTACTTGATGGACTCTAGTAACTTCAAACCACAGTTAAACTACTTCAGCTGAGTATATCTACAATGCTTTTGATAACGCCTGACACTGTAAATCACACCTCCCCCACCGTCAGCACAGATGTAAACTATTACCTCTGCCCATCCCTCTGAATATACATGATTCTCATTCTACTTCTCCCCTCTCTTTTATCATGGCCACAAAATTCACCCCTGCCTCTGCCCGTGACCACATTACAAGCTCATGCATTTCTTTCTCATTTGCTTGCTCTCCATTTCCCATTGTTTTGCCATCTCAGCGATTGCGCCGTTTTTATGAGTAAAATCATCATGATATGCTGTTTCCTCTAACCCTGCGTCACACAGGCACCAAAGCAAGAGCTGTTGACATCATTGTGGTTCAGCATAAATCACAGCAATCAACAAGTTGCCAAGTTTACGAGCTAAATAAGCACCTACTGTACATAAAACTTTGAAGTTGGACTATAAGGGCCTTATTAACTGTTTGTGAGGATTATTCATCTAGGTTTATTTAGTTTAACAGTAAACATTTATACATTGGACAATACTGTATATACTTATGAAGACGTAATGTGTTACACTGTTTTATTATTTTCAGAAGAATTCTCTATCTACTTACCTGCGGGTTCATCTGTCGGTCCGTCTCGCCTTGTGCGCTGAACTCCCAGGCCAAGGCCAGCAAAAGTAGTCGAACTAGACATTTCAGCCGACGGGCCATCTTCCCCCGCAATAAAAACTACAAAGCACCTACAAAAACTGTGATATTAATAGGATTGTTTGTCAGAACATCTGTAAGGGTGTGCCAGGATGCGTAAAGAGCGAGAGCGGTCGATGTGGTGCTGCAGTCAGAGCTCAATCAAAAAAAAAAAAATCAACTACCGTTATCTTCTGTAGTTAGGATGAGTCGAAATCAGGTTGTGCATTATTTATCCACAGCAAGATCTGACTGACCAGGAAGTTGAACTGTTGCGTTGTAGAAGACGTCTCCAAAAAAAAAAAAAAAGAACCGCGAGCGCTGTGTTCCAAGTTGTGCCAACTGGGTTTGTTTTCATGTAGAAGTCTTAACTCTTTATTGCTCACTCTCTCCTATCTCCACTAGCTTTTATTGTGCTCGATCCACGCTCATCCTTTTCTTCTCTCAGACAGCGCTGCAGACGTGGTAGTTTGATAGTCCCGGGAGACGCGTGCGTGAAAGTGGACACTTCTCAACGTCCCACTCCTTTCTGCCCGCCTCTTCTGCACAACCTACTTTTTAGGTAATGATTTTTTTTTTTCCCTTGGCATTTGATATGACATAGTTGGTCACCATTGTCTGTGTATGTTTTCATGTCTTACCACAGTTATTGATGTTTAATCATATTGTCGGGCAGATCTTGATAAAGCCTATGGCAAGTTTACCAGTCGTAGTTTTAACGATGTGAAAATAAGCACGTGTTTGTTTTGTTTTCTTACTTTTAATTAGTTTTGCAGTGTAAGATATTACCATTTAAATATTGTATAAAATATAAAATGTCCTCTCAGTGCTGGACTCCAAGGAAGCTGCGCCCTCTAGTGTACTACTTGTACCACTATATTTTCAGTCTTACTGTAACATAACCATAATTGAAATTCAAGAACAATGCCATATCATGCGTCATATTGCTTGTGTGCCAAATATAATTTGATGCAAGTCAGCTTATATGTTTAATACTGGGAGAGTGGAACATACAACTTTGAAAGGACACGGATTACAGTTTATCATAAATTCATGGTTATCGCAACAAAAGGGCAAATGCAGATTATAAGGGTAAAAGTCACATTGAATACTGTATGCTCACTGATGACACGTAATAGGACTGTGCTTCAGGCTTGACGAGACAATAGTTAAAACTAAACCACTTCGAATCATCAGTTTATCTGTTACACATTTAATGACAATAGACAATACAGACACTACTTTATATTTGCACCTCAGACACTATGCTTTACTGGCTGTATATAAGATATTTCAATAAACAATAACAAGCTATAATAAAGACATTATGTTAAAAAAAAAAATGCAGTTTTTTTTTTTTTTAACCAAGCATCTCAAGACACCATGACCATGATTACTACTGTTACAACCAACATCCCTTAATCTATGACATTTGAGTGCTAGTTTTGTTTTATGTTTTATAATGTTTATAAACTTAAATAACACCATCAACAACTGTAAAACAGACAGCTCAAGTAATTATTTAAAAAGCAGCACTACACAAAAACAGAACACAGAAGACACCACTGCCTACTGTTCTATAACAGGAAATTCAAGCCTATGTTTCATCCCCTTTATGAGCTTCTACTGCAGCTTTTGACTCCATCCTGGACCGTGCAGAAGAGCGCACAGCTCTGGTAGGCTCGTTCTCTCCTTGGCTGCCGGAGGGGGACTCGTGAGTCTCAGCGTTGGTATTGAGGAGGGTTTTGTACTGGTTCCAAAAACTAGCAGAACTCCTAGTGGCAGGAACATTCAAAGAACTCACTGGAGTATTCATTTGATCAGAGCTGGAGCGACAGCTGCGCACTGACAGTCGTGTTTTTGAATACACTCCATGATGTTTCATATGACCCTTGAATAAAACAGTTACAAACAGTTTAGTTTGAGGAACAACAAGCAACAGATAAATACACAAATATCGAATTTTACCTTCAATCCGCTGCGGCTAGCATATTCTTTACCACATTCAGCACAGCAGTATGTTTTCTTCTCTGGGCGAGACAGAGGGGATGGGAGTGTTGGAGTCAGACTTATAGGTACAGAAGTATCCACTGCTTCATTATGCTCCACCCTCTCTTCCATTTCATATGATCCAAAATGAAAGTGCTTTTGTGTCTCTTTGACAAAAGTAGATGTTTGTGCACTGCTATTCTCATCAGTCATCTCTACAGTCTCCAAAGCAGATGGTGTTTTTGAATCTTTATCAGACACAATCACCTGTTCATGCTTTGGTGTTCCAGGTTCACAAAAATCTTCTTTATCAGCTTTTAGTAGCTCTGGTGAATTGGGCTCTGACGCAATTTGTGGTGTAGCGAGGGGTGTTTCTTTACTCTGTGCTGGCTCAGGTGTTAGGCATGCCAAAGGATCACAGATCTTTTCAATGGAAGATTCAGAACATTGGAAGATTTCAGAGGAGGTGGAGGCCTCCACTTCTAAATCCATTAGGCTCTCCATGGTCTCTGACATGGTGTTTTTTGAAATGGGTTCTGGCGATGAGGCGGACACAGACACCGGAAACTCAGCATCACTCTGCTTCTGAACACAGTCAGTAACCCCTGTGCTCTGATCGGATGTTTGTTGATCAGACATGACACACACAGTGTTACAGGTTGGATCTGCACTGCCTGTTTGTGTATTATGACCAGAAAGATTATCAGAATTGGGCTGTGTGGTGATGCCAGGACTTGCAGAATCAGACTTGCACTCATCTTTTGATTTTGTATCATCTGTAGGAGCAGAGGTCTGATTTTGTGAAGTTAAAGTTGGAACCTTGGGTAGACTTGTTTCAACCAAAGATGCTTTGCTTTGCTCTGAACCACGAGCTGCAGGATCATCTGAGAGTCCTGGAGGCAATTGCCCTCCAAGATGCATGCGTATGTGGTGCTGAAGCACAAGGGCATTGGTGAACTTGCGTTGGCACAGTGGGCAAGAATTTTGGACACGTGAATTGGCTGGTCGAGCGTGGTGTGTTGCTAAATGTGACCTCAGACTACCTTTGGTCGAGAATGATCGACCACATAACTTGCAAGGGAATGGACGTTCACCAAGGTGTGTAGCCTGGTGTAGACGCAGTGCACGTGGACAACTCATAACTCTTAGACAAACACCACACTGATTGGCTGCTAAATTGCTGGATAGGCCTATCGCATTGTACGCTGAGAGCTGTCCAGCTAAGTTGCTAGATACATTTGCATTTAATCCAAGAGCTGCTACAACATCATGTGCTAAGTTTGAAACCGAACTATTTACCAATGCTGAGGATGTTGGGGTTGCCATCACATAGGTTGTTGAGGAGCTGGCATTTGAGAAACAACAGCTGGGTAACCCAGAAGAAGTAACTGGGTTGCTAGATGATCCCCATAAAGATGATGTTTGAGAGGACACTTTCTCTAGTTTCTCCACCAGTCTCTGTAATTTGGATGTTTCAGATGTAGGTGTGGAAGTGGGCACTGATGATGACAGAGAGCACTGTGCAGTAGTAGATGGACAGGAGTGTCTCTCTGAAGCGGAAGCAGTGAATGACATCTGACGATGACTAGAAGATGTGAGCTGGTGCAGAGTTGGGTTTGAAGGTAATGGAGTGCGCAGAAACCCTAAAGCTGGATGACTGAAGATGGAAGCAGCAGGTGAGGAGGAGACAGATGGAAAAAGAAGCTTGGAATGTTGGACAAGTTGGGAGTAAGGTCCAGGAGAAAGGATGGGAACCTGGGGCGGAGTATTTTCATCAAAGTGCTGTTGCTTTGAATTTTTGAATACCCCTGTGAGTGCAGAGGATGAAAGCAGTGGATTGGAGAAAAGAGGGGAAGATAGAGAAGAGGTGGTTGAAGAGGAGGCACTCGAGCTCGCTGTTATTGAGGCGACAGCTGCTGCTGCTCTATTAAGTTGTAACAGAGATTGTGATAATAAAGCCAAGTCCACACTAGGTGGGAGAGGTAAAGAGGAGGGGGTACATTTTTCAGTGGCCACTCCTGAAAAAGTAGTATTTGTACCACTGATCTCTGGCACTTCATCAAATCTGCTTTTCCTTGTCTTCTGATTGTGTGCACTGCTCAAGGTTTGTCCAATATCCGAACTTCCACTACACCCTAATGACATCCCAAACAAAGATGGAGGAAGCAATGAAAGTGAAAGTTCTGGGTTCTGCTCTCGATGGCGTAGGAAATGAACCTTGAGGTTTCCTCTTGTGGTGAAGCGACTAAAACAAACTGGACACTGGAAGGGACGTTCGCCTGTGTGTGAACGCAAATGTATCTGCAGTGCTGAGTCGCTACTGAACGATTTGCTACAAAAGCGACAGACATGTAGAAGACGACCAGAAGAGGTGGATGTAGAGGTGTCTGCTTCAGAGGCTGACTGCAGGGATTGTTGAATACTAGATATTGACGTTGGCAGGGAGTTTTGTAAGTGTAGACCACTGTACCCACTTAAAGATGTTGTATTTGATGACTTTTCATGAAGATAGCGACTGGGCAAAGCTAAGGAAAGTGCCAGGGGGTATGTTGAAGAACCCAGAGAAGAGGACTGAGTGGATGATTCTGGAGTACCTTTAGTAAAACCATGAGCTCCAACACTCCCACCGCAGTCTTCCACTGCTGGTTTCTGAGGCTGAAGGATTTGAGATAAGGAACTGCTTGGCTTTGGCTGTTTGTTGGCTGTCTGAGAGGGTAGAAGGGAGGAGAAGCATGCCAGCAGAGGAGCCACAGATGTAGGTGGTTGACTTCCAGATGTTGGAATTGTTGGGCTTTCTGCACACTTGTCCCCTTCCAGACAGAGTTGAGGAAGTGTTGAAAGAAAATTTTGGGAGGGTGTATCTATATTGTAAGAGGCACCACCCAAACGGAGCACCTGTCTACATATTTCCTCTGTTATTTGCATCTGATGAATCTGCCTTTGCTGCAACACTCGCAGTTCCTCCAGGATTAGTGCAATACTGAGTTGCATTCGAGGTGGTGCAGTGGCTGTAGAAGTCACTTCTGGGCTGGGGGCAGGAGTAACTGGACTAGGGGGTCCCTCTGGAACACGGCTTGGACTTCCAGGATGCAGTGGAGGGCATAGGGAGGCGCATGGAGATGATGAAGAGGAAGTTGTGGTGGCTGAGAGCCCCAACTTTGGAGAGGCCATATGCGAGTTAAAAAAAACTTCTCCGAGGAAAGATGTGGAAAAGACAGATGAGATGGGATCCTTCAGAATCTCTGGAGAGATAACAGGAGTCTGTTTTTCAGCAGATTGATTGTGTCTTTTGTTAAATAGACTGGAAACAAGGGAAATCTGGGATATTTGCCGTGTAGAGGATGAGCCCAAAGAAGAGTCTGGGATTAACGAATGCAACTTCACAGCCAATGGTGTTTCTAAAAGAAACAAAACATTACAATTTAAATATATTTTCATATATATATATATAATCAAAAACATATTACATACAGTTTCACTCGCAAAGACTTCAATCTACATTGCCTTTGGCTTTTCATCCCGATCAAGCACTCCTTTCCTGCTCCTTTGTCTACTCAGTGCACACACACATGCTTGTACTAACATTTGACCGCTGAAGGACACCGTTTAGATACAGAGAAACGCAACTTGTTTTCAAGACAACAGGACCTCTACCTAATTGTAATATTTTTGTTGTTGAAAACAGTATGTAAAATAACTTATGTACAATAATAATAAACAGAATCTTAAATGTGTGTCTAATTTTGTAAGACACAGCTTTAAAGTAGCCAGAGACTCACATTTACGGTTACGCACATGCTTCAGAGCCAAGCAACAAAACTCAAGGGCCCAAAGATCCCACATTAGTTTGAAGGATATGGGAAACCAACGATATTTAACACCTTCAACAGCATTAACAACTTTTTCTGTTGGGACCAGTACATAAAACCACTTTCTGTAAACTGGGCATAACCTAAACTAATATTATGTATTACATCTACTATAAAGTTAATATAGTTTAAGAACCCCCTCGAAAACAAGATCTCAAGGGGCATTCCATTAATAAATTGAAATAAAATAAAATAAACACCCTTGTCTCAAGTCAGAAACATTTGCTTGTTAAATCCTTAAAAAGTACAGTTTCTGAATCCAAACAAACCACGATAATAAAGCACTTTCTATGGATTCTATTTCTCACCATTCTCAAGTATCCGACTGGTACCAGAGGTCAGGTTCAAAAGCTGCTGAGGTTGTTTCTGTTTCCGACGGGACATGCCTCTGCAGGATTGGACCCACGCACGGGGGCACTGGCCAGCACACAACCTTAATTTTGTCTATCTGCACACCAAAAAGTAGGCAGCTAAATCAAAAAAAGTTTACAAAAAGTAAGGATTTTTAAAAATTCTGCTCCAGGTTAATAGCTCTGAATAATTTGCGTCCACATAAGTGGTGCAAAAACAGAAAAAGTAGAGCATATTGAAGACTAAAGAGCCCGTTGACATGTGTGACACTGTCTCTCAACAAGTCTCCCTTTTCACAAATCTCACCAATTGGGTCTCCTTCCCTTTCTCTCTTTCATTACACACAGCTCACTTGTTCATCCACTACTTTACATTCTAATGGCGAGTGCATGCTCTTTCTTTTGAGCCAAGTGTACCCTGCCTTTTTAATGAACGTCTATTGCATTGAACTTCATCACCTAAAAAGCCTCTCCCTGATTTAACACGACTTACATAAGTCATTGGTGGATGTGTAGCTCGCGAGAGACGGTCAGCACAAGTGCAATTCGGTCCGCTCAAAAGAGACTTCAGATTTAGAGATCTAGTTATTCACGTCATCAGTGTTGTCTGATAATCCCTGCCTTGGAGCATGAGCCCAGTAAACAGTGTCTGGAATTAGGCGGAATTTGCAACAATGGCATGGAGGGACCACAGCTGAGTGCACATCACCCTCTCAGAGCCTCAGAGCCACATAAGGCCTCAGACTGGACACAATGCCCTCTTTCTACCCACATCTCGACCGCTTAACACGTGAGTGAGGTGCTGTAAATGGCCACATAAGAAGAACCTACAATTTAATTCATTATTGATTATTTTGTTATTTCAATGAGATCACAACTAATTCGCATTTTATGAAATCAAATAGTAACAATGACATAACAATAATTAACACAAATGTATAAGAAGCAAAACAAATGTGGTCATATGGTGTGTGTGACAAACAAATAGTGTAAGCTTGTCCATAATAATAATAATAACAATAATAATAATTACCCCTATTCAGGGAGAGGAGCAAGTCTTCGTTGTTTGATTTTGGCATTGTTATTTTTATTAATCTTTTACATTCACTTTTACTCATTGCCTTTGTTATTTTGTTATGCTTTAATAATCATACAGTTTTTAAATTATCATGTGAATCAATCAGTGCAATAAACTCATACGTTTGTCTACAGAAGATTGGGACCAACCAGTGATTTAAAGTCGAATTTATACAGTTTTTTTGGGTGTTTTTTATTAGGGGGGGTTTATTCGAATTTTTCTCGTGCCATTTTGTCCGTAGACTTCCGATGTCTTCGACGCCTAACCTTAGTTTTAACCGCTGTAGGCGCGCTCTACTGTCGGGATACTGTACAGCGACCTGTTGCGCGCAAGGCGCGCTCCCACATCATAACAAGTTATGATTCATAAAATTATGATTTCACACAAATACAATCCCGGATGTGCATTTCCCCGCTAGACCTCTCGTCGTCGACTCAACCATCTTAAACTTAAAATCAACGACACTCACCATGTCGAAAACGATGATCTTTAGCACACACAAAAATAGGTTCGTGGCGATGGGTCAAAAAGCAGACGAGGTGGTGTGGTCCGTCTCTCAGCCGGGACACTGGCGCTGCATTTCCCTGTTCACTCCCTGGGATGCGCAGTCGGACAACCGCATTTTTGGTTCAATTATTTATCCCCGTCTCCAATAGCGACTTTAAAACACTCAATGAACAAAGGAATTGTATGTGTGGATATTTTACCTTATGTGCACCCGTGAGAAATCAAGACCGCACGTGCATGTGTAGAAGCTAACGACAACCCTATCGTAACAAGGGAGTCTCTGATCCACCGCACCGCTCCCCTTGTACTGTTTGAGGGCCTGCTCTTGTTCAGCCTGTCTGTTCCCTCTGCGGTACCGTCTCTGTCCGTCTGTCTGTCGGGTTAGGGCTGTCTGTCTTCCTGTCTGTTATAATTAATGGCCCTCGCCGCCAGACGGTCCTGTGGGAGACCGCGGTCACGATGAGCTTTTTGTGTGCATCTCACATAGACGACCTCACCTTCACTCTTTTAGTTTGGGATGCATTATTATTATTGTGCAATCCTGTCATATAACTCTGAAAACCTATCTACAGTATGCCATGCTGTTTTAATGCCATGGCTTTAAATGGCAATGGATATATGCCTTTGGGAAATAGGCATATTTCTAGTCTCTATAGCCTATGCAAGAAAAACATTTGTACCCTTTCCAACTAAACACGTTTATAAATAGCCTATGCATTATGAATTGTATTATTAATTTGTTGTTTGTATGTGTTGGCTCTTACTTTCAACGACAGTCTCTAGAGGGCGATGTTTCTTCACACATGTCTACGGGCCTAAATGTTAATCATTATGAAAAGATAACGCCCTAATATGCTTTATACAACTAATAAGGGTAGACCAGGAAAAATATGGTTATAACTGTCTCCCAGTTGCGACAGTTTCTAAAACAAAAGTGGTCTGTTAGACTTAGGATAAGGCTGATATGAGCCAATGTAAAATCTGATTGATTTCACCCGTTTCTATTGCATTGGATTGTGGCGTATACCAAAAATAAATACGTATGCTTGTTGATATAGATAATAAATGTCATTTAACTGGAATAACTGAAATAAGGTCATGTGATCTTTCTGTGTCCAGTGCCCTGAGAGCCAAACACCGGGATGTAGAGATCTGCAGGATTAACTCCCTAAGCACTCCAATGCAGATCAGCGATGGCTACAGCATTACAGCGCAGGAGCATCAATAGGTAATATATGGTTGTTGTTTTATTATGAAGTATATATGATGAAAGATCCCACGGGTGAATTCTACTAGTACTTCCAACTTAAGAGTGGGGCTGCTGTGGGACAGTGCATCACATAAGAGTGAGCTCAGACAGAGTCAGGGATGAGCGCCTGATCCTTTTCCTAATAACCCTGGTTTAGGGCAAAGCAAAGCAAACCATTCCGTCTCAAGCATTAAAAATTCATTTAACTTCACATGTAGATTCTTTTCTGAATTATGTATATTACTTTATAGAAAAAAAGGCCAGTATACTAACTAACCATACAATTTATATGCCAGAACTGTACGACAACAATATATGCCAGAATTAATAGCTTTATCTGTCGTTCTTTGCCAGAGATACACCCAAAGACAGTTAAAAACACAGTTAAACATTGGAGCTGTTATCTGATAATTAAGAGATTGGTTTCATTTACTCAAACCCAATTTTCATTCTTTTTCTTTTTTAAATTGTGCAGTTAAGTGGTTTACTGGCTCACAATGGCGTCAGTGGAGGAAGAGCAAACGTGTACAGTTTGCCGGGACTTCTTTTGCCAATCTCAGCCCTTGCCGTGTGGACACAGCTTTTGCTCATCATGTATCCGAGAGGCGTGGAGGGACTGCAAACGCTTCACCTGCCCACAGTGCCAGGATGAGCCATGTGAGGTACTCTGCGACTGCTGCCCCCTCGGGACCGAAAAGACATGGGCTGTAAAGACCTGCCTGAGGTGTGAAGTGTCTCTGTGTGACCAGCACTTGCAGCCTCACTTGGAGCACCCAGCGTTCAGCAGTCACCTGTTAGTGGATCCAGTGAGTGACCTGTCCCTGCTAAGGTGCCCTGCTCATTCAGAGATATATCGCTATTACTGCGAAGATGAGCGGGCGTATGTGTGTGGAGACTGTCTGCTGGATGGAGGCCACGCGGAACACCAAGTCAAGGCCTTGAGGCAGGTCGAAGAGGATCTCAAGGTTACTTCTTTTTTTTTCTTTAGGTCATAAAATGTATACGTATGCATGGGCTTATTCCCATACAGGTGGAATTGATTGTACGATTTGTATCCAGTTATGGGGCTTGTGTAATAATGCTGTTAAAAATCTGAAACGATTTTTTTATAAGCATTTTATGATAGTCGGTGTCCATGTTATGTGTTTCACAGACCATTCTCCGCACGCTGCTCCAGAAGGCAGAAGAAAAAATACAAAATGGTGACAGGATTCTCAAAGAACATGAAAACAGTGATTGCACTATAATTGTAAGTCATAACAACATTAAGATTAAGAGGCATTTGTAGATAATGCATCTCTCTCTTTTTTTTTTCTCTTCTCAAATGTAGGAGTCGTTGAAAAAGGATGGTGCCCAGGTGGAGCGAATGGGTGCAGACCTTGAGGCCCGAGTGAAAGCACTGGTCCTGTCTCTGAGGGAGATGACGGAGAGGCAGAGGCAGCAGATCACTGTGCAAGTCCAGGAAGACTGCATGAAAGTGAGGCGCGATGTGAGCCAGGCACAGAGCATCCAGCACTACCTGTCTGCGCTGCTGGCAGAAACAGACCCCTACCTGCTCATTTGGGTAGGGCTCAGTGCTGATCACACAGTCTTATGTAAGCCAATTTATCTTCTCAACGAGGGGTGTAGATTTGAGAAATGGATCACACACTGCTTTTGTGCAGCTTCACTGTGTGTTGCCAATTTGTTTTTGTGCTATTTATAGATGGTATTTTCACATGTTTGGGGATAATTACATTTGGAAAAAATAGAATTTGCATTTTGACACAATTCCTTTCGTGATAAGGTGGTTTCAACCAACCACTTGGACTAAGACACTGTTATTTTTGGTACTTTACTTGCAAATTATTATTCTGATGATTAATTTATGTATTTGTTCTTTTAGGCCTTTCAATCAGATGACACCAAGTGAGTTTTAACCTTGAATTTTCTTGTGTGTGCAATGTCATGTGTTCCGTTAATGGTTTATTTATACCATAGATGCCCAAGCAATTAGTAGAGTGCTGTTCAAAGACGTGATGCGCCATTTCCTTGTATTTTAGGCTTTTATCCCACTTGAACAACCCTCCATTCAATCCAGACCCCATCAGTTTGGACAGGAAACCGGTCCTGGAAGAAATAGATAGCAAGTACAGAGACTTCATCACATCTACTCTGCGCTGCCTCAGTGAACTCAAGAGGGAGCTCTGTAAGTCGAGTGATTATAAGTTAGGAACAAAAATAAAGAAATATATATTATGACATGGAAACCACTTTATTGTCTCCAGTGACCAGTCCATTAACCCTAGACGTGAACACTGCTCACCCTCTCCTGAGTGTGGCTGATGACCTCCGCTCTGCCACACGAGTTAAAACGCGCCTGTCCTGTCCCGCTCATCCCGAACGCTTCGACCACTGGCCCCAGGTCCTCGCCGTGCAGACCGTCTCTGCGGGAACACACTACTGGGAGCTGGAGGCTGAGGGATTCTGGGACATTGCGGTGTGCTACAAAAGCATTGGCAGAAAGGGCAAGCAGGGAAATGCCTTTGGGAACAACAAGGTGCATGTCATTTTCAGTTATTAGTATTACAGAATTACACAGGAAGAACTCATGGCCCTCCTTTCATTCCCATGTTCAAACTGTTTGTATTTATTTATTTGTAAACGTACACTCAGACTTTCCTTTTTGTGTAATGATCAATTAATGAAAGAAAGAAGTTTTTTCCTTTTAAGACAAAAAAAAATACACATTTTGCATGGTTGGATCTTAACAAGTTTCCAAGCAGAACTTCAATATGCAACAAGAAGAAATGGGAGTGAGACCAAAGCTTTTATTGAAAACAACAAATAAACTGAAATAGGTTGTTTTGCAGCTGATCAAAAGTTTAAGACAACATGCCTTTAAAGGCCAAATCTGTGCAAAAATTTGGATTCAGTGTCTGCCATGTTCTGTCATGTATTCACACTGTCATGAGCATTAGCATCGTCCAGTGTTTTGACGGACAGCCAATTGGATCTTTCTGCTCAGCGCTAGTGACATTTCTTTCAGTCTTCCACTTGAGTCTTTTGTTTCACAGCCCTCGGGATCTTTTACGAAATTCAAAATGACTGTTTTACTGTGATTTGGCCTTTTAAAAGCCTATTTCAGTTTAATAGTTATTTTCAATTAAAATAAATCTCAAATATTCATTCCCATTTCTTGTTGCATTATGAAGTTTGGCTTCAAACCTTGTTGATCCAACCAAAATGGGAATTTTTGCCATTTTTCACTATTGTTATTATTTATTAGTAGAGCTGTCAATATATTTTGCGCATGATGTTATGTTACATCTAATTGTAGGTTTCTTGGAGCTTAACTCAGCAGCATGACAGAAAACTGGCTGCCTGGCACAATCGTAAGAAGACGCGCCTCATGCACCAAATGACTGGGAATCGAGTGGCTGTTGCGATGGACTACTGTGCGGGCACCATCACCTTCTCTGAGGTGGGAGCCTTCGGAAACCTCACCCACATTCACACTTTCTCTGCCACACTCATCGAGCCAGTGTGTCTGGGCTTTGGACTGTACAAAGCTGAGCTCCACAGCCGGGTATCTATTGTCAAAGTCTGACGATCCATTAGGTGACTTTGAGAAAGTGGTGTTTTGTCAGATTTGTAGCCTTAATATTGCTCACTTTGGGCAATTTAAATAAACAAAACAAAACTGCCACTGCTACCCTTTTTTTTTTTGTTCTTGTTTTGGCATTTTTATTCCAACACATAGTGAAAGCAGATGGTTGGGATGATTTGAAGCAGCTTGTAGTGGGAGAACAAAATAAAGGAACTGGATGTAGTTTTTACAGGCCAGTATGTTACACTGATCTATACATTTACTCTATTTATGTGGACACAAATTACATTATGATATCTCAGAGGAAGAATCGTTTAGAACAACAACTTTTGCTTCTTTATTCCACCATCTTTCTTTATTTCCTGCCTAAATGTATCTGTTTAATCCGCCCAAATACTGTGCAAATTACATATTAAAGTAGTTACCGTTCTATTGTTAAGTTTTTTTCCAAAAGTAGATTGTTTCAAAATGAGATTCTGACACTTTCAATTCATCCATTTGGAGCAGATGAAATATTGTTGTAATTTGTGGAGGTATTAAAGGCGTGAGTGGGCGGATGAAGCGCAGTGTGAGAAAGAAGCAAACAGAAAAGGGGCGGCTGTGAGATGAAGACGCACATGAGGAGGTGAGAGAGCGAGGCGGTCGGACGTATGCTGTCTTTGTTAAGATAACTGCTCCTCCAAAATACAACAAACAGGTTTTTGACGGAAGAAGAAAATACCTGCTGCATCTTCATTCAGCAAGAACAGGTAATTATTCTTTTGCCTTTTCCTTATTAATGATTAATTAATCAAGTTATATGAACTTAAGCCAAATAGTTTAGGCATTTTCACAACATATTTTTGCCAACATATGCTGATGAAAATGTGCATTGATTGTTACCTATCATAAACTACCACTCTCTTCAAGTCCATGCTGGATTTATATATTTTTTTATACATTGCTCATACTACTGCTCATGACCAGTTATGCTACTTAAAGATAAAACTTTTTTGTGACATTATTGGTATAATAGATTTTCCATAGATGTAAAAGTGTGAATGTGCTGAGCAGGTTTGAGAGGGGCGAGGGGGGTCCTGTATGTGTATATAAAAGCAGATGGTCACTCAGTGGAGTTGTCCCTAAATCTCAGTCTCTTTCTGCCTCCCTCCTGAGTACTGCATCCTTCCCTTGACTCCCATCCAGATCCTTACCTCATCTATTTTCCCCCCACTTTCTCACCCATCTGTTTGCTGTTTGGACTGATCCCCGTCACCTTATGTCTTTTTCTTGTCCCCAGCTTCTCGCCTTCAACCTTCTTGACAGCGCACGTCCGTTTTTTATTTATTTATTTCGATTTCTTGCTGAATACACCACTTTGGAGAGGCCTGGTCTGACTGACACAGCAGCCACAAAGCAACTTGTTAGATCTGGGATTAGGGGTCGACAAATGATGAGACAGACTGGAGAAAATGAAAGGATTTTATTAATTGTAATGGCTATGTAAATAATACCACAACGGGTTTTAGAGATATTGTCTACATTTCTCAACAACAAAATCCTATTCTTTTCTGATTACTCACCTAATTTAGGAAAGAATTCCCAAATTGTAAATGCCATCATAGCATGTTTTTTCTTACATAAACTTGCCCACAGTAGTTTCTACATTTACCATGCATCCCAGACTCCCCCTTGACCTCTCTCTAGTGCTGGTTGTGCTTCTGCTGTGGGGAGCCAAGGGGCAGAATGACACAGAGCCCATCGTACTTGAAGGAAAGTGTTTAGTAGTTTGTGACTCCACTCCTTCGTCCGAGCCGGCCGGTAACGCCCTGGGAATGTCCGTTCGGTCAGGCTCCGGGCGAGTGGCCTTCTCCGCCAGTCGTCAGACCAACCACGAGCCAACAGACATGAGTAACCGCACTATGATCATCTACTTTGACAATGTGAGTCCCTGTTACACATTGTGTATCAGAAATGTGTTTAAATACTGTATCTTACTTGTTACACTCACTTTGGTGCAGCCAGTGACAGTTCTCCTACTTCTCACCTAGAAGGTTCTTGTTTTGATTGCCCAACTATTTTGCATGTCCTCCCCATGTCAGGTTTGGGTTTCCTCTATGTGCTGCTCTTTCTGCTGTCAACCTAAAACATGCACAATAGGGTAAATTCTCCCAGGTACTCCTAACCAAGAGATACTGTATAGGCGCTGCCATGCGGTAGCCCACTGCCCCTTACAAGCTGCCTGCAGTGAAGGATGAGCAGAGAACAAATTTCCCTGCGGTGACAGTGAAGTCTGTCTACCTTGTCTATAGTAGAGATTTTGAAATATTGGGTATTATCAACTCGGGTTGATTGAGTTGAGGATGTTTGCCTCTATCTTCGAGGCTTCCTCTCGCTCTCTTAGTCACATGTGAGACTGTTTAAAACATTCAATTAACCCAGTTGAGTCAATAGAGCCTTTCCTGTACAATCTGCACATGCTAATTACCCTTACTTTTGTCATTTCACCACATATCCATCTAACTAGTATTGCTGTTCTTTTACATTATGTGTTGATGTTTTTTTTTAATATTTTTCATTAAAGTTTCCTCTCTTGTTTAATCAGATTTTGGTAAACGTCGGAAACCACTTTGACCAAGAGAGCAGTATCTTCCTGGCACCCAGGAGAGGAGTCTATAGTTTCACCTTCCATGTCGTGAAAGCTTATAACAGACAAACTATTCAGGTTAGATTACACTTTGGATTCTAGTCATTGTTACTGGTTGTGATTTAATCATGTTAATTCTGCAGGTTAGCTTGATGGTGAACGGTTGGCCCATGATTTCTGCTTTTGCTGGGGATCAAGATGTGACGAGAGAAGCTGCGACTAATGCTGGCCTGGTCATCATGGAGAAGGGGGACAAGGCTTACCTCAGACTGGAAAGGGGGAACCTTATGGGCGGATGGAAATACTCCACTTTCTCTGGATTCTTGGTGTTTCCATTGTGAGGACGAATAATGCAGGAGATAATATGTGAATTTAGAAAAAGGACATTTCTCTATATGCATGAACAAATGTGTGTTATGCAAGAAAGCATCATGGACTGTGCAGCTCAATACACACTGATGAGGCATAATATTATGACAACAGATGACAAGGAGCGGGAAGATCAGTTTTCATCAGAGCTCATTTCTTTTAAGAGCGAGTATTTGTAAAAAAAAAAAAAATATGGGAAATTGTAAATCTGAGTGAGTTCGACAACAGGCTAGTTCACATGGCTGGACGACCAGATCAATAAGTGTGATTGACTTTAAACCATAAGATAAATGTATGGACAAATATAAATGTGTGAATCTAATCCCTAACAATTATTCAATCCACTATAATTATATAGCACAATTAAATAACAAAAACATTTCCAAAGTGCTGCACATAACTTTATAAAAACAAACAAAGAAATCTGGTTCGATATTCCATGATTTTCTTTTTCCTTCTGAGATAATGATATTATCAAACTCTTTCAACAAGAACTCAACCTATCAGACTGTCAAGACAAATAACATCACCGCAGAAGATAATGTTCATAATGTTATTCCTGATGCTTGTATATTAAATCCAATTGTGGATGCTATACATTAAGTATTCTAAAATATAGTCTAAACATGTGCAATGTGGGCTTCTGTGTTACTCCTGACGCTTTGTTCCTTAAATCCATCACGTTTGAAACACTGCTGTTCACCACATGTCCTCCTGTTTATTTTAGGACCATGCCAAGTTTGTTCTCTATTCTCTTGTGTTGTATGACTGTACCCCCTCTATCCTATGCCAGAAGTCTATAATCTGCAACAAATGTCTATTTATAAAGAGATTTCTAATATATTAAAAGATAAATAAATGAAAATGTATTGTTAAAAGATCATGATTTTGTTTGGTCATGAGTACTATTTTGTATACTCCTTGGTAGCATATTTGCATATTATAAGATGATATCATATGGCAGGCCAAGTTTTATGAGCAAATTAGGCTGTTATCAAGCACTTTTCCTCCCTCCATTGATACATCAGTGCCATGGCAGATGTTTGTAAATATAGCCCTCACCAGCAGAGTTGGCGTTGGCGTTGGCGTGTACCAGGCGCACCGGCGTGAGGCAGCGTGTAGTGCTGGAGAGCGGATACTCCACGCAGAGCCGCAGACAGATGGAGGCTTTGGTGGAGAGGCAGGCGGATCACTGCAGGACTGCCGTGGATAAAGTGTCACATGAAGTCACTTGTGTGTCCCTGTGTTATTGTGGACACAGTTTCCCATTCAAGCTGTCTATTATTGAGCCATTATATCCCTGTTCAAATGTAAGTCTTTTTCTTTCTTTTTCTTTTTTTATGAAAAAAGGCACACTGCATAACATTTTTAACTATACTGTTGCTGTCAACACAAATCATGCTCCTAATGACCAGCTCAACACAGAAAATGCTATAACTGAAGTGGGTAATAAAAAACATGGATTTGGATGAGGACCAATCCTGTTTAAATCTCAAATTCTGCTGACTTTATTCGACATCTCCATGGAGACGAGCTGGAGACGTACCCACTCCTGGTAAAGTTACAGTCATGTATTTGGAGAGCTGAGCCGCTCACAGCAAAGGCACATATTGTACATTTCGGAGATATTTTTCAATGATGATCATAAAATTAATGCTTGTATTTCAATTTTATTTACTGGGTAAAATGCTACGTGGTTCAGTGTATTACTAAACTGGTCGATAAATTCATAAGACTCGCCACTAGAGGGCAACACAAACTCATAACATGTGGTCACCAAACGCAAAGCGACCACTGTAATTACTGGCGCTTTCAATTAAGTGTAAACCTAAAAAGGACTGTAATTTGTTTTACTTGTTCCTAGTGCCCGCTTGAAATAATGCAAAAGGGGAAACATATTCTGTGCGTCGTGGTTTTACAGCCCATGTAATAAAAGAAAATGACAAAAAAATATATACAATGGCCTATTGAGGAGACCACGCGGTTGGCTTTCATACTGTTTCGGTCGCATTAAAATCATTGTGTATTGTACGTGTAGCCGATTGAACCCCCACAAATTGACTTAAAAAGCACCTTGTGGCGTAAAAAGGCTAAGTGGGAGATCACATCACTCAGTCAAATGCTCCAAAGCTAGGCCGCATTTATTGCTTTCTCAACCAAACTTGTTATTTGTCCCGCCCAGAAGCCGCCGTAGACTTGACCGACGGCCGGGTTAACCAATAGGATTCCAATGTGTTACCGGCTTGGACCCTAACCCACCAATCGTTGATCGAGTAAATCATTGGACACGCCTTCCCTGCTTTCTCTGGGCAGAATGTTAGTTCCTGCTCTCCTCTGGCCGTTTCCTGTAATCGTACAGTGTTGTGAGACGGAGAAAGCCATGTGTGTCGATGCAAAGGTAAATTTAGCACCCAAAATATCACTGCGAGTGTTGGGGGCAGTAGATTTGATGGTTAATTTCAGGGATTTTTTGCCGCAAAAGAGGCGCAGGTCAACCGAAAGAGTAATGCGGCCTAACTCTAGTCTGAACGTAGACGGCAATGGTTATTGTGGCACGCTGCTTTGGTTTGGTCCGGTTTGTTGATGAGGTTTCAAGCCGTCCCGTAGACTTGGTGGTCGATTGGAAATGACAGGGAAGCAAACTAAGCTCTCTTAATCGACAAATAACGCCGTCTAATCGTACCAAAACGAGCAATTGGTTCATGGACCTGTGTAATAGAGGCACATTGGTGGCCGCACAAGCTAATGCTAACCCATGGGTTTGGGATAAAGACTGCAATACGAACAGTGTAGCATCCCATCTTACAGCATCAGTACCCCCGTCACTGACATCACAACTAACTCTTTTCATTCATGGATTTATCAGTGTATTCGCCTCCCTATGCAATGTTTGTGGCAGACTTTGGCCGTGATACTTCTGTGATCAGTCAATCTTTTTTGGAACAATAACTATGCGCTTGATAGGAGTAGCCAAGTATCATCTATTCTGTAATAGTATTCGTATGTGTAAGAAACCTGCTTGTAAACAAACCTTAGTTCATTAATCTATTCTCAATCTATGTTAAAATTATTTCATCATGTTTTAACATGTACAATGAAAGTTAAATCACTTTTAACAAGAAGGGTTAAAGATGTTTGGCTATTGAAATTGTATTTTCTGTTTTTCTTTTCTGTCTGTTCTATTATTTGTACCTTCTGTTTTATCCTTAATATAAACATGCAAGTTTAGACTTTATTTATTTGTTTAATTTTCATTAACATACCTGTCCTTCATCTCTTCCAGTTTCCTTAATCAACCGAAAGAACTGGACAACAACCTTTAGTCTCCATATCAGTGTCTCTGTAGTGTGGTGCCCATCTCCCTTTGTGGAGGGGGCAAGATGGCTGATCAGATCATGGACCTCTTTGAGGACACACCCCTGTTCAACCTGGACGCCATAGCGGACGACTCCTTCACGCAGGGCTCCTCAGACCCTGTGGAGGAGGCTCTGAAGCTGGCGCTGGGGCAGGTTGACCCGTCCATGGAGCCAGAGCCTACTCCAGAGCTCACAGTCACCACAGGTCTGAGTATACCTTCAGCAGCCCCTGTAATTCCGGATCCTGTTCCCGTTCAAATAACCACACCTCAGCCTGTCCCGGTAGCACCTGCTCAGACTGTTACTTTAGCACCAGCCCCTTCAGTAGCTCCTGCTGCTGTGGAAACTGTTCAGCAGATACAGACCTCTGTACCCACTGGTAACACGGTGCTGCTGAGCTCTCCTCTGACTGTTTCTAACGCTCAAACAGCCACCACTGCCACTACTCAGCAGATTACCCAGATCACGCACCAGCTCACGCCCCAGCAGCTCGCCGCCATCACACAACAGGCGGGCGGTAAAATCGTCATTCTTAAAGGGCCCCATGGTCAGGCGCAGGTTCTGCAGACTGTGTCGGGAGCTACAGGCCAGGCCAGTGGAAAGGTCATTCGACTGCTGTCTGGGATGCCCCTCAAACAAGGAATGTCTATTTTGCAGGGTGGAACAGTCTTGAATCAGGCAAATACAGGACAAACTCAAGTTAAAGTGGGTACTGCAGGAGTTCAGAGGTTGCTACACTCTCCTAATGGGCCAGTCAAACAGGTGTTACTCACCTCCATGCCCCAACAAGTGCAGCAGACACAAGGCCAGTCAGTTCAGGTTCAGATTCCAGCCACCGTGTCACAGGTGTCACAGGCCCAACCACAGACAGTCCAAGTCCAGACCCAGGTCCAGCCTCAAGCCCAGACCACACAGATCCACGTTCAGCCTCAGGTCACAACCCAAGTGCAGCTCCAGCCAGCCATGCAGCCCCAGACCCCGGTAAGTCCCAATCCCAGATGTGTACCTTTGTCATTGGACATCTTTGCTTAGTACGTAACACTTTTAACCAACATACTGACTTTGGTTCATGTGTAATGTATTGACAACAATGACGTTCTATTCTATATTTATAGGGTAATGAAGCAAAGCGCATCACCCTCGTCCTGCAGCCGCCATCTCAAAATGCAGCGTCTCAACAGCAGACGGTGGCACAGGTTCAAGTTGCTCAACAAGGGCAGCAGCCTCAGAATACTACCAGGCTAGTGCTTGGGCAGCTCCCCGGAGGAAAACTGGTGCTCCAAGGGAGCCAGCTAGCAGCCCTAACCCAGGCTCGGACTGGGCAGGCTGGGGGACAGCCAAAGGTCCTCACCATTCAGCTACAGGTGCAGCAGCAGCCCAACCAACAGGGGGGAGTTAAGGTAAAGGGAAATGTACTCAATTTGTTGCACCCTAAACAACACTGTGCTATGAGGATAAACATTTGTGGATTCATGACTATTTTATAAATGCCTTTTAACTGTGATGTATGCATGTTAATTATATATATATATATATATATATATATATATATATATATATATATATATATTAGTGGTGGGCTGAGATACAAATGACATAATTTGCAATAATAAATAATATTTTGCAATTATGTTTCCTTTGTATGGAGCCATTGTATTGTATTGTTTGTAACGAAATGAACAAACTAGTAAGGATGGGAATAGATTTTACCAATATCATCAGGCTCTATTTGTGTGCATACAGTTTAATATTGGAACAAGGCTAATACATTTGGCTCTTTGACAGGTGTATTCTGATTACCTTTCCAAATTATAAATAATAATTAGATATAATTTTAGGCTTAAAAGTTGATTTCAGGAGGAGTGCCAGACACTGACGCACAGGAGGCTTTAAACATTAAACAGAGAGTGATTCTGCTGTAGTTAGACTGACCTCTTCCTTAAATGGCCCGCTGTAATCATCCCTTCATATTTTGCGTGCTGACCTGCCCTCTCCCTCGTTGTCTGCCCACGCATGTCACATCCGCGTTGTTTTGCTTTTCCGTGCGCGGTAGATGCGCATGTACAATCACAAAATAGACAACGGATCCACCCGGTCTTACCGCGGCATGCAGCGGTAAGACGTAGCTTCCAACAGCAGAGCCTTTAGTTCGTAAATAAAAGAGAAAGTAACGAGGTGTGAGTGTGAATCTGCAGCGGCTCCAGTCTGCAGATTTGAACACCGAGGCGACTGACCTTAAAAACGTCAACGTTTTCTTTCTTTTTAAGTTCCAATCAATATATAGTACACACTATTGGAGAGCTATTGCCTAAATATTCCTATGAGTCCTATAAGCAGTCTACAGGAAGGAGGTCTATATCTAAATTTCAGCCTATAAAAAAAATAAAAGAAGAAAACAAATATTACAAGATAATTTTACATTGTGATGAGAAATCTCGTGGCAGTTTGATCTCGTGAGATCTCGGCCCATCCCTAATATATATATGTATATATTCACAGTATCAGCTGGTTTCTGGAACTGGTAATGCTGGCAGCCCACAAATATTGCAGATTTCCCAAGGCCAAGGCGGACAGAGAGTTGCAGTGCCACTTAAAATGCTTCTCCAGCCACAGGTATAACTTTAAAATACTCTTAAACATAATATGGTTCATTAATAGTTGTAACTTATAAGTGCATTAAAAATTCCTCTAGGTGAGCGCTGCGTCCTCTGCGGGCGGTGCTGTGTCTGTTGTGAAGGTAATCAACACGTCGGCTGCTGGCTCCTCGGGCACGACTACCACTTCGTCGCCGGCCATCCGCATCACGAAAGCAAGCGGTGAGCCTGCTTCCGTGCGCCGTGTGGAGATCCTGTGCAAACAAGAAAAGGCTAATCGCATCGTGGCTGAGGCTATAGCCAGGGCCAAAGCACGCGGTGAAAAGAACCTCCCCAGAGTCCTAAACCAGGATGAATTTTCAGTAACACATGCATCTCCTGAAATAGGTGGCACTGTGACTGTCGTTACCACTCCAAAGAAAAAGAGCAGTGGAGGAAGCAGCAAGAAGAAAACCCCTGTTGCTTCAACGCCTAAGATGGGAACCGTAAAAGGCCAGGCAAGCAAATCCAAGCCACCAGGAGGAACGATTACAGTCATTGCTGCATCTGGAAACAAAAGCAAGAGCAAGACAAAACCAAAGTAAGATGACACACTTTGTGGTGGTAAAATAACAAAATTAATGTGGAAGAAATTCTCATTGTTCTGCTTTTTTTTCTCCACCTTTTTAGCACAATAACTCTAGTGGGAGCAAAGAAACGGAAGCGTAATGCTTCTTCTGATCACTCGGATGGAGAGCTCAGCCCTGCGTCTCCTACGATGCTTGACGATGACTTGATTATGGTACATCCACAGAACACCACATGCTTCAACGTGACTTAACCATATTATAGTCAGCCATGTTTTTTGTGTAGTGCATTCTAATTTTCTCATGTTAAGATCACTATTCACTCACATGTGACTGAGTGTTAATTTTGCCTAGAAGAGGCGTTCCAACCGTGTGGTGAAAAGAAAGAAATACACTGAAGACCTGGACATAAAGATCACTGATGATGAGGACGAGCAAGAGGACGTAGATGTGACTACGACTGCAGCAGCTGTGGCTTCCATCAGCGGAGTCCCTCCAGCTCGCATCCCTCAAGAAGTGGAGCTTGATGCAGATGGATTACCCAGCATGCAGTTCTTTGTTGTGAGGATGTTTTTTTTATGCAAAATTAGAAAAATCCTCATTTTGTGATTTTAAATGGGGAATTTAATATGTTCTCATAGGAAAACCCAAGTGAGGAAGATGCCGCTATTGTTGACAAAATTTTGTCTGTGAGGTTAGCTAAAAAAGAGGTACGTGTCAATGTAATTCCTGTTCAGTTATGCTTTTACATTTACAGGACATCACATGTTTCTCTCCTCGTCACAGGTGTCCCCTGGCCAGTATACGAATATTGAAGAATTCTTTGTAAAATATAAAAATTAGTAAGTCTTGTCATTCACTTCATCATAGCTTTTCTCTTAGTAATACTTAAACATAATCAATACACTTGTCTCATTTACAGTTCTTATCTTCATTGTGAGTGGGCCACTCTGGCGCAGTTGGAAAAAGATAAAAGGATACAACAAAAGATTAAGAGGTTCAGGACAAAACATGCACAAATGAGGCATATTTTCCAAGAGGTACGACCCTCTATTATAAAGTCTTTTGGTGCAAATATATTGGATTTACATAAACAAAGCTTCCTGTCTCTACATTAGGAGGAGGAGGCTTTTAATCCAGACTATGTGGAAGTGGATCGGATCCTTGATGTATCCCACAGTGTGGACAAGGACAATGGCGAGGTGAGGAATTATCAACTTTTAATTTTCATGCATCATATTTCTGGTTTCTGTCTTTAATCTCACTATTTCGCCACCTGCTTGTTCCTTTCTCCAGCCGGTCATTTATTATTTAGTGAAGTGGTGCTCCCTTCCTTATGAAGATGCCACCTGGGAACTTAAAGAAGACGTAGATGAAGGCAAAGTTGAGGAGTTCAGCAAACTTATGAATCGACAGCCTCGTCTGAAAAAAATGGTCTGTTTTAAATCATCGTTGAGAGATTTAATAATACAGAAGTCTACATTTAAAACATGCATTGCCTTATTGTCCTCAGGCCAGACCGCCTGCCGCTTCATGGAAGAAATTGGAAGATACGAAAGAATACAAAAACAGTAATGTTCTCAGAGAGTATCAGCTCGAAGGAGTCAACTGGTTGCTCTTCAATTGGTACAACAGGTAATAAACATTTTCTTTAACTCTGTTTTTGTGACGTTTCATAACACTGTCACCATTTCTATCTTTTAAATTTAGACAAAACTGCATTTTGGCGGATGAGATGGGTCTCGGAAAGACAATCCAGTCCATCGCTCTGCTGTCTGAGATTTACAATGTTGGTATCCAAGGACCCTTTCTGGTCATTGCCCCTCTGTCAACCATCACCAACTGGGAAAGGGAGTTCTGCACATGGACCCAGATGAATGCAATTGTGTATCATGGAAGTTTAGCCAGCAGACAGATGATCCAGCAGTATGAGATGTACTGTAAGGATGATAAGGTGGGGCCTTTAAACGACTCGCTACTGGTTCTGCTGTGGTATTTCTTTTTTTAATGTTGCAATTGGTAAACATTGGCATCTGCAGGACCATTTGATCCCGGGAGCGTACAAGTTTGACGCACTCATCACAACATTTGAGATGGTGCTGTCGGACTGTCCCGAGCTGAGGGAGATCTCCTGGCGTTGTGTTATCATTGACGAAGCTCATCGCCTGAAGAATCGCAACTGCAAACTCCTGGACAGTCTGAAAATGCTTGATCTGGTGAGTGACGCTAAACCTAAAAAACAATGTGTTTCCCAGTTTGGTTAGAAATGTAAAAATCGCATGCACTTTGTTGTTATAGGAGCACAAAGTTTTATTGACCGGGACCCCGCTTCAAAACACTGTGGAAGAACTGTTCAGTCTCCTCCACTTCCTTGAACCGACCCAGTTCCCTTCGGAGTTTGAGTTCCTCAGAGAATTCGGAGATCTCAAAACAGAGGAGCAGGTATTCATAGTACACAATTGAACAATGGTTGGATGTAATGGGAATTTTAGTCCATACAACTCTGCCCATATTAGTATTCAACCCAAAGCCCAAAGTATGATGGATATTGAGGAGTTACGATCCCTAAATCTCGGTGTTACAGGTTCAGAAACTACAGGCCATTCTCAAACCAATGATGTTGCGAAGGCTGAAAGAAGATGTTGAAAAGAATTTGGCTCCTAAACAGGAAACAATAATTGAGGTTGGAAATTTTATTATGAGACATAAACATCTTATTCCAATGATCTGACTTGTAATACTGATTTCTCTTCTGTCCAGGTTGAGTTGACTGATGTTCAGAAGAAATACTACCGGGCTATCCTGGAGAGAAACTTCAGTTTTCTCAGTTTAGGGGCAAGCAGTAATAGTAATGTCCCAAATCTGCTCAACACAATGATGGAGCTGCGCAAGTGCTGCAACCACCCCTACCTCATCACTGGTACGTGCTGAGGACCTAAAAGAAGACACTCCTGTCCAATGTCTTCTGCTCTAGATATATCTTTTTACTAAACAAGTCTTACTCTTGCATGCAGGCGCGGAGGAAAAGATTGTTATGGAGTTGCGACAGATGTATGATCCTTCGGCTCCTGACTTCCATTTACAAGCCTTGATCCGTTCGGCCGGAAAGCTGGTGCTACTTGACAAGCTGCTGCCACGGCTTAAAGCAGGTGGCCACAAAGTGCTCATCTTCTCCCAGATGGTGCGCTGCCTCGACATTTTAGAGGACTACCTCATCAACAAAAGGTGACTTATTGGTGTCATCACTAAAATAGATTTAAATGAATACTTTATTTATTGTTGTGTAATCATAACTTTTCCAGATATCTTTATGAGCGCATTGATGGCAGAGTGCGTGGAAACCTGCGTCAGGCTGCTATTGACCGCTTCAGTAAACCTGATTCAGACCGTTTTGTCTTCCTGCTGTGCACCCGCGCCGGAGGCCTGGGTATCAACCTCACTGCTGCTGACACCTGTGTCATATTTGACTCCGACTGGAACCCACAGAATGACCTGCAGGTATTATTTCCAAATCTATTATTATTTGCCAAATCTCACATCTTTTCATGTGTATTATTTTTAAGACTACACTGCATTATGTTTTGTTTTCAGGCACAAGCTAGATGTCATCGAATTGGCCAGTCCAAGGCAGTAAAAGTGTATCGCCTTATCACAAGAAACTCTTATGAGAGGGAGATGTTGGACAAAGCCAGTCTGAAGCTCGGTCTGGATCGTGCTGTTTTGCAGAGCATGAGTGGCAACAAAGAGAGCAGTGTTAATGGGGTATGGTTTACTACAGTTTCTCTAGTCTGCTCATTTATTATGTAGTGTTTGTGTAGTTAAATTAATTTAAAATGATGTCAACTTCAACAGATCCAGCAGTTTTCTAAGAAAGAGATTGAGGATCTTTTGAGAAAAGGAGCTTATGCTGCTATTATGGATGAAAATGATGAAGGCAGTCGTTTCTGTGAGGAAGATATTGACCAGATCCTTCAACGTAGAGCCACCACCATCACCATCGAGAGTGAGGGCAAGGGGTCCACTTTCTCAAAGGCCAGTTTTGTGGCCTCTGAAAATCGCACAGACATTGCTCTGGACGACCCTGAGTTTTGGGAGAAGTGGGCAAAGAAAGCCGACATAGATATGGACTCCATGAATCGAAAGGTACAGATTCATTCTTATGTTTTAATGTTGGGTTCGTGCCATTGTGTTGTAGTATAATCTTTCTCCTTTTTTTTTTTAGAATACCCTTGTCATTGATACCCCACGAATTCGTAAACAAACTCGACAGTTCTCTTTGAGAGGCGAAGGTGACGTGTCGGAACTGGACAGTGATGACGAATATCCTCCGGCCAATTCCCGACAGTCACGAGCTTCAAGACGAGCTGAGCGTCACAGCGGAGGAGGCTATGGGCGCACAGACTGTTTCAGAGTGGAGAAACATCTCCTGGTCTATGGGTATTTAACATGTCTCATTTTCATGTCATTTATTCTGCAAGCTTGCTGACTATTGCATACATTCTAGTTGGGGTCGCTGGAGAGACATCTTATCCCATGCTCGTTGTAAGAGGCGTCTGAGTGAACGGGACGTTGAAACTATCTGCCGAGTCATCCTTGTGTTTTGTCTAATCCACTACCGTGGTGATGAAAACATCAAAAGCTTTATCTGGGAACTTATCACACCACCAGAGAACGGACGCGAACCTCAAACTTTACTCAACCACTCAGGTAGAGCTGTTGGGAAGAGCTTAAGCATTGCACTAAAGAGGAGAGTATTGAAAGACATTTCTTCCAGGTCTGTCCATTCCTGTGCCCAGAGGAAGGAAAGGGAAGAGGGTGAAGGCACAGAGCACTTTTGATGTTCAGAAAGTTGAATGGATCCGAAAGTACAACCCTGACACATTACTGTTGGACGACAGCTATCGCAAACACCTGAAGCATCAGTGCAACAAGTGGGTGAAGTGGTCACAAGGCTAATTATAATCCATGCAGGATCATTCATAACAACTAACTGCTGCTTTTCCAGGGTGCTGTTGAGGGTTCGCATGCTTTATTACCTAAAGCAGGAAGTGATTGGGGAGCATGCTGACTCTGTCCTGAAAGGGGCTGACATCAGGTTAATCTTGACTTTGTAAAGACGACATATTTAGTTTGACTCTCAAACTAACTGGATGACACCACATTTACAGAGATTTGGATGTCTGGATGCCAGAAATGGAGCAAACGGAGGTGCCAGCTGCCTGGTGGGACACTGAAGCGGACCGCTCACTGCTTGCAGGCGTTTATAAGCATGGTAAGTTAAGCAATTTTTTCCCAGCTCATTTGTCACTTTTAGAGCCACTGTTTCGTTGCGCCAAAATGCAAAACATTTTTTTTACATTATTTCAACAGGTTACGAGATGTATACGACCATGAGAGCTGATCCCTGCCTCTGTTTCCTGGAGAGAGCGGGGCGTCCAGACGACAAGGCTATTGATGCAGAACAACACACGGGTGATGCAGAGATGGGAGACGAGTAAGTGCTTACTTAGTTCATCATTTGAAATGTGATATTTCAAGCTTGATTTGTTTTTCTGAAAGTAGTTCCACCAAGAAAATATTATTAATTTGGCTTTCATGTTTTTATGTTAATTGCAGTGCTGATTTTGACAAGTATTCCGAGGACCCAGAGTTCAAGCCAGCTTCAAGACTCCCCAAAGACTTATTTGATGAGGTATGAACGCTACATGAAATGTATCGTGATCTTTTAGTTTAGTTCAATGATATGCTCATTTTGTTTGCTCAGCCTGACTCCATGAATCTCGACGATGAGATTTCAGTGGATGATAAAGCGGGTGTCGTGGCCTCAGAGCCAGTGTCTATTCAGAGTGGACCCTGTCAGTGGCCTTCAAGTTCATCGCTAACAGCGCGATTACGAAAACTGATCACTGCGTACCAGCGCAGCTACAGACAGGAGCAGCTGAAGATTGAAGCCGAGGCCAAAGGAGACCGCAGGAGGAGGAGATGTGAACAGGCCAGCAAGCTCAAGGAGATCGCACGACAGGAACGCCAACAAAGGTATGTTCACATTTCTGAAGGAAAATGTGTTTTTTGGCTCTGAAATATTGATGAATAAAAATGTTTGTTTCAGATGGACACGTAGAGAGGAATGTGATTTCTATCGCGTGGTGTCAACCTTTGGTATCGAGAAGGTGAAAAAAGAGCCAGGTCTTGAAACTGGAGACTCTGAGTTTGACTGGACCCGTTTCCGTACTTTTGCCCGTTTGGACAAAAAAACTGATGAGAGTCTGAGTCGATACTTCCGGTCATTTGTTATAATGTGTCGAAAGGTCTGTCACCTGAATCCTGGCCGCGTAGAAAGTACGTACCAACTTACTTTTTCCTTTTTATTTTTAATTTTATGAAATAATTTCTCAATTGGTATGTTCATTGTCTTAGATCCAGCAGAGCCCCCTGTAGCTGTAGCGCCCATCACCGAGGAGCGTGCGTCCCGCACCCTTTACCGCATTAGCCTTCTTCGTCGCCTCCGTGAGCGAGTCCTGCCGCACCCGTCCCTGGAGGAGCGTCTGGCCATGGCCCCGCCTGGCGCTGAGCTCCCTGCTTGGTGGAGCGCTCCGGAGCACGATCGTCAGCTGATGCTGGGGGCGTCGCTGCATGGCGTCAGTCGAACCGAGCTTTCCATCTTCTCAGACACACAGTTCAGTTTCAGCCGGGCCCGGGACGAGTTCATCCAAAATCAGCAAGCACTGCCCCCTCCTCCTCCACCCCCACCACCCCAGTCCCTGATGCCTCTGGGTCAGCCCAAGTCCGAGGATGAGCTGGTGCCTGTGAAGGAGGAGGAGGGCCTTGAGGTGCACCATCAGCTGCTGGGAGCGGAACTGAGCACTGAGATGACCAGCACTCCCCTGAGTATGAAACCAGGAGAGCAGGGCTGGGGCTTCAAGAGGAGCAAAGTGAAGTCGAGCCGGAGGAAGGAGGGTGGCTCGGACTCGGACTCTGACTCTGATTCAGGCTCATCGTCGTCTGATCGCTCCGGTAGCAGTGACGACAGCGGGGACAGCGATGAAGATGCAGATGGAGGTATGACTTCTACTGTGAGGATAATCTATTACATCATGCTTTCTTTTTATAACGACATACACTTATTCCAGCAGGTATGAAAATGTGTGATGAGAGTAGTTTACTGTCGATCAGTCAATCTCAAGATGGTAATCCACCTCCTGTCAGAGTTGAGTGGCCCAAGGTAACAGTGACTTCTTATTGATACTGGTCTTACTGACAAAATAAAACAAAATTAAATTATGTACGTTTCCTTCAGGATCGTGTGCTTATCAACCGATTGGATAATTTGTGTAACCTGGTGCTGTTGGGTCAGTGGCCATCGGGGCGGCGCTATATGCCTGAACTTAACCCCAGCACAGACTTCGGAGGAGATGAAATGGCCTACACGAGGTTGATCCGTAAACCTATGTTGATGGGTCAAGGAGCTGAAGGAGAGGACGGAGAGTTCACAGTCAAACTCCTCAAGGTGAAAATGCACTAATTTACTTCATTGTTGCCTATTGATGATTTCCATTATCGTTTTATCAAAAGTGAGGTAATCTCTACTTTCTGTGTGTGTCCTATCAGGAGGAAGGATTAAAGCTAACCTTCTCTAAACAGGCTCTCATGCCCAATGGCTCGGGGGGAGAGAGCAGCCGCAAGAAACGCAAGGATCTGGAGGTAAAAAAAGAAGCAAACGAGCCAACAATGTTTTTATCTCAGATGCTGTCATGTTACTTATAAGAATTTTAAAATCGCCCTTTGCTCTTGTTAGTAGTAAATGTACCAACCCGATATGAAAGTTCCTAACGTTGCATTGATAAATCTTGTAGTTTTCGGACCCAGATGGGCTCCATGACCCACTGGAGCGGGCTCCCCGACGCAGAGACCCTCCCACGTGGCTCAAGGAGAACCCAGAGTACGAGGTGGAGGGAGACATGCTGGAGGTACATTCATAAACCTGATATCAGTGTCGTGTGAAATGGTGAATGTGTTCTCACTGCTCCGTTTTTGTGTTCAGCTTCTAGTGAACCGGAGCAAACGGAAACGAAGGCGGAAGGCAGACAAAGTGTTGACGGGCAACGAAAAGGTCAAGCTAATAAACATGAGGACAGGGAAAAAGGCAAGACTGCTTTTTGAATTGCTAATTGAACAGATTTCAATCACCAACACAAAATTACTGCCACTGGTTGTGTCTCAAACATAAAACCATTCTTTATGATATTGTTGCCTTTTAGGTCGGAGCTTCTTTGTGTCCAATGTTACAAGACCTGAGGGAGTATCTGGAGGAGAACACTGATAATGCTGTGGCTCCTGATTGGTCTGAAACTGTCCGCAAGTCTGTAAGTTGGCATTTATTGTGTATCGAAATCTACTTGGGCTGCACAGTATGAGAAAAAAAATAGAGCAATTTTCAATGTTTTGCTGTAACTAAGTTTAAAAACATACCTTAAAGCGATGCATTCCCTGATCAAACTGTGTCAGCTAATATTGCCATCGCTATAATTTGCAATTGTGCAACCTATAAAAGAAACTAAAATAAGGCTTAAATTACTGACAATTATCCATCTCTAAGGGTTTCCTGCCCGAGCATCTCTTCCACCGGCTGCTGAGCGAGGATTCAGAAATTCCCAAGAAAAGCAAAAAGCGACACCACCACCACCACCACCATCACCACCACCACCTCACTCCAGACCCCGCGCCCGAGGAGCCGAGTCTGGATGGGGTGGAGGAGGAGACCCTGGTGTCTGACGGGGCCTACATGATGGATGAGGATGAGCTGGAGCCCTCTCACCATTTCCTCACCAGTCCAGACTTTGACATGAAAATGGAGGGCGGTGACAGCCTTTCCCAGGACTACGATAGCTCAGATCCAGAAGCTCTTTTAGACGATGTCATCTTGGCTCGGAAAGACACGGACTCCTCATCCAGTTCAGAAGATTGACTGGACCCAACACCCTGAACAAAACACTTTGTCCTCTTGAAAAAAAAAATCATGTTATTCCTCATTTATTTTTACATGTATTGAATAATGGATGTTTTGTTTCAACTTTTATTCATTTATTTTATATAGGCTATTTTCTTTTCCATAAACGGATGTTTGCACCCATCTGTTTTTTGTTTTCACATTTTTCCTTCCCAAATCTCAAAAGACTTCTCTGCTTTCTCATCCACCATATCTATGAATTCCTATCACATTCCCAGCCGTGACCAAAAGAGGACCCCTGCTGTACGAATATCCTTTTCTGATCTACAGACCTCAAGACTGGTTCTACACGAAACTGGACTGTACTGTGTAGAACCCGAACCCATATCCCACGCTCCTCTGCTCTTTGGTCAGTGTCCAAATGAGACGAACTGAGAGGGGCGTGTGGACTGTTGTTGTTTTCATGTGGGAGGATTTTAGGGGCACGAAGAGGGAAAGCATCATATTAGTTATGGAGCAGTGCTAGAACGATGGGTGTGATGTACAATGTAGAGCTGGTCAGTTGTGTACTATGGTGCAAAGATGACCGCAATGAGTTACTATTCTTGTTTTATGACCTGACTGTATCTGTGATGAATAACAGCAATCTACAGTGAACACTGTTTGGTGTGTTTTGTGCCTGAGAAGAGCAGTAAGGGAATTATACTGGTTATACTGGATATTGTGCTACATTCAGTTTGTATACACTGTTGTGTAAGTGTTCATTCAGTAGATATTTATAGAAAAAAAACACTAATAAAAACAATTGGCTTGAATGTTGCAAAACATCAGACACTGATATTTCTGGCTCGAAAAGTAAATTTTAGGTTTGACAAATGGCAGTCCATTACAGGGAGTAGTTTATTGTTTTTGATTTTGACGTCCTTCAGTCGCAGATGACACTGATGGTTATTGGGCTAATCGGGTCTTCTACATTTTACTTTTTTGTTCCATAACCCTCAGGATCTTTTAGTGGTATATATTTTTATTTTTTGTTTTTTTTTATAAAATCCTTCCGGGTCTTACAAGAAATTCTAAAAAAAAAAAAGGACGAGATCACCCATAAACCATACACAGGCTGAGAAAACCTACAATCTGAATAACCACTAGGGCTTAACATAATTAAACTATAGTACAGAGAAAATTAACTTTTTTTTTAATCGGGACTCTATGAAAAGACTGCCTTGTGAGCAGAGCTTAAAGTGCATATGACACATTACACACAATTTTTGCTAAAACATAGTTCACACGTTCAATGTTCTCAGCTGTTTACCCACAGTTGAGAGTAAGGCAAGGCAACTTTATTTATACCGCGCATTTTGTACACAAGGCAACTCAATGAGCCTTAGCTGCGAGTAGCTGTGATTAGAGGGGAGGAGCCGGGCCAACCCCAACTCCTCCCTGTTGGTCTTTATCCAAGCTGCGGGCTGAGCGGGAGTTTGTCTGCTGACAAAGCCTTTTGGATGAGAGGCGAAACGTTCGAAGGCTTCAACTACTGAGTACAGAAGATGACTCAAGTACCTTCATTGAAGATGGACAACTCCTGTACGACTGAGAACTTACACAGACATAGTTAACACATACACATATATTTTTGTTGTTGTAAGTTTGTAAGTTGGTCTGTACGAATGTAGCTGCTTGTAATGTTTTGAAATTTTATTTTTTATTTTATTGCACTTGGGGGTGGGGGCTCATAAGCTTTTTGCTTCAGCCCACTCCTTTTGAGCACAATGTGTATTGCTCAAATAAACAAATAAACTCGTTAACACGATTATATTTAAGATTTTTCTGAAGATTGTACCCAGCTTTCTTTAGTTTGGACATTTTTGTGCTGTTTATAGTTTCACTTCATTATTGGACACTGACAGGAAGTGACATAGATGAAGGCAAACAATTTTAAACTGTTGCCGTGCAACCATGTTAAGTCAATGGGAAATGAGTGAATCAAACTGCAATGGAACTGTACCTTTATGTCACTTCTTGTCAGCAGCTTTTCTGACCAACATTTCTTCATTAAAATTGCTGCTTCACTGAAATAAAATAATGATGCAACGGATTAACTTGCAACTGTATAAAATAAGTCATATTTTTAAAAGAATAAAAATCTGTCATAATGCAACTTTATGACGCTTGATTAAAAAAAACTGTTTCTGGTTTGTATAGCCATAGTGATTAATTGTTCAACTGAAGTAAAATAAGTCTGAGAGAAAATAAATGTTTTTTGGATGCAGCTAAAATATTTCTCGATGTGGATGACATGTCTGGAGAGGTTATAAACTTTAATTTACTTCAATGGTTATAAACCATAGAGTTAAGATGAAAGAACGCCGTAAATGAAAATGGTGATCATTTGGAGTTCCCCCTCCCCCATCCGGACATTGTGCTATTGCATACGCAATACAGTAGGTGGCGGTGTGGCCTGCAGTCCGTCATTAACTCTAAAGAAGAAGACGGAGCAGTAGCTTCCCTTGTGCAGCGCTCTCGTGTGGGCTGGCGTCTAAATTGCATTGTACATTGAATGAATGCCATGGTAGACCAAAAGCACTTCTATGGCAATACGTGATCATTTTACTTATTTTTTAGGCTACAATTACGCCATACAAACCCCTGAAACTGGATATTTATACCAACTGTCACAAGATTTAAATAAAGGTCATTGTTTGGACTGGAAAATACTGACGGAGTCTAGTCAGTTGCTAAGCTAAGCGACATGCTAGCAGTAAATGGACTTCACTTGTAAAATTGAGCAGAAATTTTGCGTTACATGTTTGTTTTTTTCACCCCAAAATGGACCTTAATTTTTACTCGGAGCTCTCCGATACACAAAATGTGGACGCGGAGTTTTTGAACTCTCAAGCTTTTAGTGGTTACTCCGGGGAAAGTAAGGTAAGGCTGACACTCTTAATCACCGAACATAAAGAAACAATGCGATATGAAACAGTGTATTGTTTTTTTAGTTTTCTGGTGGTGGGGACAACTATCTCACAATTGATGGAGCTGTTAATCCCTTCTTGTCCGCTGAAGTGAGTGTGATTGCTTGACTTTTGTGGACTGTGTAGTTGTATTCCTTATGTGTAAGATCTCCCTTTTTTCCTGTAGCATACATTTCATACACCCAGTCTGGGGGATGAGGTCTTTGAGATCCCTCCTATCTCTCTGGACCCGGACTCTGCTCTGGACATCAGCGATTCAGTCTCCCACTTTGAAACGCCTGGGTCCCGCAGTCTTGTGAGCAGCATGGTCGTGGAGGCCAATGACCCCTCATTTGCCTCCACCTTTTTCAACTCTGGGTCCCAAGTCATGGTCCAACGAAACCTGGGGGCAGAGGCACAGGCTGGAGGTGTCCTTCTCAGCTCATCAGCTTTGGTAATAGAGCTGCCAAATTGTTCGCTATCAAGGAATATAATAAATGCAATTTTAATGGTTGCAAAGAAATCTCAGACTCAATTTTTCCCAGTTGAGCATTACAGTGTAACAGTCATTTGAAAGCTAAGACCTACAACACTAATCTAAGCTTCGTCCTCGTTGTGATTGTCACGGTTTCGTCCTTTTTGTTTGTGTTTTCATCATGTGTTTGTTGCTTTTTTGACATGTTTTGGTTACATTTTTGTGGCTCGATCACAGTGACAAAAAAAGTCACAAAAATGCAATTAAAAAGCTTAGACGAGTTTTGTAAGTCTTCGCTTTCAAATGCGGCGTTACTCTGGCCTTTACGCTGTAAACTCCAGTCGAGCAACTGGAGAAATTGTTCTCGGTTAAGGCGGGGGTTAATTAATGCCTTTGAAACAACAAATCTGTCCAACGATTTGTCATGTTTAAAACCAGCTTATCCTATAGTTTACACCCACAAATGCATGTGATTCTTGTATTAGTTTAGCAACTTACATTTGTCTTTCTAAATTGAGTAGCCATGTAAAAAGTATAAATATCTTTTGTGTCTAAAGGAAATGGGAAATTCAGCCTCTCATTTCGGCAATTCTTCACCGATGACTATTGATGTTCAGCTGGGAGACATTGAACCAGGGCTTTTGGGAAGTGGTCAACTCGGTACCATTAACTCATCGGAGCTGACTCTTGGCTTGGGCAACATGGGCAGGTCTGAAGTGATGCCCACAACTCCGTCACCCGCCAGCTCCCTGCAGGACGAGGACATGGATGACTTCAAGGTTAGGTCACCCATGGTTGACGAATGATAACAGCTAAGAATGGGAAAGTTGATTCAATTCTTTCTTCTTTTCAGAGGAGTGTTCTTGTAGATTCACCTCTGTCCATCACGTCAACCTCTGCCATTTCACACACTCTGTCCCAGGTCAGCTCTGCAGCCTCAACAGCCAGGAGGGGTGGAGGGAAACCTGCCACTCTGGCCTCACCGCCAACAGCAAAGAAAGGACGAAGGAAGAAGGACCCGAATGAGCCACAGAAGCCGGTATCCGCATATGCACTGTTCTTCAGAGACACACAGGCTGCGATTAAGGGCCAAAATCCCAATGCGTCCTTTGGAGAAGTGTCCAAGATAGTTGCTTCGATGTGGGATAGTCTGGCCGAGGAGCAGAAACAGGTAGATTACGATGGAAATTGGCAAAACTTTAACCAAAATATTGGATTAACTTGGGGCTAAATGCAATAAATACTTTTGACTTTTGACAATAACCATGTTAATTGCACTGTGCGGTGTTTCCACTTAGACCCGCTGCTGTCACTTATCACTTTACTTTTTACTCATACTCATCTGTAAATATAATCCCACTGTTGTTCGAAGTCTATTGTTGTCGTCTTACCATATTTTACTTTTTATTGTGTATCTTATTTATTAATATTCCTTATGCATGCCCCCTAAAGCCTTATAGTTTAAAGTTTTATAGCTTAATTTTATCTAAATTCTGTGTCTGCATTAAGAAAAATTCCTAGCTTGTGAACCTGTTCTCAAACAATGGCAAATAAAATCTATTCTGATTCTGATTCTGAATTGCAATTTTGTTTCTTAGGTTTACAAGAAAAAGACAGAGATTGCCAAAAAAGGTTATCTGAAGGCTTTGGCAGCATACAAAGCCAACCAGCTCTCACAGGTAAACTGCATCCACATTCGTTTCTAAAATACTTACTTGCGTATGTTCACACTAACTCCTAAATGTCTTTTTCAGTCTACCTCTGAAGAAATGGAAGTAATATCACCTCCAGCAGAAGGAAGCTGTATTCCTACAGCTGTGGCCTCTGCAGAAGAAGACACTCCTAACATCATAATAAATACCGTGTCCAGCACAGCAACGTCCAAACCCCCGGCGTCAGGGCAGTCTCCGACCATTACAAAGATCATCATCCCCAAGCACATGCTGCAAGCTGGGGGTCAAGTGGTCACGGTGTTACCAGGCGGGGTCCCCGCTCTGCAGCAGACCACGCTCCTGGTGGCCGGAGCCGTTCGCGGGCCTCCTCCACTGCAGCAGATGCAGAACGCTCCACCACCTCCTCGGCTCCAGCAGATGGCCCCCGCCCCGCCGAGACTTCAGGCCAAACCCTCTACGGCCAATCTGTCCGTCTCAGCCGCCCCGCCGCCGCCTCTACAGATCAAAATAGTGCCTGCTTCCATGCAGCCAGAGACAGTGGAGCTGGTGAACTCTGGGGATGAGCAGGAAAACCCAGAAGACGATGATATTACGGAAGTAGTGCCTTTAGAAGAGGTGCTTAATGGCTTTTCATTTATAGGAAATTTGAAGGTTTTGGACCATGTTTTTATTTATTTTTATAGTCCTATTTTGGTCAATATTTGTGGATCCAACTTGCAGCTCTCAAGCTTTTTCCCAAGTGGCCCCCGAAGGCTTTTTACATTTCCACATAATTTTGATGACTCAAACATGTATCATGTCATATTTTATATCTCATTATGTGGCAAATGAATGAGTTAAGAACACAAATTCTGCAAATATTTAGGTCAATAACACTTAACTAAATCAAATGTCTATTGTTGGTTACTCAATTATCTTTTAAGCTTTAGTTTTGTTTTTATTTTGAAATGAGTAGCACAGGGGCCCAACTTCCAACTATACAAAAAACACAACACAAAAAGCCAGTTGTAAAAGGTATTGCATAACATATCCTTGTACAAGATGTAGTGACCATAGCGTTGTGAGATTGGTGTATTTGATGAAATGCACAAAGTACTTTAAAATATTCCGTAATTGTATTTTGGCTTGCGTTAATGACAGGATGTGATGGAGGTGAGTGCGTCCCGGGTCAGCTCCAGCTCGAAGATGGTCTGCCTCAGAGCCGGCTGTAACAAACCTGCAGTCGACAGCGAGGACTGGGACAGAGAGTACTGCAGCAACGAATGTGTGGCCCATCACTGCAGGTAAGGGAAACGTGCACTTAAAGGAACAGGCCCCCGTTTTTCCATACTGAGATGTGTTCTTACCTGATCTTAGACGAGTTGATGCGTACCTGTCTGGTCTTCGTGTGTGCGCTCAGTGACGCAAAAAGGCCAAAGATGTTGTTAGCATTTAGCTTCTCGTCTTCTCCTCTATGGGGCCAAATGGGAGTTAGAAGCGAAATAGCTCTTCTGCGTTTCCCCTATTTTATACGTTTACGTGAGTAGTTACACAATCCAAGTATAGTTACACAAAATTAAACATGTTGATTTGCTAAGCAGATCAAAAGGGTACTATATTGTAAGGCGTAATAAGACCTTAGGAGCACTTCGACGTCCACGCAGTAATATCTTCTGAATTCTTTAGGAGTGAAGATTGTAGGAACATGAGCTCTGAGCGGAGTTGAATAAGCCTGGTAATGGGTCTGAATACTTACCTAATTGTTTGTTTTCAGGGATGTTTTCCAGGCGTGGTGCTCCATCAGAAACCAGTCTGTTGCTACAGTGAAGTGAAGAACTCTCCCAAAAAAAAAAAGACTCATTTTGTTTCTACTGTGTCTGTAGTTAAAGTTTAACGTGAGGAGGGTCATAGTTTGCTCATTCAAATTATTTGTTACGCCATTGGCCTCTTATCAAATGACACAGCGATTCTGCTCGTCTGCAGTGTGGCACTAGTTCAGTAAAAGACTTTGAGGCAGCTAGAAATTATTGCAGAAATGTTCACACATTTTACCAAATATGTATTAGACTTGTACTTGCTTACAGTATTTTTCTATCTGTGAATTTAAAGCGTAATTTCAAAAAGGTGTTAATACAGTTCATATTTGTGTGGTTTTGTTTCAAGAACACAACTTGTTCAAAAAGTGTCAAATGCAAGTAACATTTTGTACCGAGTCAGACATTTTCAATGACCACCAAAGTGCTTAATTTTCCCTTTTCTAAATAAACGAGAACAACCTTCTCTCAATAGTTGTTTTTATGGTAATTGTTAGTAATATTTCACCTTCAGTTGACTGAAAAGTGTACACACAATTCAAAGCATGATTTTTTTTTCCTTTCTGGTGGAATGAAATCTGTTTTGGCCAGGATAATCAGACATTAGTGACAGGCCTCTGTGTATCCAATAAAAAAACATTGTTTTATTTGTGAATTAGCAGGCTAGTTGTCATAAATACATTGAAAAGTATTTTTGGAAAGTTAGGAATTAACCACATTTAACAATTTAAAAGGAATATGATCTTTAATAAAGAACTCATGAACAAAACAGTCACCTAACAAGTAAACGTGTTAGAATTAGATGCTTGTTTTTTTTACACACACACACACATTTTATTTACAATTACTAAAACTTGTTTCTCAAGCTGACCAGAAAGCAAAACATGCCTCAAACATACATAATTTGTTCTATAAAATTGGCAATCTGTTAAAGTGCAACATATTTATTTAAAACATTAAAATTGCCTACCACAGCCCGACAACATTGCGATCGCTCATATACAGTCCTAATTGGTGCTGGTGCAAAACTCTAAAGCAGGCTTTAAATGAGGTATAGCGTTTCACAGTGTCACCTGCAGTGGTTTCAGTAAAGTCACTCCTTCAATGGTGGATGATTGTATTAAACAGTGTCAGGCTTATACAATATTAATACATTTTACATTTGCAATGTAATACTCCACATTGATTTATAGAAGACAGCATATACCCGAGTGTGTACAGACTTCATTTTTACTGAACTAGAAAGGAGTTTCTTTAACTCTGAAAGCCTTGAGGATGGTGGCAGAGCTCCCGAGATCTGGGCAGTACAGTCCGATCCCGAGGCACAGCGGTTCAGTCAGCTCAGCACTGAACTCATGCAGCTTAGTGACTTGGCTGCCTCCAGTGCTGAATGCTATTGTCCCCCTGATAAAGTTCACGGTCACGGTTATCCTGCTCGTCTTTAGAGTCTCGGCCAGAGCAGTTTTCTGTTTGTTGTATAGCGTGTACAGATCACCCTCGTCAGTGTGCATCAAGCTCCAGGACTTTGGATTTTTACCAAATGAACTTTCTTTAATGAGCCGTGGGATGGTCTTAAACGCCACTGCAATCTCCCAGTATCCGTTGGCCTGCAGCTCCCAGATGTGTGTCCCGGAGGAGAAGCACTGAGCGGACAGCACCTGTGGGACCTGGGTGAAGCGCTGCTGGCTGCTCAGGCGCTCCGTCGCCGCCTTAAGCCGCAGCACCGTCAGGCCGTCGTCAGACACTTTCAAGAACCGGCTCGCGGTGTCCACATCCAGCATCAGGCTTTCTGAAACATGGAGATCAGTTTAACAGGAGTTAAATAAATACACACCCTGTCATCACAAGGATTAGTTTGAATACTTTTGGTTAAAACTAATAAAAAGTTTTGTTTTTGTAAACCATAAAAAAAAATTACTTTACATTTTTGGTACTATATTAATTCACTCCTCACTGGGATGAGTGCCTCTGTGATGTTGAGAAACATTACACTAAAACTAGTATGAAGTAAAGTCTTCAAGTTTAATATCTCGTGCAGGTAAGGACTTTCTATCATTTAGTAGTGCCCACTAGTTTTACTGTATATCTAGTCATTTAGTAACACTGACCCAACATTACTGAATGATGTTTCTATATAATGATAAATGCAGCACATTTTTACGGCGACGGTGGTGCAGTTGGTAGTGCAGGTCGTCTCATGATCAGAAGGTCGGGGGTTCGAATCCCAGCTTCTGAAGATGCACACTGTCAATGTGTCCTTGGGCAAGACACTTCCCCCTCCTTGCCTCCAGTGTCTGTGCACACTGGTGTATGAATGAGAGGGTGACTGATTCCTTGCTGTAAAGCGCTTTGGGCCTAACGAAGGTAGAAACGTGCTATACAAGTTGAGACCATTTACCATTCTTTTTCATTGTGGCTTGTTCATTAACATGCACTGTCCCAACCAAATAAACCAATAATTAAATAAATGGTACCGTTTCTCTGCGTACAGTGACATCAGCTAGAGGCAGGAAGTAAGCAGCGGAAAGAATATTAAACTAAAACTAGCGATAAGCGTAAATTTACAACTTTAAAATGTCGTCCGGTCGTGTGTTTAGGTAAAGAACAGGAGGAACAACATTCGGAGCAGTAAATTAAAGTGTTATCTGATATATTCAACAACAGATAAACATTTGTTTATTGTTACCAATAATTTCATACATAGACATGGTTGGTGAAGTGTCTTTTGGCCTATTCCAGCCACAACATACAGTAATGAGCTGGTCGTGAAAGGAAGTGCATCTGACAAACAAGCTGGTCAGGAGGGCCAGCTCCGTCCTGGGCTGCCCCCTGGACTATCTGGAAGAGGTGAGGGATAGGAGGGTATTAGCCAAGCTCACCTCCATCATGGACAACACCTCCCACCCACTGCACGAGACTGTAGAGGAACTAAGCAGCTCTTTCAGTGGAAGACAGACACAGTGCAAGAAGGAGCGCTACCGCAAGGCCTTCATCCCGACTGCTGTCAGACTGTACAACAAGACTCTAAAGTAACATGTGCAATAACACACCTTGCAAAACTACGTGCAATAATCTATTTCAGCGCCACTTTATTCCCTTTATTTCCTGTCTATTTTGCACACCCTGAGTGATCTTACTGAATGCCAAACGTAACAAATGAATTTCTCCGTTGTGAGATCAATAAAGGATTATCTTATCGTAAACATCTGACTTACAGTCTGCCTAATCACTTTGCGGCTCATTCACTGTGCAATATTAACATTATTTCTATCTTTCCTACCTTCATCATGACTCTCTACTGGAGTTTGCCATCTGCAGGAATAGTCACGGTCCAACTTCATGTCTAAGCAGGAAATACAACAGTCAGAGCACGGATTCAGTTCGGGTGGAATCAATAATAGAGACTACCGCTACCTGCTAGCTTGGAGTTCATCCGTTGCACATGCTTTTCCTGCTTTTCCCACTTATCTGTAAGTTTCTGGTTTTCAACAGAGTAGCTGTAGGCTGTTTGGAAATAGATAATGGTGAATAATCAGTTTTAAGAAGCAGTTTGCACTAGTTTGACGTGACTTACCATAATACAGAACTATGAACCACAAACACAGCAGGACAACAGTGACGCTGTTGAAACAGGAGTCAAGGGAGTTCATTCTCTTTCTCTGATGAAATGATAGAGAGATTCATTATAACAAACAATTTGTTTCTTCTACCATCTACCAGAGGTAAATAGAATAGCCAAAATATTAAATATTTAAGTATAAAAATAAAAAAAAGGAAAAAAAGTCAAGAAGTGTGAACTGAATCTTGATATGAAAAAAATAAATTGCCTCCAATTGCAAAACTTGTCAGAAAGTATAAGATGTATTTCCCCCCCCAGAACCACGTTTCTATGTGGCTATTGTCCAGACTGACCGCAGCTCTACTCGCATGCACTAGATATAAGCACATTATAACTGAAGCGCTCATTCTCTGCGATACTCACTTCTCTTTGGATTTCTTCTTTAAGATGTTTAACAGAAGTCGTAGATTCTGACACTTTTTCTTGAAGCATTTTAAGTTGCCCATCCAGGTACTCCTAATAAAATCATAAAAACAGATGAGCAACAGAATCCTAAAGCTAAACTATAATAAAATGATATGGTAGAGATAATAATCACAATTACATCACAACTCAAATGAGTGTTTTTTTAATTTTTATTCAAAAATAAAAAACACATCTGAATTTTACTCATGTGAACATAAACAATAGACCTTCTATAATATGTTAAACTGCTCCGGCTGACACAGCGCTGTACATTCGGTGTCTCTCATAGACGATTACATATGAGCGAAGGACTGACTATCGAAGAATGATACTTATGCATTGTTTTGTCTACATAACCAAGGGCTGCGACAACTATACAAACGCCCCGTGTAGTGTGTACTAATATGAGGATATGGGAGATATATGAACGACTAAGCCACTGTCTCAATAAATTTGGCTTTTTGACACGATCTGAATCTACCTCTCTCGTTAATAATCAACTTTTTCGACACTTCATTCCTGCTGACAGGCACTGACTGTCATATGTGATAAATGTTGCAATTCATTTATTTCATCTGAGAGCAACTACACATTCCCTCCTTCTGAGATAAGTGGGTATTTCCCCACATGTTGATCCATGCGAGGAAATACCCAGAATTTTACAATTAGACCCAATCAGCTTTAACGTTAGAAAATCATGTGATATGTGGCATATTCCAACATCTTTATCAATATTTTATACTGTCTGTGATTTGTTTTTAAGTCATTGTGCTTGGGTTGGAGTCAAGCCCAATACTTACAGTGAGTTGTCTCTTCATGATGCTGCAAGTTTGAGTGGCCAGGTCTTTTTGCTTCGTTCTGAGAGAGCACAAGTTGCAGATGTATTTTCGTGAGATACGACAGTAGAATCTGAGCACTTCATCTTCGTGCTGGGGACATTTGCGCTCTTGTAGGTCGCTCAGGGGCTGGACCAGAGGGTGTCCAGTGTAGACAGGCAGCTCTTGGTGTGACTTCACATGGGTTTGGCACAATGCTACTTCACACTTTAGACATGTTTTAACAGCCAGGGTGGTGTTTTCAGGGCAACAGTCACAGTACACCTTCTTCTCCTGTTCCTCCTGTTTATTAGTGAAATGAAAATACAGTAATTATATAATTGAAACAAAAAACACGGTATACAATAAAAAAGTAGTAAATATTGAGCAGTGAATTGCCGTCTTCCAGTCTTTTTGTTTTGTTTGGTAGATAATCCTATCTATGATCTGATCATAGATATATGATAATAGATGGGTGCATCATCCACGGTTACAATAGTCTGACTCAAATGTTCATTAACATTGTGTTCAACTCTTGTGTTGGAAGTTTATCAGCTCCTTTTGTGAGATTATAAAATAATAAACACTTAATAGCCTTAATTTGCAGTATTTAAAAAACAACCACTACAATATGATCTTGTTTAAAAAAAAAAAAAAGTTTACTAGTTTTTACTCACAGTATCCCTGCTTCTGTACTCCTCTGCGATACCAGACAGGGTGTAGTTCTTTTGGATCCCAATAACCGTCCCAAAGTATTCCCTGCAGTCTGGACAGCGAAAGGGGACTTCTGAAGTGTGGTCAACCATCTTCTCCACACACTCCAGGCACAGGCTGTGGCCACAGGGCAACTGTCTTGGGTCCTTAAAGATGTCCCGACATACTGGACAGGTCAATAGCTGCTGCAGCTGCATCTTCTCATTTGCAACTGTGTCTGCCATGTTCAATCCACAGGCTTTACATGAAGAACACACAAATATGGTCGTTAACTGCAGGAGCAGGGCAAGTACCGACTATTCTGTCCGGTTTGCCATGTTAGAAATATATTTTTAGTTTTACATGCAAAATAACAGGTGTTAATAATCCATAGTGAAAGTATTGTAAGTAAATGTAGTGTTTGTAGTGATGTACTCGCAGTGGTTACCCTAGGGACCCTAGGTAACCACTGCGAGTACATCACACATTGCCTAGGGCCTATAGGCAACATGGACACAAACTCATTTCACTATTGTGAATATTACTTTCTCATTTGAAAGCCAAGAACTTAATCCTCCGTTTGTGACAGAGACACAAGGGGGTCAGAAGAAATGAGACTCACATAACACCCTGGCTTTAACGCACCTCACAAAATAGGGAAAACAATCAAAAACCACTGACAGAACAATCATAACCAACATTATTACAGTGGAAGCGGGTATGATAGCAAAGAGAAACATGATACATTTGAAGATGATATTTTTGAGAATGATACTGTAAGGACTTGGTTCTTTTGTATCACGCGAGAAGAGATATTTGGATATGGCCAAAGGAAACACTGGAGATAGAAGTTGTCTCAAAGAAAAGGCGTTTATTGCCATTGTTCCTAGTTATCAGTATAACCAGCTGGTGACTTCAGAGAAAGAGAAGAAGTCCAGACCTCCGTCCACCTTTATCCGTCTTGCACTTCTCTACGCAGAGAGGGTGACTGCCTATCAGTGAATCAGTTGTTTGTGTCTATGTGTTTGTACTTTATCTGTACTTCACGTTATGTTTAGAATGATTATGGTGTTGACCGTTGTTTATCAGCTAATCTCACTGACATGGTCATCTTGTTCTGTAGCGTGTAAATCAGGAGCTTGTTCAGATATCGTTACAACCCTTTTGAGAATGCTATTATTGTCATTGTTATTATGGTGATGAGATTATATATATATATATATATATATATATATATATATATATATATATATATATATATATATAAACACTACGACTAATGTAATACTTAAACAAAAAGTACATCAATAGAATGGTGACCTTTTTTATATAAGTAATGATAAAAATAAGAGACAACTATAAAATAAGTAAATTCACTCAGAAATCACAAACTTTTCTATTTTTGCTCTATGTTTTTCATACTTGTAATTTGTCTTGTAAGTCTCATAAATTTTTCAACCTGTGACATGTAAAAGCATCAAATTATCAATGCTGCTAATTAATTGTACTGTTGAAATCTGCAATCTGTTATTTGTAAATTACTTTTATTTACACGCACGCCCCGGCTGTGTCTGTGCCTGGGTAACTCAGGTATTTTAATGTAATGTGAAATTTTGCCTGCAGCTGGACACATGTGCTTCAATAATGTACAGATATTGTATTCTCTCACAAATAATCCTGAAAACGCATAAAGTATCTTGAATATGGCGTAGGCACTTATAAGCTTTCTTGCTTCGGGCCTACTCCTTTTGAGTTATTTTTAGGTTTCCCGTGACAATGTAAATATAATAATGTACATAATTGTAGAATCTTTGTAGAGTATAGGTGTGCAGTTTGGCTGGCAAAGCTAGTCCAATAAGGAAGTAAACAAAATAAACGTCACAAAAATGTAAAAGTAAGGTAAAACAAAACGAAGTACAACAAAATAAATAATTTAAAAAAGATCAATTTTAAGCATAATTGTGTGGAAACTATGTTTTACCAAAAATGTGTGTTAAAGTAGGAGAGAGTCCCTTAAAGTTATTTTTTTCCAAACTGGTTTTAACCATATCAAGCAAACCCAAGACTCATTTTACTTTCTGGATAACTGTCCTGTTTAATAACTTTCGTAATCTCTTAAAATGTCTGTTCAATTAATTATCAATAAAACCACATTTTGATGTTAACACGTTTACATCATATTTGGCTCATTATTGAGGAGGCGCAACAATACTTCGAAATGTGCTTTTTGAATCAAAGGTTAGAATCACATGGCTTAAAAATACCACAAAATAGAATATCGTTATGTACAAGACATCATTCAAGTTCAAAACGAAGTAAATAAACAAAGTTGTAGCTACCTTTTGTCTCTTCCGAGTCTTCTTGCGCTTTCCTTCGTCACAAACCGAAAGCACCGCTGTGTTTATTACAACACTTCCGGGTGGGCGTGGTCTGGGAGTTAGGTTCAAGACCAGACACGATTTTAATGTAAAATAAATTCTCTAATCAAATTAAATACGACATATTATATTTTTAGGTTAATAAAGTATTGCGTTTATGCCTGATGAATGTGTGAATTAATTTACAGGTTGTTGGCACGCACTCACGTCACGCACTAACCAGCCTACAGCCTAGTCGCCTAGTCTTGACTAGGAAAGTTAATGGTCCCATTTTGGGACACTTTAAATTATGGCAATTAGGTGCACTGATTTATGTGATAGTTTGTACTGAATATTTATTTCATGTCGTCTATAATCTACTTAATTTAGAAACCACAGAAGCAGTAATAGTGCAACAATGACAGCATCCACTTTGTTGTGACAAACATTTCTGGGTTGTGAACAGTTGTGAACCACATTTACACTAAATGGATCAAGCTGTGTACTGCAATTTAAACTCATGTTCAGATTCACTGATGTGAAATTATGACTGTTGAATGAAATATTGTATTTGCTGCTTCAAATTTGATAAACATTCGCATTTGCAGAATGGCCTGAGCACGAGGCCAGTACTTTATTTTTCTTTCACACGTTACAAAATAGGAATGATGATTCAATTATGAAGACAAGTAGTAGTATAGTATGTTTTTACACATTATAAACATGATACTGTTAGATTCACAGTAAACACAAGAAGTCAAAAATAATATCCATAAAGTCAAAAATGTAAAAAAAAAAAAAATCTCTAAAAGGCCAGTTAAGAAATTTTACTTCTAACATTATAGTAAAAATGACAAATTCTGTAGTAAAAATAGACAGCTAGTGATCTTTCACTATGTGTAAAGCAACATAATATACACATACAATCTCGTAATGCCAGGTAAGACAGTTCTTTTGTAGGTATCCTTGAGTTAACCTGAGATAAACAGCTATCCACCGAAGCTGCAGTGACACCTATAATCCAGCGATAGTCCGGAATGATGGGACAAAGAAGCCACATTGGCTCGTTGTATGTTTCTCCAGATTCTTCTGTATCCTGAATGTTTTGCTGCATGCTGTGCAGCTGTAAGGTTTCTCTCCAGAGTGGAACCGTAGGTGGGCCTTTAGGTTTTCTCGGAGTCGAAAACATTTCCCACAATTAGGACAGCTGTGGGGCCGCTCGCCCGTGTGGAACCGCAGGTGACGTCGCAGGCTCTTACGCAGAGCAAAAGTCTTGGAGCAAACCGAGCAGGAGTAGGGTTTTTCTCCGGTGTGGAAGCGCTCATGACGTCGCAGAATTTTCCTGTGCTTGAATGTTTTACCACATTTGCTGCACGCATAGCCATCTCGACAGTGAGTTACAATCTTCTGCAGGCGCCATATACCGTTGTCACACTTCGTGAAGCAGCACAGGCGATGCCCCGTATGGAGACTCTGGTGAGCCCGGAGATCTTTGGGCATTGGCCATCCAGCTCTGCCATTTACAGCTCCGTCCTGCTGCTTAACAGTCCCCTGACGCACAGACAGCAGGTTGACTAGTTGCACTGCACACGGCTTTAGTAGCTTCATGTCTATTGACTGCAACTTCAACAGAAGCTGGTTGTGGGGGGACACGCCGGCCTGAGAGGGGGTAATGGTCCCGTCAGAAAGAGAAGGACTATAGGCTTTGCCTTTAGCTGTGCTCGCATTGACTGCTTGAGGCTCAGCATGAACGGGCTGCTCTGCACTCTCCGGTTTTGCTACAGCAGACTGTGTCTTGAGGATTAATGGACAAACAAACTTGCTCTGGTCTACAGTACCATCAGTGACACTCTGCTGGACCACATACACCTTCTTTTTACTTGAAGACCGCGATGGACTGTCAACTCTTGTGGCTATAGAAGACGACAAAAAAAAAGCAGCTTTTTTTTTTTTTATCTCCAGAAGCAGATGAGGTATGCATTAAACAAGTGCAATGTGCATGCAGACAAGCTTCTTTTTGTTATAATTTGCTTATACAGATTTTAATTCAACAAGTCCTGGTTGGTTGGATTTTTGTCACCAAACAAAAATAACTTCCCCTTGGGAATCAATAACGTTTTTCTGATTGTGATTAAGTGTGATTATGATGAAGTTATTTTAGTTTTGAGAGACACATACCATTTGATTCCTCCTTATGTTCTTTCTGCTTGCGAGACTCAGCCTTGGAGTTAGTAGGTGCTTCTGGCTCTTGTTGAAGTAAACTATGCAACAAGTCCCCAGTACTCGTTTCATCCTGGAAAAAAAAAACATTTCCACTGTTCTTGGTCACCACTTTGCATAACAGAATTCATTAAAGCAAAACTAAAGACTCGCCTGTTTAAAGAGGCATTTGACACATAGTTCTGTGGCAACTGTTGTGAATGGTCTGTTTTTAATTAAATTGTACTCCTTTTTTATATTGTATTTTTATTTTTATTGTGTGCAGCGCTTTGGTCAACTTTGGTTGTTGTAACGCGCTTTAGAAATAAAACTTGATTGATTGATTGATTAAACGCAAAGGCAGGAGAGGGATCATTTGACTCTCTCTCCACTGATACTCACCTGCTGTGTTTTAATGGGTGACCAGTGGGGGCTTGTGGGAGCTTCATCTTCAGACAGGAAAAGCTCAGAGGGCGTGAGGCCGTCCTCTATCGTGCACTCATTTAAACTAGTCCCATCTGAGCTCAAGGGGGGTTCTGCAAGAGTAAGGGGGAGGGGTCAAATCACGGGTCAATGCCTATGCCATTTTACGGGACATGGGATTCCTCTGCAGTGAGCTACGCCCTGCAAGAAACACTTGCAGAATTGTATGCAACAAAACGTGCATTCGATGATGCCATGAGATATTACTACACAGTGAAATGTCAGAGCCATAGCAGTTAAATGCTGCATCCTTGCAGCCTATTAGAGCATCAAAAACAGGAAGTCGTCCATCGATTAAAAATATACATACCAGGCATCTTTGTCGATGTACAATCAAAGACTTCCACTTGTACACCGATACTTTGTTTACCCTCGGTAGCATTTAAAGGGTAGAATGCCTTCACACTTCCGCCTTGGTTGTCCCCGCGGCCTGTATCGGTGGCTGCAGCCGCGGCGAGGTACGTGCTCTCGAACAGTTTGGTCAACTCCACCGCAGCCGCTTTCACCAGAGTCCCGAGCAGCGTCTCCACCTGCTGCTGCAGCTGCACCACTCCTCGAGGCTCCATGTCTGCACTGTGCTTCGTCAAATTCCAATGCAATCAAAATAAAGGAAGAAAAACAACTCCCCGTCTGATTTTTCTGTTATTGACCATGGAAACCAACCGCATGGCTTAAAACGACGAGGGGGCGTGTCTGTGGACAACGCATGCGCATCACTCCCCCTGACGTGGAACTCGCCCTTTTGCTAAACGTCTATTTAGATTTGTTAAAGTAAACATGGGATTCTTTGAGTGAAGCAGACCAGTCAATGGAGAAGCCCAGTCAAACCTTTATCATTGATTGTAGGCAAATATGGTCTAGTGTGGGGGAAAATAAGAGACTAAATATATTCAAACTAAGACTAATTAAGTGTAAATGAAGTGAACTCATTAATTATTTATAATAATACATCGTTTCAGGTTTTAATACCACCAGTTCTAAATTTGTTATAGCTGGTGGGAAAATTTGAAAACACTACAACATAAGATTTATGTTTGTTTGCTTGATCTTTTTTTTTTTTTGAAGCCTTCAGTACAACTATGCAATGCTCTCTGAAGATTGACAGACTACGTTACATACACCTAGCATCTGTACTAATATAGTGATGAATGTAGAAGTAAATTACTACCGGCACAATCACATGTTATGATGAGTACAGACATTTCTGATTATCCGGTTGTAGTGCAAGTATGGAGCAGTGGAAGTGACATCTTTAAGAGTGATATGAAGTTAACATCAATCAAAAAATCTCTCTACACATACACAACACATACAGTGATTTGGCCTTGCATTTGAAAGACTTAACAGTGTTAATGTCCAAGATGTTATTTATTTAAGACTTTACAGTATAATCAAAATATTTCTTGTTTAAAAAAATAGATTAACTGTTTTTACTTATTTTGTCATAGTAGAAAACATACATTAGTTGCGAATCACATTCACAATACTTTGTTACATTGTTTTATAGAGGAGGCTGGTAATAGTTCAGTTCCATTGGACTGTAAGCACTCTGACAATTACTACATTCTCTTATGTGGGGCAAATTAGAAAACACTTGCAACAAAACATGTATGCTGTAAAAGACTCTGCAGGACTGAGACAGAAAGAATGAACTCAAGGGTATTTAGTGTGGACTTCAACAGACTTAAATCTCTTTCCGAATGCCGGGCCAGAGGTGTTGTTAACCATAGCCCAACAGCGCTCTCGATCACCCATGGTGTTCAACAGAATGATCGGACAAGTGTGCAACCATCTGCTGAGGGGCTACTTTAAGAAGCGGACTGGTGATGCTGAAGGGACAAACAAGGAAATGGAATATAATTATAGAAACCGATATTGGCATAACAAGGATATCAAAGTAAGGTTGTGTCACTGATGCAACTCTTGGAGTTGTATTGGTCAAAATACGAGAATAAAGTAAGATGAAATTATTTAGTAATCGTCATCATCGTCGTCGTCATCGTCATCATCGTCATCATCGTCGTCGTCGTCGTCATCGTCATCATCGTCGTCATCATCATCGTCGTCATCGTCATCATCGTCGTCGTCATCGTCGTCGTCGTCATCGTCATCATCGTCATCATCGTCGTCGTCGTCATCGTCGTCATCATCATCGTCGTCGTCATCATCATCATCATCATCGTCATCATCATCATCGTCATCGTCGTCATCATCATCATCGTCGTCGTCGTCGTCATCGTCATCATCGTCATCGTCGTCGTCATCGTCGTCGTCGTCGTCGTCATCATCGTCATCATCATCGTCGTCGTCGTCATCATCATCGTCGTCATCGTTGTCGTCATCGTCGTCATCGTCATCATCATCATCGTCATCATCATCGTCGTCATCGTCATCATCATCATCGTCGTCATCGTCATCATCGTCATCGTCGTCGTCATCGTCGTCGTCGTCGTCATCATCGTCATCATCATCGTCGTCGTCGTCATCATCATCGTCGTCATCGTTGTCGTCATCGTCGTCATCGTCATCATCATCATCGTCATCATCATCGTCGTCATCGTCATCATCATCATCGTCGTCGTCATCGTCATCATCATCATCGTCGTCGTCGTCATCCGGGTCGATTTGTCCAGAAAGTGCATCTTCAATCCAGTCCTCTAGTTCATCCACAGAAGGCAGGTCGTCTCCATCGTCCATATCCATCCACACACTGTCAGCCTGTGGAATATATCATTAAGAAATTAACCACAGTCTCAACTGAAAACTAAACTCCAAAAGAGTTACTTACATCGTCAGCATCAACAACGCCAATCTGTGGGTAGTCCAGGTCGATTCCAAAGGTTTTCTCCCAATGGGGCAAGAGCTGAAATGAAAATCCCCCGGTTACTACTGTACAGAACATGCTTGGTGAGTTATGTAAATATCCCGTCATAGAGTTGTGATATCCCACCAGAGGGAAGTCATCAGGGTCGATCCACACAATGCTCAGGTCAGGATGATCTGTATTGTCCTCTGCAACTCTCTTTACAATCTCCAAGAACTCAAAGCCATCTAATGGGTTAAAAGTACAAGAGTTTAAGTAATGCTAAAGAGGTCAGTCTTCTTTTTACTTCTTTTGACAGGCTGAACACATAGAAAATGACAATAAGAGCCTCAAAATGTTTTGGACTGGCCTTGTAGAGGTAAAACTGCATGATGGCTACATGACAGCTTTGAAAACCAAAATATTTACCACACATTGGCTGACAATTATTTGAACATAACTATTTGCTAACCATACCACCAGTATGATGATTTAATGTGCTTACCTGGGTCAGACTCTTCTGCAAAAACAATAATGTGTTCACCATCAACATCATCATCCTAAAAATTGTAAAAAAATAAATAAATAAAAAACACTTGTCAAACACATACCCTGGAAACATCTATAGCTGCACTAGCATGTTAAATCTCTCACCCAAATCTCATACATGTTGTGCGGTTGCAGCTTCCTCAGAGTAGGTCTTGATAGAAAGAATAAATATGAGTAATTGACAGATTTTTTAATAACTATAATGATTTATTCTGTAAGGACTGTCATTTTTTAACCCTTATTTAACCAGGTAAAATGTGAATTCTCATTTACAAACAATGTCTCTTTATGTGCACTTTAATCACTTTCAGTCCAACATTGATACAATAAAGGAAATAAAATAAAATAAAGCTGACCTGTCATTGGCTTCAATAAACCTGACCAGCTCCTTCTCAGTGTATGGTTTTCCAGGGATTACCATGGGATCCTCAATAAAGGGCTCATAGAAGTCAACCTCATTGAGCTTCAGCTCCAAAGCCTTGGCGACCTGTAGATAAGAAAAATGAATACACACATAATGTTTGCTCTATACATTGGAGTTAATTTAAACATTATTATGAGCTAACATCTATTCTTATTGTGATTCACATTTGTGTTAACTCACTTTAGGATTAAATGTTGCAAAGAACTTGATGTGAGGATGGAACTCTTCAGCAGCATCAGCAAAAGCCTCAAAATCTGAAATGTATCCATTGTGTTAATAAAAGAAAAAAAAAGTTCCTTGTCAAATCTGAACTGACCATTTTTATTAATGTAAGTCAATGTGCATTAAAAATCTGCATTCATTTGAGATTCTTACTGTCGCATTTGTGATTCTTAAAGTAGCCCACCAGTTTGATGTCCTCTTCAAGATTTTTGAAGCATTTCAGCTCCCTGCTATTGTCAATCATTTCTACTGGATCTTCTAGAACCTAGAGGTGACACAAGAGAAAGGGATAACACAAAGGAACATTATAAACAGTGTTTACATAAATTGAGTGTGTATATACAGTAGATATGCATTTGTTTAACTCAAATAAGGCAGGCTATTAACTGTGAGATTATATCCTCACGAACATCATAGATGAACTCCACTAGAGTGTCAGCTGCCAACTCTCCATCATACTCTATCACTTCATCCTCCGTGAAGATGAAGATGCTGTCGGACTCCTCCAGACCTGTGGAAGACCAGACATGTGAAACATGAAACCCATGAAATATTATCTCATTGCTAAAGAATTACCTAATTTTTTTACAAGAGCTTTGTCGTGCTTTGCATCAATAAGACCCACTCCGATGTCGTCATCTTCATATTCATCTAGTACTTGTGCAACAAGCTGAAAACATTTAAATGGTAGTACATCATTAAATGGTAACACAGGCTAGAAAAGTGCAATACAAGTGTAAGCCATTATTATTATTATTATTATTATTATTATTATTATTATTATTATTATTATTATTATTATTATTATTATTATTATTATTAATTATATGCAATCAATACTAGACAACTGTACAGGGTTTAATTATCCATTACACTTCAAAAGACCATGGTTTGAAATTGTAACTTTCACTTTTAAAATTTGAGTGTGCTGCTTTCATCCATCCATCCATCCATTTTCTTCCACTTGTCCGTTGCCGGGTCATGGGAGCAGCTGTTGGAGTTGCCCAAATCACATTGCACCAGCCCCTTATGGCTCCTCCTGCAGGTGGTGGGTCCACGGAGGGACGGCCTCATGGTTCTAACCGGGCCTGTTGGTTTCTCATAAGGGGCTCCTGAAGCCCCTTATGTGCTGCTTTCATACTTTCTTAATCTGTGTGAAACTAAAACCACATGACTGACAGCAATTTACACCAATGTGCTTCTTGTGGATATCAAGCATTAAGGACGTGGCAGAGAAATAATGACTTTTTGGAGATATCTATCTCTTACAGTGGTAATTTCACTAAGCGTCATCTTTTAAAAAAATAAAAATAAGGACATGTAGTACTGACAGTTTTCCTGAGCCTAACTTACAAAACCCATTGACAGTACAGCAATAAACAGTATTAACATTTACAGTACTACCTTGGGTAAAGCTATTCTTTCTGTTCTCTCTCCAAGTCATATTTCACCTGTTTGTCAGCAGCCCTCGGCCAGCCTTTAAATGCAAGACATTTCTGTGCTGCGACACACTACACCCAATAATAAATAAATCTTCAAATGAACATCATAATATATTCATAAGGGGACACACAAGCCCTCACGCAGCTCATGGAACCACAAAGCAGCTTGATGTAAAAATAGCATTTGGACTCTTCGGCTCAGGGACTATTTTGGAGAGGTGGCAGTGATGTTTAGCATTGGGGATCCGCTGACACTACAGTCCTGCAGGGTGATAGTCACACCACCACCAAGACTGGGCTGAGCTAGCACCACCAAAACCAGGGCTCACCTGGAACAACAGCTACAACTGTCCATGGTGTCATGCGTCAAAGAGTTGCACTTGCACTGTTATTAATGTCTTCATTTATATACCGTGTTTTTTATTCCATTTGCACGGCAGATCTGTTTTCTGCCGAATTAAAAATGATTTCTGTGATCATACTAGTTTACACCAGCAGAGATTATTTACATTTCGTTATGTGTGAACAAGACAATTTGTCTTCCACTGTCTTCTCCTTGTCACTTTTGATTTAAATTTATTAATTGTTGATTAATGCCATATAAATCTACAGTGTGCCTCCTGCTGATGGAATGCAAACATATCATCTTCTGATGTTCTATATTTAGAATATTTAAGGGAGGCTTTGTGTTTCATCATGACGTAATGCACCAAAGGATGCTGATTAGTCCAAAGCTGACTGAATGTGGCAAGCAGACGCTTCACAAATTTTAGCAGCATTGCCTTTTAAAAAATTAAAAATAATAATAGTTAATTTTTTCCATGCAAGTTTTCTTTCTTAAAAAAATCATGTATTATAGTAAAGTATCTGATAACTACACAGATTTACATGTGAAACCTACCTCAAGGGCCAGCTCCTCAATCTCAAACTGTCTCTGGGCAACGCGGCTGGATCCAGGGTGGTCATGGTAGTACACCACCAACACATCATACTTCTTCATGACAGATTTATAGTTTTTGACATGGAGGTCATGGACACGATCTCTGCCATCATACTCAGGGAAGTCCAAGGTCTCCTTGGCCAGGGAAAATGCCCCAAAAGACAGCAACACTGCCACAAGCACCCAGCCCCACTTCATGGCTCCAATGGGGTTTCAACTTTAAAAAGTTGTGAAATCTTGAAGAACTGTTTCCAATCCGCGTTACCCAGAAGAGAGCAAGACCAACCCTTGCACAAACCTAATTAAAAACCCCACATGCTGCAGGGGTTGTGAGGGACAGGGTGCATAAGGGGCTGGACTAAGCTGTCATAGGTGTAAGGTCTAAAGGAGGGGTACACAGTCTAGAGATGTTGTGGGGCAGGTGTGTTTGAAGGCTTGTGTTATGGTCTTGAGGAGGTGTTTAAACTGAGCATGGTAGAGGTGCAGCATGAAACACAGATAATAGTAAGTGATAGGTCCTTTGCACCTAAAAGTTTGACTTTTGGAATTCAAGACCCTCTGTTACCTTATTTAGAGCAGATGTAGCGATGGATCCAAGCTAAAAATAATAAATGTGGGACTCAGAAGAACATATCATGGGTTGCTGGTGTCCTATGTGCAGCTTTTGGCACCAGCACAGAGCCAGAATGTGTTGTTAGGTCAAATTAGGGTAGTGTGTCTACCTAACCAATGCAGTTTCTTTATTGCCAAAAGTTGGTCAGTTTGAATGTTGCTGTATATATGCATGTGAACTCCAAAACTATAATCTTACAAATATAAATGTGGATAGCTATAAATAAATGCATACTGTAAATATCATTCCTCTGACCTCCCACACACCCTTCTTTCCTGAAACAAGACATGCAAATAACTCAGCCACACACATTTTAACTAGAACAACGCATTGACAGTTATGTCGCTATTAACTTACAAATGCAGGCTACAACAAATACCAAATTCATAAGTTGTATAACATGTTCTCATATCCTTGTCTATTTTACTTAGAAATATAAAGGCCAACTTATCTGTATGTTGTTGAATGTGTATCGTTCTAACCTGCCTTAGAACCTGCCATCGCACAACGGATAAAAATTAACTATTATTCTAAATGCGACATATTTACATTGATGTTCACATGTTGATTAGTATTGCATGGTCCTATTTCAAATAAATAACTAAATACATAAATAAGGATCGGCTGCGTTTTGCTCAAATTAAAGTATATACTGAATTAAAAGATAACGGAGTATGTATATATGTATGTATTTTATTGTTTATTTCATATTTATTATTCATTATGGTGAGCCTCTTTTATTTATATTATTTATTTTTACTGCATTTTTGAGAGCCTTGAAAAGTGCTATTTACATCGTGGCCAGTAGTGGGCGCTAGTCACTGAACACAGCACCAGTCACGTGACACAGATGACAGGAGAACCCGCCCACTGATCTCTGCTGTTTTCATAACTCTAATGTGTGCGCACTTGGCCCGGGTTAGGATAGAAGAACAAGAGTAAAGTCGGTGACACAGCAATCAGATTTGTCCCTTTTCCACTCAGCAAGCCGTGTCTAGCGTAAGTAATGTTAACTATAATTTAATGCCTTTTGCAACCTCGCTAGTAGCACAGTTTGTTTGAGTCAAGTGCAAGGAAGGAGAACTCCACTGAATTACACAACTGTAGCCCAGCCTCTGAGTATTTGTTCAACGTTAAATATAGGCTAGCTTACACATTAGCCTGTATTATCGTACTTAATTTGAAATGATGCACAATTAAAACAATTCACAATTATGTAAACTAATTATATGATTTACTCCACCAACAGCCCTTATATAAAATATATTATATACACATATCATAAAAAAAATAAAAAATACAGCTACACAGAAAGTTATTGATATTAATGCATTGCTCAATGCAAAGGTTCACGAGTATTGCTGTCTTTACCAATTTCAATGTTTTAGATGGCTTTAGCTGTGGCCAACAGAGCCATAGGAGCCATTGTAGGGTCTGCAGTGGCGGATGCAGCAGGTAATTAAAGCTAGTTCATTCATAGTATTGTTTTTGATACAATTCATTGGTAGTGTATATTTTTTATATGGATCTATTATCAAAGTTTCATTTGTCTGATATTACAGCGCAGCCGCTCCATTGGGTTTATGACCTACAGAAATTACAGACAATTCTAGCCAAGGACCCAAACCCCGAGTTTCGGGCTGAATCAGCGAACCCCTTTTACAGACTGCAAACTGGCCAACAGAGCTGCTATGGAGACCAAGCCTATGTCCTGCTTGAATCCTTATCAGAGTGTGGAGGTACTATTGTTATACTGCAGCCATTCCCCTTTATCAATCAATAATAATAATTTACTCCATTCAAAGGCATTTGTTATCAGGACTTACCCAACACCTGAACACAACTGTACAATGACAAATAAAGCACTTACTTACCCCTTAACTCCCACCTTAATCAAGCACATTTTCTCCAGTTTTACCCAAATCTAAAAGCTTCTTGACTAGAGAGTTTACAGCCTATAGGCCAGAGTAATGCCTCATTTGAAAGCTTCAGAAGTCATCTAAGCTTCTTCCTTGTTTTTGTTGTTTTTGTCGTAGTTTTGTGCCACGTTCTTATCCCACTTTCATTGATTTTTTTTGCCACTTATTGTTTCCTTTTCAATGCTTTTTTTTGGCACGTTTTGGCCACATTTCTTTTTTGTTTTTTTGTGTGCAATGCAACTGTGTTCAAGCCACAACACATGACAAAAATGTGACGAGGATGAAGCTTATGAGTTTTGTAGGCCTTTGCTTTCAAATGAGGCGTTACACTGGCCTATAGGCTGTAAACCCCAGTGGAGAAGTTTTTAGATTTGGGTAAAGCCTAACTGGAGAAAATGTGCTCGGTTCAGGTGGGGTTAAGAGGTTAATTTACAGATTAAAAGTACACAACAAAGGCCCACAGGGGAACCTTTAGGAACCACTGTTGTACAGAGATAAGCTATGAGTCACTTACCTCAAAATGTTTGTCTAAGATGCTTTAAATTTGTCAATAGGCCTCAATGTTGAAGATCTGAAGCAGCGTACGCTAAGATACTTTGGCCCAGGGTCTGTGTATGACACTCCTGTAAATGATCCATACAGAGAGAAAGGAGGTAAATTTAGGCTTATAGTGATTTAAACATTTATTCTTAGTTCATTCTTGCATATATATATAAAATTGTGTGGTTTTGTGTTTTAGGCCCAAGACCTCAACTACCTATTGAGGGACCATGGAGGCATGCTAGTTTGAAGAGCTTTCTAAAAAATGTGGATGCTGGCAAAGAAGAAACAGGTGGAGTAAAAAACGATGTGATAATTTATCTACAATATCAACAGAAACCAAAGTTCATAATGTTACGGATTTTATTCCCAGGTTGTGAAACTGACTGTCAGATTGATGGGATAACTAAACTGGCTCCTATAGTGGCTTTTTACGCCGGCAAGCCCGAAATGTTAGAAAAAGTTGAAGATGCCATCCGTGTGACCCAAAATTACGATCCTTGTGTCGCAGAGACTTTGGCAGCAGCAAGGTTTCTATTTTTAATTTACTCACAGCAGGAGAACCATTTAAAATTACAAAATATTTCTAATACTAATATGTTTGTAATTTTATTTTAAATTTCAAGGATCTTGGAGCATTTCATTTTATATGGGCCTGATCCAAATGTTGTAGAGGTAGTGATTGGGCAGCTCAACGACCCGAAGAGAAACAATCCCCAAGATCTGGACAGAGCAATCATTGGTATGTAATGGGGGTAATCCTGCCCCAGCACATCATGGGACTCACCATATGTTTTGACCGTTGTATACATTTGCAGTTATTGTCTTTATTGTTTTTTATGGTCGTACTTTACTTTACAGTACTTTAATAGCATAGTAAGCTTTGAGTCCATATTAATACCCATTATTATCCATATTATAACCGTTCTTAGTAGGTTATAGTTATGATAAATAATAATAACACAATTAATGTTAAAACAACAATCCCTAACTACTGGGCAGGTTTTAGAAACCATCTAACTACCATGGTTTTTCAATCCTAAACCCATACTATTCTCTAAAGTAAAGCGTTGTTACTTATTTCTTCCAAGGGCACCTTATGCAAGTGAAGGAGCATTTATCCAAAAGTCCTAAAGATCTGATCCCCTCTGTGTTCCCAAATACATGAGGTACAGTCATTTGGTAAATGTAATAATACATTTTAAGCATTTTATTTACTGTCTGCATTTTGACAAAATGTTTGTGTTTTGTTGTTGATGTTTAGGTTTGCCTGGTGCATTCCAAGCCGCGCTGCATGGAGTCCTCACGGCCTCTCAGTATGAGAAGGCCATCAGAGACACCATGAGCTGCGGCGGGTGCACCTGTAGCAGAGGGTCTTTCATCGGGGCATGTCTGGGAGCTCAGGTGGAACTGATAAGCATTATATTTATTATTGTGATGATCTCATTCTACACAATTATAATGCCTGTGTCTGTTTTAATGTATTTAATTTTGTTTACCAGTTTGGACTTGAAGCCATTCCAACTTCTTGGCAATCCAAAACCCAGCGATATGGAGCCGTCCTGGACCATGCCAAGAAGATCACAAAACATCTCTTGTAGTTCATGCTTTTAGCAAAGGAACATTGTTAAATGAAACTATTAAGCTTTTACAGATCAGAGAATGAAGGTTACAGTCCAAACCAGTGTGTGGCAGTAACCAGATGTTGATATTGTGTCTGTTTAAGTGTAACGAGTTCTTGCACATGACCTTTGCAATAAATATGAATCAATGACTAACTTTTATGCACATGGTGTTGTAGTCAAACTAAACTTAAATAAGTACATACATTATGACTGATGGCAGCACTTGCGTATAATAAATATATCATAAATGTTCTTATAACTGTACAATAGGCACAGTAGTTGCCAGACTAACTTGTGTTTTGCTGAACTTCATCACAATTGTCCTTTCGCGGATGCCGTAACTGTCTGATGACAGAGTTGGTTAGCTAGAGGAGAGTCAATCATGTCCAGTAAAGGGGGGAAACAAGGTCGTATTTCGGACAGAAAAGGTGCAGGGGATGAGGATGATGAGCAGCCGCTTCAGGCTGTTTTAGTCGCCGACAGCTTCAACAGGAGATATTTCCCGGTGACCAAAGACCAGCCGAGGGTGAGCAACAAGCTAGGCTAACCACAATGCTAACCGTACCCATGCTGTAAACATACGGTAAACATGAAGGGGAGCTTTTCACTTTAAATTTGACATACAGCTAAAACAATACTGGTATGCCTGGGTCTTTCTAACGTGACTTGAGTAGTTCTGATTTACTGCAGACAATCAATACATGATGAACTTACAAATGGTAGGGCTAAACTAAACTTCATTTGTCACTTTTCGCCGGTGAAAGGCGCTGCTGCCTCTGGGTAATGTTTCCATGATCGACTACACTCTGGAGTTCCTCACATCCACTGGGGTTCAGGAGACCTTCGTCTTCTGCTGCTGGATGGCCCCCAAAATCAAAGAACACCTGCTGTGAGTAAAATGTATAATCTATTAGGTAATCCCTGACCAATTTTGTTTTAAACAAACCAAATAATTTATTGCTGCAGACTAAAGGTTTGTTTTTCTTTCTGTTGCTTTGTGTGACAGCAAGTCCAAGTGGTGTCGGCCCACTTCTTCAAACACAGTCCACATAATCACCTCTGAGCTGTACCGCTCTTTGGGGGACGTCCTCAGGGATGTGGATGCAAAGTCCCTTGTGCGATCTGACTTTGTGTTGGTGTATGGAGATGTGGTTTCAAATGTTGATGTTAGTCAGGCTTTACATGAACACAGGTAAGACCAGTAGGTAAATAATTCACAAAACATTTGCAGTGCAATTGTTTGTTTATTTTGTACAATTTTATATTTTCATTGAATTTGAATAGACACCGCAGAAAAATGGAGAAGAACATTTCAGTGATGACGATGGTTTTTAAAGAGTCATCACCCGGACACAGATCCCGCTGTGAAGAAGATGACATGATTGTTGCTATGGACAGTAAGACTCAACGTGTCTTACACTACCAGAAAACACAAGGGCTAAAGAAAATGCAGTTTCCAATGGTAATGACTTGTTTTAGTTAATTATATACAGCTATTTCCTGTTGATAATTTTGTTACATGTTGCTGTTTTTACAGAATATATTCCACAGTACAAGTGACGAATTTGAAATCAGACATGACCTTTTGGACTGTCACATCAGTATATGTTCACCACAGGTCAGTTTCACTGGACACAGAACAGTGACTTCTGAATACAGTGTTTGATTTCAAATTAAATGTTCTATATGGTTTTCAGGTTGCAGAACTCTTCACAGATAATTTTGATTACCAAACGAGGGATGACTTTGTGCGAGGTATCCTTGTAAATGAAGAAGTATGTCAGTTACTAAATGTCTTTTATATTTTCAAATAAAAGGCAGATTCACTTCATAAATATAATGCACTGTTTTCCTGTTCAGATCCTCGGTAATCAGATACACATGCACGTAACCAAGGATGGCTATGGTGTCCGAGTTTCAAATCTGCTCATGTATGACTCTGTGTCGTCGGATCTTGTGCGGCGCTGGGTTTACCCTCTAACCCCTGAGGCCAACTTCACGGACCAGGAGGGGCGCTGCTGCACGTACTCTCGCCACAACGTCTACAGAGGGTCAGGAGTGAGCCTGGGCCACGGCAGTCAGATGGAAGAGAACGTTCTGATTGGCTGCGAAACTAGCATTGGCGCCAACTGTCACATCTCAAACAGTGTCATTGGTAACAACTGCACCATAGGTAAGCCATCGTGTGTATTTTAGCAATGACAGATGAGCATTAGGCTTCAAAAGCTAAGACGTGTTTTCTCACTGAAACAGGGGACAATGTCATTATGGATCATGCCTATATCTGGCATAATGTTCAAATTGGACGTAATGTGTTCATCAGTCAGTCTGTGGTATGTGACCGAGTGGTTGTTAAAGAGGGCGTTAAACTAAACAAACAGTGCGTCCTTGCATATAATGTAAGTTATTATTCAGTACATTTTTCTTTGAATATTGAAGTGATACAAAGCTAACTCAGATTTTTTTTTTAGGTGGTAATTGGACCAAATATTTCTCTACCTGAAGGAACTGTGTTGTCTATGCACCACCCAGAAGAGGAGGAGGAGGAAGATGATGACGAGTTTCTCAGTGATGATGCTGAAGTTGGTCAAAGTAAAGACAAAAACAAACAAAAAGGTCAATTTATGTGCATTTTAAATGTTAAGTTTCTGTAATAATCCAATGTTTAAAGTTGAGTCTTTTCTGCCCATGTAGGTTTTAATCCAGCAGAGGTTGGAGAGGAGGGAAAGGGCTACATCTGGAAAGCTAGTAGTCTGGATGACACGGAGGATGATGAGTTGGCACACTGTCTTTGGGGTACGCTGGCCACTTTGATTGTGAACATTTTTTATCAGCCAAGTCTGGTCAGTTGTATATTTTTCCGTTTGGTTTGTAAGGTTTGGTGTTGAATCCTGACCCTGAGAGTGAAAGTGAAGCCAGTGAGCCAGAGGGTCCGGATGACCCCGTGATCCCCTCCCCAGAAATGGACGATGACAAAGGTAAGACCAATGTAGCTCACTGTACTGTGTGAAAAGCAGACTTTTGAGGTTGTTACCTTAAGTTGTTAAATTTTTGCTACGAAAATTCACTAGTAAATGTCAGAGTCTGATGTCGAGTTTCCGTTATTTTAGACCCATTGTCCATGAGTGAATAATGGATTTTTATATTATAAACATATAAATACAACTATTAATTATATTCCCTTCTTTTAACCCTTTCTGGCTCTCTACAGTTTTTCAGTTGGAAGTTTTGGGAACACTTCAAAGAGGCCTGGAGGAAAATATCGGCTGTGACAATCTTGTACTTGAAATCAACTCTCTCAAGTAAGTAAAATGGCTGCGCGTTGATGTCCTCTTCTACAAGGCCTAAAAATATTCAATACAACACATCTTTATTTTTGCAGATATGCTTATAACATCACTCTGAAAGAGGTCATGCAGATTTTAACTCGAGTAGTTCTGGACTACCCTTTCCAACAACAGGGATCACAGCTGACCACATCACAATATGTAGCTTTGCTGCTGCCGGTAAAGGATCAATAAAAATTACTGCTATTATGTGTATACGTAATTAATTTAGTACTTTATGTTCTTTTTTAGTTGTTGAAGAAATGGACGCCTGTTTTTAAAAATTATGTAAAAAGAGCGCAGGACCATATGGACTGTTTGTTGGCATTTGAAGAGCACTTTCTTGAGCAGGACACTCACTGGGCTGCTATGGTCAAGGTCAGTGGCTGATCTTCCATATTAGTAATTAACGCTTGACTAGGCAGTTACTGTTCCCGCCCGCTGGAATTCATTGCATAATCACATCTTTTTATGGGGTCATAGTATTACATGTTTTTTATTATTGTTATTTTTTTCCTAGACTAATATAACAAAATGCACAACCATGGCTTCAAAACCTCACTTGAACTAGATTATTGCATTAAAGGTCTATGCAAAATAAACATAAAAATGTCAATGGCCAAGACAGAAATCTACCAGCATTCAGCTTGTTGGCTGATGTTAACGTCAATCCCTGTTAGTAATGACATGCTGCTGTCACTGCAGGTTTTAATGAACATGTACCAGCTGGAGATTCTGGAGGAGGAGATGATCCTGCGCTGGTTTTCCCAGGGCGCAACCACCGACAAGAGCAGGCACCTTCGCAAGAACCAAGGGGTGAGGAGGAAGTGAAAAATTTGATTAAAGCCACACTGCGTTACATGTCATCCCCTGAGAATTATATGGTTCTATCTGCGTTCTGAGATATTTATATTTTTGACCACTCATAGAACAAAATGGGTAATATGATTTTGCTCATAAAAACTTTAAAATGTACAAAACCTTGATATAGTGTACACGTACACATGTGTAACAAAAATGTCGGATAAAACCTGTAGAGTTGAAATCCACACCTTAATATTACTCTGTATGCTTTAATTGGTAAAAGATATCTCTAAAACATGTTTTGTGACCTATGAGCTGGTTCCCCATTCCTCCAATCTGACTTGTTACTTGCAAAAATACAGCAAACCCAGACACTCACACCCAGAGAACAAATACTGAAAGGAAGTACTTTAAAGGCCTTTATTTAGATGGCCAACCTGACATGTTTCAACCACCAGGTCTTCATCAGGGCATAATATATCATATGAAACATGTTAGCTTGGCCATTTAAAGAAAGGCCTTTTAAGTACATCCTTGTGCTTTTAGTATTTTTTTTTTAGTGTGCTTGGGTTTGCTGCTTTTTTGGCAATTTGGATCCCTTTCCCAAGAGCATCTATACAAACATTTGCAATACATTTGGAAACCTAGAGCTGACTTGTAACTTGCTTGGAGCAGGACATCACAAGCTAAAGGTTTAAATACATTTAATCCATCGCAAAATTAGCATTGTTGATGTCTAGCTGATTATGGGTTAATTTTAGATTCATTGGCATGTTTTCCGGTGTGGCTTTAACTAAACATAACATAGCTTATTTTTTACCATCAAACAGAAAATGTACTCTTTCATTCTTTTGTTCTGCAGCTTCAGAAGTTTATTCAGTGGCTGGAGGAGGCCGAGGAGTCTTCAGAGGAAGGATAATAATAATTGATAAACTCATCTGTATAAAGGGGTAAAGAGCTGCTAATCCCAATAACTATCAAGGTCTATGTGAAGTTTATTTGAAAATTACGCAAAATTAAAAAGACTCCTGACTGTTTGAAATACCTGTTTGTTGAACGTTTATTGAATTCACTTTTATAAAAGTACAGCAGCATTAGCCTTTGTTCACAGTTAGTTTTTGATTTATAAAAAATATACTTTCGAGCAAACTTTTACCCAAAATACATGACATCTATTTCAACTTTGTGTAAAAAAAAAGTTCATTTAGAGGAAAACTATAAATCCATCACCACAAATGAAAGGGCACCTGAACTGAACAGCGATTAAATCAAAGACTTTGGTCCCATAATATTCCCTTTACAAGTCCAGTTTGATTTACAGTAATAAATCAACCTATTACTGAACATATACGTTGTATATGTTCAGTTAAAACATGTTTTAACTGAACATATATACAAATAATAAAGTAAAGAAAAGGTTAATTTGAGAACACTGTGCTATTAACATGTCTATTTAGATTTTTGGTCTTGATCCCCAACAATATTGTAAATGACAGCAGCTAGGAGAGTGGTCCCAGTGATTCCCGTGAGCGCAGTGAGACTCTTCCACATGCTGGCCGAGCTCTCGTGTCTGTCCATGAAGCTGCGGTAGTCTCCAGGCACCAGGATGTACTTGCGCCCGTCCTGCGGTGCCTGCAGCCTCATTACTTCTCCTCCCTCTAGGACCACCTCCCCAAACCCCGTCAGCGTACTCCCCACTCTCAGCATCTCCTCGTTCTCCTCCAGGGCTCCAGGTTTCTCTCCACTGACACCCTGTAACACTATATTTACCAAATCCGCCTCGGCGTGCTTTACTTTGTGGTAAACTCTGTCCAAAAAGTCCCCGGACGCCTCCAAGGGGTTTTGAACTTTGACATAGAGGTCATTGATGTAAGCGCTCGGGCTCACAAGGCTGAAGGGCACAGAGTTGTTGGTTTCTTTCTTGTTCATTGTCCGGGAATTCCTATTGGGAGATTTGCTGAAGATTACACTTCCCACATTGAAAAAGGGCTAACTTGAAACCTTTTGCAACATACCATGTCCTGGTAAAAGAGTTCCAGTATTTCCAGTGCTCTTCGACGGCAATTTTCTGGATCACACCAAAGCACCTTGGGACGTACTGACTGGTAATAGGCTCCCCATCCGCCTGCACCATACCTTAAAAATAACATAAATATATTTTAAATGTGTATTGATCATTTACAACACTTTAGTTAGAGTGGGAGGAAAAAGTATGTGAACCCTTCAGAATTTCTTACAGTACATTTCTGCTTAAACTAATACCACCAAACAATGACATGTTATATTTTCATTGGCCATAACACAGGAGAAATTCCAAAGGGTTCACATACTTTTTCCTCCCAATGTATGTGACATGCCATTGTTCATTACCTTCTACAGCAACATACTGGAGTCTTTTGTGGGGGGAGGTTCTCAGTACACTAACCAAATGTCGATCAGGTTTGAATATAGGTATTTCCTAATGGAGAAGAGGGCAAATTGTTTCAAATCTACTGTTGTAACTGAGGTGTGCAGTGTGGCTAGAAGACAACAATGATAGGGAAGCCAGCTACTTTTTAACTTTTAGGCGCCAGATTTGTCTTTGATATATTTTGTGGAAGCTAATAAATGTACCAAAAAACACATACAAAGAAACATTACCACAACCACTCCTAAGCATTACTTTGACCCTAAAATGTATTGTGTGGGAAGAGCTCATGATAAACCCCTGACGGAATTCTGGAAGAAACGATGAGAACATAAAGGGTTAATTTATTTGACAAAACCTTCGCAGTGTCCACTACACCAAACAATCCAGTACAGATGACGACCTGAACAACGCTTCTGTGCAATGGAAAACTCTTGCACGACCGAGAGCATACAAAAACATGTATACCTTGAGTTTTTCCAGTTCTTTCTTCTTGTCCTGGTATAGGCGGTAGAAAAGGCCCGAGAAGGCAAAACTAGAACCGATACCAACCCACACGAGCGGGTTTACTGTAAAATCACTCATGTTTCCTGTAAACACAAAGAGGCCGTCACTGTGAGCCACGCGCTAATGAATATATATGCGTATTCAGTGTAAATAAATACATTACCTGATTAAAAAGTTGCATTAATGACAACGTTTACTGTGTAGGTTTTGTAAACAGAAACGAGAAACAGGCACACTCGGGAGACTTCCTTGTTCAGCCGAGGTCAGATTGATACAGCCAATGAGTCTTTAGATGTGGCTTTTAGGCTTTTACCACTAGATGGCGTACGTGTTCTCCTTCACAGTGTGTGTTTTCCACGGATGTATTTTTCATTGTCTCATTCATTGCTCCTGCTTTGTTTTTGTTTTAACCTGCTGTATCTCCAATATGACACTGAGACACTGCAGGGCCGGTTTACTCTCCTCAAAAACTCGAGAGAAACGAATAAATTATAAATAACTATTCACAAATCACAATCGGCGGGGGCGGGGGGGGGGGGGGGGGGCTACTGAGTGTACTTAAAGGTGCATTGTGTAACTTTTAATGTGAAAAAACCAAACAAAACGGCGTCTTAGCTTTCCATCATGGAGGCCTCTGTGATCCAGGATTGTTCTTTAGGGTTTCTGGTAGGTTTTCCATGCCATCAGGGCCGGCCCGTGGCATAGGCAGTATAGGCAAATGCTAAGGGCGCCGTACATCCAGGGGGCGCCAGAGCCGCGTAATGAACTTTCTGCTTTTATTGTATTTCATTGACACTGCAACGAATGGTTTAAAAAATAGTATTTACATGTCTTTGACTTTGTCTTACAAACTCTAAACAATATCGTGACCAGGGGGACTTGAGGGGATCACACATACACTTAGCTCACGGCAGAGTCCTGCACTGCGTCGGGTACCCGTAAAAGTTGCTGAAACGGGCGGGTTTTACGTCCTGGAATTTTACCCGCGGGTATGCGGGTGGGTAGTGATACGCACGGGTAGGCGGGTAGCTGCTACACGCACAATATTTACTTGATATCATTATGGTGTCTACAGACCTAACCACACAGCTCGTGCTGTTGCTTCTTTGGTGACTGTATAGTTTTACGAGCCTACATTTCTCTGACACTTCAGGCAAATAGAGAGGGAGAGAGGAAAGAGGCGAGCCGCTTTCCTCTCTCCCTCTTCTGGATATTATTTCAATATGTGTGGGTTTGGAGTGTGTAGTACCTACCTGTCTGTCCAGCGATCATGTCATGATAAAATCCACTGAAATTTTTTTTTGTAATCCAGTGCATCTTTTATTTTGATCGCGCACGTGTTTCCATATGATTCCTCTGATCCGAATGCCTGGGCTCGGGAAAGGCATTTCAAACCGCCGCTGCTGCTTGACATGAATATTGCCTCTTTCCAGACAGAGTCTCCGTTTCACTTGTGTCAGATATGATGTAGGAGTGGTTATGATGTTCCAAATTCAATACATTTTTCGTGAATCTGTGTTTTTACTCCTCCGGCCTCCCCACGCGCTCTGAAAAGCGGGTGCGCATTGCCGCTGATCCCCACAGCTCCAAGGCACCGGCCGCCACGCGCACTCATTACCCGCACATGTGCGTGCAGGCTCACGGTGCAAAACAAAACATGAGGCGCCACAAAGCAAAAAATATGACAAATATGGAACTTTTGACCTTCCTGCATGTGAAGAAGCTGGCAGAAATGTACCCCAACATGTGGGTCGCTTTGAGGATCTCTGCCACTCTTCCTGTCACAGCGGCTGCTGCTCAAAGAAGCTTTTCAAAGCTCAAACTGATTCAAACTTACCTGAGATCTACTATGATTCAAGAACGTCTCAGTGGACTTGCCATCATAAGCATAAACCATGTGGTCTCTAATCAGTCATATGATCATGATGTAGATGACTTTGCCTCAAGAAAATCCAGGAAAGTTAAGCTGTAGCAAGTCATGTGAGATTAAGGAGGTGGTGGTGTAGTTTCTGTAGTAATTTAAGGCAGGACCTACACCAATAGAGCTCTTTTTAAGATCTTTTCATTTTTTGTATTCACATCCTTGTAGTATTTTTGTGCCTAAAGATACTAATAGATACGATATATAAGATAGATAGGTAAGATAGATAAGATAAGATATTATATTATAATAAGTATTTTGAATGTGCAATTGTTTTTGTAATTGTAAGATAGATAAGATACTAATGTCTTATTTTGCACAGTGCCGTATTTCTATTGTATTTAAGTCACTTGTTTACACTTTTCATTTCGGGAGTATTTAAATGTAATATTTTATGTAAGCTATCTATATTGTATTTCATATGTTATTTTTTTAGTTGTTTCTTTAATTATTATAATTAGTTTTTTGAATGTGCAATTGTTTTATTTAAGTAAAAGAATGTCTAAAACAAAGCTATTAAGTTTCTTGTGAGTATATGTACACTAGCAGTGCAAGTACTGTACTGCGATGGGGCGTCACTTAAAATCTTGCCTAGGGCACCAAATTGGTTAGGGCCGGGCCTGCATGCCATGCAACCGCTGGGTCACTAAAGGCCTTATTCCACAGGCAGGCGTGTAGCCCAATGCCTGGTCAACGTGGTTTGGTGAGCTTTTTCATAGCGGAGGCCAGGGCCAAACCGGTCTGACCAGGTATACGTTTTGGGACCGGCCTCTGACTGTGGCCAAAGGCGCTGAATCGTACAGACTGCTGGCTGCTCATAGGAGAACGAGAGAGTGAACAGCCCTCACTAGAGAGCTTTTGCCGATATTAGCATTTGGCCGCTGTTAGCACACCTTTAGCTGGTGTTAGCCTAACATGTAGCTTACCTTCATGGATCATATTTAGTGGTTTCTTTGCTGTTTTATTACAGCTCGGCACCTCAGAATGATTGCATAAACCCCCCAGAAGGCAGCATTTGTCCCCATATGTTCTCATCGCGACTTACAAAACTTTTAACAACAATCTGTACAGTGTGCTCCTCTGTGTGGGCGCTGCCTACAACAAATGCGTGTGTGTGTATGTGTGTGGTGGAAACAGGAAGGTGTGCACATAGATCGTGGCGTGTGCGGTCGAGTCGCACTAGGCTATGATGAACTCCTTTTTGTTTTGTTTTGGGTTTTTTTTTTTTACGTAAAAAGTTACATGATGCACCTTTAATATTTTTGAGGGTTTTTTTCAAGAAGGAACTTTATAATTTTATTTTTTGGCCTAATTTATTCCGTTTTTAACCCCCAAAAAACAAGGCAAAACTGTACTATTTTTTTCACTACTTTAAAATGTGACCATAAAAGTTTATTCAAAAATAGACAAAATAATTCTAAAAAAAACTCGTAAATTTGAACCTGGCTTAATCCATTTCATATTTTGTCACAAACTTTGCTAATAATCTTGACATTATAAAACCCGATTTAGCCCATTCTCTGATTGTTGATGACATAGTCACAATGGTAGCAAAATTGTCAGCTAAAGTTGCAGAGATGACTTCAAAGGAGGTTTAATTTTAAAGTCTTCTCACCATCAGTTCACTTTATTGTTATCAGCGAAACCAATATTTGTCTGGTGACTCATGCATGCAAATATCTTGGCCCATATCTGTAAACAACTGCAAGCCATGTATGACACTGATCTGTCTTTAGCTTTTTCCATTTCCTCTGCTCTCATTGTGTTGAGAAGACGACCGTGTTCTTTTGCAGACCACTGCGTTTGCACTGTTTTATTACTTTGTGCCATGATTTGAAAGCTCCATTTACTGTTCTTTTCTGTATTCTTGCTCTTTTCTTTTAATCGGAACCACCCTAGGGACATTATGCATAATTATTTGCTTACACTTCATAATGAAAAGGAAAATGTATAGTTGGAAATGGCTTTACAATGAATCGGTGTGGGATACAAAAGACATTTGTTTGTATTGTATGTGCTGGAGTGTCAATTATTTGTTTTCATTGTGTGCGTCCTTGGCAGCAAACTGAAGGCTGAGCAGCAACAGCAGCAATCAGAAGAATAATAGATTCCTCAACAATAAAAATGGCAGTTTTAGTACAAATTCAAAGTATGGTTGTTGCGTTGGAATAAATAAATATCCTAATAGTGCTGTGTATGTTTTTTAAGTGTGTTTGTGCATACAGTGGAATGAAAGTTACAGCTGTGCTCAAACGTTTACATACCCTGGCAGAATTTTGGACAATTTTTTGACAATTGTTTGTTTTTTTCATTCATAGTTAGTGGTTGTGTTGAATCTTTTTAAATCATACTGAAAAAAGAAAGTACCAAAATGACCCTAATCAAAAGTACCCCCGTTCTGTGTATTGCCCCCTTTAGCATCAATTACAGCTTGAAGTCTTTTGTGGCAGTGAAGAAGGTAATCAGAATCAGAATCAGAATAGTTTTTATTGCCATTGTTTGAGAACAGGTTCGCAAACTAGGAATTTTTCTTGATGCGGACGTGCAACATAAAACATATAACACAGAATTCAGATAAAAGTAAAACTTTAAACTATAAGGCTATGGGGCATGCATAAAGAATATTAATAAATAAGATACAAAATAAAAAGTAAAATATGGTAAGACGACAACAATTGACAACAGTGAGATTATATTTACAGATGTTTATGAGTATAAAGTAAAGTGATAAAGTGATAAGTGATAGCAGCAGATCTGAGTGTGGACAAACCACACAGTCCAACAGAGCAGAAACATCCATGCGTCTGTAACTAAGTTATTGAGTCTTGTTATTGTTCATGAGTCTGATGGCGGAGGGGAAAAACTGTTCAAGTGGCGGGAGGTATGGGTCTGGATAGACCGTAGCCTCCTGCCTGAGGGGAGAGGGGTGAATAGTCTGGGTCCAGGGTGAGAAGGGTCAGCTGTGATCCGACCCACACGCCTCCGGGTCCTGGAGGTGAACAGGTCCTGGAGAGATGGAGCTCACAGTCAATCACCTTCTCTGCAGCACGCACAATGCGCTGCAGTCGGTGCTTGTCCCGTTCTGTAGCGCCGGGGAACCACACGGTGATGGAGGAGGTGAGGATGGATGGCCATGTAGAACTGCACCAGCATCCTGGTAGGCAGCTATATACATTATATATGTATATAATCTAATAGTAAAGCTGCCCATTATTCTGGATACTTAACCTTTGATCAGGGTCAGTTGCTGACTAACCAAGCCATAGCCATTGCTATGGATTGGTTAGTCAGTCTCTAAGCAACAACTGAAATATAGATTCATTTTATAGCTTAATAGAGTAGAGAGAGCAGCAGTTTGAATAAAGACTAAACCAATAGATTAAGAGCTGCAATAAGTAACACTTCCTGGTTTGGGATACATTTTATTCTACCTTTGTGAAACAGAGCCACTGCTTTAACTTAAGCCTGTTCTCTGAGTGCTTCTAATTTTAAGGACTTACTAGCAGCCCCTTCGGCCAAATGCCTTACTGATAAGAGATGATAAAAGGCATAATACTGTTGTAGCAAGGAGCTGCGCTTGAAAGTGAACATGTCAAACGCCTTTCCCTCCTCTTTGCCCTGTGGTCCATCAGTCAAACAGGGGCAAAGAAAACCGTCTGGCACCAAACCTTTACACTGAGTGGTGCGGTTATAATTGATGAAGTTGTGTCGTAATGTTTTATGTATCAAGCTGAAGTCGCAAGAAAGATGGAGACCTTGAGGAAGAGAAAACAGTTTTGATTGATGGGTAAGTCTGACCACTATGCGCCAGGATGGTTCTAAAGTGGGATGGATTTCTGTATTTGGATTTTACTGTAGATGGAAGAAATGCCATAAGAACAAAGGGTTTGAAAACTCTGCCATTCACATTTAGGAACTAAAGGCATTTTACTACTAACATTAGTTCCATAACCAATTACCTTATACATGAGTAATATGTAAACGTTTTTGTTATTCTTATAACAACAGTATCAAATAACTCAAAACTCAAACTTATGTAATATAATTTTAAACAGAATTTACAGAGATTTTCCTTGAGATTTTGACAACTACCCACCTCTGATGAATGCAAGAAAGAGTTGTTTCACTCACATCTTTTTCATTAAAGTGAACCGTCTGTGTAAAAAAAAAACTCAATGTTGACTCTCATGTGGCTTCTGTTGCTGTGCTGTGACATCATCTGTATTCCCTCCATCAATTCTTGCTGCCTGCAACCCCCGAATGAGAATAAGCATATGATTTACAGGCAAAAACGACACTTAGATTAGAAAAATCTCTTGCATTCTCATAAATATTGTCCTTCCCATAAATAAACTCACATTGCTTTGGTTTCTCTGCTGCAAAGACCAAGCTATTAATCTTTGGTTGACGACGTTGATCTATTGGTGTAATTACCGTCATTACCTTGGTCAAAAATGTCTGCCGTCTTATTATATGATAGACCACGCCGGCAGATATCTCACATGCCCAAAGATGCAGGAGCAATGTGTTCACGGCAATCAAAGTGACATTTTATCAGCGTATGCGACAAGAAATAAGCAGTGATACAAGGGAAGACGATTACTATTGAAATAAGCAATCAAGACGTGTTGTGCTACTCAAGCTTTTCACAGCTGGTTGAAGGAGATAATACCACCACAATTAGAATTATGCATTTTAGGTAGAGGTTTGACAGCAGTGTTTAGGTGCTGGTGCAGATGAAAAGATTTCTCAAACATAGAGGCAACATCAGCTCAGTTCGTACTATTGTTCTATCCTTGGGCAAGACACTTTAATTCGGCGTGGCGTGTAAACATATAGTAGTGCTCAAGCAGACTTGGTGTCCCGAGTCAGGACGGGTTTAAGGTTGGACTTCTATTCTGGGCATATTGTGGAGTACAGCATTTAGCCATTTCACCTTTGAATAAAGACACACTGAGGAACATTTCACCTAAAACATAGAGAATACAAGCATTTGTTTCATTACGAGTGATTTTATTTCTGAAACATTTTTTAAAATAGCTATATAAGTGACTTAAGTGAGTAACTTGAACGTATGAGCGGCCTCGCCTGACCTCAGAACTTTGCTGGGTGCAGGACATCAACAGTGGAGATGTGGCTCCTTTGAATAAGTCTTTTGGTAACACTTTATTTTACACCTTGATACATTGTACCTGCCACATTAAGTACAATGTAATGTGCTATGTAACACTGTGTAATAACTTAATGGAATAATGTGTATAAGTATTTTGGTGGTACATTATGTAATAAGACATAAGACCCAAGGGTTTTATGTCTTATTACATTATGCGCCTCCAAAGTACTAATACACATTATTGTATTGTGTATGTACTGCATAGATACACGTTATTACACAGTGTTACACAGCACATTACATTGTACTAAATTTAGTTGGCTACAATGTATCAAGGTAGTGTAAAAAAAAAGTGTTACCAGTCTGTTTCTAAATGCTTTACTGCAAAAATAGCATTGTGAGTGTTTAGCTGGTAGGACCACACTCGTGCCTCACAGCAAGAAGGTCCCGGGTTCAATTCCCACCTGGACGGGGCCTTGCTGTGTGGAGTTTGCATGTTCTCCCCGTGTCTGCGTAGGTTTCCTCCGGGTACTCCGTTTCCCCCTACCACTAAAAACATGTACAATAGGTTCTCCTGTGGGGCCAGGACTCACCTGAAAAAGAGATTCTTAATCTCACTGGGATTTTCCTGGTTAAATAAAGGTCAACATAAAAAAACTATCGCCGCCATGTTTGGTTGTGTTTTGAGATATTTTTTTGACCTGGAATGTTCCGCAGTTTGGCTTTAAACTCTTACCCCCCTGCCTTAACCGAGCACATTTTCTCAGATTCAGCTTCACCCAAATCAAAAATCTTCTCGACTGGAGTTTACAGCCTATAGGCCAGAGTAACGCCTCATTTGAAAGCTAAGACCTAACAAAACTGATCTAAATTGAGCTTTTTCCTTGCGTTGTTGCTGTGTTGTTGTCGTCACTTTGTTGACGTTCTTTTTAATCTTTTTACAAATTTTTTTTCACTTTTTGGTTGAGTTTTCGCCACTTTTTTGTCACTTTTTTGTCGCGCTATTGTGGCTTTTTATTGGCCACTTTATGGCTCTTCTTTGTGATGTTTTTATCCTTGTTTTTCTTGTTTTTGTCACTATTTTGATGCTTTTTTATCAAGAAGCTTTTAAGTAGTTTGGGTAAAGCCAAACTGGAGAAAATGTGCTCGGTTCAGGTGGGAGTTAAGAAGTTAAGTCTTAAGATACATTAACCTCATGTAAAGTGCACTTTGAGGAGCTGCAAGATCAATAGATTGAAAAACCAACAATGGAAGAACTCTGCTGAAATTCCTCAACATTTATCAGCCGGCTCTGAAAACCCCCAACGTTTGACTTTCATCCCAGACGAAGGTTATTCTGACATCCATCAAAGCTCCCATAAGCTGCAGTGACTTACGCCCGATCATAAAAGAGCACCAGTAAAACCTATGAAACAGTGGTGCCACTGGAGTGAATGCAAAAACAGAGACAAAGACCGGGTTTTGTGCATGGTCAAGGGCTTTATGCACAAATGCTCACGCTGACGACCAACCACCTGATCACTCTGCATAGTTTTCACACACTCACCTTTTCACAGACACATCTCCAGTTTACAAACATGGCCTCTCACTCTGACATCTGCACAGCTTTTGCAGTTTATCTTATCTGATTGCATGATATGTCTGCAGCTCTATATTACGAAACAAAGTAAAGAGAATTATGTATTGCTTCAACTGAATTCCTATAGCTTATTCGTGGGGGCTGTGTCATGAATTACACAGTTCACTGTGAGCTGGATTCTACAAACCATAGCCAGCATCGCAAGGAGAGTAACCCCAGTGATTCCAATATATACGATCGTATTGGGAAGAAAAACACAGGAGTGCCATAAAAAAATGTAAATTCAATTTAGCGACTGCTCTCTTGCCAGATGTTTTTTATTTTTTCAGCTTTTTGCTGGGGCTTATTCTTGTACAAAGTTCATGAATACGATTACTTGTCCTGACATGAATGGAACAGGTTGTCTTATCTCACTCTGGTGTGTGTGTGTGTGTGTGTGTGTGTGTGTTAATACTATTAGAGCAGTTTTAGAATTTTAGACTTCACTCTTGTCGATTCCAGATCATTTAATTTGTGCTTTAGTATTAGGTATAATTGAGATCCCTTTCAGATCCATTTTGATAGTGAGGGGAGGGGCCAAAGCGATGGAGAGACGGACTGTATCAACAAATATATGTATTTATTAAAGTGAATTCTAAGAAATTGGACAGGCTTGTTAGCATTTTTAATGTTTTTATTTCAACAAAAAGCAAAGGAATATTTTCTAGCGTTTAACATTGTCGTTTTGTTCGTATTTGAGAAATATGAATTATTTGTAGATCTTAGTGTGCCATGTACACACCGCGTCTCGTGGGACACATGCCTCCCTTGATTCTAAACCCTCAACATTCTGTACTGAATGTTAAATTGAACACAATTAAATTAGTTATGATTATTATTGTTGTTTATTATTATTACATACATTATTTTTACAACTCGTGTGGCTTCTGTTTCGCTGCTTTTGCTAAGTAACATCACTCATATTCCCTAAATTTAAGACCTAAAACAAGCAATACGTTATTTTATTTTTTTTGCCCAATTAAATTGTATTGATCAAAGTTTCTGTCCTCACCCTCACCGCTGACGCTCCCAGTGTGCAGTGTTGTGTGATTGGTTGCTGCTGAAGGTAAGGACCCGGAGGAGGAGGAGAGGAGGTGGCGGAGCTCGGGGGAAGAGCGGGAGGGAAGCACATTGCTCTGGAAACGCAGACGGAGCTACGTCCAGAGCACACTGTTTTGTTTTTTTTGTTTATGCGGAGGACTATCTCTACTTTACTTTAACTTTACGCAAATCATTCGTTCGCATCTGCTGTGTATAAGGCTTGTACGATGGCGGAAGTTTTTAAGAGCATTCTTTTTATTTCCTGTATCTTTTTGAAACCTGTAAGTATCACACACATTCTTTTTTCCTTGCACAAAAATACAGCCTCCTCATGGACCCTTCTTTGCAAGAGTTGTAGCAAGTGCCTCATAGGCTATACTTTGGTTTAGAAACCAGATTTAATTTAAAATTTGCACTGCAGTATCTTATTATAAGTATTCATGACTGCTGTGCCATAGTGTAGGATTGGCATAGTGGTGCAATTGCACTTAAATATGGAAGCTTGCCTGTCCATTTTATTTTCATGATGGGGACAAGGCTATTAGAAAATGTCATATTAAAGCATAAAAAATTCTGCATTGCTTGTGCCTATATTGTTGTTGCTGCTCATTGCTCAAGAAGATGAAGCTAGAAGTTTGTTCTACTCTAAACCATGATTCTCCACATTCAATGAAGATACTTGATTCATCTTCTGTACTCAGTAGTTGAAGTCTTTGAACGTTTCGCCTCTCATCCAAAAGGCTTTGTCAGCGACAAAGGTCCCACTCTGGACGCAACTGAATATATAGACCAACGGGGAGGGGTTAGGGTAGGCCCGGCTCCTCCTCTCTAATCACAGCTACTCTCACCCGTGGGTAAACACCTTTGAAGTAGAGTGTCTCTAACAATCTGCTTACCTCCGTATCGGTCAGTCTTGTCCTATTCATAGATGATCACTACCCAGTAGCTGTCCTATTCATGGCTGATCACTGCTAATTACCTGCCTATTGTTCTTTTGTTGGCTGAGGTGCCGTCTCCTTGGACTGGCCATGCCCTTTCGGTTTCTCCCGAAGGAGATTGGAGTAAAGTGACGGGAGATTAAATCTGAGCCCACCATTCCGGTTCATGGAGGGGTTTTCTTTTCTGACAAAAATAGCTTCTTTAACTCCTCTTTCAAACCAACGTTCTTCTTTAGCTAAAATGTTGACCTCCCCGTCCTCAAAGGAGTGGTTAGAGGCTTTGAGGTGGAGGTGCACCGCCGACTGGGGGCCACTTGTGCTTTCTCTTCGGTGTTGATAAAGTCTCTTCTGTAAAATTTGTTTAGTTTCTCCAATATACTGTTCTTTGCATTCTTCTTCTTTGCATTGAATAGAATAAACCACAATGCTTTGTTTGTGGCTCGGAGTTTTGTCTTTGGGATGAACTAAGACCTGAGGTGGCAGTAGGCAAGGCAAGGCAACTTTATTTATACCGCGCATTTCGTACACAAGGCAACTCAATGCGCCTGTAGTGAGTATACAATGACCAACTTTCATTTAGTCCCATCTAGAAATAGGGAAATAGAAAGAGAATCTCAAATTTTACATGGACAAATGTTGATGTTTATTTTTTGATACCAGAACTTAAATGGTACTTGGTTCATGATACCAGAACCTGAACAATACTTTTTCTTTCTATATTCATTGTCAAGACCCATTAAAGAGAAAGATAATGTTCATACATTCCATAGAAGAATCTTGAGCTGGAACTGGAGCTATGACTTTCTCAAAACCCCCTCGGCAACACAACTTGGAACCTATAGGTATATCATACTGGTACCATATAACAGGGCCCAGCCCTAGACATTAAGGGTACGGTTAAAGGAACAGGCCCCCGTTTTTCCATCCTGAGATATGTTCTTACCTTAGACGAGTTGAGGCGTATCTGTCTGGTCTTTGTGCGTGCGCTCAGTCACGCAAAAAGACCAACTTTAGACCATTTCTCAGTATGGAAAAAGGGTGGCCTGTTACTTTATTGTCCCCGTAGGGAAATGTGTTCTCTGCATTTGACCCATTCTTTGATGCCGCTTGGGCAACCCGTAAGGAGCAGTAGGCGACGGTAGTACCGCACACGGGGACCCATTTCTAGATGCGGAGCCAGACTAATGGTCAGTATCACCGGGCTGGAAGATTCATCTATTATACATGTTTTTAGCGGTAGGGGAAACCTACCCAGACACGGGGAGAACATGCAAACTCCCCACAGAAAGGCCCCATCCAGGTGGGAATCGAACTCAGGACCTTCTTGCTGTGGAGCTGAAGCACATATGTATCGAGACCCCAAGCAACTACTCCAGACCCCCCCTTCTACTCTCAATCGTGCCTTTGCTGTTTTTGAACCTTTCTCAAAAGTCCTGAGGTGGCAAAGTTTATTGGTGGGAAATTATTCCGGAAAAATACACGTCTTTCTATAAATGTCTGAGTCTACAACAATGTGATACAATAAAAAACACTTAAAAAGACGAAAAGAGGAGTGCTTCCTGGACCTCCAAAGAGTTTATCATTATATAAACCAGAGGTGCTCTTTGGGACAGGGGAAGTCATTAAACAAAAATGTTTGTCCCCCTTATGAAGGCCTTTTAGACTGAAGCACGCTGGGGCTACAATTTGTTGGTTTATTTAGAGATGCCATTGAAAAACACAACATTTTAACTATGTCAGAGAGTGCTTTGTTTTTTCTAGTTTGTTTCACCATAGTGCACGTTGATGCAACTGCTCACTGTGGGTTTAAGTTTAGCCTAAGGAGCCAGATAAATCAAGACCCAAATGAGGGAGTCACCTTGCAGGGGGAACACTGGCTCCACTGGGTGCCTAACAATAGCAGCATAGTGCAGTCTGATTAATGCCCGCGGAGAGGCGACGTATCCACCTGACTATAAGCACTAAATCATCTATGTCTGCTCAGCATCCCCACCAAAACAGAGAGATCACAGCATCCTCATGTTGGAGATGAGCGCAGATGTCGATGTGATTCATGGGTGTTTGCTTCAGGGTCATTTGCATACTCCATATGTTTGATAACTGTGTAGAGTGCTGTACACCTGTTCGTCCTGCAACTGGTCCAGACTTTCTTAACTTTTCATGGTTCGTTCTGCAACTGGTCTTGGCTTTCTTGTTTTGTTCTTGCCCATTAGGGTGCAATATTGACAATAACAGTCAGAATTGTGCAAAAAACAGTGCTTACTTTAGGTTAATGTGTTGGTCAAAACGAGGATTGGCTTTACAATAATGTCACACAGAAATGTCACACCCTTTTTTTTAAAGACTTACACTGCAAGTATTTGTCACCAGCAGCCTTTTGATTTCTTGTCATTGACGATACTCTCTGCTGCCAATGCATTGCCAAATTTCCACACTTGTATAAAGTGTTGACAGACTATTAAATTCAACACTTGCAAAATACATGTCGACTACCACTGCCCCCATCAGCTCATAGTTGCAGGCGCCTGTCACCTGGCTCTCTTTCTCTAATAAGAAGATGAATGAAAGAATATGTAAATGTACTTGAAATTTGAAATGTTCTTCTCTGGGCTGGTTTAATGTTACCATATTGGCGTATTTGTTATTCTATGCAGGCTTTTACTGTGCAGCATCAGATGTGTGACATAAAGAAAGAGATCGACCGGGAGCGTGACCTGTGTGAGGCTCAGACTGAGCACAAAACAACAGGTTGGTAAACAGAAAATGATTCTTTTTGTAATTGTTGGAATGAGACTGCCCTTTGCTCATAACCAAATCAACATTTTAGCCTTGGAAGAGAAAAAGATCTTCATCAATTGCCTGCATAAAAAAGTCTTATTGATGTGTAGGTTCTAAGGCATTCAGCGGTTCTCCAAGACTTTAAAAGCGTTAAGCTGAACAGAGACGTTACGTGTTTTAATTAATCAATAGTCTTTGCAGGTCTACATCACACGAAGAACGAGGTTAATGCCATTGGAACCTTTGTTGGCTGAGTGTCGCGCCAGCTCTGAACAATGGTTACCTTAATGTGAGGAAGTGTATTACATTAAACAAGAACAAAATGAGTTTACAGCGGAGGAGAGTTTGATTTACCAGAGAGTGAAATCTTCTGGCCCTAGATGAGCCAGAAGAAGCTCCTCAGATGATTTATTTGCAAATTATCACTTTAATTTGTCTTTTATTTTTTTATTGTTGATGTCTTTGTTTGATGAAAATATGAGGTTTAAGAGTTTTGTGCTTTCAGTTAAAATCAAAGATTAGTTGGAAACAATAAAGTGTTTCATTCGCAGCAGCAGATTAATATATAATTGCGTTACTTATTTATCTCTTTATTTTTACACTGCTTTCCCTGTTTAGTAACTGATGTTTTTAACCCCAGGTTGTACTGTCGTGTGGGACAAGATTACCTGCTGGCCCAATGCTGAAGTCGGACAAGTGGTCACCATCCCCTGCCCCAAATACCTCTTCTACTTTTCCAATGACATTCCTATACGTAAGCCTCCAAACACTTGATCTCTCTACCACGATGTTTTATCAGCGACATGTGCATGAGAAGCCATTCCACATTCACTTTTTTACATCATTGTAACTCTTGATTTGTGCTCCAGACACAATGGCATTTCAGACTCATCAGAAATAATTTGAAAGGGCCAAAGAATGATAGACTGTGAGAGTATATTGAATGTCAGCAGTTTGGAGTTTGTCTTTTTTGTCATAGTTTTGTTTAGTCTGCCGCTTAGCCCCAGTTTCCCTGGTTGGCCAACAGCAATTCTTTTAATAGCATTAGCAATTCATTATGGTATTAAGAGTGGTGCACACAGGAAACAAAATAGATGTAGCATTGTTATTGCACAAGGACAAAAGCAACCAAACATAAAAGCACGACACCTCTAAATTTCACGCAGTTGACAAAGAGCCCTTGTTAACATCACTGTGCTGACTTTTTCTGTATTGCATAACTTTGTGGTGGTTTACAACCTTAAAAAAAAACGCGGCTGAGACTTCCGTTCAGCCCAAGGAGCTGTTATAGAATGCACTTGTGTCCACACACTTACTGTATATTATTTGACCAATATTGTTTGAATGACACCCTGATCCTTTATTGCTACACTTCATCAGTCACCAAATGGACTCAGCGTCACCCAAGTGCAACTAATCACTTATTTAAAGTTTGTCATAGTAAACACACTAATATGGACAGTGATTAATTTTTGCTGAACATTCATGTGTCCAAAATAGTCCAGAGCTCTGTTCTTCAATGTCGAGCTTTTTCTGCAGCCGACGGCTTTATCATTTTGGGCTATAAGAGGGAATCAGGCTGGAAATTTATCACTGGAAATTGAGATGAGGACTCCCTGGGAAGCTGTGATTTGACCCAGATGGGAGATAGCGTGACCTGAGCAAGCCCAGCACCCCAAGGGACAGACAGTGGGCAGGGGCAAGAGGGATGGCCACTTTGGTGGGGTTGAGCACGAGGTACATATTTCACTGATGTGTCAAAGGTTCAGGCCTGAAGCTCACACGAGAACAAGTCCCCAAAGAAGGGCCTAAGTTACATACGATACAGGTCCTGCTTCTCTGATGCAGTCGACATCAATTATGCAGTAAATCAGTAAGGTTCGATAGCATGCTGTGCTGAGGTCAGGTTAGGAGGCCCACATTCAACCATTATTAACTGTCTGGTGCATTAGGAAATTAGCTTCAGTGCTGATGCTGAACCCTGTATTCCCTAAATTGGAGATGTAGTGAGTCTATTGTTAGTGCATATAGGTCTTAAAAAGGTTACAGTGATTTAGTTTTATAGTAGCTTCACCTTTTATACCATTTTAAACTTGTCCCATTTCTTTTTAAGTGATTTTTCCGGGTTAGGAAAGCTTAACCTTAGTGACACACACAAGAAAACAGCACAGGCCTTACGAAATGTGGCGCCAGAAAGATTCAGGGGTCAAGTCGTAAATTTAGTTGAGGTAGAGTTTGCCATTCTCATGAACTCTTTACCTACGAGGCCGAACGCAAACACTGTCATTCATCTCCTCTCATAACACAGGGCCTGCCCTCTTTCCAAACCTGTGACAGAGCACCACTGTCGTCGTGCTGTAACAGCCCTCTTCCTCCTATGCTGTAATAAGGAAGATTGGGACAACAACACGCAGGCAAAGCCATAAAAACAAAATCCAAACATGAGTGGATGATTAACCTGTCTGAGCTTTTCGTGCCATTGTGCGTGCTCTGAAAATCCTTGGACTCGTGTTTTTAGGTTAACGATGAAAGCATTTTTCTGGCAATCCTTCAAACAAACATGGGTCCAGTGGTGGTACGGGCTAAAACAGCAATGGCTTACCGTCACCATTGTGTCCAGTCATATTGTTTGAACAAAACAAGTCTCTATCTTCTGCAGAACGGCGCTCAGGTATTTGCCTCCTGCTCAGTTTATGCAAAATACATTGTAAGACTTCGGATTGTTGGTCGTTTCCCAACTTAGTCTTGATGCGATAGAGGTAGCTGAGTGATAGGGTTGGGCAATGTGAGGAATGTCCTACATATTTTATTTCTTTAGCAGCTTTCAGGGCAAAGATGGATTACTCGCCAACACACGTAGCTCCGTCATGTGCTGGAAATCGACTGAGGGAAAGTCGCCAATAAATATTTCACAATATACGACTGAATAAAAACAAACACTTTGTGACAAGCCTAGATAAACTTTTATGATAGAGACAGTCGATCTGATTATGGCAATGCTCACAATACATTTTGATTACGTAATTGTGTTTAAGATTTATAAGCTTGTAAATGTTTTTTTTTTTTTCTGTAACTAGTACCACTAACTGACCACTGATTAATAAAAAAATAATTACAATTATGTGGACCTAATAATAAACTAGATTGTCCTACATTGTCCTCTAAAGTCAATCACAAGGCTCTGCACAAATACAAATAAATAATGCAAAGGTGCTAACCTACACTTAAAACATCTAGTTTGTCCAAGTCATTGCTTAGTCCATATCTAAAATATGTTGTCCCCCACAGAGGTACTGTGTCCAGAACCCAGGCAACTGTCCTCCTCACCCTTCTCTCTCCTCCTCACCCTTCTGTCTCTCTTAGCTCAGCTCACACTGCTCTGGCCCTGGTCTACGCCCAGCCATGACTTAGTCTGAGTAAGAGTTCATTTTAAGACCATTTTATAGCGCGACAAACCGTTTAAGTTACTGACTTCTTACCGCTGACGTCCTCGCCATGTCGGCCCTTTCGTTTCCATTCCCCTTAATAATCCAGTCATGTCGCGCTGGTTCCTACATAAAAGTTATTTACTCAGTTTACGTTACTCCTGCGTCTTAGATGGGCTGTACCATCTTCTCACACGGGGGAAACACAGGGACAGTGCAGTTGCCCTTCTGTGATCAGGAGCTCATCAGCGCTGCTGCGACTCGAGAGGCAGAGGAGGAATAAAGCGCGATTCGAAGTTTTGAGCATCAAAACTGTATTTTCAGCACATGTTGACTTAGTAGGTTAAATAACTAAGAACAATAAAACAAATAAGAGTTATTTTTAGTAGAAAAAAAATGGTTGTGAGAAGGGCACTTAAAGGGCACAGGGCAAAGGGGCAGGTGCTTGAGCACCACCTGGGCTCTATCTGTGCACGTGCCTGACTTGCAAGTTAAGAGTGTTTGACCTTCTTCTAAAAGAGTCAGGAAGGGCACCTGGTGCAAGGCCTATGTCAATTCTCAAAGACAGGTCATGGACTGCCTTTGTATAATTTAAGAAAAGATTAAACATTGACATAAAGGACAGCTGTTTTGTATATTGCCGCAGTAGTAATGCATATAAGACTGTGGTTCACAAAATAGAAATAGAGCTTTTTTGAAGATTTATATCTTGGCTTCTCACAGGGACCTATATTTAAAGATGACATCAGCTATTTTACTGCAGCAATAACCTAATAAAGTTATACAACCTTTAGCACCAAAGTAGCAAGCACTTGTGGGTGCCAGGTATCAGTCAAGCAATCAAAGCATGTCTTGATTACTGCAGGGCTAATGGAGACTTAATCTGCAGAAAATGAGTGTTCAACTCACTTGAGTTTGTCTCACTGTGTGACCAGTGTACAGTTAGCTTAGTATTATTGTTTATGCAGTTATGAAGTGATGTATTAACTATTTCATTCATCTTAAATCAGAAAGCAATACTAGGATCTGTTATTATACTGGCGTCATTGTACTTGGCTTGTCACATGACAACAATAGCTTTAATTCTAAACAAGGACTAAATCCTGAATAGTTTGTTGCGTGCTCAAAAATAACTTACTTAAAAATCTGTTTAAATCTTATACAAGTGTTGTTGACTAGCTACTGAAGCTGCCATAACCATTTTAATGTACAAAATATGTTTTAAGTCCTAGTACATCTTGCTTCACTGTTTCCTTGTTCCATAGAGTAGTTTAGTCTCTCTTTATGAGCTATCTAAGGAACTTGGACCTTTCATTCCCTCTTCTACAGGCACGCTGCACAAAGGGTAAAAATATCTCACCGGCTGGCTGACTATTGGGCAGATACAGTGCGTGTGGTTGGAGAATAATTAAGTCAGATGGAGGGGAATATGCAGGGAAAATGTCCTTACATCTCTGGGCCAAAGAGACAACTGATCCCCTGCTGTACAGCACTTCCTTTTAGTGTTTAGGACTATTCCACTGAGACCGATGTGACTTGTCATGGCTTAATTGTGTGTCTGTGAATGTAAAAATCTCTTTGACATATGTTTTTGTGAAGTGAATTGATACAAAAGGTATGTACCTGTGTCGCTCCGCTCATTATAGGAAACCTGTCAAAGACCTGTACTGAGTCCGGCTGGAGTCCAATCAGCATGGAGTCCTACATAATAGACTGTGAATACAACCCCAACTCCACCACAGATGACACTGAGGTCGGTATAGTAACCATTTGCACCCATGTCTGAACGTATGCACCTTCAGCTTGTTGATCTGTCCCCATGATTTCACAGGGGGAGTTCTATGGCGCCATCAAAGTTGGCTACACCATTGGTCACAGTGTGTCTCTCATATCCTTGTCGATTGCCATCATAATACTCTGCCTTTTCCGGTAAGACACTTTCAAAAAACAGATAATACCTCTTAAAAAGTATGTCAACACTTTTTCACATCACTTGTAATGCTCGAGGCACTGCACTTTGTGATGCACCTCTTGCTTTTTATTGGAAGGCTTTTCTCACATATTTACGGTGTGTTGCTCTCTAATGTGCCAAATTTACCATTATCTTGTTTTTCCAAACAAAGCCGTCATAGGAAAGTTACCGTAAACATTTAGGCAGCCTTGTCTTTGTTGATAACATATTTTTATGTGACATTTAACCTTAGCATGTCCAGTATCTGGCAGTTGATAAATGATCAAAAGAACAACTCTAGAGTCTTGTAACAAGCCCACATTGGACCAAACAGTGGATAATCTCTGTTTACTCTGATGGTTGTGAAATGTGCAGCTTGGACGTAGAGTGTTAGACACAGGATGTGTATCGGCTGTTTATGTTGTGTTCAGCAGCTGCGGATGCTGTGTGTCATCACACCGCTCTGTGGCTAGGCCTTTTTACACCAATCAGACGATCACTGGGACGCCAAGCACTTAAAAGAGACTTCATATTTTGGTTGTGGGAGGTTTTCTCATTACTTTGCTCCTGATAACTATATGGTTCATGATAAAAGCACACACTAACATGCAATGGAGGGTTTATGTGTCGTTTGACCTTTAGATAACAGCAAAAGCTTCTGCAGTAAGTGCTGATAATGGCTACTTATTATGTTCACACGTTTGTTTTATAGTTTGTGACTATGGTCTGTGGAATATAGTGCACCTTTAATACATTTAGCCAAGTAAACAGTTCAAGTCAATTAATTTTGAATTTTTTTGTGCACAGATTGCAACTTTGTGGACAATATATCTTTCTGATCATGTTCAATCGTCTGTTTTACAGAAAACTGCACTGCACCAGAAACTATATCCACATGCACTTGTTTGTGTCTTTCATTCTGAAAGCCATATCTGTGTTTATTAAGGACGTTGTTCTCTATGATGTCGGTGAGGCCGAAAACTGCCACTCCACGGTGAGTACCAATGCTGCACCTTTTCCAAGTGTGACGTCCGGTTCCCGTTTTATATTGGAGTTTGTAAATAAAGCTATCTCACTTCTGACTTGAAAGCTCTATCCTGCAGATTATTTAACATACAAAGGGTCAGGTACACCTGGGTGTAGCACTGTTTGCCGTAAGAGCTTTTCCTAATTTGTCAGTCTGTGCAGCAGGATGTTGTCAAAGGGGCTGTTTGCAGAGCTTTGTTGAGAGGTACAAAAAGTTTCTGCATGATATAATTACTGAAAACTGTGAAGACGTTACAGTGGATTGTGTTTTGTGTTTGCACGGATCTATCGTAATCTTTATGACCAAAGAGAATTGAGTCAGCAGATTGTAAATCATCTTTTCTCAGAGGGCTGGTAATGGTCAAGTTTTGATGCATTTCCTCTTAAGAGCACACACAAATTAGCCTGGTTTAAACACAGCTGCTAACCCTCTGGACAGTTTCAAGTAGATACATTGGCACAAAAAAGTCCATAGAGATTGGACTTAATGCATCGGAGGCCACTGTGACCCAATGGAGCCACAATTATGTTACTCCTGTTGATATCAAATATGGAAAAGTATACAAAACACTTTCAGAAAGCACTATCTAAGATTTGTTTGCTCATTGCAGGGCTTACTACACGAGTAACACTTAAGTCCTCCAGCATTGAAAATGAAAAGCAAACGATACAGGAACATAGAGATATCTCATTAAAAAAGTGAGATTTATGTGTTTTAGACCTAAGTTTGGATACTGGCCCGAAATGCTGCAAATATGGGTCACTGAGAGTCTATGAGACGCCACTTCTGCTTTAGTTTGGAGCACCTGTTTTTTGTGTTTTGCTCTAGTTCTGTACACACAACAAAATCACAATATTTTTCTGTCATACTGTAATTATAATTTATTTCCTTACAAAAATACAAAATGTAAAACATCACCAGCTATACTCGGCTTTTATTAAATTCCTCGAAACTCTATGTAGAAATAATTACAGGCCTATTATATGAGTGATCTTTGCTTGACACATGCGTCAACATTCCTTCACACTCAGTGGTCATAATGTCAATGAATACGATGCTGCTGCTGGGGCAACCCGGAAAGAGCAGTGGGGCGACCGCAGTGCAGCGCCCAGGAACCCAACTCCAGACGTGGGGCCATTATAAGTGATTTGTTTTTGTTTTTTTCTGGATGCTTTACCAATGCAATATTTGTGGCTTTCCAACAAAATATAATATTACATTTAGAATGCATGTAAAGAGGAAGCAAAAAGTGGATCCTCACAGTCACAGGCATAAAGAATTAAACAATTAAAAACATCTGGGCGCTCCAGTTGCTGCATGGATTCACTTTTTGATCGTTTATCTTTAATCAGTTTTGGATCATGCAAGTCATAATTTGCTAACTAAAGCAGGAGAAGTGCAACTGCAACAAGAATACAATAGTCATATTTATACACTCTCCCAACTACATTTGAACTTGAAGAAGTGGCCCAATGTGCATTTTAGTGATTGCATTTTTGATCAATTATGATGCCTGATATAATGAGCATCTGAATTACAGTCAACCCAATTTTAATTTGCTGTAATTATGTTACACTCCCTTTTAATGAACAGACCACTGCCTTTGATAAATGACTTCCCAAGTGTGCCCTAAGTGTTTTCCTGTGACTCATCTATCCTTATTTCAAAGTCATTGAGGTAAAACTGCACCAGTGAAAACGTAATCAATTCATTTTGCTTTCTAAATTACGGTCTTTATCTGTGTTTAGGGGTAATTTATTTACAACTGTGCTATTTTTGCAGGTGGGCTGCAAAGCTGTGGTGGTCTTCTTTCACTATGGCGTCATGGCAAGCTACTTCTGGCTGCTGGTCGAAGGCCTTTATCTCCACGCACTTTTAGCTGTTTCATTCTTCTCAGAGAGGAAGTACTTTTGGTGGTACATCCTAATAGGCTGGGGTATGTTCATGTGTGTTTCGCCTCTTTCTGTGTGAAGTTGTGGTATAGGCATCGACTGTGCACTCAGTGCCTTTGAAATCAAATGACATGTAAATTAATACCCAAATGTGAATTCCAATGCACAGGTGAAATATCCTGCGTGCTTCACATTGAGCCGGGCATGTTGTTTTACATGAGAAGCAGCAGGGTACCTCTTCTTCACTGGTTATGCTTTAATGCAGTACTGACATGATTTTACTGAAAAGACTTCACATTGTCATGCTTACTTGACAGACTCTTCCATCATGCATCAGTCTCCAAGATCTTCTGTCATGTGATGGTGCAGATTAACTGCATCGTTTCCGTCAGTCTACCCCAGGGCAGCTGTGGCTATAAACGTGCCTTACCACGGCCATTTTTGTGAAGTTACAGTAATGCACCAAATTGTAAAGTGACTTTGAACATCTGGGAAAGCTCTATGTAAGACTAATGCATTGTTACATGGCAGGTGTCAGATGAATTAGTCCGGTTAAAAACTGACTATTTTAATGATGTTTTGCGCGTATAGTTATTAATTACCGACTAATGAATTATGTGTCTGAGTGATAAGCCACGCAGTTTGGTGAGGAGGATGCTGATTGGACCAGTCATTGGAATCCCTACGAGTGTATATACACTATGTTTCCGGTGTTAGACAACGTGGTTAGATCGCTCGTCTCAAAACAACAAAAAGGCACAGGTTCTCACGGGTAGTTTTATGTATGTCACCCGGGAGATCAGTAAAGTTCACCTAAGTTCAAATGCATAGAGGGAACTCAGGTATCACTTTATTTTACAGTACCTTGATACATTGTACCTAACTAAATTTAGTGCAATGTAATGTGCTCTGTAACAGTGTGTAATAACTTGTACCTATGGGTTTGATACACAATGGAATAACTTGTATTAGTACTTTGTAGGTACATAATGTAATCAGACACGAGACCCTTAAGGTTAGGGTTATGTCTTATTACATTATGTACCTACAAACTACAAATACATATTATTCCATTGTGTATCTAACCAATAGGTACAAGTTATTACACATTGTTACAAAGCTCATTACATTGTACTAAAGTTAGTTAGGTACAATGTTTCAAGGGTAGTGTAAAATAAAGTGTTACCAGAACCCATTATCATTATTGCCATGGATAAAAAAAAAAAAAAAAAACACAAATTCCTATGTGTCTTTTTCAGGAGTGCCAACTATCTTCATCTCTTCGTGGGTCATTACAAAAGCTTGTTTAAATGATCTGGGGTGAGTGAATCATTGGACTTGCATTATAACCAGGTTGATACAATGAAAAGCAGGGTTTTCAGGGAGCGAGTTGGCAGTTTGATTTATAGCTTTTCTCTGTAAAGGTTTGTGCTGAAGTATTAATGAACAGACCAAAAAGAGACCTGACCAATTCATCAAAGTCTGATACTTCACTTGTATATGGGTTTTAAACTTACTGTTGAAGAATCTGGGGGGTTATATTCAGAATGCCACATCAAATGATTTTAATAAAAAGACATTTCTGTATTACACACGTTTTTAAGTTAGAGGATTTATCTAATCGATGTAGTATTATTCAGTGTCATTAGTAGACATCTAGTATCATTAATGATACATTTAGTTCTCATCCACAGTTGTTGGGATATTATCGATGACAGCCCTTGGTGGATTATCAAAACACCAATTTTAGCAACTATACTTGTGAGTCCCTGTATTATTTTAATGGTTAGTTTTCTTTTATGGAGCTCTTGAATCACAATGAATTATTTCCTTGTTCTGCTTTAGGTCAACTTTTTCCTCTTTATCTGCATAATCCGTATTTTGCGTCAGAAGATGAATTGCCCAGACATCGGAAGAAAAGAATCCAATCAATATTTGTAAGATTTACTGTTTTAAAATGTATTTTGTGTTTTTGCCAGTGAGCTGCCATGTACTGACAAAAGTCTTGATGTTTCTGTAGGAGACTTGCCAAATCGACGCTGCTGCTGATACCACTGTTTGGAATAAACTACATTATTTTTGCCTTTATCCCGGACAACATTAATTCACAAGTGAGGATGGTGTTTGACCTCATTCTGGGGTCATTTCAGGTCAGTTTCTAAGAACATTATTTCTTGTTGCTGCAAAGAGATATATTTAATCAATTGTCGGGGTTCACTACATGAATATATTTGCCATAGCCTTCTATGGTAAAGTAACAGCATAGAAACTGAAACTTCAGTGTACTGTCCTTCACTTCAGAAATTCACCACTGTATCCATCATTAGTTCCAATATAATTGGAATTAATACATCACTATTGTAAAATACTGTAAATATAAATAAACATATTAAAAATAACAGCATTGGCACAAAGGAAAATATTTTGATATACACATTTGTGCATTTCTATGTATTATTTTGGGACAGGTTAAGAGTGATTTCAGCTACTTATAAGTTATTAACAATGATAAAAATGAACTTCCCTCTATCTTGGTACAGCAGCGTTTATTGCCTTTTTCTGTGAACTGCGTTTGTTGTTTCTGTATTCCACACTGGTTTGTTGGATGCTTTTGTACGTCTTTGCCGTGTTTGTGTGTGGTTCGACAGATTTTGTTTTACTGCAGAGAGTCCATAATGGTCCTGAAGAAAGGGATTTTAAAAGTAAACAAACATTTAGCGTATGAGATAAAAACATTTGAGACATACAAATTTCTTCTTCTGAAACACTGAAGAGGCATCAAGAGCCTCCCCCACACCTACAGCCTAGTGGAGGCGTCACAAGAGGAGCTAGGAAACAAGGAAGGGACAAAGGAGGAGAAGATGGTGAAAGACTGTTGTGGAACAAAGGGGCGCAGGAGGAAGCGGAAGGAGGAGGTGGAGCTGACCAGTGCAGGACACCACGCTCAGAAACGGGGACAAACCCAGGTAGAGGTGCATCATTTCAGAGGACCAGAGGAGACTGGAGACAGTCAGTCAGGTTTCCTACGGTCGCTACAGTTTCCCCGACCTCCATAAACATGCTGGTCAGGTTGACCCACAGTGGTGGCGCGCTCAGTCGCAGCGGCTCAGGACTAACACAATTTCCTTGTACAGATGTACAATGACAAATAAAGCACGTTAATTACTACATTTGTGTTATTGGACTTTCCCACACTCTGTTATGGGAAATTACTATTGTAGCCACAGCTGCCATAGGCAGGCTGCCAATTTTTCCCCTTTCATAACCTGTAATAATTCACTCAGGCACCACATTCACATTTGCAAGGTAGATACATTGACTGTATGGACCCATTGGACTATTGACCTTTGGATACATGGACAAATGCACTAACCACTGAGCCACTGCAAACCAAACAGTTTGCGGGTTCTATCAGATCTTTCACTGTTGTAATAGTTCATGCCAAAATTATTGCAACTTGCAAATGTGTTATTACCATTTTAATTCTACGTTTTTCTTCTGAGGATTTCCTCTAACCTTCACACAGTGAGATTTATGTTATCCCAAGCCTCAGAAAATCAGCAAATAAGCCTCCCCTTCTCCTGTTGTAGAACTTGAGCTGGACATTGCAACAACAGCAGTGCACAGTTTGTTTTGTGCTTAGTTTATGTGTTGCTTGTATAGTTGTGTAATGATGCTCAGGATTTACTGTCTTTGAAATTGATTACAAACACTCAGAGCCAAATGCAATGATGGAAACCTAGCCGTGGAAAGTATTCATAATTTATACCCCCGTTTCAGCCGAGGTCTCCTGGGAATAATCTCTAAAAGATGAAGCTCACTGGCCGCTCAGGATCACGCTATCATAATTCATGTGCAAATATTTTCAGCAGCTGTTCGATTTAAAGAGGACTCTCGCTTGTTTTCATCCTGTTCCCCTTTTGTGTCTCATAGGGGTTTGTGGTGGCTGTGCTGTACTGCTTTCTGAATGGAGAAGTAAGTTAATTCACGCATATTATGACTACAGTACCGGGTTATATAGGTTATGTCAAGCAATCAAACTGAGGAAATTTGCCATGTCAGTACAAAGAGCATATTATTCCTCTGCCACTTGCCAAACCTCTCATGTTGTTTGCCTGTGTCTCACTCTCTTCGGCAGGTGCAGGCTGAGATTAAACGCAAGTGGCGCAGATGGATGTTACAGCGTTTCCTTGGAGCTGATCTCAAGTACCAGCAGCCCTCCATCGGCAGCAATGGCAACAACTTCAGCACCCAGATCAGTATGTTGACAAAGTGTAGTCCCACCACACGCCGCGCCTCCTCCGCCTGCCATGAGCACTTCTCCTCCATCTGAACGCCGCCGTTTGAACCCTTGATATTGCAGTTTTCGCAGATGCTCACTCGAACTGTCGCAGCGAAAATATGGTCTGTTACTTAATGTGATTAAGTTATTTTTTGTTCATTTAAAGCCACACTGCGGAACATTTCAGGTTGCATGCTGTTGCTATGAGGCAAGATCAACTAAATGGATGTAATACCCAAAGCATAAACAGTGATACCAAACATGCTTCTGAGAAAAGAGAAGCAACGCACACCAGAAGTAGTCTCCGAGGTGCAGATGTAGGGGAAAATGTTCATAAATCAAAAAAAAAACATCGCACACTCATAAGCCGACGTCCAAATTTTAATGATAGTGACCAAACATGCTTCTAACACCTCGGGGGAATCGAAACAGAATTTGGAACAGGACCAAAAGTATTTTACCGAATGCTTGGCTACCCAAAACGGCTACATCTTCATGGAGACGACAAGCAGGTGATGTCGCACTTCCAGCAAAGTAACCGGTCAGCTCAGAGGAGAGTCAAGCTCGCGCCACAGCATAGACATACTGTATGGTAAAATGGTCTAAACTTATATAGTGCTTTTCCACCCCCGATCATGAGACATATTTGTGGCTGAAATGTTACGCAGTGTGGCTTTAAGACCATGAAAGTGCCAGGGTTCTCGGCAAAGTGACGATACACTTGTCAAATCATTTGTCAATATACCCAGCAACACCAACGTGTGACTGCAGCATTACTAATGTTAAACTACCATCTCAGACAATAATCATCACCAGGTTGTCATATGCCATATTATACGTATATACTGAATGTGCAATGAAATACTGCTAAAGAACTAGAAGCCCTTAGCGACAGCAGACACATAGCAATGGTAAACGTGTGCTGCATAAACTGACCCCATTTGTTCCAGTGTGAACTCTCAGAGAATGGAGTGTGTCTATTTGGTCCAATTTCCTACGGGGAGAATGAAATTGCTCAAAGTGGGTGGAAAATGCGATGTAAATCAGACATGTTCCACCAGTCTTTGTAGCTGTGGTGACAACCGTGAAAAAGCTTCTGTATCCGTAAAACTAGTCACGTAATTCTGATAATCTTATCCATGGTCAAGCTCAGTTTTTAATTGTTAGGTCTACAGCTTCTGGAGGAGTAACATGGAAACCTTTCATGGATTAAAGCTACATTTATATATTTATTTACTTATTTCTATTACAAAGAAATAAAATAAAATTGTAAGTTGAGATTGATCAATATGAGGGAAACATTGTGATTTTTATTTTTGTATTCATATCACCCAGCCTAAATATGTATACAACTCTTACCATCACTTGCTAAAACCCAAACAAGCCAAATTCACACTCTGAGATAACGCCAACCAGTACAGTCTTTGATATTGGCTGTGCTGATGCACTGTTATGACTTTACTTATATTAAATAAAGTTGATTGACAGTTATGGTTGAAAGGGACCATTTTAATGACTCATGCTGGGCTAGTTCCTGGCACATGCAAAGCCACCTCTCAGTCTTCATTACAACCAACACTTGAATACTGTTAGAAGATGATCTGAACAGCTGTAGCGGTGCATCAAATGAATTAAAAAAAGAGCCAGCGCTATCCATCTGTTGTTGAGATGAATAGATCTGTATCTAATATGGGCCAAGATGTTTATTAAAAGGCTTTTGTTCAGCGTAGGGCCGGAGCACTTAACCTAATGGTCTATGTTGCTGAGGGGACCAGTGGTAATAGCATTCATGACAGTGTGAGGCTGTAAAGAGGGGCTGTCCCAGTGAATGCGCTTTACTTTATGGTACTTCACATTTGAAAATAGCTATCAATGTACTCTGTGGCCTCAGTCATTCACTTCCTTTTTGATAATGTTCAGGCCCATGCACATAAATATTCGTCCTAGAGTTAGCTTGTTATATGTTGCTTCCCTTTTAAGCCATGGCCGTGTGTCTATGCTACAAACGCCAATTACCTCATACTCAATCTTACTTTTGCCATTGTAAATAATGTGAATGTGTAAATAGGTTTTATTGTGAAGGCTTAGTGCTCAGGTGACCACTGTTTACATTGAAGCTGTGGGTTTCTCACTCATGGTACGTGCGTACTGTTAAAGTGTCTTATATTTATGTCTCATGAAATAAAACTGTTTGCACTGGAGGTGGCCTTTGGTATCCATTCATCAGAGCTTTATTTCTGGAGCATAAAAATTTATATAACGGTATATAACAAATGTACATACAAACAACAGCAAAGGAAGACCAAAGTAGCAATAATATATAGTTTGGTGCAGGGTAATCTTTTTCTTATTTAGACAAAAGCCCACAATATGTATAAAACAAGAACAATTAACTTCTAAATCTTTATTACCAAAGTGTCTTGCATTTGTTTGGCTTTATCTCGCAATAGTTTAGGATCCATTAAAACATTGGACCCTCACCAAGAGGACACACCTCTTCCTTCACCCAATACTGGCTTTTCTTCAAAAATGCACAAAGAATTGGGGCTTTTGCCAAATGTGCCTCGCTCTACTGGAAGACACAAATGTAATTAGTGGATGGACTACAATAGACATAATTTTACCAAGGCCTTCTGTATTTTGTGAGGGCCGATTTAGAACCTATTTATATTACAACCTGCAAAAGACAAACCATATTTGGAGAAGAATTCTGGCCACCGGCGCTTTATGTGCTGCTAAACAGAACCAAGATAAAAAGCATTTATTTATCACCACTTGATAGCAATGTGTTGCATAAAACATTTTTGTAATACTAGAAAGACTGACTGCTCTCTGGGTGAAATCCTTGAGCGCTGAAAAGGATAAATAATGTAAAGTTACTCCCAAATGACTATTACACCAAATCAGTGGCAAAACATGGCCCCGGACATCGCACATGATGGTGAGCATGTATAAAAAGCATCAAGTTCCTTTTTTGCCCTTAATGTTTTAGTATTTGGCCATTAAAATGAACCTGGAAGAATTTTTAATGGAGCTAACGTTGAACAGGTTTCCTCCTGACTACCAGTAGTTCAAATTTGTCCTCTGTGGAGGATATTTGTAAACCTCAATATCTCTTACCCACTCCATACTACTGCATTAACTCCCTTTTCTATCTACAGAGGACATTTAGGGCTTTTCAATGATACCAAATATGAAGGGGTGGGGCTTTGGGTTGGGGAATAAAAAAAAAAAGATGATTAGACATTTTTTTTCCCCCTGGTAGTCAGGAGGATAGGGTAAAAAATTCAATTGTTCTGACAAATTTCAGCGATTGAAATTAGTCCGTTCACTACCCACAATACCCAGCCAGGTGCATTAACATTAAGAGGGGGCGGAATATAAATGCAACACTAATATAGGAACCACCTGTGTTTCAGAACATGTTTATAAACAACAGGGTTAAGAAGGTTTTAGAAACATTTTCTCCATAAAGGTACTATTGTATTACCTATATAATATCAGTCTTTATAATTTACTAAATGCAACCATTCTACTGCAATAAAGTTAAAATTTGTTAGAAGGTGTCTTACTCAGTTAGTATGTACATATATATACTGAATGATGCTCATGTTTTGTATTTATGTGGGTTCTTGGCACAGTCAATATTGATTGTTTTTTATTTCGAAAGCATCTTCACACTGATTCTGTTTACTGTAATTAGTCCCTAAGCGAGGTGGCAAAATCAATACAGGTAATCCAGTGTTTCTCAAAAATAGTGTACTGTACAAACATCACCTAATTTTGTCTAATACAAGACCTGTATTTGACACTTTTCTTATATAATGAGTCTGATGATTCACTTTGGTTATAACTTGGTGAGGCGCAGTGTGTTTAGCTGCACAGGCAAAATGGTGGCTCCCTCTGCGTAGCTTATTTCTCTCAAAATGCCAGTCCAGCTCTGCTCCGGCGCATCGTACCTGTGGTTGATACAGCACAAGAAATCCGTGTAAATAAGGGCTTTAGATGTTCTGGGATGAAAAATATAAGAGCACACAATTTAACTAAAATATGTACTTTTTATGGTGCAGCATATATGCAGTATATAATCTATAGATCAGTGGCAGTACATTCGTTAATATGTTTTCCCCGATATCCTCCCTACTGCAACATTGTTCATTCATGTTTTTGTCAATCTTTCCACTTTTATAATGTTTCTATGTATTAGTTTTACTTCAAAAGGTAACTTTGCCTCATTAATAAATATTTTAACTTAAATTAAAAGGTAGTGCCATACTGTATATGATACACTGGGGCCTTACCTCCAGATGTCAGTCATCTCTGTTGGCACAGGCTCCTCACTGGTCTCTGAGGGCATCATGGCGAATCCACCAATGCCGTACAGAAACCCTCCCATTGAGACAAGGTTTAGAGAACTGCGCTCCTGAGGAAACTCTGTGAACTCTGTCCACCTTAAAGAGAAACACGAGAAGTGATGGTTGCGTTAAATCAGTGGCGACGTGTAAACAAGTAGCCACTTCCGCTCTCTTTGTACAGCAGCTGTGTTATTTTGTCTTTTTCGGCGAACTCCGTTTGTTGTTTCTGTGTTCCACACTATTTTGCTGGATGCTTTTGTATGTCTTTGCCATGTTTTTGTGGGGTTCAGTGGATTTCTTTTTACTGTAGAGAGTCCATAATGGTCCTGAAGAAAGCAGCTTTTTAAAAGTAAACAAACAGCTAGCTCATGAGCTAAACACATTTGAGACCTACAAATGTCTTCTTCTGAAACACTGAAGAGGCACCAAGAGCCCCCACCTGCAGTACAGTGGAGGCGCTACAGGAAACAAAAGAGACAAACGAGGAGAAGATGGTGAAAGACTGTTGTGGAGCGGATGGAGCTGTGCAGGAGGAAGAGGAGGTGGAGCTGACCAGTGCAGGACACCACACTCTGAAACAGGGACAAACCTCCCCAACCTCTCAGGTCGGCCCACAGTGGCAGCACGACTCAGTTGCAGCAGCACAGGACTAACACCTGAACACAATTTCGTTGTATGCTTGTACAATGACAAATAAAGCACTTACGTACTTATTTACTTACTTACTTGTATATGAAACAGCTATACAACCAGTCAGTTTTCACGAGCCAATGATGTACCATTGTTTGCCTCAATTGCTTTTTGAGCACTGTTGTGTAAAAAGACTGTATTTTAAACATGTCTCATCCAGATCTGGATAATAGAACTGCTTTGTGCTTTTTTATTTATGTATCTAAAGTGGTTAAAATATAAAACCAAACAAATAACTCTTTCCTACTTACTTTTCCAGTCTTCAGTGTATCAAATGTTCTGATGTTCAGTGATTTATATTTCTGAAACAACTTTCTCTGATTCAGGTCTGAACTAAATGCCAAGACCAGATGTTACAGCATACCTAGACATCTGTGCGAGTAATAATTCATAACGACGCGAGTTAGAACATAACAGTATTCTTTTATGACTGGCTAAAATGAAGACCACAGTAAATTGGGCAACAAAAATCTATTATTCAAGGCCTATCCATGTGTTTTAGTCACATGACTTTCTATAATGGGCACCATTTCAGGACTTTGGACATTAAACAAATTAAGAGTTGACTTTAGGGAAATGCTGCAAATTCATTATCACCAATAGATTGGTTGTTTTCAGATTCAATAATGTTTTGAGGGACGTCACTCTCTCAAACGAGGAACAGAAGGGAGTTTTTCCAGTTGATTACATTGTATTTTGTCAGAACAAATATTCAACATAAATGCCCACAAATAATGAAGTTGAATATTTTATTGTTACTGAATAGGTTAAAGACACACCAAACCTCAGCACATTCACAGTAGCAACCTGCCCCCTGGTCTGTATAACATTAAAAGGCTTAGTAGATAAGATGTTGAGTCTTGCGAAACCCATTGGTACTCACTTGTTGGTGGCAATGTCGTAGACCTCCACGGAGCTGGTGAGGCCGGAGTCCGTTACCCCGGTGACCACATAGATCTGGTCCTCGTGAACCGAGACTCCGAACAGGGCACGGGCCGTGTTCATGGGCGCCAAGTCTTTCCACTCGAACTTTGTGGGGTTGTACATGCACACTCTCCTCAAACACTTCCTGTTTAATTGAAGGAATATGGGGAATAAAAAATCTTATATATGGGGTTATGTGGCGGTTTTAAACATACATTTAATTTCTAATGGTATAATTTCTATAAGCCACTGATTATTATTGTGTGCTTTAAACATATTCAGCTTCAGACTTCAACATAATAACATAGGAAAAAGAAATAGAGGGGCATACTTTTTATACTAACGCATCTGTCACTGTTAAAGTTAACACAGGGTCACGTACTTGCTCTCTGATTTTCCTCCGATCACATAGACCAGTCCATTGTGTGAAACAGTGCCGTGTCCATAGACTTGATAAGGAAGAGGGTCTGACTCTCCCCATTTGAAAGACCTGTAAGAGAGAAACAATTGAGAATGACTATGGTCATAAAATACTTCTAGATAAATTATATACAGACCCATAACAGACCAATCCTAGTTATATATCTATAGTAAGAAAAGCATGTAAGCTCCTACAATAGTGCTTTAGGTTAGGTTCAGGAGTTGAAACGCAAAGATTAATTGCTTCTTTATAATGACATACATATTTCACCTAATGTACAATCAGCACCGGCTCCAGAACAAACTGACTGAGGGTGCATGCGAGTTTCAAAAGGGTGCAAATAGAGTTTCTCACCATTAAAATACATTGAGATGCCATTAAAACTGAGGGTGCAAACATTTCAAAATGAGGTTACAACGCACCCTCTTGCACCCCCGTAGATCCGGGCTTGTGTACAATCCATACATCTTATGTAAACGTGGGATGTAACTGCTCCAGGAGTAGTAACCTTGTAATTGGAATCAGAATCTTGAACTCTTGACTCTTTTGTTTTTCATGTTATTAACAGGTTTTGTATAACATCAAGTACACAGTTGACTGGAGTTACGCTAATATAACCTCTATATCTTTCATTTTCGAAAATCAGTGACAGTTTTCAGTTTGAAGATATTTGCAATTAGTTAAATTAAAGTTAAATTAGGTTCAAGCAACCATCTACATTCATTTACATCTACCCCATGTATATATTTGAACCATAACTGTACTGAGAACTTGTGAGAGCAATGTAATGTTAAAGATCAGTAGTAATAAGCATGAGTTTTCTGCAGTTTCAGCATGCATTTTTATACTGAGTACTTCAGATGGGAGTTTCAGAAAAGTGGGTAGTAGGATTTTTTGGCACAAAAAAAAATCATTAGCTTACGTTATCAAACAGGCTTATCTGCATAGCTTAGTCAGTCACTATGGAATTTGATACAGGACCAAACCGGCTTTAAGGCCAGGCTTTGTGAGCAAACAATACATGGAAATAATATAAAAATTAAAATAAAGGAGTTAATTTACTCATAAAATAATGCTGTGTATGATTAGGGTAATCAAACTTAAGTTGGTCTGTGTTCAGCCAACTAGTGCCTAGTTAGTTTATTAAGTGATGATCTTAACAGAACATGCTATGCCCGAGCTTCTGTGTTTATACCTTTGTTCAAAACTATAACATTCTTCCGTTATTAAATGAATGTATCTGTTGCAGCATATTGGCATTGTGCTTACTGTCTGTCATAGATCATGACTGAGTCCAGCACATGCTCTCCATCCTTCAGCTCCTTTCCTCCCACCACAAAGATGGAGTTTTCTGCATCTGTCATCCCAAACAAGCAGCGGGGGTTTGGCTGAGCGGGCATCCCCAGCCACTCTGAACTGACCGGATCAAACTGGGAAACAAAAATGAGCCAGATCAACATTAAGTGTCACTCTCAGTCATGCTGTCGATGACACTATACCTGTAGGAAGTATGAGCTGAACGGTTCATCCTTGTCCTCTTCGTTGTAAATCATGCCACCCACAACAAATATTTGATTCTCTTTGGTCACCAGGCTACAGTGGTTTTTGGGGATTTCCATGGACTCTGAAACCACAAAGCACTCATTCCCAACAGGGTCGTACGCCACTGTCCCTGTGACGTTGATCATGAGTATAAGATCCACCTCAAACATCCCAAATCGAGGGTTATTGTTGAGGATGCCAGGTAGAAGCCCCTCTTCATCCTCATCCTCTCCCCCTGACGCCCCATCCGAACTTGGCTTTTTGGGTTTGGGCAATCGTCCCTCATGCGCGTCTTTCACCAGCTCTAGATCTTTCTTCATTTCTTGATTAAGGCGGATATATTGATGTCTTTCAACTTTCTCCTTGAAATAATCCAAAGGTATAAGCCTGAATCGAACGCAGTGGAGCAGCTCTGGTAGATCTTTCAGGCGATTGTTCTCATCATGTTTGACCCAGTCCATTAAGGATTCAAAGACAATCTCTTCCCTTTCCACATTCAGGGCATCTGACGTAATCAGGATGGCCAGCTCACTGGGGCTGAGCTGCATAAAGTCCTGGTCCCTCACTACGACTGGATAACGCTCACATATGAACTCCCTCGCTCCCAGAGCCAGTCTAGGACAGTCCAGCAGCAACCCCAACCTGAAGATGGCCAAGCAGTTACCAAGCACTAGTTTCTCTTGAAGGTAGGACACACAGACTGAGAATATGGATGGTATCTGGTACATGTTGGCCACCATGAAGATACCCTGGACGTTCTGCTCTGTTAGGTTGATATCAGAAGTGTACAAATACCTTAAAATCATTCCCAAAATCCCCGGTTCTACATCTTTGAGGACAATTTCACGTTTCTTGCTTTCTTCTAGCTCAGACAGGAACATAGCTTTGAAGAATGGGCTGCTTGCTGCCAGGACCAAGCGGTGACAGGGGAACTCCTTGTCCTGCACTTTGAGCACACAGTCCACAAACTTGTCATTCTCCAGGAGGTCACAAAGTCCATCTTGGAGTAGGGTCTGCTGGTACATGCGAGGCTGCTCCACCGGGTCTATAGTCATGGCAGCCATTTTGTCCTGTTGGTCTTGGTAGCAGAGGAGGCTCCGAGGGGCGTCCTGTCGCTTGCTCGCTCCCCACGACGGAGAAGGACTGGTCCCAGAACTGGATCCGGTTCCTAGAGGTGGGGGGAGACCTCATGGGGTTGGAGTTGCAGCTGTCTGTGCCCGTCACTCAGATTGTTAGTCAAAGTTATTTAGAGACTCACAAGCTGCAGAATCCATTTCAGTGACTAGGAGGATCTAATGCGCTCAACAGCTGATATGAACAATGACAACATGTTGAGGCCATCCTGTATTATGGGAAAGATGGTGTGACGCACTGGACCCAAGTTCTCAAATATGAAATTATAAAGCTAAATATTCAAGACATTGGCTATATCGTGTTTTGAACCAGTTGATTCCAAGATAACACAGTGGTCCCACAATAATACAAATTAACTCCATGCAAAAGAATATAATGTTTTACAACTTAAAATTGCATGTAAAATAACAAATGTCACACACACACACACACGAAAGTGCTAACAGGTGGAGGGGCCTCAGGTGTTTACTTTTGCTTGATTGTTTTTGATGTGATTCCCCATCAGTCCCCATCTTGGCCCTAATTATAGATCCAACAATCCCTGGGGCCCCAAAGTAAATGAATTTACTCTTTTCAAAGAATAAGTGTTCTCATAAAGTCTCATAAAATGTACATATAAATTTACAAACAGTGACAACAGTACATTTAAACCAAAAAACGATGTTATCAACCTCGAGGTCCCTGGATCCCACTTGGGTTATAGATATTTTGAATACTAATAACTTGAACAGAATATAGCATGTTTTCTGTATCTTAACTTAATTATTTACGACTTATGAATATTAACGGAATTACATTCACATGTGCATGTGTACGCTCTATTACCTAATGTAATAACCTGGCGATTGATGTTGTCCATCTCTGCAAAACCAGACCTTTTCTATCCAATGATGATTGGATGGGAGCGAGGGAGCTGCTCCTGTCTTGCCTCCTGCCCTGATCTCTTACAACTTCACAATTGTAGGGATGGTATTATAGTGCCGTCTAGTGGTGAAACTGTTACCTGTAAACAGCAGTGAGATGATGCCACAGCCGATGTTTTAGATAGATAACATAAAAATGTATAGTAAAAGTTGAAATAACGTCCAAAATGAAGACTATTTTTCTCTTACTGCTGTGCCTCTTTTTTCTTTTTTTACTGTTTTATTGTAAATGGAGGTTTTAAAGTAAAGCCTGTAAAATGAGAGGGTACTACTTGATGAATCTTAGTTTGTTTGTGTGGCATTACCAGTTTTATTAACTGTAATTTAGATAATTGTATTAAACATATGCATTTGCTTTTCTTTTGCATTTAATGTATACAGCAATATGGGACTACTGGTACTGAAGCATTGTTGTATGTAGTTGCACCAGAAATTTCGCTAAAAGCTATTAAGAATGCTATGTATTTTGAATCAAAATCAGAATAGATTTTATTCGCCATTGTTTGAGAACAAGTTCACAAGCTAGGAATTTTTCTTGATGCGGACGTGCAACATAAAACATATAACACAGAATTTAGATAAAATTAAGCTATAAAACTTTAAACTATAAGGCTTTAGGGGGCATGCATAAGGAATATTAATAAATAAGATACAAAATAAAAAGTAAAATATAGTAAGATGACAACAATAGACTTCGAACAGTATGGTGAACTTGGTTTATTTTGTGAGAACCCTGTTTATTTTGATATCTGTTTGATGTTGAAGTAATCCTGTGGCAGTAACGTGTACCCTTGTATTTGTTCAGAAGCAAGACAGCAGCGTAGGACGCTAGTGTGGACAGACACGGCACCTCCTTGCCCTTGTGTTTAAAGCTGTACGTGGCATCTCTGGGGCTCATACCCCTTGTAGCGGTGGGTGAGATGCGTGTGCCTCTACTACTGATGGCCTGAAGGCAGCCGTTACAGATAACGTGGGAGGCCAAGTTTTTAATGTTAATGTCCCCAATTCATAACCGTCAAGGTCCCCCATAACGTCGACCAATGGGTCAGGTGGGGTAGAGTGGGTTTTATTGTGTGTTGAGATATCCGGTAAAATGTTGCCGTGGCCCGCGTTATGTCTGGACACTGGTCCCATGGTCTCTTTTGGTCAAAATATTGAGTGATGTCCTTTGTGTGTCTGTCCCGTCACAATGGCCTGTACTTTGACCCCCTTCTCTTCCAGCATGGTCAGACTGCGTATAAATCCCTCCTTCTCCATCCTTACACTGTTACCAACTTCATTGACTCTGAAAGAGAACAGAATGCTCTTCAGAAATGCGCACAAGGATCCCTAATTAAATGTTTAAATGTAATCATGGTGGATGTCAATTACGCTGTTACTTTGCAGATTCATCATAGTATAGCTACCATATTTGGCTGAATGTCCTGCAGAAATGCACATTACATTTTGGCAAACTTTTATTAAAACACAAGAATAATCTTTATTAATTAATAAATGACTTACCTGGAGAGTCAGCGCGCATATCCCCGCCCAGTGTCAAAGCCCCACCAGCAGCTGCCTCCCTGGTATTTTCATCCTGCTCAAGCTTCCACTGCCAGCTGACCGTCGGGATGAGGAGCTTGGCCTGATGCTTGTGAAAGGTTTGCTCCAACAGCCCTTGAATGTTGAAAGCCCCCAGGAACTATAAAATATAAAGTAATATTACCAACTGACCGATATGGAAACAGTCAATACAGACAAGTTTGCTCTACCTTGGAAATCTGACCAAAACACGAGCCGGTGAAGAGGACAGCAGCACAAAGCTGAAGATGTCCAGCAGGGATATCCTTCACCATCAGCTGGCTGGACCAGTCATTGAAGTAATCACATGCTGGACACTGCTGTTTCACCCCTGAGTGTGCCCAATGTGGTTGTTTCAACTAAACACGTGTGCAGACAGGACATTTCTGGAAAAGCGCCAGCAGTTGGTCCTCGTGAACAATGTACTTTTTGGCTTTGTGGGGAGGGAATTCAGTGGGAGCGCTATGTTGCAAAGAGAGGCAAATGTAACCACTAAAGTGAATACAATCCAATTTGTTCCAACGTATATTTCTTAAATATTACAAATGGATTATTTCCCCCCATAATGTTTACCTGGAACCTGGGGTCAGACGCAGACACCTCGCACCTTTTCCTCTTCAGGAAGAGGGATTTCCATGCCTCCTTTAGCGTTGCCAACCCCAGCCAAAGATGGCGGCAGCCGACCTGCTCAGCGCACATGGTCCGACCACCGTCGAGGCCAAGGGCTTGCGACATGCGAGCGAAGGTCGCCATGGTGGTTTCAGCTTCCACAATCTCATCATGAGAAAACTGGTCACGACCGCGGACCAGTTTGTCCAGAGAGGCGGTGAGCAAGGCCATATTGTTTGCTAACGCCACGACCTGTGCAGCGTTAGCATAACAGCGGTTAAGGATGGAGGCGGTGAACCTATCCCGCTGAGGGAAGGTCCACTCTACCGCCGGGCCAGAGAGAAGAGGACGGGAGCAGGGACAAATTCTTATCCCGTCCTCGATGGTGGGGACGCCCCTTGGTTGACTCCAACCCTCCACCGTAGCGTACGCGAGGGCCGGTGTACGAGCGGAGTAGGGATGTTCCCAGTCACGCCTAGCGTAGTGGAGGAGCGGGCGCTGCCTGTCGCGGGCGTTCCCAAACAGGTCGCGGAACAGGTCCGACGCTGGGGCTGGAGGTTGAGGAGGCATCTTCAGCTCCATTCGGGCCGCAGCAGAAGCGATGAGGCCGGGGAGGCGATCCATGGGATAGCGCTCACGGGGCTGCACCTCCTCAGTGAAGATGGAGAGAGCATCTTCATCGAACAGGCGTTGCTCATCGTTTTCATCGCCAGCAGCCCAATCCCTTCTAGGAACGGGCGAAGGCGGCGGGCTCCGCTCCTGCATCGGGGAAGCAGAAGGCGGGCTCCGCTTCCGCACGGGGGGAACTGGAGCCAGGGAGTCACTCGACGCATCCGAGTCCTGATCGGATGGCTCCGGGGAGGCAGGAGCCCGAAAGGCGCGACGCCGCTCGCGCTCCTTCCGCGGAGTGGCACACGAAACAGCGAACGTGCTGATCCTGAGCGAGGAGCGGCGCCGCGCAGGAACCGCACACCCGTTGCTTGACGACGGAGGGCGACGGGGTCTCAAGCGCTGGAGTGCGGTGAATCATTCTTCTTTCTTCTGTATATCTTCTGTTCAGATCCAGATCTCAGAGTAAAGCTGAGAGAAAAAGGAGATGATTGAAGGGAGAGTCCCCCTTTTATAGGGCACAGGGTAATGGACCCCCAAGGATGATTGGAGCGGTCAGTTCTTTGATCCTCTCAGGGCGGGAAGCTGGCGCTTCCGAGAGATATGCAATAGCGCAGCCTAAGGCAAGCACACCATTGAAGTAGAACAACACTAGAAACGCTGCGCTGAAGAACTAACTAAATAATATGCTAATAAATTGCTAACCTTAGAATCACCGCTAAGCGATTCCGGCAAGATGGCGGCCTGAGCGGTGTTGTCTTCTGTTAGCTCTCGGTTAATTCCCTCCAACAGTAAAGTTAAGGACTTTTAATTTCCACTGAACTATAGCAAATCTTTTGTACAGACTTTACACGCACCCTCTGACAAAATGTCCAAAGTGAACGCCAATGCAGCTGCGACTTCACTGAAACAAGCTGACCACGAGTATGCTATGGATACGGACCGGAACAGCGACAAGAGAGCCCGGGAAGACTCGGCCCCCTCTACACCGTCTAAAGTTTCTGCTCGTAAGATACCCAAGCCGAATGATGACGAAATATCAGGCTCTGTTATCCTTGCCGCTATTAATAAGCTCAATGAGAAGTTTGATTCACAAGAAGATTGCATGAGGGATTTCGATGCTAAACTAACACAAAATTGCGCTATGTTAGTTAGCCTCACCAAGTTGACAGAATTTAACGCAGCCGAAATAAAAGACAACAAATCTAAGATTGTCATTTTAGAGAACGGAATGAGCAACTTAAAAACTGAAATCGCTGTGCTGAAAGAAAAGTGCAGAGAACATGATAACTACAAAAGAAGATGGAACCTCAAGATTAAAGGAATGAAAGAGACTTTGAACGAAGATACTCGACATGTAGTCATTGAGCTTTTCAAGAAAATAGCACCGCACTGGGCTGATAAAATGGATGAGTATGTGGATACTGTGCACCGGCTTGGCCAGAAGGAGAACGGGAGAGCAAGAAACATCATTGTCCAGTTTCCTAAACGACATCAGAGAGACGCATTTTGGAAAATGACCAAAGATTCAAGGGTCTGTCAAAATGCTGGCATCAGGTTTGCCGAAGATCTCACTAAGGAGGTCAAAGAAGCCAGAGAGGTGCTGTGGCCACGCATCAAACAAGCACGTCAGGAGGGAAAGAAGGCCTATTTTCGCGGGCCTTATGGATACATCAATGGTCATCGTATTACATAACTTCTTATCCCTTCTAATATTTGTATGTGGATGAATTCTAACAGGAGGGAATTACCACATTAACCTACTACCTTAAAGCCACTTAACACTTTAACTTGAATATTTTGTTTATTTTTGTATTGCTGCGAGGTTATCCAGCTGACGAACGTACTCACAGCCAACTTAAGTTTTGTTTCTTTGAATTCAAGGGGTCTTAAAGACAATCTAAAAAGAAAAGCCATTTTTTTGCACTGTAAAGGAGTTAAATGCCATTGTGTCCTTTTGCAAGAAACTCACTCGTGTGCCTCGGACGCCACCTACTGGACAACGCAATGGGGAGACAAAATTCTCTTCAGCCATGGAAGTAACCGATCGGCGGGAGTCGCTATCTGCTTTAATAAATGCCCGGGTAATGTAATCTCATATAAAGCAGATGACAATGGCCACTGGATCACTGCTGTCATAAAGATTGACAATGCATACATAATCTTAACCAATGTTTATGGTTATAATACCACCACCCAAAACAAGAATTTATTACAAGAAATAACGGATGTTGTTGCTCAATTTAAAAGGTCATATCATACAGATTTAATACTTTTTGGAGGAGACTTCAACTTGGCGCCTGATGATTACTTGGATAGGTATCCATCAAAATTTACTGATATACACTGTAATCTCACTTTGATTGAATTTTGTAACACATTCTCATTGATTGACATCTGGAGGAATAAAAATCCCAATCTCAGGCAGTATTCATGGATTAAACCTAATGGAACTATAAGATCTAGGATTGACTTGTGTTTGACTGCTCCAGAAGTGGTAAACTATGTCGCAGATGTAACGATCTCCAATGCACCGTTAACCGACCACTGCCTGTTGTACCTTAATTTAAAACCAGATCTAATTGCTAACAAAAGGAATGTGTACTGGAAATTTAACGCTGACTTGCTGAAAAACCAGGTATATTGCAACACAATTAAGGACCTAGTTTCAGAAATCAGATATGATGTAACTATTGGCAACTACGGCTGTAGATGGGAGTTCTTTAAATTCAAGGTCAGGCAGGTTTTAATACGTTTTGGAAAGGAAAGGAGCAGGACTTTAAGGGAACAGGAACTTAAATTAATACAGGATTTGGATGAATACTGTAAGAAAACTCCAATGTTGGACTCGGACAAAGCTACTTTTATAATTTTGAAATCCAAACTGGATGAATTAAGCTCTCGCAAAGCCAGAGGAGCCTTCATTAGATCGAGAGCCAAATGGATCGAAGAAGGTGAACGTAACACAGCATATTTTTGTGGCCTTGAAAAGAGGAGACAGGAGAGGAATTTGATTGACACACTCATGATTAATGATGTTGAATGCATGGATCCCAAAGTCATTGCTGAGGAAGTTTACAGATTTTATAAGGAACTTTATTCATCGACTTCTGATAGAGACTCACATCTTTTGGACAGTATAAAACACAACATTCCTACCATTAGCCTGGACTTCAAGGACATGTGTGATGCAGACATTGAAATGTTCGAATTAGACGCTGCAGTTAAACAACTCTCCCTCAGGAAATCCCCTGGTCAGGATGGCCTTTCATCAGACTTTTACAAACACTTCTGGGAAGATATAAAAGACCTTCTTTTCTTTGCCATACAAGAATGTGTTAAAACTAAATCTCTGTTGACCACCATGAAACAAGGACTCATCTCACTGATCCCCAAAAGTGGTAAAGATAAAAAGTATTTGAACAATTTAAGACCGATTACCTTACTTAATGTTGATTATAAAATTTTTGCCCATGTTATTGCTAATAGACTTAAAGAGGGTATTTCACAAATTATTAGTGATTCGCAATCTGGTTTTCTCAAAGGTCGTTCTATCCATAACAACATTAGGATGGTATTAGACTTGTTAGATTATAGGGACAAGATTAAAGATGATGGTTTTATTCTTTTCTTGGATTTTTGTAAGGCATTTGACCGGGTTGAACATTTTTTTATGCTTGATACGTTGCGTCAATTTGGTTTTGGAGATACTTTTTGTGAAATTATCCAAATTCTATACAGTGATATCAATAGTTCTGTATTGCTCCCTTTTGGTACTTGTAAACGTTTTGATGTTAGAAGAGGTATTCGACAAGGATGCCCTGCATCCCCTTTACTATTCATTATGGTCGTGGAAATTCTTAGCATTATGATAAAAAATTGCGATGAGATAAAAAAATTAGATGTTTTAGGTAACCCTTTAGCTATAATTCAACTTGCGGATGATACCACCCTTTTCCTTAAAAATGAAACGCAAATACCTATAGCTTTACAAGCTGTCAGTCGCTTTTCCAAAGCCTCTGGCCTTCACTTAAATATAGATAAATGTGAATTAATGGCAATTCGTGATCACCCACAAACACCTCTGTATGATATACCTGTTAAAGACCAGGTAAAATATTTGGGAATTACCATCTCAAAAAATTCAGAAGTTAGATTGAAAAGCAACTTTGATACTACAGTAAAAAAGAGTAAAACTATTTTAAATATATGGTTACAGAGAGATCTCTCCATATTTGGTAGGTTATTGCTCTCTAAAATGGAAGGTCTCTCAAGAATCATTTATCCCGCTTATTCTCTGGACGTACCACAGAATGTAATCAAACAAATCAATCAAAACAATTTCAATTTCATCTGGAAAAATAGACATCATTATATAAGGAAGAATGACATTGTCAAGTATTTAGAGGAAGGTGGTCTTAATGCTATTGACTTTGATCCAATGAATGGTGCCTTAAAACTAAGGTGGTTACAAAATTTTATGATTCATATGAACACTTTATGGTTTAATCTCCCGGCTAAAATATTCTCCAATGTAGGAGGCATTCAATTGCTTCTACAATGTGATTTCGAACTGTCTAAACTTCCCATAAAACTGTCAAAATTCCATGAACAAGTCCTACAATACTGGAAACTAATATATAATCATAATTTCACTCCCCATAACACACCAATTTGGAACAATCGATATATACTTATAAAGAAAAAGTCCTTTTACCTCAAAGACTGGGATGATAAAGGAATATGGTCAGTAGTGCACTTGATGGATGAGAATGGGAATCTACTCAATTTTGTTGATTTCAATCGTAAATATAATATAACTTGTACAATCCAACAATGTTCTAATGTTATTAAGGCAATCCCAGAAGCTATTATTTGCACTTTAAGAGGTTCGCTTAGATATACGCACTTTGTCCCTCAGATGCCTATTCTAATGGTCCAAGGCTGCCCCTTTGTGGACAAGAAATGTAACAATAAATTTCTCCGAACGGTGCTTTCCAATGCAATTTTCCCCTTACCTCTTAAAAGGCGAGAGTTGGTACATAATTATTCCAGTCAAAATGTTAAAATTATCAGATGCAACTATCTTCAATTTCCTATTCCACCTAAAGCTAAAGAAGTACATTTTAAAATTATGAACAATGTTTATCCCAGTAAAGAATTCTTACACTCCAAATTTAATATTGGTGAAAATGATTGTGTTTTTTGAACTAATAATATAGAATCTGTAGAACATCTTTTTTTTAATTGTGTTTTTACAAAGATTTTCTGGGATAGTTTTTGTTTATGGGCCTCATATCATAATTTAGGAATAATAGGTCTGACTTATATTGATATTAAATTCGGAACTATCTTGGAGGACAAGGAAAAACAATTCACAATTAATAATGTTATTATTTTAGCAAAGTTTTTTATTCACAAATGTAAATTTAATAACACTAAGCCTATTTTTATTGTATTTCTAAAAGAATTAGTGTCTCTGAAGGATTCCTTAAAACTTTGTAACTCCAAGAAGGAGGTATGGCTATATAATAATATGTTGGCTATGTCTTTTACCCCAATTGTCCCTTAATGTTGTTGGCTTTGTTTGTTGTATTATTTTATTCATTTTTATTTTACCTGCTCATTAGGCATTTGTTTTTTTGGAAATTGTAAGCCTGTAAGCTTCGTTTGTGAATTGTTAATAAAAAAAATAAATAAATAAATAAATAATTGCTAACCTGAAAATTGATGTAAAATACTCGCTCACTATTCCAACTCCAACTCGCGTGTGCGAGACTTAGCTGCTTTTTTTTTTTTTTTTTTTTTTTTTTATTGAAAATACAAGGCACAAAAAATGTTTAACAAACATAGCGAAGTCGAGTTCGCAATAACGACTTAGCTGCTTTTATACCCCGAGCGGCAGAGCGACAGACGTCACACAGCACAACGTAACGTCACACAGCACAACGTGACGTCACACAGCTGGCAGAGCGAATGGGGAGGACAGGCACGAAATTCAAACGTCAATGAGTGCAACCGAAAATGTAGAGAGGGCGCTACACAGACGGTTTTAGGCTCAAAAGTGAGATTTAATCTAATTTGCACAAAAATGTCAAAAAATTGACCAGGACATGTAGAGAGCACTATAAGAAGCATTTATGCAGTTTATAAGCTAAAAAAAAGTTGATTTGGTGCTTAGTTGTCAGGATAAAAACCGGGACACATGGAACAGAGCTTGTGTAAAACTGGGACAAATCACTGGGACTGTCCTGGGACATCTGGTCACCCTACAATAAGCAATCCATCCATCCATTTTCCTCCACTTTTCCATTGCCGGGTCGTGGGGGCAGCCGTTGGAGCTGCCCAAATCACATTGCACCAGCCCCCTATGGCACCTTCTGCAGGTGATGGGTCCACAGAAGGACGGCCTCATGGTTCTAACCAGGCCTGTTGGTCTCTCATAAAGGACTTCAGAAGTCCCTACAATAAGCACTAAACATTAAATGATCACACACAACAGTTCCAATTTAACCAAATCTTTATTTCAATCCAAACATGAAACATATTTGGCCTTGAAGTTGTAAAACTGAAAACACATTGTATTTACCATCAAAAACATTTGACAGGCTAATTGACCTGGACTCTAAATCTGCTGTTTCATCAGCATGCCCCAGTAGTTTCCACACTGTACCCTGTTGCATAGATCAGTGGTAGAACTATACTTGTCAAACATCCTACCAGACATTTAACTTTGCATAATAATGCAAAACATTCATTAAGCTATTTGGAGATCAACACTCCACAGCACCGTATCCTCCTCATTCGTCTCTGAAAGCAGCCCATTCGATTCAAGTTTGACAAGGTTATCAATCCATTTAGTATTGTTGAAAGTTCAAACAATTACAATTCACAGTGCCAAAGACACTCTGTAAATAATAAATAAAGACCATATTAAATATCAGTGTGGGTCTGACAAACATAAGACAAAATCAAATGCATACAATTCATCTTCCCTCATTCATCATCTCAGCCCTTGAGCATATTTATCAGACCTTCATTTTCAAAACAATCTTTGTTTAGTTAAAAATGAACTACAAATGCACTGTCGGTGGGTTTGTGCCAACGGACCAGTCGACTACAGCAAGTCCACTTGAGGATCTCTCACAGTCCCATATATTAACTTCTTACATAGAAAATACTCAATATCTCTTCTCTTATTGACATGTCAGAGCAGCTGCGACATTTGGATTCACAGTAAAGGAAACCCAATAACTGAAAAATGTCCAATATTTAAGTTATTATTATTCCGTTTTTTCTTTGGCATCAGCTGCTTTCTCTGGCTCTGGTTCCTCCAGAAGAGCTAGTTCTCTCTCTCGCTCCTTCACCAGCTGCACACCACAGTATGTCACCATCAGCACGGACAGAGTGGACAGAGGGAAGCCTGAGAATAAGTCAAAAATAAAAATAATTTTATTGAATTTTTTAATATGTTTAAAGTCTTGATTTGATTCTTTTTTTTGTTACAACACAATAACACAAAATAAAATCAGAAGTTACAGTCATTACCTTGGAAAATAATTCTTCTTGCCACAAGTTTGGCAAACTCCAGGCTGTTGAGGGAGAGGACATTGTAGAGAACAATGGCCCAAAAGTTGGCTGCGTTGAACACACCCCTGATCCTTCGTGACATCGCCTCACCCATAAAGCGCTGGAATTAAAACACATGAGAATAATTAGGTATCATCTCATAAAAAAATGAATAGTGATTTAAATGTGCATGTTACCTCAATGGTAGAAAGTGGTGGGAGAGCAAAGAGTTTAGCCACCCACAGCTCAAAGTTCAAGCCAAAGCAGTTGAAAAAAGACCAGAGGTAGACCAGCTGGCAGGGACCGAGCCATAAAGTGGTGATAAAAAATGTGCAGAAAGTTGCCAAAAGCTCCTTGAAGATTTTATCATGATCACCACCGATATAGTCATAAACATACCTGTGAAACATTCAGACATTTAGCATGTAGAAACTGTAACGACTTTCACATGCCACTGTACACACTCACTTGCAGAGCCAATCATTGATACCTCTGTCAAAGTGCCTGAAGGAAAAAAAGGTTGAAATACCATTACAATCCATGTCAATGTGAATACTATGTGGTACTGTGAATAGAACGCTTACGTCTCAGCAAACACATAGAGCATGGTGATACATTTGGGAGGTTGTGGTGGATCCAGGTGGTCCAGAGTGGCCACTGTGTTAATGACACCAAACATCGCAGCAGCTTTGATCCAGTCGTACACCAGGTTAGAGTACGCCAGACCAGCTGGAAAGGGCGCAGCAAATTATATTATAGACAAGTTTAACAAGTGAAAATGCAACATAGGATATAAATATTGAACTGGTACACACCTAAACACCAGTCTGAGAGCTTGGCGACAAGTTTCAAGTCACTGGGGATTGTCAAAATGTACAGATAATGGAAGAAGACATCCACCGCTAGAATGACCCCAAGGTGCAGCAGGGCTTTCGTGGTGATGTTCCACACCTCTCTCTCTTTACGGGTCAACTTAGTGTTGTTGGCCTAAGTTAAAAAGAGTATTTAAAATTTGACTGATTCAGTCATACATTTTTGAAGAAAATGTTCTATTCCACCTCACCTGTGTGTGATACCTGTCAAAGGTCATGATGGGCCCAAAGAAGAAGAAGGGGAGGTAGAAGTTGTATTTTAGTAAATCACAGAAAGTGTAGTTGCCTTCCTTCTTCTCACAGTTTTCCAGAGCGAAGCTCATACATCGCATGATGCTGAAGCCAACACCTCCATAAAACAGGATGTCCTGCAGATTGAAGCTGCCTGTCACCAATGCTTCCTAAAAAAAAGATAGGGTCCATTACATCGGCAAGGCAAGACAAGGCAAGTTTATTGGTAGAGTACAATTCATACACAAGGCAATTCAAAGTGCTTCACAGTTGCATAAAGTTACAAGAAAACAGATCAACATAAAACTTAATTAATTACAGTAAAAGGCAAGAGTGCAGATAAAATACTTTCAGTTTTCATATGCTCGGGTAAAAAGAGCTGTTTTCAGCCTAGATTTGAACATTGTCAGAGTTGAGGCCTGTCTCACATCCTCATGAAGACTGTTCCAGATTTTAGCTGCATGAAACTGAAACGCAGCCTCACCGTGTTTATAATTGACTCTGGGAACCACCAGGAGACCCCTCCCTGAAGTTCTCAGGGCCCGAGATGGTTCATACGGCTCTAACATGTCAGAGATGTACTTTGGTGCTAAACCATGAAACGACTTGTACACAAGCAGAGCTGTTTCTATTCTATTCTCTGAGTGACAGGAAGCCAGTGCAGGGACCGGAGCACTGGACTAATATGGTGGTATTTCCTGGTTCTTGTCAGGACTCGAGCAGCAGCAACATAGCAATATTCTGCTAAAACAATGAAACAATGAAAAGGAAGCTCCAATAATAATAATAATAATAGTAAGATCGGTATCATGGGAACTGCTCACATCCTATGAAAAGTATTGGCTTGATGTCACACTTGGTGGTGGTGGTAAGCTACTAAGCCCTTGGGTAGACTCACGGAAGCAAGGCTACCAATCGGAGCAATTGGCCCCTTCAACCACGGCCAGCCACTCACTCAACACCACATTCATTCAAGCAAGACGATTGTGATGTGTGACACTGGGACAGAGAGATGCTCAATATAGTTGAAATGTGACTCATACAGCTCTGTGAAGTTTCATACTTTCCCTAACTGGCCACATGAGCAAAATGTTTCCACTCACCTGCCAGGAGTTGTAAGGCTCCAACTTAATGGAGGCCAAAGTGGTGAGGCCTGCAGCAAACACCAGCCACTTCCTTTTGACCAGAGCAACGCTATAGAGCACGAGGCAGTGGGACACCACCAGGGCCATGAAGGTCCAGCCCATAGTGACTAAAACAGCCAGAGTCCCGTACAGACCAAAGATCAAGGATCTGTGCTGTGAACAAAGAGAGACCCGTGTCAGCACAATGCACGGACATGATGTATAAATCTGACTTTATGATACTAAGGTATTAGACACAATGATGACAACAATGAACGAGATAAATTCACATTTAAAAATGAAGAATGAACAAGCATTAAAACATGGTCAGTTGTTTTAAATATGTTGCATAACACAACAGCACTAACTTGTGTAACTTGTGTTTACGTTGGAAGTCTACGTTCCAGAATTCAAGACACACATAAAAGTCATGCATTTACAGGATTCACAAATGTGTTAGTAAGAATGTCTCAAAACAGTGGGACCAAAGGGAATATTATATTGTGCACGCACCTTCGGAGCAACGATAGAGAAGATTTTGGCAAAGATCACATGACCAGCGAGCGCAAAGAGTATATGGTTGCGGAATGTAGTGAACCACATCATCCATTCAAAGTCAGCTACATCCTGTGAAGAAACATCAGCAACATCGTTGGATTATGTCTCATGTTACAACACACATTAATAATTCATTCAGTAGCCTACCATTTTCCTGCCAAAATAATGCCATCCTGGTTGTACACTCTCTTTGAAGGTCTTTCTGTTTACATTCTCTGAACAACATAAAAAGGTAGGGGTGAGAAAACATAAGTGTAATGTCCTTGTGAACCATGCTGCTGCATTATGTGATTGATGTTTTAGTGATAATTTTAGGTGCTAGGCTTGTCTGTATTATGTAATGTACTTGAAACTCAGATTTTCATTTTCTCTCAATGTGTTATAATCTCTGTCGGGGATTACCATCGAGCCAGATTAAAATGTGCTCTGAATTTTTAACAATGGAAAGACACTCACATATTTCTGTTGTTGTTTTAGTTAGGGTAATACATTAAGTATGAGCAATTGGTGCAAGCTGCAAAGTTAGGATGACCATTTCAGGAGGTATAAAGTGAGACAAGAGGGAAGGAGTGAGTGGAGCAAAACTGTGAATAACAATACGCCTCAGTGAGTGATGGACTGTGCCATTCGCAGGGTCACACTAAGAGCATTCATGGCAGCATGTGCTTCATGTTTCTGATATGGGCTTTAATTAGCTCAGAGTGTCACCTTTTCAATATAACCACAGGGAAGGTTAATAACAGATAATTCTATCATCCTTAAATAGCTCTAATTTCATTAAGACACTAAAGACATGGACTCATTCTTTATTCTTATTTTGATTGCTTGGGGGTGAATTTGTATGTAACATGGCATTTTTGGCATGTGGTATTTTTAATGCTGAAGCTGGTCTGTGCTCCACATTCTATATGCCCCTTAAATATTTCTTAAAATGTCATACACTCACCACTTGAAGCTTCAAGTATCCAACTGCTTGCCCATACCATGGCCCCGGCCAGCACCGCAGTGTAGAGATACAGTTCATATCTGGGGAGAGCAGCCTTGATCCCCATGGTCTCTCTGCAGAGAAGACTGTGGGTTATGACCAAAGACTTGAATCAATGGCACACAGAAGTTAATTTGGGCTGGATGTGTGACACTTGACAGTTAAAGAGGAAATGCTTATGTGGTAAATAACCATCACATTGTGTCATTACTTAAAATACTAATAATTTGTTTAGTACCCTTTGCTGAATACAGCCTACATTGCTCATATAAACATGTACTCGACAGCCGCTGACCATACTATATGAGGTAAGATCTTGCAATATGCCTGTAGAATCAGGCATGCACTTATAGGACTCCAAAAGAGTGGATCCTCGGAATCAGCCTCGTCAGCTGCGCAACCCTACCCCTCCTTCCTATTATAGCTCTCACAGTTGGTCTTGCTGTACAGGAGGCAGCTGCAGTGCTATGTGATCCATCTGAGAGGCGCATGGGACTCACTTCAAGAATAATTGGCCTTGACTGTATGGCCAAGAATGGTGATCAGAACTAGAAAACATACTTTAGGCGACTGTAGAATAGACTAGGTATTTTCCCTCAATTAGATATATAAGACTTATAAGTTTGTATGTGGGGCGCACTTGGACTTTAAAGTGTTGGGTCAAGACTAAACCCTTCTAGATGTAACCATGGCTGCGGAACCCGGCAAAGCGTCCAGCATACATAATGTCATTTATATGGTCCTCTCCATGCACACACACACACACACACACACAGGCACACACATATATTGCCCTCTGTATTTTATTACTCTAACTCAAAACACTCGGTTTTACTAACCTTTTGCATCCGCTTTATTGTTAAGGCGGGTTTGTGGGCTTTGTTGCCAGGTTCTTGAGTGAAAAATAAAATAAAAAGGGCAATGGAAGAAGAGCAGGTTCACTTCATCCGTCTTGAGGGGGCTTGCCGCTGCTGATCGCCAGCCTGGGCCAGTCAGGATGTTGCTGACTCGCGGCGGGAGGAGGAGGTGGTGGGGGATATATTTATCCTTACAGCTCTGCAAAGAGGGGTGGTCCATAACTCGGCTAGCACGGTAGGCCTAGAAACATGCAAGAAACGCATTTAGATACAGATGTAGGGGGCAATAGAACATTGGAAACCAGTCAATTGCATTTTCACCCAATTAGGCCGATAATTGGGTGCAAGAGGCTATGCCTATTAATGTCTGAAAATGTTGGCCTTATAAGCTAGGCTATAAGATGCAAATTGATTGTTTACAATGTGTTTGTCGGGACACCCACGCACAAAAAAAGTCGTTCACTACAATAAAAAAGAGCAATCTGTATGTTTTTAATTTTGACACTAGATGGCGCAGAATAAACGTTTCCCTATGCAGGTTTATTAATAGATTGTTACTATATAATTATTATAGGTTATGATTATTATTGCAATGGGATAATTTATCATTTTGCGCTATGGATCAAAATCACAATGACAAGTGCTTGTGTAGGCCTATAATATAGGCTACAAGAGGCTGTAGTCTGATTATTTCCATATGATAGTTATCTCATGTATAATGAAATGTTATTTCAACTTGATGTCCATTGCCAAACCTCCACCTTATAACCTTTTCAGACTTGACTATTGCTGTGTTTCTTAGAACTCAGTTGGCATATTGATCTTGCATTATCTAAATAGATTAATACAATTATTTAAAACAATCTCTATAATTACCCTAATATCTTTGTATGGCCTGCTTATTGAAGATGTTAAAATGTTTATAAAGACTTATATATATATATATATAACATTTATTTTCTGGAACACTATACTGCCTAAAATTGTTTAAAAATAGAAATGGAGAATCTAACCAAACTGAAGTTCCATACAGGGACCAGAAGAGATTGGTGTTTTTTACTAGTATTTTGGGCTGCATGTTTTAGGATTTGAACAACTCTCTGACTGACTTCCTGTAGCTTACAATCGTTTCTGCACAGGCGTACAAGTCAAATTTTTACGGCTACCACAAACGTGCTAACAAGGCTAGTTGCTAACTTTAGCTAAGGGTCTATGCAGCGTAGTTTATTCTTTAAGTTGCAGTTGCACTTCAGTTTTTACCATAATTAAGTAGTTTGCATTTATTCTAAATTACGACTGGCCATAAATTACATTCACTGTCTGGCTTTCACACACCACTGTGCTAGCTGGCTGGCTACCACCGCTGCCACAACACTGCGCCTCGGACAGACCGTGACGCACAGCGCCTAGCTCCGAGCTGCTCATCCCCATCTTTAACTAAGCTAACGTTAGCACTCGAAGAAAGCTCGCTAGCACGGATACCCTCTGGGAAACGAAGCTGCGAAATTCACCCGCCTAAATGGACCACATGTCCATAATAACCCAGGTTTCCAATCCGAAGGAGGAGGAAATACTATCTTTTAATCAAGATAAAGGTAAGAATACACTAAATAAACTAGTTTCCCTACTGGTAGCGTGCTAGTCACTTTCTCTACCAACGTTAGCTCGCGTTTGTTAGCCGCATCTTTAAAATAAGACACGGATCAGTGGCTATAAAGGTTAGTTTTAAACCTAAAGCAACGCACATCTTTAGTTTGAAACTTTGTTACGCAACAAGTTTATACGAGCGGCTTTTCGACTCGTGTGTTATGAAAATGTGCAACGCGCATGTTGATGTAGTAAAAGCGCTTTGTTTTATTTTGTTTGTGTGCGGAGGGATCTGTGAAGTCCGAACTTTTTGGTTGTTCTTTTTGCAAACATGCTATTTGATAGTTAAACTCCCGCATTAATCTATGCTTGAGTGAGTGCTTGGTTTTGATCAAGTAACTCCCAAGTTTCAGCTGCCACAAACTGTCAAATTCACTGCAGTGCAATTGTTTGCTTTTATTCTAGGGCATCTGTCATTTTCAATACAAAGGAGAGTGTTAATTTACAATGGGATTCAAACAATGGAACCTCATTGTCCGATTTACACATTCATTATGGACAAATCCTGTCACTCAGTATTGTTGATGGCGAAGATGTATCCCAAGTCACACCTGAATACACTGTAGTGGAGGGCCCATGTCCATTCATAGACATTTTTTGAGGTTCTTTGACAGGTCACTCCAGCCCAGAAACCTGTAACTGTATCAGAGTCAAGCCACACACCTCTAACTCCAGTAATATGAGAGCTTCAAGTGCAACACTACAATTCCCTCTCAGCGCCAAATACTCTGACCCTTAAAGTTTTAAATTTTGTGAAAAAACATCCAAGATGCCAACAACGTTTTACAGGATTAAAGCGTACATGGAATCTGGATGGCATAAGTCTATTACATTTCCATATTTGTATTGTAGGTGCAGTGGCAGTTTATAATAATTTTTTTTTATGTTCCCTTTTTTACTCATCAATAACACTTAAAATTTCAAATTGACATCTTTTCTCTTTATGCTAAATCAGTGTGGTACACGCACCTTACCACTGTAGTGACGAAAAAGGTTGAAAGAATGCCTTGATTTTCATTCATTTCTGATGATCTCTCGAAGGGTTAAAACAGGCTGCAAACAGATTACACAATACAATCTGCTTGCAAGAAGCGGATTATACAGGAATACAGTAATTACTACAGTACTATTTGACTAACATGCATTGATACTTGACTTTAATGGCTCTTTTGCCATTGTCAATCCCTCCAGTGTTCCCTGAAGTTAAGTTTGTTATTAGGCGTTTCATCAATTAAGAAGCACTGAATGTTGTTGTTTAATTTGATCTTCCCTGGTTTTCCTTAAGGCTGCTGCACAATGTCCTTATTAGAAGAATTTACATTTTCTAATCCGTCTGGAATAATATTTATATATAACAGAATTATTGCGTTATTTTTTTTAAACAATTTCAATCAGAGGGTTCATGAATAATCACAATTATTAGGGTAAGGGAATAATCTTTGTTGTAAAGAAGCAAAAAGATACAGTACCAAACAAAATGTCTTTCCCAAAATCTACAAGTCTCATTAAATTTAAACTTAAATGGTACGCAGTTGGTTTTTCATAAACAAACAAAAATCAGGACAAAAACGAGGCTAAAATGGAACTTAAATAGAGAAATAATGACTAAAACTTAACCTTTGCACAGTTGTATGTTCTGCATTTTTTTTACTTTTTTTTTTACTGTGATTTACGTCTAGCAATATTGGGTATTGTGCAACCGTAGTGCTTTGTTTAGATATGCTTGTGAGTTTCACAGGTGATGGCACTTGTCCAGGCTCCAGTTTGTCTGGACAGACTGTAGCCACCTTCGCTTACAGTGTGGCACTGCCTGTTGCCTTATGACATGTGTGTCCTGTTTAAACGCCAAGCCTAAATATAGAGCCACAGGCCACCACTGTGACCTCAGAGCAAGTATAACTTTCACAAAGATGACAATGGCTATTATTATATATTCCATCATCTCTTAGCACTGAAGTGTAGAACATATAATTCACAATTACTTTAACGAAATTAGCTAAAGCTATTTGAAACTCTGTATGCTGTACGTAATAAATGATAAACACCAGCTGGAGAACTGAAGCTTATGTTTCTGAATTGAAACTGATACTAAAAGGAAATAGGTCATGTCCTTATTTAACCTTAGTGTCACAATATGAAAGCTTCTCATTAAACAGACTAAAACGAATTTATGGATAGCAAGAAGGCCATTTGTAGCTTTACATGCAATGCTATGCAAATGCTCTTTGTTTTAGATGGAAGGCACTGTCACTTGTGGCTTAACTTAATATAACTTAAAACTTAACTTAAAATAACTTAAAATAGTTGCACAAACATTTGTTTTGTATTTTATTTGACAGCCACATCTATTGAGTATAAAACTTAAATTGAGATGCTTAAATTTTATTTGTTTGTAATAATTTGTATAAGTAATCTAATTGGATTGGCTATAATTATAGAAAGTAATTAGAAGTCAGAGTCACGTTTCTCAAATGCTGTGTGAAACATGAGGGCACAGTCGGTGCTTTGCAATAATAACACATTATTACAACCAATAATTATCTAGACATATTCAAAATAAAATGAGTTGAAGTAGTTAACAGTGATTTTATTCAGAAATATGATTTGTACAGTTGTACAGCAGCAAATGCATGTTCTGTGGACATTTTAATTGTATTTTATTACCAATAAATTAACAAAGGATTCAAAATAAAAGGTTTGAATAATGCCTCATAGATGATTTTATAAGATGATAAAACAATATAACATTGTTTTGACGGGTGGATTGTAGTACTATCTGGGTCTTGTTCTTGATGGAAATGAAAATGAAAAAGGGACGGATGCAGTGTAGTGTCTGAAGTGTCAAAGAAAGGACATGATTCAGGATATAAGCACAGTGCTTGTAATAGGGCTGTAACTAACGATTATTTTGGTGATTGATTAATATACCGACTGTTATTATTATTATTATTATTATTAATCAATTAATCAGTTGGCGGTGAATGGCGTATGAACATTTTATTTTTTTATTATCACACAAATCTAAAGTGGCGCCGCTTGAGGAGATGTTGACGGAGTAAACTTAAGGTGTTTTTGGAAACTCTTTGCTAATTTTGCTTCCTGATTGGTTGAGACACAAACAGATATTTATGACATTTTCAATGTACCAAACACCACATACCCTAACTTTAAAAACAAAGTAGGTTTGCATTAAAAATAAAAAACATTTACATAATTTTTGCTCTATTTGAGTCTGTTTACTAGAAAACGATTAATCGATTACTAAAATAGTTGTCAACTATTTCAGTAATCGATCAGTTGTTGATTAATCAATTAGTTGTTTCAGCCCTAGCTCGTAATGAGTTTCTCTGCTGGTACTAATGGAGTGAAGAACTCAATTTACCCAAGTGGAGCTCTGTGTAGAGCCGCTGCTCCTCCACTTTGAGCAGAGCCAGCTAAGAACATGTGCTTCTGACATGCTGGAGAGGCTATGTTTATCTCGGGTGTGCTGGGAACGCCTCAGGAGAGACGTGTGTGGGTTGAGGGATGTCTGTGACTGTTTATAAAAATACTGCTTTTCTGACCCAGTTCAGGGTAAGCAGCCGTGCCGCCTTCATTTATTGCTTTATGATTATACAAAGTGTAGTGTTTAAACTTGATCCACTTTCGAACTGACAAATATTAAGCCTGTGTGACATGGCAGTCATGGGAAACATCCCATTTGTAACATTGTAGTAAAACTGATTAATTATTTACTTTTCCTGGAGCTGGACTGACAACATCCAAGATGCCAAGAACAGACGACATGTTTCAAAGCATTCTTGGTGTTAAGGCCAGAGGGCCGAGTGGGTGGAGAGGAATGCACCTTTGTATAGCCTCCGCAGAGTCTTGGGGCCTCCCTCCTCCCCTCACGCATGTCCAGGCTGCTTCAGTCACTCACCTGCCAGCTCAAACTTGGGAGGGAAATAAAGCACGCTTTCAAAATGGAAGCCTGAGGGCCAATAAGGTTACAGAAAGTATGACGGGCAAAGGAAGGAGGAGTGTGCAGCTTTCAGCCTGTCACTATTAATAAAAGTCTTATTTAAGCTCCACTCCATAGTTGTTGTGTTATGAGAAATGGGCACACTCAGACCTGTCACTGATAGTGTCTGAAGTCCCCAGGCCTTTTTTAATTGATGCTTTTTCTGCCAAATCCTGCAATCAATCCCAAGACTACAGTAACTCTTGGAAAGTCTCACTTCAGGGCATGACGTCAGGTGTTTACACACGAGTCCAATGTGTGTTCTTTTACGCATGCAATGTCAACATTTGTCGAGCTCAATTGTATGTTCAAAGAGAATATAAATTTCAGACAATTATTTAAAATATAACATTAATTCCAACTTGAGTCTGCAATACTATCAGTTCAGTTCACCAGATCAAATTTTGGCTTATTATTTAATGAGTAATAAACCAAAATTACAACGTTTTGGTTTATTACTCATTAAATCCAGAACATTTATTTTCAAAGTTACGTTTTCAAAACTTGCCTAGTTATGACCCCATGTACAACAAGACCAACTAAGTCACTGGCAAGAACACAAGTTCTTTGGGTAACACGCCTGTGTTGGGGCATTGAGGTTAATTACCTGAATTGGTCTGAGTGTGATGGGGCAGGTGAGTATGGGGTGGTCATTTAACCCCAATGCACTCACATGAGCTTTTCTACAGTTATTGAAGAACTTGTTCTTTTCAGTGGTACTGTACATGGTGTTATACATGGCAATTTAAACCGTTTTTGAGACCTTGAAGACCTTGTGACTTTAATTTCTATTTAATATTTATATAACTGCCAACTATTAAATTTTACAACACTGAATGCCTTACACCCTCAATTTGCAGAACACGCCCTGAACATGTTATTGGTAAACTTTTATCAGTTCACCAACTACAAAAGATAGATTTTTTTTAATGCTTTGACATGGAATGATCTTCAAGTATGAATTAAAATAATATTTAGGCCCGAGCGCCATCAGGGCTGGTGAAGGGGCTCTTCGTATAGAGCCCCCTATACGATTGGGGTAGTGCTCCGCGCACAAGCGAAGCGCTCTCCTCCTCTCGCCGTGCACGTTCCGTGCATGTGCACATGCATCAGAAAACGTGTACAGAGCCCATAAAAGTCAATGGGCGACTGAGAGCCCTGGGTCACCCAGGACCTCTACCATGAGGTAGGAATGCGCGAGCACTTTCCAAAATTTTGGCCCAAAATTCAAACCCGATCAGACACAACTTTTGACTATTTCCAAATTTTGAAATTCAAAATAGTGGCGCAATAGCACCACCTCAGTTTTTTTTTAACATTGCGAGATAGCACTAGGCCAAAAATTAAGTTTGGCGTATAATCATAAAAATCGATACAGACGTGCATCATGACATGTTGAGCAAAAAATATTATTACGGCAATGCCGTCCGCCATATTGGGTGTCAGCCATTTTGGATGACAGCCTGCGAAAGGGGAATAGACCTTTTTCACACCTCCGCATTTTAAACCGTAAGTAATGCGCTACAACATCCGGTGGCTATAGTTTAGCGTTAGACCATGAAGAAAATGGCAAATTTTCGGTGTGTTTGCTTTTGTTCTGTTCCCGTTTGCTCTCGTGGGGCAAGAAAATAACCATACCTCTCTTATCACGCTTTTCCGACGGACTCGGACCAAAGGCGGAATGAAGCAGTTAAAGGGTCCAGAATTCTGCATAATAAAGCCAGGGACATTTGTATGCAGCTAGCGCTTCACTAATCAGAGGGGGAGACTTCGGCTCAAATCAACAACTTATTCAACAATTCCAGGGACACCAACACACCTCATGAAGGTACACTTGTTACTTATTTATCACAAGAGCCTTAATTTCAACCATCTCAGTGGCACAATCATAGCTGATTTACAGTTGTTAGCCTTTTTCTTTCCATAGAAATGATGAAATCTGTGTAATATTTATTAATCTACTGACATTTCTTTACTTAAAGAAATAGTTCCTCACTACACCGGTTGTGACGGCACGAGTCCACGGTTCCCTTCTTACACTCGTGTTTGTTTCGAGGAAAAACTTCCACAGCCACTCCGATGTAAAAAGTTGAACAAAAATTTATTTCCACAACTGAAAAAACTTATACAGGAGCATTGAATACTTCGCTATCCTCAAAATAAACTACGGTAAGAAAACCGCATGGCTCTTTCCTACGTGTTGCTGCTTCTCGCGCTGACTCTCTACTGCCTCTCTCCCTTCGCTCTAGCGCGATGCGCAGTCCATGGCCTAAAGCTCCAATGCGGAGTTTTTAAACTTGAAATTAGCTTCAAAAATGCACTTATACACAAATTAAATGAACAAAATTAACACGAGTGCAATATAATAATTTTACCCTAATTTACCACTACAAATTAACCTATTAAATCGCTTGTAAATAAATTAAATATTTTTACTAAATACAAATACTGCACATATGAATTAAACTAAACTTGGCACCCACATACCGGCCCCTAATTGTGACCCTATTTACACAATTACCAAAATAGAAACATGTGGTGCCAAAATATTCAAATGTCTTTCATAAACAAACTTAAACGTCTCTGTAGATGGTTGCCTCAATCTGCTTCTTGTAGGAGGCAAATCTTCGTAATGGGTCTGTCCAGTGTGCTCGTCTTGGTTTTGATTCTCACTTGACGCACCATTCCTGATTTGTCTGGGATTGTTTGGATCAGTTTCCCTGTAATCCAGGAGTTACGTGGGGCAGAATCGTCCACGACAAGCACGATGTCTCCAATAGCAAAGTTGCGAGAGGGACGGGTCCACTTCTGTCGTTCCTGTAGTAATGGTAAATATTCTCTTGTCCAACGTTTCCAGAATATTTCCGACATATACTGGATTTGCTTCCATCTCCTCCTTGCGTAGAGATCTTGTTTGTCGAACACGCCAGGGGGGAGAGATGGTTTAGCCTTGAGAAGCAAGAGGTGATTGGGAGTGAGTACCTCTAAATCGTTTGGATCACTAGATGCTTTGGTTATTGGCCGACTATTGATAATGGCCTCTGCCTCACATAGAAGAGTGTGTAGGCCTTCTTCATCCAATGTCTGTATCTTGCAGGTGGCATTCAAGATTTTCTTCACCGACTTGATTAATCTCTCCCACACACCTCCGTGGTGGGATCCAGTGGGAGGGTTGAACATCCACTGAATGCCTTGTTGATGTAGCAGGTCTTCAATTTTTAACACATTCCATTCCTCGATGGCTCTTTTGAGTTCGCGCTCCGCACCGATGAAATTCGTTCCATTATCCGAACGAAGGATCTTTACCTGGCCTCGTCTTGCTATGAAGCGACGTAGAGCGTGGATAAAGGAATCTGTGTCCAATGAGGCCGCCATCTCTAAGTGTATTGCACGGATAGTTAGGCATGTAAAAATAACCCCGTACCGTTTTACCATGCTTCGTCCACGTTTGATTTCGAACGGACCAAAGTAGTCCACTCCGGTGTTGGTAAACGGAGGGTCATCCGGCAGAACTCTGTCCCGAGGAAGATCAGCCATTTGTTGCTGTCCTGCGACTCCATGTGCACGTCGGCAGACTATGCACTTTGCGAGTATCTTTCTCACTGCGGAGTTGGCACCAGGAACCCAAAACCTTGTTCTCAATTTGGAGAGTACGTGACTGCGACCGCAATGAGACAAGTTCTCGTGTATTTCCCTGAGGATAAGCTTTGTGACATGCAGATCCTTATCCAGGATTATTGGCCGCTTTGACTCTTCAGGTAATGCTGATCTGCTGAGTCGTCCTCCGACTCTGAGAATGCCTTGTTCAAGTAATGGGTTCAGTTTGAAAAGGCTACTGGTCCTCTTCACCCCTTGTCCTTGAGTTAGTGCGGCTATCTCTTTGGAAAATGTCTTTGTTTGGCAGTAGCGAATGACTGCTTCTTCAGCTTCTGCTAAATTCTCCATTGTAATACCGTTGGTGTCAGCTTGAAACAGCCTTTCTTTCCAACTCTTCATTTCCTTTTCAACGTCAGGTTGAGCCTTTACAGTGTTCAATTCTTTCCTTTTGCGACACAGTTGCAGCAGAATGCGCTTGACTTTAAGCATCCAAGCAACTGCTTTCTTGAGCCGAAACCAGGATGAGTAGTACTGCAGGAACTCCAGCACTACATCTTCATGTTCTTCTACGGCGTTGGCACAAACCAGGGTATTCTTTACCTCTGGGTCATTTGTGGTCAGGTCTCCAAGGGAGTGCACATTTTCTGGCCATTCTTCCATGGGTTTGGTGAGATAGTCCGGCCCCTGTAACCAAGTGTGGCTGTGAATGAAGTTCTCCGCCTTGAGTCCCCGTGACGCAATGTCAGCAGGATTCAGAGAGGTGTTGACATACCTCCATTGGTGTGGATTGGAGCACTTAAGAATGGCATCCACGCGGTTAGCAACAAAGGTGCGGAACCTACTTGTTTGGTTGCATACATACTTAAGCACTGTGGTACTGTCTGACCAGAACACTGATGGTTGTAGTGTAAGTTGAAGCTCAGACGCAAGAACCTTATCCATGCGAGCCGCCATAGTAGCTGCGGTAAGTTCCATGCGAGGGATTGTCATGAGCTTCAGCGGGGCCACTCTTGCCTTCCCCAACACGAATGCACAGTGCACTTCATCACGGCTGTTCTTCTGCAAGAGATAGCTAACCGTCCCGTAGCCCTCTTCACTAGCGTCAGCAAAGTGGTGCAGTTGGTTGTATACTGACTCTCCAAAGCCCACAGGTTTGAAGCATCTTTGGATACTGATGTTCTCCAGATGGTGAAGTTGGGTCTTCCACACAAGCCACTTGCGAGCTAGGTCTCCTGGTATGACAACATCCCAGCCAATTTTCTGCCTGCAAAGCTCTTGCAGAATCTTCTTGGCTTGTAGCGTGACTGGTGACAGGATCCCCAATGGGTCATAAACCGAACTCACAATGGACAGGAGGTTCCTTCGAGTGGGAGCTTTGTCTGGCATTATGATCCTGAACTTGAAGCTGTCGGACTGAATGCACCAATGGACCCCCAAAGCTCTTTCCATCGGAAGCATGTCTTGATCCAAGTCAAGGTCTTTGACTTCTGATGCCCTCTCTTCTTCTGGAATAGCAGACAGCACTGCTCTGCTATTACTTATCCACTTTGTGAGCTTGAATCCACCACTTTGACATACAGCTCTCAGAGTGTGGAACAACTGCATGGCTTCCTCTTCTGAGCTCACAGACTTTAAGCAATCGTCCACGTAGAAATTGTGGAGCACTGTTTCAACTGCTTGGCTGCTAGACTGATCTTGGTTGTCTTCAGCACATTTGCGCAAAGCAAAGCTGGCACAGCTTGGAGATGAGGTTGCACCAAAGATGTGAACCACCATCTTGTATTCCACCATTTCCTGATCGATTTCACCAGAGGGCCACCAAAGGAACCGAAGATGGTCAGAATCTTCATCTGGCACCTTTACTTGGTGAAACATCGCTTCCACATCCGCCATGACTGCCACTTCTTCTTGTCGGAATCTGGTAATGACACCGAGAAGGGTACTGGTAAGATTCGGTCCTTGTAGGAGCTGGTCATTTAAAGTGGTACCTTGGTACGACGCTCCACAGTCAAAGACCACTCTGAGCTTGAGTTTCTTGGGGTGGTAAACCCCGTGGTGCGGCAAGTACCAAACCTTTCCATCGTCACGACTAAGATCTTTGTTGGGTACTCTCACAGCGTATCCTTTGTCTATAACGTTGCTCATGAATGCCGAGTATTCTGTGTGGAATGAAGGATTTTTCACAAACTTTCGCTTTAGGTTTAAGGCACGTTGTTCGGCCACTTTGCGGTTGTTGGGCATCTGAATGTGTTTGTTGCGCAAAGGCAGAGCTATGCTGTAATGTCCATCCACAATGGTAGCCGACTGTGTCGCTATCTCCAGAAACCTCAAGTCTTCCCTCGACATTTCTTGTTTCTCATTTCTTTCGCACTCAGGAAAGTCACTTTTAAACTGCTGGCTCCAGAGTTCCTCCAGTGTGCTGACTGATATGCGATTGGCTGAAACTTGGATCAGCCCACTTGTTGCACTTGGAGAAGCATGTCCTTGGAGAGGTTCACTGATGGTCCAGCCAAGCCTAGTCTTCACGGCATACGGACCACCATTTTCGCTGGCAATAACCTGCCAAGGTTCTATAGCTTTAGGTGCATTAGTTCCAATTAGAAGTCCAATGTGCGCATCAATCTTAGGGATAGACACTTGCTGAAGATAGGGCCACTTGTCCACGTAATCTTGTGAAGGAATGTTGTCGACAGAAGCAGGAATGTCACTGTGACTGTACATTTCTGGCAGTTCAAAAAAGTCGTTACTGTCTAAGCAGCTCACTTCTAAGCCAGACACCATGTGACTGCTGACGACCTTTTCTTCTCCCATAGTTTTCAGCAAAATGTTTGTCTTCCTGCCAGTGAGACTGAGCTCTTGCATTAACTCTTCAGTACAAAAGCAGGCAGTACTGCCAGGGTCGAGAAAGGCATGAGTGCGTGTAACCTTTTGTCCCCTTTTGGATTTGAGTTGTACTGGAACTATCGCCAAGATGTGTTCCGTTTTCTCTGCACCATGAGCTGTTGCATTTGTTCCTACAAATCCGTTTACAACCGACTCTGATGGTTGCTCTTCTCTTTCAGCTGTTACCGCTTCGGGCTCAGACTCCTTGTTTGTTCCACTCGGCTTTACCTTCATGTGTAATACAGTGGGATGTGGTTGTGCACAGACTTCGCAGCTCGCTTTCTCTTTACATGAACTACTCATGTGTCCCTGTTTAAGGCAACTGAAGCACAGTCCTTTAGTTCGCATAAAGTCAATCTTTTCCTTATGAAGAGATTTCTTCATTTTCTTGCACTGTTCCATAGCGTGCTCTCCACCATGACAAAATAGACAGGGTTTGGAAAATGCACACCCCTGATTTCCGCCAATTTTATTCTTCACCTTAAAGGATGTGTCCTGGGTAGTGGTGATGGTTGCAGCTGTGGTGAATCCCTTTCTGATGCCACTTTTCCTTTGCGACCTCTCATCCACTTGCCCTTTAACTTGGCCTTTTAATGTGATGTCCTTTATGTCGCCAAACAGCGGGTGCAAAGCCTCCTTGGCCTGCTTATTGACAAAATTCACTAGATCTTCAAATTTAGCTCTGCGTTTGTCCTTGTCCAAGATGCCACATGCAAGCGTCCTCCATCTTTCTCTCAGTTTGTAAGGGAGCTTGGCAATGATAGCTCTCAAGTTGGCTGTGTTATCCAACTCCTCCATGTACTCCACATCTGTCATTGCATTGCGACATCCAGTAAGATAAAGGCCGAAAGCCTGAAGAGCATCTCCATCATCAGACTTAATGGTAGGCCAATTAAGAGCCTTGGTAATGTATGCCACTGAAATTTTATAGGCATTTCCAAAGTGTTCTTCCAAAAGTCTCTTAGCTTCTTGATATCCACGAGTGGGCTCCATATGTAAACAACTCCTTATCAATTCCCGTGGCTGACCACTTGTGTACTGTTCCATGTAGTACAATCTGTCCTTGTCGCTCTCCGTTTTATCCTCCACGCCATGTTCAAAGGCCCGCATGAACAGCCGATATTCCATTGGGTCTCCTTTAAACACAGGTATATTCTGAGGAGGCAATGTTGCTAACTTCTGCTGCTTAGTTAGCACTTCAACAAAGTCTTGCAGAGCACCTGGCGTCTGTGATGGACGGGAGGCAGCAATGCGCGTTTGCTGTACGTTCTGTTGAGCGTTGTTCTGCGGTGCTCCTTGCAATATGGGTAAAGGACCACTTAACTGTTGCGGAGCTATTAAATCTCCAACATTGTGTGACGCCACGTAGGAGTTCATTCCATCTCGACTGGGTGCCCGACTGGGTGCCTTGGATGTACGACCTTCATACTCCGATAAGATCTTGATCTTTGCCTCATTAGCTGCTAGAGCGGTTTGTATTTCTAGCTCCTCCCTTTCACTTTTGAGCTTAGCCTCCTTTTCCTCCAACAATCGTTTCTGTTTCAAAGATGAAGCCTGAATCAACAATGTAGCTCGCTCCAACTCTGCCTTCAAGCGCGTGGATGACGCAGAAGATGAAGCACGGGAGCCTGGTTCTGAAGGTGCTTCATTGTGCTTTGACAGAGATACGTTAGATATGCTGTCTGATGCATCCACATCCTCACTGTATATTTCAATCCTGGAAATGCGCAAAGTTGTTTCTTCCATCCACGCTGAAACTGTCTCAGCGAAAATCTTAAAAGAATCAGCCTTAGGTTCAAACCAGCTCTCCTGGTCTCTTTTCATATCCTCTTCTGACATCTGCTGAAGTAGCTCTTTAACATTTGTGTTCAAGTCACAAAACTCTCCAAACAGCCTATTGAAATCTTCCATTAGCTGTTTTACTTCTGTTAGGCTGGAATCACTTTCATTTTCCATTAGCTGGCGCACGTGTTTCACCGCTCCTGTTAGCTTGGCTAGCTTAGCCCTGCGCAAGTTAGCAGCACGCTGCAGCCTTTCCTCCATAGCTCTCGGTGTGACTTTCACTACCCTGGTATCCACTACAGTGTCAGTACCATCATCTTCAACATCACTCATGATATCAATTTGCAGAGTAGCAGCAGGGAAATTCTCCTTTTATCCACCAATTAGAAAGTATCTTGGCTAGTAGGCTGCTTAGCATCCAAATGACTTGGCACTTTTGCACTGTGTAACACTTCCTCTTACTCACGTTTCTTGTCACTGCAGCAACTTGATTTTCTTCCTTTGTTGTTTGAAATACGTCCACAAACATTCATAAATCCACAGCGAGCAGGTTTTCTTACAAATGTGACGGCACGAGTCCACGGTTCCCTTCTTACACTCGTGTTTGTTTCGAGGAAAAACTTCCACAGCCACTCCGATGTAAAAAGTTGAACAAAAATTTATTTCCACAACTGAAAAAACTTATACAGGAGCATTGAATACTTCGCTATCCTCAAAATAAACTACGGTAAGAAAACCGCATGGCTCTTTCCTACGTGTTGCTGCTTCTCGCGCTGACTCTCTACTGCCTCTCTCCCTTCGCTCTAGCGCGATGCGCAGTCCATGGCCTAAAGCTCCAATGCGGAGTTTTTAAACTTGAAATTAGCTTCAAAAATGCACTTATACACAAATTAAATGAACAAAATTAACACGAGTGCAATATAATAATTTTACCCTAATTTACCACTACAAATTAACCTATTAAATCGCTTGTAAATAAATTAAATATTTTTACTAAATACAAATACTGCACATATGAATTAAACTAAACTTGGCACCCACACCGGTTATATTGAACTATTGATAATTAGATTGAAATGGACATGGCGGTTCATTGATCTTGGACAAAAACTCGCATTGCTCAGTTTTTCACATAGTGCTTAAAGTTGTGATCATATACACACCCACTACTACCTTAATCCTTGTTTTAAGTTAAAGTCATGTGGACAATAAAAAAAAAAAGACTATCAAAGTGAATGAATAAGAATATAGCTATAATAGTATATTAGTGGACATTACATGCGTTTTCCCCAACATTCAATTCCATGTTGTTATTGCCTTTGTATGTGTACAGGTTATGCACTCAAAGACTGACTGAACGAGGGTTTGAACGTGTCCATTGTGTGACCAGAGACACCTGCGCACCAATGGTTCAGCTCTTTTCTTTAAAGTAGAAGCCAAAGTTTATTGAAGCCACCTATGAGAAGACCTATCAAAAACTAAATGGAAGGAACTTGGCTCATACACACTGCTGCAAGAATAAAAAATATTTCACATAGTTTTTGAGGTGTTCAATTTCTCTGTGAATCGTTCTACTCTAATATTTAAAACTACAAGTATACGTTTAACATTGAATTACATCCAGAACTTAATTTGAAATATTTAGATGAATGAAAAGCTTTACAAATATGTTTGATTAAGCTTTTCTTTTTTCACAAATGTCATCCTGTATTTAAAGGGATAGGTCACCGTTTTTACATACTGAGATATGTTAGATGCGTTCATTTGTACCTGTCGGGTCTTCACGCGTGCCTTCAGTCACGTAAACACAGCACAGACGGCGTTAGCATTTAGCCTCTCCTCCTTTTATAGCTTCAAACGAGCTGAAGATGGAAGCTACCAAGCTCTTCCACGTTTTTGCTATTTAAATATGGTTACATGAAGTATAGTTACACAAAATTAAGGCAAGGCAAGGCAACTTTATTTATACCGCGCATTTCGTACACAAGGCAACTCAATGCGCCTTACAAAAGAAAATAGTTACACAAAATTAAACTCTGGATTTTCTAAGCGGATAAAAAGGGGAACTATATTGTAAGGCTTAATAATACCAGTAGTTCGACATCCGCACAGTAATATCTTCACTTTACTGTGCGGATGTCGAACTACTCCTGGTATTACACCTTACAATATAGTTCTCCTTTTTATCCGCTTAGAAAATCCACATTGTTTAATTTTGTGTAACTATACTTTATGTAACTAATTCATGTAACCATATTTAGGCCCAATCTCAATTCTCCTTTCTACCCCTTCCCCAGCCGTAGCCCTTTCCCTACACCCTGAAACCAAGGACTAAGGGCGAGGGTTGAAAAGACCGCCCTAAGAAATGGGACAGCCCTCCATTTGACTGCATTTACTATTAACACAGACGAATAAGGTTATGTAAATAAAAAGCAAGCCTATTTGTCTCTATAGCATGTTTGATGCTGTTTTGTAACAACCCTGTGTGTTATGACATTAGCGACGTATCGAAAGTTTGGAAAGAAATGCCAAAAGTCAGTCAATACAGCGCAAATAAACGGAGCCTTCACCTCAATTGGAGCTATAGAGGAGGAGAGGCTAAATGCTCTCATGACTGAATGCACGCGTAAAGATCAGACGGGTACAAATGAACCCGTCTAAGGTAAGAACATATCTCCGTATGTAAAAACGGTGGCCTATTCCTTTTTAAAAAGTACAACTTCCATTTTCTCCAACACTGTCTTGTCCACAGCCTTCAGCACTAGCTGGTGTAGGTCTTCTCCATGGTGTTTGCATCTCTGCCAGCTCTTCATCGCTCTTCCTTCTGCTGTGGCCTTGCCTTCATGCTCTGCTGCTCCATTTTAAAAGTCTGTCAAGAAAACATTTAAAATGTAATTAAATCCTACACGGCGACAATTAACACATGTTTTTCTAAATGTACTTAATAAACCTGAAGCAATAAAACATTGTATTGGTTCTTCTGATACATCACAACACTGTCAGGCAGTGATACAAGAAGTACACAATTGGTTTACTAAAAAGTTTTGCTGCTGCTCAGTTAAGTTGCTAGAAGAAAATCATACTTTGAAACATTACTAAGATTTTTTAACTGTTGGGAGTTTATGTTTCTGATCAAAACTACTTTAAGCTTTTTATTTTGTTCCACCTTTGACTACAAAAAGTAGTGCAACCAGCTTAAAAGATACTAAAATGGTAAACCACATCAAAATTGCACTGTTACATTATTTTCACCACTGCAGTTAGATCATTGGTTAACAAAAAAATTAAAGTACACATGGTAAATGTTGAGGCCTCAAATAATATTAAAATATATATATTTGATTGAATGGTGTCAATATGTGGTACCGGTGGTGACGGACTTATGGTTTAGTTTTTCACATTGTGATTCCGCTCTTCAAAGTAACCCCAAATGCATCAATTTCCTATGCTAATTGACCTGCGAGAATAATAAATAATTATTACCTTCGTAAGAATAACCAGCTTCTTATACTGATTAAGAAACAATTGGTTATTTCAATACAAAACTGTTTTCTAACAGGAAAAAAATATGCCTGCAGGTAGTAAATGGTGAGGAGGCTCTGGATCTATACAGGTGCTAAAACTAAACATTGTTGAGAACAAACTTTAGTTATCTTTGTGATTCCTTCATTTAGGATAAATGTACAATTCACTGGAAGCAGGACTTTCACGGAATGGAGCAGCTAGTGACTTAGCACGGACTTTATGCATAATTAGCCATGTGTTCTGTGGCTTAACTTTTTTTCTTCTCAAAAAAAATTATAGTTACGTGAGTCACAGTGAGACAAAGATTTGGGAGGTGATAGCTTCAGGCTACGTGACATCTAATACATACTTCCTCAATCTAACAGCCGTAGCCTTTGCGGTTGTTGACACGAGCAAAATAAGGGCTAAAAACAAGACCTAAACATGAAATACACATCTGAACTAAAACTGCAAAACGGCTGTCAGACACTTACCAGAACAACAATGAGTGAGACATTACTTGAGGACATCTGTGCGTGTGCTGAGCCATTATATCGGCCCATCTCACTGATGCAGTGCCGGCTAGCTGTGTCCCTTTAGTCAGTCCAACACCAGCGCCTTTTACGTTGTTTCCAGGTAGAAAACATGAATATAATTAGAGCCTATTCTCAAAGCCTGCCCACCTGACTGTGACTGCGATTACCTCCGCATCAGCAAACGAAAAGTGGGCAAATTAAGCGACTTTGTTGAAAAAAAACAGGTGCTATTTTCCCTTAGAACTGCGAAGACAGGAAGTGACTGGGCACTAGTACGCGCTACTGCCGGTTGTCGTGAAAAAGGTCTATCAGCCTTTATTTTTCACTTCGTACAAAATCTATCTCGTCCTAGAGCGGCGTTTATTGGAACGAGCTAATTTTGGGTGGAAAATAATCTTGAGAAGTAGAACTTTAAAAGTTATCCAAATTACTTTTCTAAGTTTTATGAAGTATTTTGCCATTTTTCGCAAACAAAAAATGGCTCCCATTCGCACATATGAAGACCGATTTTGATCATTTTGTTCAGTTGTTAAAGTCACAGTCCTAAAGTCTGTGTAAGTTCTCCGTCGTACAGGAGTTGTCCATCTTCAATGAAGGTACTTGATTCATCTTCTGTACTCAGTAGTTAAAGTCTTCGAACGTTTCGCCTCTCATCCAAAAGGCTTCGTCAGCGACAAAAGTCCCACTCTGGACGCAACTGAATAATAAGACCAACGGGGAGGAGTTAGGGTAGGCCCGGCTCCTCCCCTCTAATCACAGCTACTCTCACCCGTGGGTAAACACCTTTGAAGTAGAGCATCTCTAACGATCTGCTCACCTCAGTATCGGTCAGTCCTGTCCTATTCATAGATGATCGCTACCCAGTATCTGTCCTATTCATGGATGATCACTGCTAATTACCTGCCTATTGTTCTTTTGTTGGCTGAGGTGCCGTCTCCTTGGACTGGCAAGGAGGTTTCTCCCAAAGGAGTACAGTGACGGAAGATTAAATCTGACCCCACCATTCCGGTTCATGGAGGGGTTTTCTTTCCTGACAAAATAGCTTCTTTAACTCCTCCAGTCGGCGGTGCACCTCCACCTCAAAGCCTCCAATCACTCCTTTGAGGACGGGGAGGGCAAAATTTTAGCTAAAGAAGAACGTTGGTTTGAAAGAGGAGTTAAAGAAGCTATTTTGGGAAGGGCGGTCGGCGAGGGCAAATAATCGCCGCTTTGCGGCTATATTTTTTGTGGTCCTCGTACTCCATTACCATTTTCACTACAAGGTCCACACGATGAACTATCAGTCATTATTTTTGTCAATTTTTTTCACAGCGTCCCAGTCAAAAAGCAGCCTCAAAAAGCAGAGGAATCGGAGCATCTTTAGCACATTATTCTGCTGCTTCCGCAATTACAATGTGGAGCCTCCAGCCGCCAACACCACCAGCATCCTGCCTCCCTCGGTCGAGGAGAACGGGTCCCCTCCAAAGGTGGGCCCCCCGTACAGACCCATCTGCTTTTACCCATGTTTGGCTTCTAAGTCTTAAGATTTTAACCTAATTTTGTAGCCTGTGTGTTTATATGTCATTTACTTTTCTTTGTGAATGAGCGCCTCCCTTTTGTAAAGTATTTAAATCGCCTTTTCCTCCCCACCCCTTGTTTTTTTGTTTGCGTATGTATATCTCTCTGTGTTGTAGTGTGACCAGGTCGAGGTCATCCCTGTCCCTAGTGTATGTATTGCCTTTTTTTCCTTTTCCTGTGCTTGTGGCTGAGAGAATTGGTGCTGCCGCTTTTTGCTTGTGTGTGCTCCTGTGCTACTCATTGATATCCAACTACACTTAATTTAGTAGTTTTATTTTTATGATAATTTCTTTTAAGATGCGAAAGGTTAATGGTCAATGGGGTAGACATTTACTATGGGGGGGGGGGCACAAATGTAGCACATAGTGATATCTATTCGGCTCCCTTGCAGTATATTGTACTTGTACACATTTGTAAAACAATAAAAGCCCACTGTGCGCAGTCTGTATCATGTTTATAAATTATTTTTATCTTGGGAAACCCAAGAGTAGCCCTGTCACAGCCCAGTTTATGTTCATTTAGTTTGTTGGCATTACCTGACTGCTCTGCTTTGCTCCCTGAAAGTTGTGGAACATGCTCATGTACTCATCCACGTGAAAAATGTGCATGTTAAGAATGCTCTAGGAAAGTTAGGAGTAATTTTCAACCATAACTACTAATTTACGCTTATTTAGCCTCATGATTTGAAAATGGGGAAAGTTTGATACATGGCCTTTTAGCCTTTAAGGAATAGGCCACCGTTTTCCATACCGAGATATGTTCTCACCTGAGCTTAGACGAGTTGCTGCATAAAGCCCAACGCACACCAAGACGCTTTGACGCGCGGCGACACTGGCCCCCACATCCGCGGAGGAAAACGCATGCTTTTAACCGTCCTGCAGAGGTACATAGTGGCAGACAAAGAGACCGCCATAAACTTTGCTGGGAGAGACGAGAGAAGCCGCGGAGACCATTGCCAGGGCTCATGCTTCAGGTGGAGCTTGTTAAACTCTTGCCGCGCTATTAACCTGCAAAAGAACCACGTTTGCTCTCTCTCTCTTACAACATTTGTCTTTTATTTATGACAAATGTATAAATCACGTGTTTAAAGCCTCGCACGGTTCGAGAAGCCTCTGAAGTGCCGCGACGCGCTGCGTTCTGGTGTGCGTTGGACTTTACTGTCTGCTTTTTGTGCGTGCGCTCGATCATGCAAAGGGACCAAAGACGTTGTTAGCATTTAGCCTCTCCCAGCATATTCCTATAGCTCCAAACTGGGGTGAAGTTAGAAGCTACCAAACTCTTCCACGTTTTTTCCCTATTTAAATACAGTTACTTGAAAAGTGGATAAAACGAGCTGTCGGAATATGCTGGGAGAGGCTAAATGCTAACAAAGTCTTTGGTCTATTTGCGTGACTGAGCGCACGCACAAAGACCAGACAGTTAAGCATCAACTCGTCTAAGATAAGAACATATCTCAGTATGTAAAAGTATGTGGCCTATTCCTTTAAAGTGCTGCATGGTGGTTTGTATAAAAGTTACTCTTGCATTAAAATGACTTAACAAGAAGAGACCACTCCAACAATTATGAATTAGCTCATAAACTATTTTGCTAATTTACATGCTTACTTGAATTAATTGCTTCTTAAACAAGGAAATGGTTTATTACTAGGCATTATTGGTCCATATCACAATGTCAACCAAGGCATTGTTGCATGTGAATGGGGCAGTCCTTAATACTAATGATGCTGGTGATGGAATAATAAACATCTTCATAAAATCACTAGGTATCGAGGAGCTTATTTAAACACATTACACTGACATGGCTGCTCTTGCTCTGTTTGTGGGGCCTTTCTAAAATAACCTATAGAACCATAGCTTGAAACATTCATTATCTGCCTTTTCGTGGCAATACAACAGCTGTTTGCAACATGGAAAATTTCCTCTGCTCAGCCCTTTTTATGTGAATGTATTTAATAAGTGCTCTCTGTCTTTCTCAAACGTCCTCGCCTTCCCCGGTCATTCATGAAATGTTTTGTTCTGTCGTATCTTTGTAGCCACCAGCCAAATACCTCCTTCCAGAGATCATGATTTCTGATTACGGCAAAAAGTGTGTAGTGATTGACCTGGATGAAACTCTCGTCCACAGTTCATTTAAGGTAAGGAGGGGCCCGTCTGTTTGCTGTGAGTTTGTTCAATAGAGGGAAGTGAGGTTACAATATAGCAACAGGAGACAAATGAAGGTCAAGTGTCCATTATTATTATTATTATTATTATTATTTGTTGTGACCATCAGTACAGAACATTTATGGTTTAGTTTAGAAAGGAAATTGTGTAAGTGCATTCACGTCTTAATCGCTGAATGCAGCTCTTTGCTAAAACAGACACGTCCGGTCTACTTTTCCCCTAAACCTACTGCTTTACCGCCATCATGCTCAGAGTGAAGTGGGAATTATTAGAACATTGATGATGCTATATGAAGTTACTTAATGTAAAGACAACATCAAAATCGTAGCCTGAACTGTAAGAAAACTGTTATTTGACCCAGCCCCCATATCGCCCGCCCCTAATTTAAGAAATAAAGTTATGTAAATCTAAAGAAGTAAAGTTAAATAAAGTGGAAAGTTTTATTACATTTAAAGTACAGAAATGTGAAATGGTCACATACTTTGGTGTAACAATAAGTTGACAATGGAATCTAATATCTAAAACTATATCGGGGACATAGTGGGATCAGAGTTCATTGTCTTTGCAGGAGCTGGGGAAGGAGTGGGGGTATTTATTAGGAAATTGACATATATTTATTAGAATCTTTTGGCTTAATAGTCATTTCTAAAGTTTCTGCTGTTAGGTTTTTCCTCGTGAAGGCAGAACACTGTGTTTGATATTCGTCTGGCATGACCTCTGCTGGCCAGGTTGTAAATTGCATAAATAATTAACTGGATTTCTTGCTACTTTTTTTTTCTTTGCTTTTTTTAGCCTATAAGCAACGCAGACTTCATTGTTCCAGTGGAGATTGACGGTATAGTTCATCAGGTACGTCGCCACACTGTGATTGTCAACTACATTTACAGGATTTCTGAAGCGGGGACCAGAAGATGCAGGCGGTGATCCAGTTCAAGTAATCCAGGATAGGCTGTGTGTGTTCCTGGTTGGCCTATTCATGATTACTTGCACTGGATGGCAGCCATTGACTCGGCGAGGTCTCATAGAAAACAAAACAAAAACGCTGTTGCAAGTAAGAAAAGCATGATTTATGCTTGCTCTGGGGCCTTCCTTTGGAAGTGGAATATGGCTGTGCCATAACAATCAACAATACAACAGAAGGTGTTGCACATTAAGGCCACAATGTTGGCCAAAGTTTCATCGAGGCAATAAAGAAAACATACAAGACTCAAACACAAAAGTGCTATCTGCGCTTGTTAAGAAGAGCAACTGTTACAGGAATAAAAGAGTGTTTGTGTTAGGTCCAACAGAGTGTTCCACTGACCTTCTTGGTTGGGGTGGTTTGCAGCTTGGCTGACGCGTGTCCTTAATCCACTGGTCCGTTCGTTCAAAGTTGAAACTTATATATATATTAAACTTAAAGTGTTCATAACCGGTTGTAATCAAAACATAAAGAAAATCGATGACGTATTTGAGCTCATAATATTTCACATGTGAAATGTACAAAATTCCGGCATACATTGCACGGTCAAAAACCATTTGCTCTCGCCACTCCAACAACCCTCTAACAAAATACCTATGGCCATTTAAATCTCACAGGTACGCAAATCCTGTGGTCCCAAATCCCGTGACCCCGGGTGCCATCTAGTGGTACATATTCAGGTACCCACAAACAATATATGGCACACACACACCAGCCCCCAAATGTTCTTGGGGGGAAACAAAACATTTAATATATATTTTTTTCTTTTTTTTCTTTTTTCTTAATCGTAGCCTTTGAGCCATAGATACTAGATAAACGCAAATAAATCGTTCTTTCCATCAAGTTCACATTTCTGCCTCACAAAGCAGACAAATCTTTGTTACAGGTCTTTCAATAATATTGGATTTGGTCTGTATACGTACAGAGCGCACAAGACCTTTCTTATCTGGGAATGTGTTAAGAATTTTCCCCAGGACCCAGGAACTCCTTGGTGCAGAGGGATCCACAACAACAACTATGTCTCCAGATGTAAAACTTCGTCTTATGACATTCCATGTTTGTCTTTCTTGTAACAGAGGCAAGTATTCCCGAGTCCACCTCTTCCAAAATAAATCAGCAAGATACTGAACCTGCCTCCATCTTCTTCGAGCATACACATCTCTCTTATCAGTGATTGCAGGTGGAAGGACAGGTTTTCCTTTCATGAGTAGAAGGTGATTGGGTGTGAGTGGTTCAAGATCATTTGCATCTTCAGACAACCTTGTGATGGGACGATCATTTAACATGGCTTCCACCTCACAAAAAATGGTCTGTAAACCCTCATCATCCAGGGATTGCTGACGAAGAACAGTGGTTAAAATCCGTTTCACCATTCCTATCAACCGTTCCCATACACCTCCATGGTGGGACCCTGCTGGAGGATTGAAATGCCATTTTACACCCTGATGAGCCAATGTTCTTTGTATCTTGCTTTCGTTAAGTATTTTCAAGGCTGCCTTAAGTTCTCTTTCAGCTCCAACAAAATTGGTTCCATTGTCAGATCTTATGCTGGAGACTTGGCCTCTTCGACAGATGAATCGACGGATAGCATGAATGCAGGAGTCTGTGTCCAATGAGAAGGCAACTTCTAAATGCACAGCTCTGCTGGCCATACAAGTAAAAAGAACTCCATATCGCTTTATCGCACTTCGACCTCTCTTTACCTCAATGGGCCCAAAATAATCTATGCCTACATGAGTGAAAGCAGGAAGATCAGGAAGGACCCTCTCAACAGGTAAATCAGCCATCTTTTGTTCACCTACTTTTCCTCTATAACGCCTGCAGAAAACACACTTTGAAATGACTTTACGTGCTGCAGAATTGGCATTAATAATCCACATCCTTTTCCTAAGGGTTGAGAGAAGCTGACCTCTTCCACAGTGTCCTAATTGTTCATGGATATGTTTCAGAACCAGTTTCGAAACATGATGGTCCTTGGCTAATATGACAGGATGCTTGGCTTCTTCGGGCATTGAAGACTTGGATAATCTTCCCCCAATCCGTAAAAGTCCTGCCTCGTAAAGGGGGTCCAGTTTGTAAATCGTACTGTTCCTTGCCACCCCATTGCATCCGGACTCCAAGGAAGCAATTTCTGTTTCAAATTGTTCTCTTTGACTGAAGCCAAAGATCCAGTTCTCTGCCTCCCTAAGGTCATCAGCAGAAAGGGATTGGTTCCTTAAAGTACCCTTGAACCTTTGCATTTCTTGTTGTACGTTTTGTTTACCATCAACATGAAGTTGTTTCCTTTTATTACAACAACTTAATAACATACTTCGTAACTTCATCAGCCAAGCCACAGCTACCTTCAGTCTTCTCCAACACGAGTAATGATTTATGAGTTGATTTGTGGCATTGACATTAAGCAGCACTGTGTTAACGGTAACAGTTCTTTTCACTTCAGGGTCTGCGTTGGTCATTTCAAAGGATAAAGAGTGAATTGGCCACTCACTTTCCAATTTCCACAGAAACTTAGGACAGTGAATCCATTCTCCTGCAATAAGTTGCTCCATTTTAAGACCCCGGGAGGCATGATCGGCGGGGTTTTCCTCGCTAGCAATATATTTCCACTGTTCAAGCTCAGTGGCCTCTCTGATGGACGAAACCCTATTGGCCACAAAGGTTTTAAACCTCTTGTCCTCATTTTTTATGTATCTTAGTACTGCGGTGCTATCTGTCCAAAAACGGGACTTCTCCAAATGAATTTGCAACTCAGACTTCAACATTTTGTCAATCTTTACAGCAAGAACAGCAGCTGTAAGTTCAAGACGAGGAATAGTCACTTGCTTCAAGGGAGCAACACGAGCTTTGCCAAGAACAAAGGTAACATGCATTTGATTCAAATCATTTTGCAGACGAAGGTAGGTCACGGTACCATACGCACTTTCACTCGCATCTGAGAAGTGATGCAGCTGTGCTGTAATGACTTGACCAAAAGGTTGAGGCTTAAAACATCTGTTGATACTGAAGGCCCCTACGCCCTTCAGGTCATACAACCACTTACTCCACCTTAATTGAAAAGGTAACGGAAGTGGGTCATCCCAGCCACACTTGAGACGACAGAGGTCCTGCAGCATGATTTTGGCTGGAAGTGTAAATGGAGCCAATAACCCTAAGGGATCATAAATCGAGCTAACAATGGACAGCAATCCTCGTCTTGTGAGAGGTTTTTCCTTCAATTTAAATTTGAACACAAAACGATCAGATTCAATACACCAGTGAAGTCCAAGGGCACGTTCAACAGGCAGCTCATCTCTGTCTAGATCCATTTCTTTAATATTCTTTGAGTGGTGTTCTTCTGGAATGCTTGACAGTACTTTACGACTAGTACTCAACCACTTGGTAAGATTAAACCCTCCTGCTTTACACAGAGTTGTGAGCTTCTCCACCATGATGATGGCATCATTCTCAGACGGCAAGCTTTTCAACAAATCATCCATATAAAAGTTTTTCTGAACAGTCTGGATGACTTCCTCTGGAAACAGACCCTCATTGTCGATGGCAGTCCTGCGTAATGCGTAACATGCGCAGCTGGGTGAAGAGGTTGCACCAAACAAATGTACAGTCATACGATACGGTACAAGCTCCTTATTCAGATCTCCATCCGGCCACCATAAAAATCGAAGAAGATCCAGATGCTCTTCTGCCACGTTGACTTGATGAAACATTGCCTGAATGTCCGCCATAACTGCCACAAATTCCTGTCTGAAACGTGTTAAAACACCAATGAGAGAACTGGTGAGGTTTGGACCTTGTAACAACTGCTGGTTAAGTGAAACACCTTGGAATTCTGCCCCGCAGTCGAAAACGACTCGCAAAGTGTTCTTTTGCGGATGAAATACACCATGATGAGGCAGGTACCACACGTAACCATCAGAGCGATCCAACTTGTCATCAGGAACCTTCTCAGCATAGCCCTTAGCAATAACATCACTTAAAAACTTTGAATACTCAGTATAGAAGTTTTTATCCCTTTGAAGCCTTTTACGTAGCGTATTGGCACGCTGTTGGGCAACGACTAAATTGTTGGGCATAAACGAACAGTTCGCTTTCATAGGTAATTTGATTTTGTAATGACCTTCATGGAGCTGCACTGAATCTTCAACTATGTTCATAAACTTCTGCTCCTCCACCGACATCTCTTCCTTTTCAACGGAGAACCTTTCATTAAAATCATGGTTGTATTGATTTAAGAGGAGTTCTTCCAAATTTTCTACACTAATACGATTCACAGCAGCCGTTGGACAACTGCAGTTGTCTTGATGCGCTGTATTAGTTCCTTGCAAGGGTCCGTTAATCACCCAGCCCAGTAGAGTGCGCACTGCATATGGACCACCGTCCTTACTGTTGACCACTTCCCAAGGTTCTAGCAACTTTGACGCACTTGTACCAATCAATAAATCAACCCCTGAACTTATGTGAGGAAGTGGTATATTTTGCAAATAAGACCATTTCCGTAATTCCTCCTTGCTGATAATATTGTTTACCGTGACCGGCATCTCCCGTTGTGTAAACAAATGAGGAAGTCCAAAAAATTCATTTCCACTCATATCTGAAACTTCCAGACCACTCACTATACTGCTGGTAACCATCTTGGTTTGACTCATTGTCTGTAGCTGAATCCTGGTTCTTCTTCCACTAATATTTAGCCTTTCTAATAGTGTGTCGGAGCAGAATGTGTCAGTGCTACCTGGATCCAAGAAAGCATACGTCTCTACAATTTTGTTACCCTTGGAACACTTCACTTTGACAGGTAGAATAGAAAGTATCCCACTAGTGCTACCAGCCCCCGTATGACCACATGTAGAGACAGCGGTGCAAAACTCTGGTGAGGCCCTGCCATCTTCCCCTCTACTTATATGAAGGACAGTGGGGTGTCTTTGTTTGCATACTCTACAGGTAATACGAAAATTACAATTTCTACTTAGATGTCCTGTACGCAGGCAGCCAAAGCAAAGACCATTTCCTCTTAGAAAGTCTCTTCTGTCTTCATAATCCTTCTGGCCTAATAAAGGACAGTCATCCAATGAGTGTTCACCCTGGCAGTAAAGACATCTGCGTACATTAGTCAGCGGCGTAACTTGGGTTTGTGTTTGTACACTGCGGCTAGATACATTGATGGTTTGGTCGCCTAGGACAGAGATGGTAGTGGCATAACTTTGCCGGCTTTGCTGCACCCTTGGTGAAGGCTTGGTCTTGCTTACATCATAATCTTGAATGTTGCCAAATATGGGGTCCGAAATGATTTTAACTTCATGCTCAATAAAAATCACAACATCTTTAAATTTAGGCCTGTGATTTTGCGCGTCTAGAATGTCACAGGCTGAAGCTCTCCACTTTTCTCTTAGCTTATAGGGCAACTTTTGAACGATCATCTTCATATATGTTGGCATGCTAAGATCATCCAAATACCGGAGCTCCTCCATAACATTGCAGCATTGTCTTAAAAATAATGCCAAGGCCTGCAATCCTTTAACATCTTCACCCTTTATAGCAGGCCAACTATGCAACCTTTCAACATAAGCAGCAGTAACCTTAAACTCGTCCCCAAAATTTTCTTTAAGCAGACCTTTGGCTGTAGAATACCCTGTCTGTTCCCCTAGATGCTGGCAACTGCGCACCAAATCTCTAGGTTGCCCTCTAGTGTATTGTTCTAGGTAATATAAACAATCACCTTTACTCGAAACCTTTGCTTCCACACAATGCTCAAATGCTTTGATAAAGGACTGAAATTGAAGAGGGTCTCCGTCAAAAACTGGTATTTCTCTTTTGGGCAAAAGATATGACCTTTGTGATTGTACCAAAAGGTTTGTAATTTCGTTTTGTTTTTGCAAAAGAGAGTATAGCGGTGCAGGAGCTTGGTCGGGTGTCGTAGCGGGGGGAGGCACAGCTTGAGACCTCACCGGTGGTCCATCTGGAAGTAAGGGAACAGCCACTAGGGAATGAGCTTTAATCCTCTCTCTCCTTTTAGTGGTATTATCCATAACTGAGGATGGAAGAAGTGGTACAGTGTGATAGGCCGCTGCCCCTAGTATATCAAGTCCAGCGGCTCTTCCTTCCTCAAAAATAGACCTTCCCGTATGAGATTCATGATCTGATGCACTAAGGACTTCCAACTTAGCTGTAGTAGCTGTTCTTGTTGCTCTTCCAAAGCGTGCTTTTGCCGTAACACAGCAGCTCTTGCAAGTAATCCCGCTCTCTCAGCCACTGCTTTGATTCTGGAGGATGTAGTAGATCCACCCTTTGACTTAAAACTTTTATGACTTGATTGATTATCAGAAATATTTGAAACACTATCATTAGGTTCAACACGTGGAGTATTCGTTCCGTTATCTCTGTCATTGACTTCAAGAAAAGGATTATTAATTTCATTGTCTTTATCATGGAGTTCAATCAGAGGTTTATCGTTACCCTTGGCAAGAAACTCTTCATTTTGTGACAGCCACTTCTCAACATTTGGTACGAAATCATTGACACTTATCATATTTGCATTATACCATAGCTGATGTTTATCAACTTCAGACATTGGCAATATTGTCAATAAAGAATTATGAATATCTTTAGTTTCATCACACAACCCTTTAAACCTGTTAAAGGAACATTTGACCTCATTTACATAACGCGTATCTTCCATCAAATGTACAATTGAGTCTTTGACACCCATAGCCTTTTTCAGCATCGACTTTCTGTCCTTTTGTAAAGTATAAACCATTTCCAAATACGCTTTTTCAGTTAACTTAACCGAGCGTTTTTTAGGGATAACTGTAGTAGCAGCAGTAGCCCCTTGCGCTCCGGAGTCCAATACAGGAGCTGAGTCTATGCGGTTTTCCGTCCCAGTGTCCCCGTTAGACATAATTCTCACAGTTTATCACAGCAAACGATAACAGCGACGCGTTAGTGCGTAGAGTCATTAACAAACACATCAAACATAGGGCGACGTCGTAAGCGCCGTTTGACATGTGCGCGCAATAACGCTACGCCACAGACCTCACTGTCCAGGCGCAGGTTACACGTACGAGAGTACAGTTTAAAGCCATATAGTCACTTAGGACGGCCGTAGCATCCGAGGGCCACCATGGGAAGTCGTAATCCAAATGTCCACGACGTCCTCAATGAGCCTGGTTTTTGACTTTTTGTTAGGTCCAACAGAGTGTTCCACTGACCTTCTTGGTTGGGGTGGTTTGCAGCTTGGCTGACGCGTGTCCTTAATCCACTGGTCCGTTCGTTCAAAGTTGAAACTTATATATATATTAAACTTAAAGTGTTCATAACCGGTTGTAATCAAAACATAAAGAAAATCGATGACGTATTTGAGCTCATAATATTTCACATGTGAAATGTACAAAATTCCGGCATACATTGCACGGTCAAAAACCATTTGCTCTCGCCACTCCAACAACCCTCTAACAAAATACCTATGGCCATTTAAATCTCACAGGTACGCAAATCCTGTGGTCCCAAATCCCGTGACCCCGGGTGCCATCTAGTGGTACATATTCAGGTACCCACAAACAATATATGGCACACACAGTTTGTATTGGTTGTTTGTAAAGAGCACATGAGAAGGTTCTTTGAGAATGTTTTTTGCCTGTGCCAGGACTGAGGATTCAAAGTGTGTTTGTAAAGAAGCCTGCCAATAACGTTCATGGCATTTCGGACCAATTTCTTAATTTTGGTTTTACACAGGACAGTAAGAGGACCGAACCAGGTAACCATGCCGTATCTGATTAGGCTTTCCAGAACAGCATTATAAAACCACAACAATATTTCTGTGCTCACACTTAACAATTTCATTCCTTAAAAATGAAGCCTCTGAGACAATTCCACTTGTCTACATAAACACCAAGACATTTGAAGGACTCCAGTTGTTCTATTTCATTGTCACCAATAAAGATTGGGTCATGTGAGATCATCTCTTTGGTTTTACCTATGTTAAGAGTCAGGGGGTGCTCAACGCAGCAGGAATGGAAAGAGTCGATTTCTGCGAAGTACATACATGTAAACACAACATGATTTACTACAGTTAAAGATTACATTTTGTTTACAGGTTTATGTGCTGAAAAGGCCTCATGTTGATGAGTTTCTTCAAAAAATGGGCGAACTTTTTGAGTGCGTGTTGTTCACGGCGAGCCTCGCTAAGGTATGTTTGGAACACTTTACATCTGCTTTAATATACTGTAATTGTTATCTTAATTTTCACTCTAATCTGCTTCACTTTCTGTGTCTTGCCCCTTGTACAATAATACGTGGGTAAGTTTATAAATGAAGGGACTAATTATTACCGTCTGCTCCTGTAGTGTCAAAGTAAAGTGAGTAGCTGCTGTGCATTTGGTCAGAGTATAGTAGTATTATGTAATAATACGTAGTATTATGACAATCTTTGTTTCCTTAGCTGCCAGTATGTCTCTGAAAGTGTGGTTCACACACTTGTGTGTAATGCATTCTCTTCCCTGCAGTATGCAGACCCTGTGGCAGATCTTCTGGACCAGTGGGGCATGTTTCGAGCGCGGCTCTTCAGAGAGTCCTGTGTTTTCCACAGAGGAAACTATGTCAAAGACCTCAGTCGACTTGGACGAGAACTCGGCAATGTTATTATTGTTGACAACTCACCGGCTTCCTACATTTTTCACCCGGAAAATGCTGTACGTGATATTTTTAAAAATATAAAACATACTTTATTACACAGCCATCCACATACTTCCTCGTTACTTTCGATAAAAAGTTAGTGCTTCATTGTTTCATCTTTAAAAGAGCTCAGCTTGTCTCTTTGCTGTGTTCCATGTTACTTATAAGCACTATATTGTTTAGATAATTATACAGACGTCATCAAGACTTGCCTCCATTACATGGTAGCTGCTAGCCTGGCACGAGCAAGACTGATCCTCTAAGTTAGAGATGCATGGGGATACAGTCTGGAGTTGAGCGATTAGAATCTCGCTTGCTCTCGTTCAAACTGCGATCGTTAGCCCCGCCTCGAGTCTCGATTTGGAAATGGCATCCCATTACCACAATTCCAGACTGTCTTTATATGTATTTATAAATACATAAATAAAATCAGTCTGGCTTTATGCCAGGCTAGGTAGGGTTTTAAATTATTAAAATAGTATTACATTTGATTAAGGCCTTAAAAGCATTACATTTAACAACAACAAAATCATTGTTTGTGCATTAGTCACATAATTGTTTTTTGTAAAAGTATTTTTTACAATGTTAATTTGTGAATTAGTGAGTTTAACAAGCAGCGTGTATAATCGATGAGAAGAATGCTGCACAGCAATACTAAACGTCCTTTAAGGTAAATAACTTTAAGGTATTCTTCTTCAAATAGTGTATTTTGCGATTCAAGTGGTTCACCCTGGTTTAGTTTTCTTTCTCATATTGTCCTGATTCTCAAAATTACTTCATCCAACTAATCCTGCATAAAAAAATATAAAATACATTCTTCAAACTGTCCAACTCCTTTTGCTCATACTAACTAATTATTATTTGAATTGGCAGAACATTTTATCCATATCATTTAAAATATTAATATGTAATTTATTTATATAATATATATTTGGCCCGCACTAGTAAGATAAAATTCACCATGATGGCATTCAAATGTTTTGAATTTCACTTGGCCAAAGCTGGAGCTACCCTGCAAGTAAAATAAGTAATAATGGCATTTACTGTTGTGCAGGTCCCGGTGCAGTCCTGGTTTGATGACATGAATGACACAGAGCTCCTGGACCTGCTGCCTTTTTTTGAGGGACTTAGCAAAGAGGAGGAGGTCTACGGCGTGCTGCAGAATCTCAGGAGCAGGTAGCAGGACGGACTCGAGCACTACGGCTGATCTGTACCCTCCTCTGTGTCCATCCGTGCCCTAAAACCTATGCCACACCTCTCGGACTCAGGCAGATCCTCCAAAACGTGCCCCTTTTGTCACTGCCACAAGGGGGAGCCCTGGAGTCTCACTGTGGAACCCCAGACCTAACCCGTCTGCTCGGAGACTGGCCTTTGCCTTCTGAGTGCCATCAGAAACTCAAACTCCCAGAAGCACTGTCACTGACCTCACCAGAACAGAGCAGGTTGAGTGGTGAGAATTACTAAGAGGATTGAACTCTGGTTTTTATTTCAAACATACAAAGTTTTAGCAGCGGGATAGTGCTTGTTTTAAAAACCAAAAAAGGAAAACAGATTTTCAAGACATGTTTTGTGGCACTACACAAAAGTCTAAAAGATTTTGTCCTCGTCGTTGCTATGCAGGCAGTTTCTGGTGATGGTAAGGACTGTGACTCTTCTTACTAAATGAAGTGCCTTGTGTGAAAGTAGTTTATATGAGATGTTTTGTAAATGGCATATTTCAGAGTACTTCAGTCTTTTCACAGAAAATATGCTTTAAAGTGGACACAGAACTATCTCATTATATATATAAAAAAAAGTTTAGCTTTAGTTTTTTTTTGGTTGATCATCAAAAGCTGGGTAAACATCTTCATAGTATTTTCCCCCTCAGTGACCTTGTGCCATTATGTAGACGTTACTTTGTTATTTCTGCTTTACTCTTTGTAGGAATGCTGTATTTGATTTTGATTTGGAAAAGGACAATGTTTGCGATGTGAGTTTATGGCCCATTAATAGTAGTAAGAAATAGTGAAAATGTTCAGATAAAACTATGCCATTCTGTCTTGCATTTGTTGTAGTTTTTTGTTTTCTTGGCCAAATGAGGATATTCGTTTTGTCTTTGAGGGTTTCACTTGTTCCCATTGGTGAGCATAACATTATAGGTTTATTATTTGACAGGTCAATTTGTATGTCTTTGTTACAATGTCCTTTTTGGCTACGAGTATTTCTTTGGCAGAGTTGTACACCAATGCAGAGGTGTCCTTACATTTAAAATGGTCACAGATCTGACAGTGAAAAGGTCCAGTGCCATGTTTTTTTGTACCTCCTTATGAGGTTAATGTTGGGTATTTTAGGATAGTGGTTGGTTGAGTCCGGACAGCAAGACTTTTAAACTGCTTTTCACCTCAGTGCCTGTTTGAGAGGAGCCACACAAACCGAATGCTGCAACATTAGCCACTACCACGGCAATAACTCTGAAGGTATTTATTTACCGTTGTGTGTCTTGAGTGTTTATCACAAAGCATTGCATTGCAACAAACTATCAGTGTGTCTTTGGGTCAAATTCAGACCTGCCTGTATAACACTATTAATTTCAGTGTTCATATTTTTACATTTATGATAAGTTGCCAATCAAAGGTATTGTTTCCTTGGACAAATTGATGCACAGGATTTGCCAAATATTTGCTAAATAGAGCCAAACCTGTTTGGACAAAATGTCTGTGCCACAAAGTCAGTTTAGTCTATACCATTTCAGAAAAGGATTATTCTTCCCGGTGATACATGAAATACTTTGTCTTGCCATTTTGGTAGTAAGCGTTTTGCTTAAAGTGGTTCAGTGCAATGTCTTTTTTTGTTTGTTTGACTCTTCTCAACTCAGTGGTCTCATTTCTGATGTTTGTATCATTGTGATATTTTTCTACTTTTCTCTCGTCAGTATTTGGTTAAACATGTTGCATACTTTTCATTGTTTCCTGTTGATGTTCCAGCCTCCATCAGAGTTTTTTCTCTTGCCTTTGGTAAAATCTCAGTCAGGGGTAGTCCTTTCACAGGACGTGTGCTTGTATACCAGCACAAACTTTCTCTTCACATTTTCACGACTCATTGATTTAACACCAAAGGTCAGAAACACTTGAGTTTAAGGTCATTGTTTTTTCTTTTGGGACTGGTTCACTTCAAGTTTCCTTTCACTCGTCACTTCTTGTTTTTCTTTTGAGAGTTGGCAGCATGTTATCCTGAGCTTATTTTGTCTATTTCCATAATAAAAAAAAAAAAGCTTCATTTGAGCCGTTATGTCTTTTGTTAAATGTATCATTTTAAGCAAAGGCCAAAGAGTCATTTCCCCTTTTGTAAGAGTAAATTATGGTTAAAGCTACTCATAAGGATTGTCAGACATATTACAATAAATCACATCTGAGTAAGTTGTTGTGATTTCCCTCTTAACAGTTTGATAATGGCTTAAATTAGTATTGAGCTTTACAAGCCAAGTTTCTCAAAGATCTTCCCAAGTGCTTTGTAAATATAACCTAGTTTTAGTTGCTGCACCTTAACATGTACTACGGGCGTGTCTTTTCAAAGTTCATATGAACTTGCCTTCGCAAAGAATGACCTGTTACTGTCAGTGGTTTCCAAAAATGTGTTGGGTAAAAAATAGGATGCATCATTTCACAGTTCAAGGTAAAATGTTTTAAATATTTGAATAATAATGTAAAAAAATACCTTTAATCAGTAAATGTTAGTGACAACAACCTAAGACCGTATTGAGCCCAAGCATGTGTATAGTGTACTAGTCTACTATACGATTTAAATAACATAAAATCACAATACATATTGAAACGGGTGCAGTTGATTGATATTGAAATATTAATTTATAAAAAAGACAGTACAGTGCTGAAGAAAATACATGTCTCAACAGTACAATGTTTTGATATGTCTCAGTTCATTGGAAATTGCCATTGCATACTTGCAAAATAGATAAAAATGAGAACTGAACTGGAAGACACTATTACCAGTCTAAAAGGTTATGTATATTGGTTTCTGATCTTTTAAATGTTTATGTACAAAAATATTCACCCCATTTCCTGAGTATAGCTGTGCAGTCTGTTTTGGCCAGCGTATACTGTAACTAGTAAGACTTCTTGAAAATAAGACCTAGTAAGACTTCTTGAAAATAAGACCTAGTAAGACTTCTTGAAAATAAGACCTAGTAAGACTTCTTGAAAATAAGGCAAAATAAAAAAAAATCTTGGTCTATTATGGGAAAAACATTATCTTGCATCAAGAACCATGACGTGAACAAAAAGTCCAGCAGATGGAAGGATGTTCCCGGCCTTATTTAGCAGAGGAACGTGTCTGTAACCTGCGGACAACTTCAGGTTAGAAACGTGTGAAGACATGATATAAAAGATATATTTATTTTAACATACCCATTTGTAGACAATTGAAGGGGATTGTGTATTGAGCAACAAAATCATTACCAGACGTGGAGTCGTAGTCTTCCACAACAAATCTCACCAGTGCCAAATCAGGTACGTACACATCAAACTGGAAGTTCTCATTCCAAGACGGGTTAAAACCTACAGATGAAAATATTTAAAGAATCACTTCAAGGTGTGCTATTGATATACTCTTCTATCGGATGGACTGCAAAAATAATCAAATTAAATAAAAATAGCAATTTTAATGGCTGTAATATTTTGGAAATTTAAAACAAAAATAATCTGTCTCGAGACGATAATCTAAATGTATATTATCTAAAGCTTTGCTCTCGATTTACATATAAAAATCTAACCAAGTAACTAATTTGCAATTTATTTACCATTATTATCAACTGCGTCGGTCTCTTTGGTAGCCACATCTGCAGGGACTCCATGGATCTCTACTTTAACCAATGGATCCACAATTGAGGACTTATTTTGACTAACTTTTGGAAGCTGCTGACCGGATATAATCTGGCGATAGATCAAAAAGGCATGGAAATGAACAATAAAAGATACACTACTTAAAGACAATATGAGGTTACTAAAAGGTCTCCAACCATGACATGAAGGGTCTTATGCCGGAGCCAGTCTCCTCTGGTCAGGGTGATGGGGTCAAAATCTGTGGCCCTGTCTCTCATATAGGCCGGTTTTAGGATGTACCCACTCTGGCCATTAATCATGAATCTGCCCTGGTTCACATCCATGTCCTCACATGATGTCTGAAAGTTTAAGGCCACTAGAAAGAAGAAAAAAACAGGTACAGTGGGTTCAAAAAGTATTTATTTTATTAAGTCATTATTTGTATCTGTTATAAAGCAACTGGTTCTTAAACTTTTCACTCTAAACACCATCTGATAAAGATACTGTATTTGACCTTCTAAGTATCGCCAGGCCTCAACCAATATTAAATCTAAACTAAATCAGGTGTAAACTAAAATGTATGTATAAGCTGGGTGGAACCATAGACTGTAAATTAAGAATGAACTAAGTGAAGCTTCCACCTAGTGTTCAGCACAGGATAAAAATTAAAATAGCAAAAGGAAAGGAAAAAGGACGATGTTGCATGTTTAGACGTGTGGAGGTAAGAAGGACAGGCCTGTGATCAATTTTAAAGAGGGGCAAAAATGAGTAAATGGAAAGGGACTTTAAGGAGAATGCTCCAATTTCCTTACAGCTTCAGGAAGAAGGGGGCTATATTAGTCTCTTCTAAATCTGCAGTCTATAGGTGGACCCCAGGAAGAGTGGTCTCATCTTGGGTAAAGACTATTTCGTTATTAAATGATATTGTTTTTAATCTATTATATTTCTAATCATGGTTTTATGTACTTTTTTAGTTGCATACATTGGGGAAAAAAAGGATTTAGTCAGACAACAATTGTGCAAGTTCTCCCACTTAAAAAGATAAAAGAGAGAGACCTGTAATTTTCATCATACCTCAACTATGAGAGACAAAATGAGAAAAAAAAATAATCCAGAAAAATCACATTGTCTGATTTTTTAATGAATTCATTTGCAAATTATGGTGGAAAATAAGTATTTGGTCACCTACAAACAAGCAAGATTTCTGGCTCTCACAGACCTGTAACAACTTCTTTAAGAGGCTCCTCTGTCCTCCACTCGTTACCTGTATTAATGGCCCCTTATCAGTATAAAAGACACCTGTCCACAACCTCAAACAGTCACACTCCAAACTCCACTATGGTCAAGACCAAAGAGCTGTCGAAAGACACCAGAAACAAAGAGACCTGCACCAGGCTGGGAGGACTGGATCTGCAATTGGTGTGAAGAAATCAACTGTGGAAGCAATTATTAGAAAATGGAAGACATACAAGACCACTGATAATCTCCCTCGATCTGGGGCTCCACGCAAGATCTCACCCCGTGGGATAAAAATGATCACACGAACGGTGAGCAAAAATCCCAGAACCACACGGGGGGACCTAGTGAATGACCTGCAGAGAGCTGGGACCAAAGTAACAAAGGCTACCGTCAGTAACACACTACACTGCCAGGGACTCAATTCCTGCAGTGCCAGACGTGTCCCCCTGCTTAAGCCAGTACATGTCCCGGCCCGTCTGAAGTTTGCTAGAGAGCATCTGGATGATCCAGAAGAAGACTGTTTGGAGACTCGTCGTGTTTGGAGGAGAAAGAGTTGCATCCAAAGAACACCATACCTACTGTGAAGCATGGGGGTCAAAACATCAGGCTTTGGGGCTGTTTTTCTGCAAAGGGACCAGGACGACTGATCCATGTAAAGGAAAGAATGAATGGGGCCATGTATCGTGAGATGTTGAGTGAAAACCTCCTTCCATCAGCAAAGGGCATTGAACATGAAACGTGGCTGGGTCTTTCAGCATGACAATGATCCCAAACACACCGCCCGGGCAATGAAGGAGTGCCTTCGTAAGAAGCATTTCAAAGTCCTGGAGTGGCCTAGCCAGTCTCCAGATCTCAACCCCATAGAAAATCTTTGGAGGGAGTTGAAAGTCCGTGTTGCCCAGCGCCTGCCCCAAAACATCACTGCTCTAGAGGTGATCTGCATGGAGGAATGGGCCAAGACACCAGCAACAGTGTGTGAAAACCTTGTGAAGACTTACAGAAAACGTTTGACCTGTCATTGCCAACAAAGGGTATTGAGATGAACTTTTGTTATTGACCAAATACTTATTTTCTACCATCATTTGCAAATAAATTCATTAAAAAAAAAATCAGACAATGTGATTTTCTGGATTTTTTTTTCTTCTAATTTTGTATCTCATAGGTGAGGTATATCTATGATGAAAATGACAGGCCTCTCTCATCTCTTTAAGTGGGAGAACTTGCACAATTGTTGGCTGACTAAATACTCTCCCCCCCCCCACTCACTGTAGCTAGGTTGTGCATTTGTTTTTTTATGTGCTAAAGTGCTAAAAATTGAAAAATTACATTCATTACCCCGATACTGAAAGACCCAGAGAAATGAAAAGTAAAAATAAAAAGTTTAAGAGAAGAGAGAGCGAAAACATGACGTGAAACTAGATTGTTATTAAAATTGTATACCAATCTGGCAGCCGGCGTTCCACAGTGGCACTGGGTTGTAGTTAGAGGAATCAGTCCTGGAGCCAGCCGGATAGACACGGCTCAACTTGTCCACATTATGACGAATGTAAGCATTGGCTGCAGAAACGGACTCAAAGTTGAACAACGTCCAAGTAATAAATAAAGGGTAAATGACAAACATCCTTACCAGACTCTGCTGCTAGCTTCTTAGCTTGTCCCTCCTTGAAAGACGCCATCTCGTAGAAGCCCTGGTTGTTTCTAGCATCCTCAAAATCTTTGAAGTGCACACTTTTGCAGTAGATCACCATATCAGACAGCTCTTTGGCTAGTTTAAGTTTATTTTTCTTCTGCACACACACAAACATTTACTAATACAAAACATAAAAAAGCATTTGGTCCCGATACAAATCAGATTGAGTTTGTATTTAGTGCAGTGGACTTTTTTTTAGATCCAGCATGCTCCTCTGACTATCAACGAGGCTGTTGAGAGATGACACCAAATTCCTGTGTGTACTCATCAGGGACACTACATTCTATCCTCAAATACTGCTTCTCTGCCCAAGAAAGGACCTCTGCATCTCTACGTTCTCTGCAAACTGAGAAGAGCAAGAGTCCTGGCCCCCTCATGTGCACTATTACATGGGGACTATAAAGCATTCTGAGTATCGCTGCATCTCTGTGTGGTGCTCCTCTAATCAGGACATTGTTTTTGTTTTTTGTGTTTTGTTTACCTTTATTTAACCAGGAAAGTCCCACTGAGATTTAGAATCTCTTTTGCAAGGGGTGTCCTTGCCCCAGAGGAGAACCTATTGTACATATTTTGGTAGAGGAAACCTACGCAGACATGGGGAGAACATGCAAACTTCACACAGAAAGGCCCCATCCAGGTGCTGCCCAACCGTCTCATCACCCATCACACAGTCTCTCAGTGTGCTGCCATCAGTGAGGAGACGGCAGAGTCTACAGCCAGGTCCAGCTGCCTGATTCATCCACCAAGGCATCAGGAAACTGATTTTCTTCCCCTCCCTGCTCAGACACTGAACTCTGACCCCCCCGCCCCCCCCCATCACCCCCCAAAAAAAATTTTTGGGCTTCTTTGCTCTTTGTATTGTTTGCACTGAGAGATAGGGAGTAATGTCCTTGTAATTCTAAATGTCTTTTTACATGTGGCGACTGACAATAAAATAACTTACTTTGCTCTTTTCTTTCTCCTCCTCTGTCTCATCATTGGACTCGTCCTCCTCTGTGACATCTGTGTCTTCAGCGTCTGCTTCTTGAGTGAAGACAGACTCCAATTTGTTTAACCTCTTTCCTTTGATCAGGAACTTCCCTTTTAACTCCTAGATTTGCACAAAGATGTTTGCATAGTATGTAATTAATTATAGGCAAAGGTACTAGAGTATAAAAAATAAATACTGAAGAGTAACGTTACTTTGAAATTATTTTACTTTAGTAGAAGTAGTACCCCATGTAATGACCCAAATAAATAGTCAAGTAAACGTAAAAAGTACTTGAGTACTGAGTGACTGAGTCTAAAAGTCTGCTTAATGTTTTAATGTTCTTTAAGAGATCTCATATTGGGGAGATAAATAATTATTCCAAAGGTTACTAAAATGTAACTGAGTACTACCTGCTTCTAATTATAAGTAACAAAACAAAGTGGAGGCAGACCTCAGGCGATGGGAAGGTTGTGGGCATGCCTTCTCCCAGGGGCTCAGTGACAAGTGCACTGCCCAGGATGGAGCTCAAGTGGTGGGCCATGACTTCTTGTTGCTCCATGCTGCAGTGGTTCTCCAAAGACAGGATCACTGGATAGTCTGAGGTCTGCAAAGGAATACAGGCCAGGGTTTCAATATATCAATAGATCAGTATCTGCTGCAAGTGTTCCCTCTACAAGGTGATGCAAGTAAATATGCTTAGAAGAAGGTTTTATTATGGAAGGAAAAGTTAAAGTAAATTTCATGCTTAAGTATAGATTTTTTAAGACTAAAAATTAAACAATTAATACTTTAAATATTTTAGCATTATACATTACTTGAGAGCATTAATAATCAAGGGGCATGACTATTTTTCTACACTTGTCACTTTCAATTTAACTTCACACTGATTCCCAAAGATTTCTTTTTGCACTTCTGTGTTTTCCCCTTCACTGTAACGTAATCGAATGAGTCTTTGATAGAGCTGTGTGTAACTGATTATCCAAGTTATGCTTTTATCTGTGGAGCACTCTGGATTGTCTGTGTAGTATAGTGCTCTACAAATAATCTTTTCTTGCGTTGTCTATGGCGCTGTCAAGTTGCACACCTTAAATGCGTACTCCTTGATGGCTTTGATGGCGTCTTTGAAGAGGATCTTGGAGGTGAGAGTGTAGGCATGGTAGATCACCGGCTCATCGTCTGATCCGTCCCAACAGTCCAGCTCCACACAGCGGCACCCCTTAACCAGAGCCCTGAGAGAGGCACCCAGAAGGATTCAGTGTGTAATTGTGTGAAATGTTTGGTCTTTTAAAAACCAGTACAGTATAAAATCTGTGGAATAAAGACATTTGTGCACTCTGCATTTAATTATAAAGCATTTTTTAAATATCAATCATGTACAATTGGTCATTTGTTAGTTGTAATTCGTGCACTTAGAACTGAGATGTTCAAACTGCATTAGGAAAGTTAGGAATGAGTTAAAAATCCAACGTGATCTTCTAGTTTCAACTGTTATGTTTTATCTCTGTCACTTGCCTGGGGACCACAAATGGAAACTAGCATATTGCATATTTACATCACATGTTCATTAATATGCATTGTCCCCATCAAATAAATAAATACATACAATCAATTATTATTTCTGTAATTGTCTGTTACTTGACATAGGCCTCGGTGCTGCTGGGCCCCTTGAGCTGGTCCTCCATGAGGTAAGTGTTGTGAGAGGAGGAGATGAAGTAGTTGTTCAGGGGCTGTCTCATGTCCTGGTACACGTCTTTGTAATCGGGATTAAGGATGAAGGTCTCACTCCTGTGCAGGTACATGCTGAAGCCATCTTTGGACAGCAGCTTCTTGGCTTTAACTGAAACAAGTGTCAAAGGGCAGAGTAGGGAGCTGGTTTTCATTTCCAGGCATGAAAGTTGCTGTACATGCATGCTGCAAACTGACCCACAGGTCATCCTCTACTTGACATGAAATGTATTGGATACATTATACTGTAGACAGAATAACACATGAAACAATTAACCCGGTGCTGGTATTTTGCTTGGAACAAAACTCACAGCGACATCGCAATATAAAAGCCTTGCATCCAAAATCCAATTCAAATATACCAACCTGTTTCATCGGGCTCACACTGTTCAATAATCCTGTGGGCATCCGCCAGTGATGCCTTCTCTCTCTGTTCTTTCATTAAAAACTCCACCAGGTTGTCAGGATTCATGAACCCTGTAGTTTTGGCGTACTCTCCATAGATTATATCAATTTCCTCCCTATGGGTCAACAGGTCATAGAAATGTTGGAGCTCCTCTCCAGAAAGATATCCACCTTTTGATGTGTCACATTTCTATGAAAAAGAAACTGATCAAAATAAATCTTTGAATTGAAATATTGAAATTAGTCTAAACATCAAGACATTACCTTGAAGAGCATTTCTGTGTATTCATCATCCACGTCAACATTGATTAAACGCATGAAGTTTTCTACTTCAGATTGAGTCAGTTTGGCATCTTTGTTTTTGTCTGCCTTAGTCAGACAAGTGAAGATCCAACTATGCATTTGATATAAGGACAATTTTCGTGCATTTCAAACTTCTGACACCAAGCAGGCTTCCCAAACAGACATGCGATACAAACCTTACAGGCTAAATTGAGGGCTAAAGCAGGGCTTAACTTTGTCTCAGTCTTATTGGTCTGTAGACTAGACTTGGTAGCACGGTGCAGCGGTTAGCGCTTGTGCTTCACAGCTAGAAGGTCCCTGGTTCGATTCCCACCTGGACGGGGCCTGTCTGTGTGGAGTTTGCATGTTCTCCCTGTGTCTGTGTAGGATTCCTCCGGGTACTCCGGTTTCCCCTACCACTAAAAACATGTACAATAGGTTAGTCCGCCGACCAGGTGTTTCTGACCATTAGCCTGGCTTCACATCTGGAGATGGGTACCCGGCCTATACGCTGGCAGCTCACTGCTCCTACAGGTCGCCCCAGCCGCATTGAGGATGGGTCAAATGTAGAGAACTAATTTCCCTACGGGGATTAATAAAGTATAACTTAACATAACAAATAATACATGAAAAAAATACTAATAAATCAAATGTAGTGCATATTTCACCATATTCAAATATTACACATTAAAGTATAACTGAAGCGGATACTGCTCAGTCTTCTCATGGTGTTTCAGGTTGTTTATATTTGAGATCATCTTCTCAATGCTGTTCACCCACTGTTTGGCCTCTTCCTCGGAGCTGGCGATCAGATCCAGGTTTTTGCGTCCACCTTTGAAGACAATGGAGAAGCAACGACCTTCCACCTGTTCCTCAGTGTACTTCTTCAAACCCTCAGACTGACGCCCCGATCGCAAAGACGCAACCTCCTCCAGAGAAACTGAAGAGAAACGTAAATGGATGTCAATATATTATTATAATCGTGAGAATCATTGTCCTCACTGTACCGTCCCTAGTACATTAGGCAAAAGTTTATCTTCAAGATGCTTTACTGTTTCAGTAAAATCATCAGACTATTGTATTGCATTTTATGTATTGTTCACCAATTTGGAACGTCAGCCAGCAGAATTAACCGTTATCAATGTGTTACGACCCTTTTGGATACAATCCAAGGGGAAAGTTTAACCTGAGCCATTTCCAACCACTCCTCTTGAAACAAACAAACCAATAGCTATCACCACAATTGGACCTTTTGGAGGTGAGTGAATACAAAATCCTACAACAAAAACATGCTCTGGCCATTTTAAGATTATAAAGTAATTTAATTGTACTTAATAGGTCACTTGTAAAAGTTCTGTACGTGTCTGTGATTCATAACCACCGCATAACAATGGCATGTGCCCTGGCCCTTGCACAGCCGCAGGTGGGCAGCCAGGGTGGCACTCACAGGTGGGGTTTCTCCTGAAGAGCTTCTTGGACTCATGCCACATGGTCTTGCAGTCCTCCTGCAGTCTGAAGTATCGGGTCTTCTTCCAGGACTGAGAGCGGACTTTGAGAAGGTCTCCTCCCCGAAGGAGGAACTGCAGGTCCAAATCTCCCTCCATACCTGAAACATTTGCACATTCAGTAAATAGATTATCAAATAAAAATACTTTTTAAAAATGCCTTAATGCAGGTGATCTTTGGCCTAAACTTCCATGATCCATTTAGTCACGAGGGCGGCATACCTAAAAGTTTAACATTCATTTGAATTACTTTTTTGCTCGCAACATGTTGTAGTAATTCTTGAGATCTGCTTAGCCTCCGTTGTCTTTGTAAGCAGCTCATTATATCCTCAGGGAGCAGACTCGTCTGAGCAGACAGTAGCGATTCTGTGTATTCTCAAGGCGAGGTGAGAGAAATGAAAAGGAAAGGCGTAGCTACTTCTCTGAAGTCAAAGTTCAATCTCAGGTTTGTTTCATTATGGTCTATGGGTCAACCTGGCGTTTGAATATGATTTTGATTACATTACGACAAATCATATGCTCAAATTAGTTTGAAAGAACAGAAACAATAAGCTAATGGTGAATATCGGCAATGAAGACGCCAATTACCGAACATTTCTTAAAAGAACTTAGACTAGTGTAACCCGCATTTCCTGAAGCAGTTTTAAGTTGAAGGACCGCTTCCCGTGCGGCGGTATGCACATTTCCTTTTACCTGCGGGGTTAATCCCAGGTCACTTCCTAGGTCCCCTCCACGGATTTATTAGGGTCCCCTCCTCCACTACTCCCTGTGACTGTGGCTGGTCGCGTGCGTTTCAAGCTACTTCTAGCAATCAATACTCCTCGAAACTCCGATCACGGGTGAGTCTTTTAGTCATCGTTATTCCTACCTAGTTTTTACTAAATTGCGTAATGCTCACGAACATCTTGTCAGCATCGCGTTCATGCTACCCGTGTCTGAGCTCCAAACCTTCTACCCTGTGTGTGTTCACTAGTCTTAAACGGTGAGTTTCCGACACACATGTTTATTGTGTGTTTGGAGCGAGTGATTTTAAGTTGCATTTTGCGGTTTTGGTTGCGTGATCATGGCCTCGCCACCGCTCCCGTTCCAAGCTCCATTGAGCCTCGTTCATTGTTTACATTTGTTTATGTGCGTTCGTAGCGCACAAAGCACCGCTTCTAGCGACTAATGCGTGGTTTTATTTAAGTTTCCATTCAAGCCGAACGGTAAACAACAATTACCTTAACTAGAAGCAACCTTTTGTTTTGTGCGTTTGCACAGTTTTTGTGCGCGCGTGTAGCTTTTGCTTCCAGCGTTAAAGCGGCTGAGAGTTCTCGCTTCGTTTGCTTTTTGACGTAGCTACGTGTGTTTTTTCATTGTTGCGCATTATTATCATCTTGAGAATCTTGAGAGAGTATTTTGATCCCTGCTCAAGTAATTTTAAGTTACAAATTGAATGTTTTTGGATTACTTGAGTATTCTGAACTTTTGAACCTTATGAAGTGCACTTGTTTTGAGAAATGGTTTTCTGAATTAATAATTGGCTGTTTTAAAGGTTAATTATGATTTAATTTATGGTGAGTATCATAGCTATTTACATATTTTGAAAAGAAATATGACCGTTATCTGTAATTGTATCTACATATGTAAATATGTACATCCGTATGCACATAGTATACACATGTGTATACTTTAATGTTAGCATAATGTCACAAATGCTCATTTGTGTTTTGTTTTTTGTAGTTTTTTTTTTTTTTACCTTTCCAGGTCAGGTTTTTTGATAAGGATCACACCCTTCAACCACCTGCAGTCTTCTGACTTTCCTTTATGGCGAGCTATTGACTTTTTTTGTTTTCACCTTTATTGAACGTTATGGGTGTTCCATAACAAACTGAACTGAACCGAAAGACAAAAGGAAATAACCCTCTTTGACCATTGCATTGTGCAAAGCTATTTTTGGTTTATATTGTATTATATCTGACCTATTAAAATATATAAAGAAACCTGTGTTTGGGTTTTATTCACATACTCTGGCTCTGTGGCCGAATCTTCTTCTGGCACAACTTAGTCATTCCTTCTAGCCCTAAAGCGTTACACTAGGTACATGTTTTTTTCACACCACTTAAGGAAGGTTTTTAATGTTGTTCCCAGTGGTTTCCCAGTAAATTACGTGTAGCTAGATCCTAAAACAGCACATTGTATCTGCAGCGGCTCCGCACTTGCATGTTTATAGTCAATCAATGGTTTTGTATAGCCCAATATCGCAACAAGAGTTGCCTCATAGGGCTATAGTAGGCCTATACAGAGGCTTCGGTGCAAAGCGGCAACAAGAGACATCGGAGTCACACGGTTCCAATCATAGGCGCCGATTTATGTTCTCCCCAGTGGGTGCTCAGTGGGAAAAAAAAGTCGAGGTCGAGATCGAACCAGCACTCTTGTGGTTGGAACCCCGGCCATATGAGCCATGCGCTCTATGGAGCTAAACAAGCGGAACGAACGGCCGCAAATGCATGTATATCAATTTTATAAACAACCCGGCTTTTTTGCGGCTTTACAGGCTAGGCATTATTTAATGAATCATTTTGTAATCAGGGCAAATTCGCCTGGGTGCCCAAAGATTTGAGTGGGTGCTGCAGGGGATCGGCGCCTATGGTTCCAATGGATTAGTCAATCAGAACCGGTTCTCCTTGTAGATATACTCGTTGCTGCTCCAGTGGGACAAAGAACCACTACAAGGAGGCTTCCAGCAGGGCCGAGGCCGTGAAAAAGCTTTTGGCTCCTGAAATGGCTTGCCATTGGCTTCAACTGTTTTTTTGTCCAAGAGCTTCCCCTTTCGCTGTCAAGCGACACTACACTGGAGAATATGGCGCTTTGAAAAACATTATGCATGTGATGTCATTACAGAGCAAAGTCTGCATAACCGATGATTCAAGCTGACGGTTTTGCTTTTGAGCTCACATTAAATAACATGTTCATTGTAAGGGCTTCTTGTAACCAGAGGGTTAGCAGATCGAAACCCGCAGGTACACATGGTTGTGCTTGGGCAGGACACTTCACCCACCATAGCCTCCAGTGTCTACACTGGTCATCAAGTGTGACTTCTTCTGCTTGCCTTATTTAGTGTAAACATATATGAAAATGGTTCATCTCACATATTTGTAACTACCCTCTGCATGTTTATATCACATAGATGCTGTTCGGGTCAATTTGACCGAGAAGTCAAACTCGAGGTAAAAGGGTTTCAAAATGTTTTATAAAAAGTGTATTTCTTTGCAACTGAGATATTTCACCCAAATCAAACACACAGGCACTCTAATACACCCTCAGTCAGTTTGTTCTGGAGCCGGCGCTGCTAGGATGGCAGTGAGTCGAGTGACTGACATCAAATCAGCTTGTGAGCTGGTCATGCCAGATTCAATAATAATTGATAAAATAATTAGTAATGGAGTTAGTAATGAAATATTCAGACTGCTTGTTAGTATTTTTTTGGTTTCAGACATCTTTTGGATAATTAAACATGTCAAATTGACCTGGAACACCATTGCTGTTCCTGACAAATGAACATAACAGGAGAGTTAATTCATAACATTGAGTTTTATGTATTTTTGCTTGACAGTATATTTTAGTGATTTTTTTTATTAAACAATTTTAAAATACAACATCTCGTCGAGGTACAAAATACGAGAAATAAACAGATTTAGGGACTGTACAGAAATGTAAGGCACGAAGTTAAAACATTGGAGCATTAGTGTCAATTTTAAAATGAAAAGGTCATGTCGGATACGACAACGAAACTATTGAGTCTAATGAACATGCATTTCTTGGTGTAACACTCGACCATAAAATCAGCTGGAAAACTCGCATCATAAAAATTAAAACTAAAGTTGCAAAGATTTTAGCCCAAATGAATAAATCCAAATATCATTGCCAACAAAGCTACATACACACTTATCCTTAGTGTTGAGATCTGGGGAAATGCGTATAAAAGCAATCTTGACCCATTGTTTAAAGTTAAAGGCAATACGAACAATCCATTTAGCTGGATAACGTGATCACACAAATCCATTATTCTTTAAATCAAAAACATTTAAATTTGAGGACCTTATTGAATTTAAGATGGCTCAACTCATGTTCAAAGCCTCAAAAAAAGTCACTTCCTGAGAGAATACAAAATACGTTCTGCAAACGAGAAGTTGAGAGATAAAATGAGTTTCAATAAACAATACTCCAGAACATCTTTGAAAAGCATGTGTAGAAATATGGACAAATTTAGATGAAAGCATTAAAATATGTAAAAACCTGGTACATTTAAAAAAAGGTTTACAAAGAATTATTTATTAAATACGAACAATTATTGTGAGTGTTGTAGTATATTTTTTTGTTGTTTCTTTATTTTGCTGTTTTATTATTGTTCCTTACTTGTTGTTACCTTGCCTTATGATTTGTTATCGTGCATATATTATACGTAAATATTATTTTTAATTTTGGGGTGGGTGCTTATAAGCTTTTTGCTTCGGCCCACTCCCTTTGAACAGACTTACTGCTCAAATAAATATTTTCTTAGTAGAGCTGGATTTGATATGTCTTAACGAGGAAAAATACTATTTGAATTCATTCATAAAGTGATTGAAACAGGGGTGAGTGTCTCTCCATTTACAACAATGTATGTGCTATTTTGCAAGAAGAAAAACAATATTAACAATATCGGACACAGAATTTTCTAAACCTTCAAAAAAATATAAAATAATCACATTTAAAATTGGGGATATTCAAGATTTTAAGAGATAGCCAATATCTAATATCGCTCCAGAAACCACCCGTTACTGGACACAAGAAGAACAGATGCTCTTAGGTTTCTTCAGGAAAATCACAGAAGGCACAACTGGCCAAGTCACATTTAAATCTCTTATGAAGAAACACAGACAGGATAAATCCTATGGGAGATTTTAAAATGTGTTTTCTTTAACTTGGGTGGAATCGGCCATTTGACATATTTAGAGAAGGCAAAAATCCTGGACCCATCTATTGATGTATTAATGTTGAAATCATGAAATGGTTTGAGTTTAAAATCTGTAACAATCCTATTAGTGCATTTCTTGTCTTCCAGTTTATTACCATCAATGAATAAACTTGGTAGAGCTGGAGTAACATTAGAGTGGGCCAAAGTGTTCTGGATCAGCTGCATCAACGCTGCAGGCACAGCTTTACAGATTTTTTTTCATAATTTCTCGAAGTACAATTGACATTAAGTCGGTTCATAAAACTGTTGTAATCCAATAAAACCCCATTGGTATCCATTATATATGTATATTTTAGTGAAATTGAGCAGTGACACTTGACAGCTGAGTTTGTGTGTGTATTTTTTCCCTCTATAATCAAAGAGTGTTGCTGCTTGGAACGGTTGTCATTCCATAGCTCAAATTTACAAATTGAGAATTGGGGTAGGCAAGTGGATCTGTTGAGAGGGACCCGCCCAATGGGCTCAAAACCTTGTTTTTTAATGCACCACTCGGCATAGGAACATCATCTACGAAATCAGCTGTTAGGGCAGCTGGGTGGGGGTTTGTTGGTGGGGAGCTACTTCCCTCTTCAACTGGCCCGCGCTACACTCTGGCTTTTTAATGCACCACACATAACTCAATAAAATAAAATAAATAAATAATAATGGTAATAAAAATAAATAATGATGATTAAACTCAAATTAAAATTATATTGAGGATGGTAATGACAGCTGGGATGTAGCAAGATCTCGGAATATAATAAGTATTAATGCTTGTTAATGCAGGGCTTTCATAATACATTATACATGAAAAAGAGGAAATTGTACACACATTGATATTATACTGAGGATGGTAACGACAACTGGGAAGTAGGAAGATCACGAAGTATAATTATGTACTGCATAGTAACGTGCCTTTATACCATACAAATAGTGACTTGGACTGGCCTTCCGCCAGAAAGCCAGTTGAAGCCAATGACGAGCCATTTCAGGAGCCAAAAGCCAATTTTCGGAGCCGCAGGTTACCGACCCCGGGTGGTAGGAATAGGAAGTTTTAACAACCGCGCGCGCACACTTGCGTGCACACGCAATTCTAATGCCCTCAATTAATAAACACAACCTCATCAGAGTGGGTCATGGGTCTGGAAGTGGCGTGCGCGACATTTTTTTTTTCCTAGGATGGGAAAGGCCACATTTGAGAACAACTTTAGTTTAAACTGATCCAAACTACCCGTAGACCTAACCCTAATCTTAAAAACACAAAAATTAATGGAAAAAGCGTTTTCCCATCCTAGGAATTTTTTTTTGCTGGCGGGCCACTTTACCGCAGTATGGGCGCCGGTGTTATTGGAAAATTGCTGCCTGTTTTGAAAGTGTGCCAAACCCTGTTTCGTGTGTGCACAGTGCACATCAATTGGAAATATAATATAAACATGTTGACACATGATACATGAGTAGAAGTTCATTTAACGTTGAGTTTGGCCTGGAGGAATATTTTAGTGGCACAAGGGCACCACGTAGTGGTCGACCATAGACAAGCAACTGCTCTGATTTACGATGGTTACTTTAGGTATTGTTGTGGGATGTGTCTCCTAACCTCGATTATCCACAAGACCCTTAAAAATTAGCTGAGCTGTCCTCGTAAGTTTGGGTAACTTCAAGTCTATGTTTTAACCAGGTAAAATGTGTTCTTGATACGAGTGACCACACCTTTGGCTACAGGGTAAAGTTGCTGGTTAATCGCGGTTTTTGACAAAACTACTGCAAATGTACTCTCGTAACCATGTAGTTTAAGATCATTTTACTTTAATGTAAACAATTAGCGTTAAAAGACTACTTCACATCGTTTTACATTCGCATAGCTGATAAACTGACTCCATAGTTGCAATTCTTAAAGGGAACGTGCAAAGAGATGTATAGCGTTAGGGAATGTGATGTCATATCGCTATGCATTATGGGATTAGCATAAACTAATGGCGATTTTAAAAGTTAAATTACTGGAGTTATTGTTCACATTAAAATACTTGGACACCACAGTGTGTTAGATGTTTTTACCAGCAGTAACTCCGCAGCTAACAGAGTTGGGTAGGTTCATTAACCTATGCTCTCATCTACTCTACATTGTTTCTTTCCACAGCTTTGTTCTCCACTTTTTATACTGTTTTTAGCTAATGTTAGTCAATGGCAATGTATGCTAACAGCTGCAAAGATGGCGCATCTCCATGGTAACTGTGGAATTTCCCAAACTCTATTGCAACCCACCTGTTTGTCTGTCGTTCCCATTGGTATCCATTCTCTCTCGCGCTCTCTCTCTTTCGTGGGGAAAATCTTTTGACTTTGATTGACCTTTCTTTACCCAGCGCTGTTTCTTCTTTCCATATGCCCGACTTATTGACCCGACGACAGCGCTGTGGTAGGATCCGATTTGGCGTCTGGATGGTATAAGCTTCAACACCGGTTTGACAAGCCTGCCATACGAGCTGCTCGTGTAATGTCACGAGTGGCACTGGGAGGAGGATTCACCTGAGCATATGGGCTGGGCCTGGGACAAGGGTGTCGGGCTACACCATTATTTGGGAATGAGGACGGGCCCAAAACTGAATCACTCTCAAATTGGTCCTTCACAAAACTTGTCAAGATTGATAAGCCAATTTGTGCTTCCTTGCAAATATGAAACATGTGATTTTGATGGTGGCGCTATAAATGAATTTAAAAAAACACGTTGTCTATTCGACCTTTCCTGGCATTTAATCATTCATATATACATATTTTATTTTTTAAAGTTACAGTTAAAGATCAAGAAGTGTTCCCTTTTGCTGCTCAAGCACTTGCTCACAATCATTTCTAAACATATTGGTTACATCGAAGGGAGGGTAGGGAGATAGATAGTAGCCCACATGAAGTTTGTGCTTTCCTTTTCATGGCCAGCCCAGCCTTGGTGAATAATAGTACTGCAATCACTGTGGCGCTTATGGCTCTTGTGACTCTCAGCACTTCCCTTTCAGAGCTGGCTTAAACCTCTGCGCCCTGTCAGCATCAGGATGAGTGAGCTTTAATACAGGAGCAGTCCAGGGCTTCAGGGCTAAGAGACAACCACTTACATATAGTATAGGCAATATGAGATACAAGCTGGAAAGGATAAGCACGTTTTTTTTTTTTTTCCAAGCCTAAAGCTGTGTGTTTTACATGGATATATTTATGACAGTCCCCTAAAAGTTGTGAAAAAATATATTTCCATGTGTTAGGCTATAGAAAATTATACATCAAGATCAAGAGTCTCTGTGTTTGTGGGAGATTTTCATTAATTTTTATAGCCATATCACAATTGTTTTTAATTACATGGAGTATTCTGTGTGACAATGTGAATATATGATGTCCTATGTAGTGTATGGGTAGGTTCATTAAACTATGCTCTTATCTACTCTGCATTGTTTCTTTCCCTTGCAGCTAAAAGTTTTAAATTACGTCCAGCTGCAGGGCAACTGAAGAGTTGAATTCTATTTCTGAGGAATTTGTGTGTTAGAAACGTTTCAAATAATATGAGACACAGCTTTGCACTCAAACAGTGATCAAAAGGAGCTTTGATTAAATTACACAATGCAAAATCGCGGGTGAATTCAGGCCACAGTACTTGCCATCTCTTTCCTCATACCACTGCATTCACTACTGGTGTTTTTTCCTCTTCCCTTTCCTAGTTTAGAAGATAGAATAGTTCAATGAGGAAAAACAAGGGAACACAAGAGATGTTTCTTTTTTTTTTGTTTAATTGATTAAGTTATACAGTATTTTAAGAAAGCATTGCTAATATGTTTTTGGGTAAATGAGATACATTTGAACATGATCTCATTTTAAAATGGCTGATTAAACACAGGAATTTTAGTTGTCCAAAGTTGCCCTGCATCATTTTGCAAACTGAAGATGGCGACACTCAACATGTGAGCCTACGTCCTGTGCGTCACTGTGCGTCACTGTGCGTCACTGTGCGTGAGGTTGTGTTGACAGCGGTAGGAGTTGACAGTGAGCAGCACCAACAGCATCTGAGACTTACTGCCTAATGGAGAACTGATATACAATTTAAAACAAGTAACAATCCATTTTGACCTGCAGCTTTCTCCAAACTAACTGCGACACCATGGCGGAAGACCAGACTGCCCAATCCTGGACTATCGACAAGGATGATTACGAACTGAACGAGGTGATAGGTGAGTAGCTTAGCCGCTAATGTTAGCGCTGCATTACTGTAGTCGTCGGCTGCCGACTGCTACCAGCTAGCATGTTATGTGTCGTTACAGGGACAATATGAAACCCTTTGCTACAGCTGGAGAAACACAATTTCACTAGAACTATCTTCTTTTCAGTCCAGGCCAAACATTGCCCTCTTTAGTGGGTAGCTATATTTAAACATGTCGATGTTTAGTTTGTTACTCGTAGAGTATTGACAGCTAACCTAGCACAGCACAGGGAGTGGAGTGATAGGTGGCTTAAATACAAACTATCTAACTGATTAATATAACGGACTACATCTTATGTATTATCTTAATTTCAATGTAAAATGATATTAAGACTGAAATGTTTCTCTAACCTGTCAAAATGTTTCCTCTTAGTCTGGTGCAGCACATTTTTTCTGTTGTCATTGTTATTGTACACTGAGTCTTTAGTGTTTTTGTGTTTGTGTCAACACAACAAATGGGCGAACTTGAAGACAAAGTACCTTGATATTATTTGCATATCATTATATGTTCATTTTTACGTTTATTTTGTTTCATAATTATGGTGGTGTGTCACAGGAAGTGGAGCTACAGCAGTGGTCCAGGCAGCTTACTGCAAGCCACGAAAGGAGAAAGTGGCCATCAAGCGTATCAACCTGGAAAAATGTCAAACTAGCATGGATGAACTTCTGGTAAGACGCATTATTGTTGCCAGTTACACCACGTCCTGTGGAAGAAGACTTGAGATTTTGGTATATTGTTTATTTAATATATGCTCTTCCAATACAGAAAGAGATTCAAGCGATGAGCCAGTGCCACCACCCAAACATTGTGTCATACTACACATCATTTGTGGTGAAGGATGAACTGTGGCTTGTGATGAAGCTCCTCAGTGGTGGTAAGTGGTCTGAAACCTCATCTTGGTATCTATTATGCCTCTGATGTTATTTTGCTAAGCTTAGTCTAAGAAAGAGTATACCTGATACCCTGTAACTGTAACATATTATTATTATTATTATTATAGGTTCTGTATTGGACATAATTAAGCATATCATCTCTCGCGGCGAGCACAAGAACGGGGTGTTGGATGAGTCGAGCATTGCCACAATTCTGAAGGAGGTTTTAGAGGGGCTGGAGTATCTTCACAAAAATGGGCAGATTCATCGGTGAGTTTGTCACTGAACCACCCACTTTTTATCGTTGGCAGCACAATGTGAACAGAGAAGTATTTTTTATTTCTGGTCTTGTCAATATTTCTTTTGTATTTGTATGTTTGTGTGTGTGTGTTCTTCATAAATTACAGGAGATAATGATATTTCTCTGAAAAAAATGTTTGTGTTATGACAAAACATTTTTTTTTTTTTGTTTAAATAGATTTCCTACATGTTTACACAAAGAGAGTAAATGACATAATCATTAGCATAACTTCCCAGTAAATTGTGTTAACTGCTAATTGAACTCATGAGCAGCCTCTAGTTGAGCTATGTTTAGAAGGCACGGAGAGAGGAATGTATTTTCCAGTTCGATAATTTTTCCCATCCCGTTTCAGTAGCAAGTACTTCAAATTAAGTCCACACATTGCAAGGATAAGGATAAAGATCCAAAGAGCCGCTTCGAGAGGTTTCTGAGTCACTGCTCAGTGTTTGTTCTTGATCTTGCCACTCCCCTGGTGCTGAAGTCTTGTGACAGTTTGATTTTACATCACATTCTAATCCTCCCTTCTTTTTTTGCAAAGGGATTTGAAAGCTGGAAATATACTGCTTGGGGATGATGGATCAGTGCAAATCGCTGGTACAGTTTTCTTTTGCTTAAGACGCCAGATTTAAGTTGTTTTCCAAATATGCCCACTGTCATAATTGTGCATTGGTGCAAACAAATAAAAACATTTTCTCTCTCAGATTTTGGTGTAAGTGCCTTTCTAGCCACTGGAGGAGACATGACCAGAAATAAGGTTCGAAAAACGTTTGTGGGTACACCCTGCTGGATGGCACCTGAGGTCATGGAGCAGGTGAGAGACTAACTCTCATTCAGTGGTTTGTTCTGAATTGCTACAAATTGTAACTGCTTTCATGACAAGTAGTTGTGATTTTCAAGGTGCGTGGTTATGACTTCAAAGCTGACATCTGGAGTTTTGCTATCACTGCTATTGAGCTGGCAACTGGAGCTGCCCCATATCACAAATACCCACCGATGAAGGTAAAGGATGTTTCTTATGTAAATTTCTGCTTGTTCTTGTGCAGTTGTAAACACATTTTCTAAAGTGTGTTTGTTTGGTGTTTCCATAGGTGTTGATGCTGACGCTGCAGAACGATCCTCCTTGCCTTGAGACTGGAATCACAGATAAGGAAATGGTAAAGAAGTACGGCAAGTCTTTCAGGAAAATGCTCTCTCTCTGTTTACAGAAAGATCCAGAAAAAAGGTAATAAAGCTTGTAATAAATTCTGTTTTATATATATATATATATATATATATATATATATATACATTAGGGCCGGGACTTTAACGCGTTAATTTAGATTAATTAATTACACAAAAATAACGCGTTAAATTTTTTTGACGCATTTTAATCGCACATGTTTTTACAACGCGGAACGTTTCTCACTGGATGAGTTTAGGCGGACTGATTATACTGGAGCACCAACTTGTAGCACAGTCAACATAAACGCAATCCGGTGTGTACTTTTTGTTGTTATTTACGTGCCCAGCTGACGGCCCTCCAGCTTCACGCATGTGTGTGCGCGCGCCCTCGGCCTCCTCACATGGACTATTGAGGGGATCAGGCCTCCTCACATGGACTAAAGCCCGGGTTTGAAGCGGGTACACGACTCTGAAAGACTTGGAGTTTCTGGATACTGCTCAACAGGACCGGTGAGAGTTTTCCATTATGTTTGTTTTCGGGTTGCGTAGCGCGCGCTTCAGCTGCGACCTCGCGCTAATAGTTTACGTGCCTTTAAACCAGCTGTTGCTAAATCAACAAAGTCTGTTATGGCCTCTGAAGCAACTATAAACAATATTTTGTTGCTTAAGCTTATGTATTCAGTCATTATTCAATGGTATACTAAAAATCCATATGAAAAAACGTACTTCTCACTGTTCTCAGGTCAAATATTTATATGCGATTAATTTCGATTAATTAATTACAAAGCCTGTAATTAATTAGATTATTTTTTTTAATCGAGTCCCGGCCCTAATATATATATATATATATATATTGTTTGTGTGTGTGTGTGTGTGTGTATTTATTTATACTTTTTTTATTTTAATTTTTTTAAAGGCCAACTGCTGCTGAGCTCTTAAAGCACAAATTCTTCACAAAAGCCAAGGTGAGTGCACTATATAGCGGTAAAGATGCATTATTCCAGATAGTTTGATAAAATGTTTTTCTTCTATAGAACAACGAGTACTTGCAGGAGAGGCTTCTTTATAAAGGTCCAACAATAACGGAGCGTTCAAAGAAGGTCTGACTTTTACATGAACAATTCCAGTCCTTTTCTGTACTATGCTCTAATTGACTAAAAATTACTCAAAAGTAAAAATGTGTTGCATTCAGGTTCGTCGCGTGCCTGGCTCCAGTGGCCGCCTTCATAAGACCGAGGACGGAGGCTGGGAGTGGAGCGACGATGAGCTGGACGAGGAGAGCGAGGAGGGCAAAGCTGCAGTAGCTGCTCTGAGAGTAAGACCAGAGGACAATCAAGTGTTCACTTGGTTAAATAAACAGGGTGAAATGCTTACATCACATTACATATATTAATTTTTGTCACTATCTACATCTGTGTTTTATTTGTGGATTGTAAGAAAACATCTGTTAAATTTACACTTTTTCATCTTTAGTAAGTTTGAATACTGTTGTTTCTCATTGTTACATTTCTTTAAGTGTACTTAATCAGATCAGACATACTTCATAGGTCCCCAAGGAGAAATTCTCATTGTTACAGCCAGTTACTTGACCAAAAGAGATGATACACACGCAGTGCATGAAGATATGATTATGTGTGCTTGTCAAAGTATTTATTAGACCTTTTATAGTGCGTAGATTATGTAGTTATCTTTTTAGAGTGAAAAAATAACACGTCCTTTTCTCACCTTTTGTCCGATTTATGTTTTGGTGGACAATTCATACCTTGGTGTGGGATGTACTCTCTTATGTGCTGTATATTTGAACTGTGTAAATCCCTTTAATCGCATACTCTTTGGTCCATGTTTTGGGGGATGCAAAGTGGATCTGCATGTTTTAATCCTCACAATCTGTCATGTCCAATCTGCAGTCTCCCAGAGTGAAGGACGGCTCGCAGAACATAGAGGTGAGTGCATTTGTAGTGGACATGACCTCAAATCCTTCATAATCTGATCTGCATGGCTGACCTGTGTCATATCATTGATAATGATTACACTTTTAATAGTTTCTGATTTGCGTCACATTGCGGCTAGATTTTCCAGCCAGCAGATGGCGCCACAGAACTTTTACAGCCAGGAGGTCCTCCTCATGAGAGTCCAGTGAATGCGGGACAGTCTGGAGGGAACACACCTCCACAAGCTCCTGCAAACACGGCGAGCCCATTGCATGTCCCTGTAGCTCAGGTAAAACTAACTACAGCATGTGCCAAGTTTTTAACTGTTAGCTCAAAGACATAATTGATCCTGACAGTATTCTGGCGATGTTCCAAAAACTACACAGAAACCACAGTAGGCTCTGGGAGTGTTCCGACCCACTTCCTTATTCCTTTGCTCTGTGATATCTAAAAACTACACTCGGGCATATTTAGAGGTTTGTTTCTGTATCGGGGCAAACTGCACTTTCATGAACGTAGGGCAGGGCGATATGGTCTAAAATCTCGATCACGATATAAAAAGGAAACGTCACGATAACGATATATTTGACGATATAATTGACAACGGACAAACTACTTCAAAATCCCAGCCTTACGCCCATTGGGAAGATTAATACAGTGATATTTTATTCTTTTTTTTTTTTTTGCGCCATGCTAATATCCTTACAAAAACGTTCTACTCAAGCCGTTTACATCCTTCACTTCATTTGACTTTTAAGCACCTGCCCCCATGTTCTACAGGTCTACAGTTTGTTTATGCTGCTCTGATGGAGCTGAGCGTAACATCAATTATATCGTGTCCACAACGATATAGAAAATTACAACGATATCAAACAATTATACCGCGATAACGATATGCGATACGATATGGACCAACCCTACGTTCAAAAACGGCTCAACTAGGATTTAGGGTAATGAGTTTACGATTGTTGTGTATGTCTGAATAATTACTTCAGACTAAAGATTTTTAAAATATTATAATAAGTAAGTAGAATTTCTACCTTTTTATAAAATATAAATGTTTAGGATTTTAGCATCATACTGCTTTTGTGATCAAATAAATTTAAGGAAATTATTTTTTACTATACATGCTTAAAAAATGAACAAATAATGGCATCCTTCAATCTGAAAGATAAAGAAATACCACATAGCCTAATTTACTGGCTCTTTGTTTAGGATCCCAATCCAGCCAATGCTAGTGTTACCATCAGCCTTGTGCTCAGACTGCGGAACCTCAAGAAGGAGCTGAATGACATCCGTTTTGAGTTTATGCCTGGAAGAGGTACAGTGTCTTCTCTTGGTTTGTGCTGGTATTACTCAGCTGAGCTATTAAAATCTGTTGTTTTCTTCAGACTCTGCTGATGGAGTTTCGCAGGAGTTGGTCTCAGCTGGACTGGTTGATGGAAGGGATCTAGTGATTGGTACATAGACTAAATGTTATTTAATCTCTTTCTGCATTTATGATTCAGTCTCCTCAACCCTTCTTTGTTTTTTATGTTTATCTTCTAGTTGCTGCGAATTTGCAAAAGATTGTTGATGATCCTTCCTGTAACAAAAATGTGACCTTCAAACTGGTGAGGCAAAAAGCTTTTTGTATTTTTAAAACATCAGCTGACTATACATGGGTATTCAGTGATGAAAAATTACAACCGTTGCCATAGCAATTACCTTTTTTAATGCTTGGATTTTGAATTTGTTTTTAATACTATTGACGGGTCAAACGTCTGACAATTGGCATAGATTACCAGAAAAAGTCATGCAATAAGAATCACTTTATTTTTTATAGTATTTTCTAACCATCTTGTTTGGGTCAATTATTCAAACAGAACAGCACAAATGCCGTAGGTCCTGGGGAGGCCTGAAGTCGACATTTGTAACACTTGGAGAAGATGATATGACGGAACATTATAAGACATTGTTAAACTAACGTGTTAGTTAATTTGAACAAATTGCAACATTTATTTATTCAAATTACAAAGACATTTTGTAAAACTGAACCGGCGGTCTTGATTTAAATATTACCTTCCTGGATGTTTGAAGATTCCTGCTCTTTTCATTATGTTGCAGTTGTTTTTATTGGTTATTCTATTGGTTCTCAAACCCATTATTCCAACTTAAATGAGTGTGAATAAGTATCACACTTTGTCTGTGTAAGCTCTCAGTCATACATCCTACATGAAGGTTCTTGAATCATCATCTTTACTCTGTAATGAGGTGTTGGACGTTTTGCCTCGCATCCAAAAGGTTTCGGATGGAAGGATGAGAGACGTATTATCCTACACTTCAACTACAGAAGACTATGACTCATCTAGGATACCACACTTTATATGTTGTGACTAGAACCAGGATAAGGGTTTTCCTTTATCTAAATGCTGACTTATAAAATGCTGTCCCCATTCACGTCCTAATTTCCCTATAAAATGACAGACCCAGCCTTAAAAGTGTTTTTGTATGTTGCACAGGCCTCTGGTGTGGAGGAGTCTGAAATCCCAGATGACATCAAACTCATCGGGTTTGCTCAGCTCAGCATCAGTTAAGCTTTGAGCAGCACTGCGGACATTAACCGAAGTTATTGCACAGCTGCATTGTAGTCATTTCCAAGAAACCACTACTGCCAAAGAGAGCGAGAGCGTGAAGAGGAGGAAAAGGATTAATTGACCTGGCAGCAGTGACGCGCTACTGCAGACTGATAAGGACCACATGGACTGAGGGTTCCCCTCAAACACAGGAACCACACTTGAAACGTTTACAGTGCGCTTACAAAGGGGAGAAGAGATGCAATCAACTATATCCACTTGTGTGTTTTATTTTAGTTGTACTTACTTCCGCTTTTCTTGAGCTAAATCCATCAGCTGCCAGTACTGGAAGTGATTTGCCTTTATTATTCTTTTACTATGATTATATATTTTTAAACAACTGTGCCACACAATTATTGTGCCAGCTTTCTATGGCACTTTATACACTGAGTTTAAAAAGTGTAATATCCGCCTTAGTCAAACAAATTTTCCTGTGTGATTGATTTACTGGGTGTGGTTTTTGGTTACACCTATTAATCTGCACACTAGTAACTTTTAGTTACTTAGCTTGAAATTAAGGATCAGTTTTTAATGAAAAGGATTGTATCTTTGAGGAGAGTAGTGTTGCCATGCAATGACTTTTCCCCTCAGCAACAGCGCATGTTAAAGATGCAGTATAATTACTGGCCATCACCAACAGGCATGAGGTTTTATTGTATTTAAAAGCATTATTCACAGTTGGTTGGTTCATATCCTTGTTCTATGCAAAGTCTGTTTTGTTCTTTTCTTTTTCTGTGCATTACTTCAGGCTGTAGCAACATCTCATGATTTTTAGACATATCTTCTTGTATCAACTCAAGGTTTGGAAAGTGAAACCACATTTGACGAAGACAAACACATTTCAATGTGACTTCATAAGAGTGTGTGTCTGGTTGCTCTTTGAAAGCTGAGGATCCTTGATGCTGGTGGTGTTTTGGGCACTTTGTTGGCTGTTGCTGGCCATTGTTGAATTTCAGAGGTGATGTGCATGCTCACCATTGGGGGGAAAATGAACCAGAGCTACAGGTGAAATGTGCAGTTCTTTTAAAATGTAACAAATACAAACCAGATTCGCTTTTTCTGCGTCAGCTGAGCTACTTGTTACTTCCAATAATCACTCTAACCCCATTTGGAGCTGTGTCTGTGCTGTTGAATTCCTGGCTTCTGAATTTTTATAATGGTACTTTTTTATTGAGCTCATAGTATCAAATGTGAAGCCTTCAGTCCGCAATGCTGATAAATTCCTCTGTATTTCTTTCATACAAATTAATGTTAAACATAACAATTGGTATAAATATGAACAAACTAATTATAAGCTTTGGATACCATTGGTCTTACAAAACTTACAGAATTACCCAAATGGGTACTAATCAAGTATTGAAAACACTACATACAATACATTTAGCAATCTGTATTCTAGCATATTTTTGTTAAGACACCACAGTTATGATTTTACTTAGCAGTATGGTTGCTCTGCTTCTCAAGAAAATAAAACTTTCACAGTGTCACTCCCAGTTTGGCGATTAAACACAGGAAGCCCTTCTCTAAAGAACCCTATTGTTCAGGTACTAGTGTAAACTTACTTGTATAAAGATGTCATTACTGTCCATAACTCAATGCACTGTCACCAACACCTGGTTTGTGTGTAATGTTGAATATGTGTCCAAACCATTTTACTTGTAAATAAGAAAAGGTGATCTCAACTGTATTTATTTGACCGGTCTCATCAATTATTTGTATTTGACACCATTTTTGTGTAAGTCTTAGATCTCCCAATTTACAAGGGGATTATAAGGACCCTCTGCGCCTTTTGAAGTCAACCTTATTGGATAAGAACGGCATAACTACACAAGACATATGACATTTTGTATCAGTGTAAGATTTAAACTAATGATACAAGTTAATTCCTTTAGGTATTAACCATAAATTGATCTCATGGAAGCTTGGCCTTTACAATATCACCCGTCATCTTTCTTATCTTCATAGACAGACTGTTGGCTTCATCTGGCCAGGACTTTTGCACTGGAGCAGTTTGTAGCACAAGTACATAGAAACCAAGGTGAAAGTCAGCATCTCCAAATCCAAGTTTTGTAACACATTTTTTTTTTAGAGCTGGCTGATACGGTGCCATAAGGTTTTTGGACAGCGCTGCATGCAGCTGGTACTAAGAGTCCGCTTTGTCCAGAGGTAATTGTTACGTAAGAACGTTTATTCTCCCCTGCATGTAATATAAAACAGGTCTTGACTGGAAAAAGAGTATTTCCCCATTGAGTATCTCGGGGCCTTGGTTATGAATGATTCACACACCAATGTGCGCAGACACGGGAGGTGAGGAGGGTAAAGTGTCTTGCCCAAGGACACAACAACAATGTGCATCTGCAAGAGCTGGGATTCGAACCCCAGACCTTTCGATCACGAGACGACCCTCCCTAGGCAAGGCAAGGCAACTTTATTTATACCGCGCATTTCGTACACAAGGCAACTCAATCACTACCTACTGCGCCACTGTGGCCCCGTGCCTTATGAAGAAATGGGAAGCAAAAATGAGTTTGGACCATAACTAGTATTTTAAAATAGTGGTTTTCGCCTTCATTTTTTGTAATAAAAAATGGGCCTTTAAGTTGCTTCACGCATGTTCATCCACAAATCGTAATCTACTTGTTGATAGCAGAAGCAATACTGTAGATCTCAAATCCACCTCTTTGCCTACAATAGCAAGTAAATCTCTTGGCCATGCGGTCTTTAAAAGTCGAATACTCGTAAGCATATATACAGCATAAGTAAAATGTGACACTATCAGTTTGTTATGGCTGGTTAAACAAAAACGTGAACAGACCTCACCTCCAGTCATGTTGCAACCAAAGCTGAGCTCCGTTTCTGTTTTCATAGGTTTCATGTTTCAGCCATCTAAACAATCTGAACAATCTGCTATAATTTATTCTATTTTAACAGTGACTTTAGCTGTTTCTAATAATAATGATGACTTGCACTTTACAAGCCAGTGTTGACAAGTTTCTGAAAGCACTACACCATAGTCAGCTATCATTCACTCCATACTCTGTGACGGTAAGTTTCTATTGTTGCCAATGCTGCCTGGGGTAAACTGACGTAAGCAAGGCTGCCAATCTGTGCCAATGGCCACTCCGACCACCATCAACCACTCACACACTGTGCATATAGCCGTGAAGTGTCTTGCCGGAGGACACAGCGAGAGTCTGCACATGAAGAAGCCAGGATTCGAATCAGCAACCTCAGAGCCATTATTGCCCAATTGTATGGTGCCTTATCAGGTTTCATACTAATAATTCTGCATTGCTATTATTATTACTGTTAATCACCTTATTTGAATCTTGAAATGATTTAATGAAAAATAGTAAAGGCTTTGCCCTGCACATGTTGTGTAAAAATTGTGTAACAAATATTTTTAGAGCTAGCAGGCTGGTACTAAGAGTCCCCTTTGTCCAGGGGTAATTGTTATGTCTTCTCAGGAGGGGAGTTTTGCAGGAGGAGCCTGTGCTAATAATATGAGACTCGCTGGGCACTCTCTAAAGGGTACGCTGAAATACTATTCGGAGAGAGTAAGATGCAGGCCAGTTGGAACTATTTTAATTAAATCCCTTCTCTGCTGTCCCAAACTCCTTTAAGTGATGTGGAGCAGGGTTTAAACATTAATGGACACTGTAAAGTTCACCCATACAAGTACTGGAGTTGGGACAGTGCGTGTCAGCTTCCCAAACATGTCTGACTTTGGGAAAATCCTGCAAAGTGTTGGAGAATTTGGTTTATTCCAAAAAGTCTACCTCTTCGCGCTGTGCTTTCCAAATGTCTTCCTACCGTTCCACTTTGCCTCAGTGGTTTTTGTCCAGTCTGATCCAGAGAGGCACTGCAACACAGAATGGATTCTGGGAGCGGATCCGGATTTGTCCACAGAGGAGCGGCTAAACCTCACCTTGCCCCGGCAGGAGGATGGGACATTCAGTCGGTGCTGGATGTTCACCCCTGTGGACTGGGACATTGATACCATCAGGACCTACGGGCTGAATGAGACAACAGTGTGTGACAACGGGTGGGTGTACAAAAACACTCTGTATGATGCCACCATAGTGACAGATGTAAGTGGCAACTCATATTGACGTCGTAGAACTGGCCTGTGCTCACTGTGTGAATGTGTGCCTTTGCAGTTTGATTTGGTCTGTGGGACGTCCAATCTCGTGCAGGTGGCCCAGACTGTGATCATGGCAGGGGTACTTTTCGGATGCCTTTTATTTGGACCTTTTGCTGAATCGTAAGTCTCTTTTTGCAGTTATCTAAAAGTTGTGAGCGATATCAAAACATTGTCTATACTCAAACCATTAATTTCCAAAGTTTTCTCACACAAGACAGTATGATTCAAACATTTGAGTTGATGAAAAGCTGACGTTTGTGCAAATAATGTGATATCTTCTCACGACGCATAACCATAACCACTTGATAATTAACATATCATTTCAAAGGTTCGACCAGATTATACGCAAGTTAACAAGCCAAATTAAGCTTACTGCTCAGTTAACCTTTTAACTGTCCTTCTATAAAGCCATATTCACACATGCGCCCTCAGCAGGACATTCCCCTGGTAATATCACATGTTTTGGAAGAAAATCCTGCCTTCATCCTGACATAGTCCTGCTGAGGGCGCATGTGTGAATAGACATACAGTAGACACATTCCAAGCTATTTACTGTAACATCTGAGAACACACAGATCCTTACTTGTATTTATTGTTTCTTATTTTTGTATATTAACACTTTAATAACCACTTATGCTTCAGGTTTGGCCGTAAGCGAGCCACTCAGATCCCGGGACTGTTCATGTTCTTGTTTACTGCTATAACTGGACTCAGTCACAATTTCTACCTGTATTTGGCCTCCCAGTTCATGGTAGGAGTTGGCTATGGAGGGTTTCGGATGAACGCTATTATACTGGGTAAAGTGCACCTCATTAAAATGAAATTGAACTTTTATTGCCCTTTCTATTGTACTCATAATCTGATATGTTGTTTTTACAGCTACGGAGTGGATTGGCATGTCCAAGAGGTCGTGGGGAGCCTGTTTGTCTCAGATGTTCTTTGCCGTTGGTCTATGTGCCCTGGCAGGTCTGAGCTACTTTGTCAGAAACTGGAGACTGGTCCAGTTTATTACTGCAGCTCCTCTGGGAGTGGTGGCATTTTACATATGGTGTGTGTTACCGCTACTCATATTTTAACTGGTTGACTGCTTTGTACATGTAAAGTATTGAGTTTGTATCAGGTATATTCCGGAGTCTGCCCGCTGGCTGCTGGACAGAGGTCGGGTAAAAGAATGCAGAGAAGTGTTAGAGAAAGCAGCTGCCATGAACAAAGGAGTGGTCCCAGTGTCTCTGCTCAACACGGTACTGAAATATCATACCCAAATTAAATTTCAGCCCGAAAGGATGGATAGGCTGGAAACAATATGTTGGTTACCAAGATGAATTAGTCTGATCTGGCTACTGTATACTTCACACACACAAAAAAGACAAAAAATCAAGTGATATTTAATGGACTCTGAAAAAAAATTCCGTGTAAATGCAGCCTCTTAACGACCGTATGGCCTCTTATGGCCTATAGTCACTGAGGCAGGATAAATGGTAAAACAGATGACTTCTGTCATAAAGCTCTATTTCAAAATCAGTCATAAGAGGGACTTTGAGCTTAAAGAGTTACTGTACACAGTAATGTTTAGAGCCATACATGTGTGGGTTAAATTATGTAATGTCCACACCTGTCTGATCTAAAGGTGTTGGGCTGAAGTGTTAGCCAAGGGAAATACAAATCTTTTAAATAGGACACATATTGGTCCTATTTTGTCCACTTCCTATTTATTTCAGGTTGTGATGGTGACAGAAACTGAGAAAAAAGGAGGCACTTTAACTATTTTCAAATCACCTGTGCTCACAAAGTATCTAATTGCTGTGGTTATGGCCTGGTGAGTTACACCTGACAATACGGATGATTCTAAGCCCTGCTAAAATGTTCACTGATCTCTTTCTGTCTTTAGGTTCTCTTTAAACCTCGCATACTACTGCCTCTCCTTTAACGTGGGAAACCTGGGCCTGGACATCTTCCTGACACAGCTCATATTTGGTCTGTCGGAGATGCCTGCTCATCTGCTGTGTATCTGGCTGTTAGAGGCTGTGGGGAGGAGAGTGTGCCTCATAGGTACTCTACTGGGAGGAGGCGTCACATGCCTCCTCATCATTGTAGTGGGCCAGGGTAATGCACACTTGTTCTCATCTGTATTACATAAAATGACAATAATGAAGTTAATGTATTGTGTAATGTATTTGTGAATGTGTTTTCCAGATAAAGCTATTTTTGTGACTTTGTTTGCCGCACTGGGACGGATTTTCTCAAATATGGCAGGATCTATTTGCAGCGTTTATGTCCAGGAACTGTTCCCAACATCACTTCGGTAACTCTTAGACGCTTTAATTCTTTCCACAGGAATATTAAACTCTTGACTTGACACTGTGTGGTGTCTACAGACAGACAGCCTCAGGTCTGGGTAACATTGCGAGCCGCGCTGGTGGTCTGCTGTCTCCAGTGGTCAACATGCTGGTCATGTATCACTGGACTGTTCCTATTGTGGTTTACAGCACCTTGATGTTTCTGAGTGGAGCTCTGGGATTTCTGCTGCCAGAGACCAGAAGGAGAGAGCTCCCTGACTCCACTGCTGATGTGGGGAAAAGGTAAGGCCCAAACATTATTCAACCTCTTATTCAACTTGTACATGCTTCCTTTGGGTCAGCCAATAAACAGCAACAAAGTGTCGTACCACAACTACGCAGATGACACTCAGATCTACGTGTCACTGACGGCAGGTGAACATGGGCCTGTAGATACACTCTGTCACTGCATCGAACAGATCAGTTTGTGGATGCAAAACAACTTTCTCCAACTAAACTCAGACAAAACTGAGATAATTGTTTTTGGCCCACAGACACAAAGACAAAGTGTAATCAGTCACCTTGAGTCTCTCTCTCTAAAACCAAAAAATCAGGTTAGAAATCTAGGAGTAATCATGGACTCAGACCTGAACTTAAACAGCCACATAAAAGCAATAACATCATCAGCTTTTTATCATCTGAAAAACATTGCTAAGATCAGAGGAATAGTGTCAAAACCAGACTTGGAGACACTCATCCATGCGTTTGTCTCCAGCAGGTTAGACTACTGTAACGGCTGCTCACTGGCCTTTCTAAACGAGCTGTTAGAGCTGCAGTACATCCAGAACGCTGCTGCTCGAGTCCTGACAAGAACCAGGAAATACTACCATATTAGTCCAGTGCTCCGGTCTCTGCACTGGCTTCCTGTCACTCAGAGAATAGAATTTAAAACAGCTCTGCTTGTGTACAAGTCTTTTCATGGTTTAGCACCAAAGTACATCTCTGACAAGTTAGAGCCGTATGAACCATCTCGGGCCCTGAGAACTTCAGGGAGGGGTCTCCTGGTGGTTCCCAGAGTCAATAATAAACACGGTGAGGCTGCGTTTCAGTTTCATGCAGCTAAAATCTGGAACAGTCTTCATGAGGATGTGAGACAGGCCTCAACTCTGACAATGTTCAAATCTAGGCTGAAAACAGCTCTTTTTACCCGAGCATATGAAAACTGAAAGTATTTTATCTGCACTCTTGCCGTTTACTGTAATTGATTAATTTTTATGTTGATGTTTTAATGATTGATTTGATCTGTTTTCTTGTAATTTTATGCAACTGTGAAGCACTTTGAATTGCCTTGTGTATGAATTGTGCTCTACAAATAAACCTGCCTTGACTTGCCATTAGGGCTTAAAAATTATGACAATACTAAGTGATGTACTTACGTTTACTATGTCCCCCCACAGAAAAAATACTTTGGCAAATGATGAGATCGATTTTTCAACATTTTCTCAGATGAAATCGACCCGCCTGTAGGTAAAATAAACATGATTTCCATTTGTGAAACCAACATAATTTGTTAGGAGTTCTGTGTGGAGCAGGTGAACAGTGCCATCTTCTGTTGTTATACATGTACTGTCACAGATTTAAGTGGCCTAAGTCAATGCAATTCTGATGCTTGTCTGTAAATATTGACATTTCTAATATGATTGTGTCATAATTTATAGTATTTTATAAATGTTTTACTTGAAGACAGTAATGACTAAACTGCTGCTCTTTTGTATCTTCTGACCTGATTCATGTGATTTTGAAGACTGGGAATATTAGTACTGTACTCAATCCACTTGTGTTTTACTGTATTTTTCTTATGTCAGAGCATTTATTAAACATGTCTTAAACCTTTCCTGAAGTAATCCCGTACTTGGTTTAAAGTGAATAAATGAAGATTGTGTTATTCAAATCCATCAGGTGCAAACAAGTTTTATTTACACATAACATAATATGTTTCATATTCATATTATGAATCATGTGACTTTTGTCTGGTGAACTGATTCATCATATGGCATAATAATCTATAAATCTATGAAAATCAACAATGTAGTTAGACAAAACATTCAACTATAAACTTTATTATCCTTTTTAATAGTTATATCAATGATAATTGTGGTGCACTTTCCGCTGTTAACCCAGTAAATCATCCATCCAGCTTGTGTTGGCGTTTGTACTTTTCTCTGTTTCCTGGTCTTTAAGTTCTGGCACTGAAAACCCCTCGAGGAGTGATATTTCATCTTTCGACTCAAACAAAGGCAGCAGCTGTGGGTCAGATGTACAAGTGTCTTCGCCAAAAATGTCCAGTGGCTCAGGGGGTGCTGCAGTATATGTGTTCAAATTATTGGAAGACTGTTCTTTATGATCACTATCAGCGCTTAGAAAATCACCTGATCCAAATATGTCACCAGGGAAGTCAGAATGTTGTTCAGCGGCTGCTTCTTTGGCGGCAGGTGGCTGGCTGAAGAAAGTATCATTTGAAGCGAAAATATCAAAGTTATAATCAGGGTGATCATTTTGCCCAGTCATGCAGCTTAAGGTTTCATCTTCTTTCTGATTCACTACAGCTTGGTCTGGCACAAACAGGTCATCGAAGATACTATTTTCCGCTTGTGTGGATTCTACTGTTGGCAAAGCTGTGTTAAATGTTGAAACGGCTAAAATATTACCAATAATGTCTTGGGTCTGATCAAAAGGGCATGTGTTATCCAGAGGTTCATCTTTATCCTCCAAAATTGCCTTATCTTGCACACTCTCTTCCATTATTTGACTTGTCTCCACTGTATTTGATTTTGATGACTCAACATTTGGCAGGCCTTCGAGATCATCTCCAAAAATGTCACCACTGAACTGTCCATTCTGAGCTCCACCTGCTGTTGCATCAGTTGAGTGTGAATCATTGTTTGCACAAGACCTCACTTGGTCCACTTCCAGTGACTCTTCTTGGTCAATATCTCCTCTTGCAGGTGTTGTATTGGGCTGTGTCACTTCCAAAGCACTTTCTTCTAATTCAGCCTTTTCATTCTGGTTTGCTGAATTGCCTACATCTATCTGATTCACAACAGTTTCGTCTGGCACAAACAGGTCATCGAAGATACTATTTTCAGCTTGTGTGGATTCTACGGTTGGCAAAGCTGTGTTAAATGTTGAAATGGCTAAAATCTCACCAACAATATCTTGGGTCTGATCTAAAGGGCATGTGTCATCCAGAGGTTCATCTTTATCCTCCAACATTGCTTTATCTTGCACACTCTCTTCCATTATTTTACTTGTCTCCACTGTATTTGATTTTGATGACTCAGCATTTGGCAGGCCTTCGAGATCATCTCCAAAAATGTCACCACTGAACTGTCCATTCTGAGCTCCACCTGCTGTTGCATCAGTTGAGTGTGAATCATTGTTTGCGCAAGACCTCACTTGGTCCACTTCCAGTGACTCTTCTTGGTCAATATCTCCTCTTTCAGGTGTAGTATTGGGCTGTGTCACTTCCAGAGCACTTTCTTCTAATTCAGCCTTTTCATTCTGGTTTGCTGAATTGCCTACATCTATCTGATTCACTACAGTTTGGTCTGGCACAAACAGGTCATCCAAGATACTATTTTCAGCTTGTGTGGATTCTACGGTTGGCAAAGCTGTGTTAATTGTTGAAATGGCTAAAATCTCACCAACAATATCTTGGGTCTGATCTAAAGGGCATGTGTCATCCAGAGGTTCATCTTTATCCTCCAACATTGCTTTATCTTGCACACTCTTTTCTGTTATTTTACTTGTCTCCACTGTATTTGATTTTGATGACTCAGCATTTGGCAGGCCTTCGAGATCATCTCCAAAAATGTCACAACTGACATCTCTTTCAGATTTTGGATTGGGCTGTGTCACTTCCAAAGCACTTTCTTCTAATTCAGCCTTTTCATTCTGGTTTGCTGAATTGCTCACATCATCTTGAGCACTGGTTTTCACCTGTTTTGACTGTTCGTTGTCACTTGGTGTTAATTCTATTGGGGGTGTCTCAATTTTCGTCACTGCATCAGATGCAGTCTTATCTTCGCCTGCCTTTTCATTTGTGATGTTTGGTCCAACCGTTTTCACTGCATTCTCATTTTTATCAGTGCCTGACGACTGAAAGAATTTCCCCAAAAGCCCACCTTTGACTTCTGGCCTCTTCACGTCCAAAGCATCAGCTTTGACCCCCTTATTATTTGCCCCGGAGGTGAAAAGCTTCGACAAAGGACTCATGCCTTTGGACCAAGATCCCACTTTAGGCTTTGAGTTTGTTCTGGAAACAACTTTCTTTGGCACATTCTCAGACTTGGGATTTTTAACATGACCTTTCTCATCAGTCATCAGTGCAGTTTTTGTCGGGTCAAGATCTTCTGCATGACTGACCGTGTCTAAAACATTAGCTTCTGTTGAATTTAGGATAGAATTGTCTAGTTTCCCTTCATCCTTATTACATATTGTAATTTGAGCTTCATCTCTTTCAATGTGCTTTGCTTTTCCCCCTGGTATGTTTGGAGCTGGAGTGTGTGTGTTGGGTGAGCAGCTTGCATCTATTGACTTTTCTGTTTTGGCTTCGCCATTTACAGGATCTGTCTTTTCAACTTGAATTTTGTCTTCTGTGTCATTTGCTTTTATAATATTTTGTTTAGACATTCCTGCGTTTCCTTCCATTTCATCATGTTCGCTGAGTGCCTCTGACAAACCTTTTATATCACTAGAGATGTCTGTTTTGATATGTTCATCCATTTCAACTTGACTGTTCTCATCAACTGTGTTCCCTGCGTTGGTGGTAAGTGTTTCTTCAACTTCTTTTTCAGGCTTCTCTGTAGCACCTTCTGTATCTTTGTATTGGCTCAATGTTTGTGTTTTTGAACAATTTGGATCACTGTCATTTCTCCAATAATCAGTACCCGGGGAGTCAGGCTTAATTGTCCTCGCTGTACTTTCAAAGATTGGCAACTGTGCTTCATTTGATATCGTGGTACTAGAATATTCAATATCTTCAGTTTGAAATGAAACATCTTCACGACCTTCCGCTTCTTCATTGATAATTTGAGATTCATCTATAGGTGTAGCAACCTCTGGCGCAAAGTGTACAGTCTTCTTAACTTTACTTGACTTAGATGCTGCAGCTGCCATGTGTGAGTGATCTGACAGCTTTGTTACTAGAATACTCTTTTCAGGTTGAAGTTGAAAATTTGCCTTAGTTTTGTCATATTTATGTTGCCTTTCTTTGGGTAAAATTATCGACTTTTGTGCCACTGAATTAAGTTGTTCAGCTGCTTTCTTTGGTTTCCCTTTTAAATCTGCCATTTGCAAACTTGAATCGGGTTCATCTGGTTTCATTTCAGAATAGCTTGTCTTTACCTGCTTGTGGTCATCTTGCTTTTTCTTCGTAATGGTGGGAGTGGCTGTTCTGGCAAATTGCGAAGTCTCATTCTTCTCAAATTTTGTATATTTTACTTGATTACCTGGACTTTTCTTCTCTGGAGGCCAACTTACTTTGAGTCTGCCTTTAGTTTTGGCATTCCCTGTATTTGTCAGCTCTTTTGCCTGTGGTGTTGTCGTATTGAGAGACTTTGCGCCACCACTTAAGGAATTAGCTTTGTTTTTCCTTGCTTTAGGAGTTGTCATGGCATCCGGCTCATCAGTATTCTTCTGAATCCAGCGGTCCTTGTGTTGCTTATGCCCAAAACCTTCATCATAATTGCCCTTTCTTTTGAAAAGCTGCTGGTAGTGAGAAATGCAGTAGATCTCCCCATACAGAGATGAATAGTTGTGAATGCTGCAATACAATAATTTTGAATAGTTAGAATAGAGGTTTACAGTTAAATTAAATTTGGTGAAACCATTAATGATCAGCAAATAATCATTCAGATCAAACATATACAGTTGGTTCAGCAGATCTTCATAATCCCTGTTATGCTACTTTTACTTTAAAGTCTGATACAGAAAACTATTGTGGATTAATAGGCGCCAAATTTTAAACAATAGGAAATAAATTAGGTTAAATATAAGTATCCGATTGCTGACTGTATAATAACAACAAAATCTGAACCCATTGTATAATGATCATTATTAGGAGGTTGATCAGTTGACTTGATTGAAGTTGTTGATTTGCTGTAAATAAAGTTATCTTGAATGTCTCACCCAAGCTTCTTTTTACAGTGTTTGCAGCGAAAGCAGTTCCTGTGTAGTATTAGTTTAAGGGCCACCATTTTTTCCATGGGATAAACAGGTGTCAGACAAGCAGAGCACATCTCCCTGGCAGGAAACTGAAACTAAAAGAAAGGTCTGAGGTAAGGTCATTAGGTATGATTACTTGTTAGCTCCATGCTTGCTACACCGTCAGTTAGCTTAGCATTAGCAATTAGCCATAAACAGGAATGTGTCTTCGTCTTATTGTGTAGCAGCACATCACAGTAACCAACAAAGTCTCATATGAGAACATATTTTAATAACTGCTGTCGTTGTACATTCTGTAATACTGAAGACGAAACTGCGTTAGATCTTTTTTATGAACGTATGTTGGATATTTTTGGTGTGAACTTGAATATTTATTTGAATCTCTGTGTGGTGTAAGAATTATTTTGGAAAAAAGGGATGTTTTGTTTTATTATTTTGATAATAACACTGTTGATGTAAAACATATATTTGTTTAGAAAAAAAAAGTTGTATGCTAAAAAAACTAAATAAAATAAAATAAAAATAAAACTTTTTTTTTTTTTTGCCTGGATTGAATGAACAAAATAAATATATATTTTTTTGCCCGCTGGACTGAATGGAAAACATTTTTTATTATAATTTTTTTTGACCGCTGGACTACTATGGGAGGTCGTTTAGGAATAAACACATTAAAAACATAGGTTTACACATTAGATGGTTACCACTACTCATATTTTAACTGGTTGAATGCTTTGTACATGTAAAGTATTGAGTTTGTATCAGGTATATTCCAGAGTCTGCCCGCTGGCTGCTGGACAGAGGTCGGGTAAAAGAATGCCGAGCAGCTGCCATCAACAAAGGAGTGGTCCCAGTGTCTCTGCTCAACACGGTACTGAAATATCTAACCCAAATTAAATTTCAGCCCAAAAGGATGGATAGGCTGGAAACAATATGTTGGTTACCAAGATGAATTAGTCTGATCTGGCTACTGTATACTTCACACACAAAAAAGAAGACAAAAAAATCAAGTGATATTCAATGGACTCTATGAAAATTCCGTGTAAATGCAGCCTCTAAACGACCTTATGGCCTCTTATGGCCTACAATCACTGAGGCAGGATAAATGGTAAAACAGATGACTTCTGTCATAAAGCTCTATTTCCAAATCAGTCATAAGAGGGACTTTGAGCTTAAAGAGTTACTGTACACAGTAATGTTTAGAGCCATACCTGTGTGGGTTAAATTATGTAATGTCCACACCTGTCTGATCTAAAGGTGTTAGGCTGAAGTGTTAGCCAAGAGAAATACAAATCTTTTAAATAGGACACATATTGGTCCTATTGTGTCCACTTCCTGTTTATTTCAGGTTGTGATGGTGACAGAAACTGAGAAAAAAGGAGGCACTTTAACTATTTTCATCGAAAGTGACAGAGACTTCAGTTTTTTTGTACTGGAAAGAGCTCGGTTGGCCATCCCACAAATTCCTAGGCCTCAGGGGAGCGGAGAAACATCGCAGTGAAAATCTGTCGGTCGTCCCCATGGCAACACTGTACAAAATACGGTATGGGTCCCATTGGCTTTTTTGATCGGGATGCCATCAACTATTTTTGTGCCGAATTTCATAAATTTCCGAGAAATAAATGTTTCGACTCATAATGCATTTTTATTCTGCACCTACAGGGGGCGCTATCGCAATTTGCAATGAATTGTGACCGCAGGGGGCGCTGTATATTTATGTTTAGTAGGTAGCTACTTCAGAAAGAGCTTGTTTGAAAGGCAAAAAATCCTTAATAAGTCTTGATCTTGTATGATTCTGAAATTATTTGCAAAAGTCTATAACATAAAATAAATCTAATAGGTACACAAACTTGTGACCAATTTTTACCGTGATGTTTCTCCGCTCCCCTGAGGCCTAGGAATTTGTGGGAGGGCCCATTTCAAAGCTCTGACTGAACTCTTTCCAGTGCAAAAAAATGGGAAGTCTCTGTCACTTCCGGCTCCGGAGATATCGGCTCGATATCGAAAATACTGTAATATTGACCGCCGTTATATATAGGTCGGGCCCAAGATTAAAGTCATTGTGAGCAGTTCTGCCTTCACTGGGCTAGGTCCAACTATGCAATGCCAGTGCTCTTGTTCTGACGCATTTTGTGTCTCGTGCAAAAAAAAAGAAAAATCATTCAGTCCAGCGGGCAACAAAAAAAAAGGGGGCTCCGTAGATTTACTACGATGGAGCATTGTAGTTAGTAAAATTACGTAATTACGAGATACTATCTCTTAATGACGAGATACTATCTCGTAATGACGAGCTACTATCTTGTCATTATGAGATAATCCATTTGGGGGAAAACAAAATAATCTGAAAACGGATTAAAACATTTTAATAAAAAATACAGATTTTTTATTATTATTATTCAGAAAACGGAAAATATATCTCGTAATAACGAGATAGTATCTCGTAATTGCGAGATAATCCACTAAGGAAAAAAAAGAATTCAGAAAATTATATATATATTTTTTTTTACTGACTACAATGCTCCATCCTACTCCTTCATACTTTCCATATATGATAAATTATTTATTTTTTAAATTAAATAACCCCTTTCACTTTTTACTCTTATGTTCTCTCTGTAATATGTAATTAGCTTATATACATAGTTAGATATTTATTTCTTGTCACATTACATTGTATTGCCTTTGCTTGTTTTGTTTTATTTAAAAAAACATCACCGTAACTTCTCAAATTTGGTTAAATGAGTCATTTTTAAATTAGCATTATCAATTAAGAAGAAAAAATAGTATAATTAAATTATTTTAACTGTAATAATTAATGTGAAGATAATACCAAATTATAATTACACTTTTTAAAGTCAGTGTGAAAACAAAACAAAACCAGAAGTAATTCAAAAGCCACTTTAAAAATCAATCATCTCTTTACGTAACACATTGGTTAGACACATACAAACTGAATGCTTTTGTTTGATAAAGAATTGTGCGCTATAATTTGCAGTGATAAAAAAATCTTAATTATTTACTTTATAAAACATGTTCTCTAAAATGCATACAAAACATAACAAATACACTGATTGAATAAAATCCTATGAAAACCTAGTGTTTATCCATTGGGGGGCTAAATGTCACAAACACACTCCCTTCTGCCTTGGACTTGTTTAACACTTGCTCCTCAAAATGGCGTCTGTGCAGTGAAGGGGACATCACAACTTCACATCTGGGTGGAACTACTTCAAACAAAGCTGAAGATTGGTTGTCGGACTGTTTGTGAACAAATGTTGAAGTGGTGGAGGACATGAACACATTTCCAAAACCATCTGTCTTTTCATAAGTTTCACTGACAGTCTTCTTGCCAATTACCCCGGCTGGGGATTGGCCCGGCGCCGTTTTAACCTCTAGTACACTAACTTTACGCTGTGGGGTATTTTTGGAGACATTGCTATTTGCTTTGTGGCAACAGTGGGACTGGGTGTCAGATTTTGGTGTGAATGTTGACATGATAGGTTTTGGTTCAACAGGTTTTCTTGCAGCTGAATGAATTGAAATAAATGACGGCGAGGACTGGGACGCTGATGACTGCCTTAGTTGTGCACGGTGTGGGGATTCTGCCTTCAGACCATTTTTTGAATTTACCGTATCCTTCTTAGGAGCTGGTTTGGATTTACAAGATCCAATGCTTATCTTCCTGATGTTGTTCATGGGATGTGGGTTTTGCTCTGACTTCAGTGATTCATCGAATAGGCCAGAAAGACCTGCAATATCCGCCTCTGATTTGAGATTGGACACAGAGTACAGGGCTTTTTTAATGGTCTCTTCAATGTCAAGCAGCTTTGCAATAGTCTGCTCCTTCAGAAGCAGAATTTCTTTGCTGGCCTTTTCCAGGTCTTCGTAAGCAGTGTCGACAGAAGAGATGCTTTCTTGATCCTCGTCAAGTGAGTCAGCTTCTAGTTTCTCCTCCATTGTTTTCTGCCTTGTGTTTGTCTCTGTAGCAGCCCAAACAGGATAATTGTTGTATAGTTTCTTTAGTGATTTGTCATTCATACTTCTACTACTGCGATCTCCTTCTATCTCGTGCACTTGAGCCAGGACTCCGTGAAGTTCATCACGTTTCCGTAAATTGTCAAAGATTTCCATGGCAACATTAACATTTCCTTTCACAATTTCATCCATGTGAACAGATAACCTCTGCCGTCTCTGCTCCTCTGTCTCTTTAGGCTTTTTCTCTCGTAAAACAACTTTTTCCACTTGGACTTGTTGCTTCTCACGGGGCTGATTTTGTTCATTGCAGTCAGGTGTATGGCGTGTGATAGGATTCAATGGAGATTTGTCTTGTGCAACACTGCTGATATTTCTGGGATCAGTTACTTTCACCTTTTTACACGATAACTGACCTCTCTTAGCATCTTTTCTTTCGAAGTTTTGCAAAGCTTCTTTCAAGCTAAGATTTGTCTCATGTTTACCTTCTTCCGCATATTTCTTCATACACATTTGAATTTCTTCTGCTGCATTGATCTTCTGTATTACATTTCGCTCCTGCTCAACTCCATTGCATTGGCTTTGTAAAAATTCTACTGAAGGTCGTGGTGGATTACCTATTTCTTTATATTCTGTTGAACACGTTTCATCTTTTTCTGGAGCAGCGTCACAGTGGCAGGATGTGGGACATGGAAATGTGGCAGAAGTTTTTATATTTGCTTGTACCGTGTCAGAGGATGTTGAATTATTCTTTTCTTCTTCTACCAGAACATATTTTGTCCATTGGGGTTTTGGCGGCAACACTGGCTTCTTGTTGTGTGGTTTTTCAGACATAATTGGAGGAGAGGAAGTGGTATTTGTAAAGCTCGCCGACTGAAAGTTTCCATTGTCTATCGAGATGGATGATAAAGGAGTTGAGGCCTCTTCATGGGTTACTGAAATTGAAGGAGACAGTTTTGTGTCAGATGGAGGCACTTGCATCTCAACACATGGTTTGGTAACTGTCTTACTTCTTCCTGAATTCCTATAAATCATAGCAGCTTTATAATCTCCCTTAGAAACATTTACACTAGATCTCTCAAGAGACTGCAAAGCCAATTGTACATTGCCTTTCACAATTTCCTCTTTGTCTGTGGGTTTCTGGTCCGATACTGAACTTTGCAAGGACCTTATAGCTGCTTTGATATCCCCCCTGATAACCTCTCCTGTCTCATCCTCATTAGCCTGACTGTTACTCTCGTATTTGGGTAATGACTCTGTACCATTACTTACTACAACTGAGTCGGGTTCATAAGCCTCAAAGGAGGCACTGTTTTCTCTGTGTTTTACCAAATTACTAACCTTAGGGTGAGTCTTGACTTGCTGGTATCTCGATGAAGACGTTGATGACATTGTTGATGAGGTATCTTCTTGAGTTGATATGTTCAGATTGTATATCTTTCCAGGAACAACAGCTTCTCGTTCCATGTGCATGCTTTGCTGCTTTGCTATTTCAAGCGACTTTTTAGCAGCTTTGATGTCCCCGGAAATAATAGCCTCTTTCTGGATCTGTGTAGTTTCCAATTCGAGATCTGGGCCTGACATGTCCATATCATAGATAGTTCCAGGTTGGATCACCTCACGCTCAATTGTCATACTCTGCTGCTTTGCTCGTTCTAAAGACTGCATTGCTGCTTTGATGTCACCACTGACAATTTCCTCTTTTTCTACCAAAACCGTCTGTTTCACTGTAAGTTGTTCCTTTGCCATTTGAACATCCCCAGGGATTATTTCATCCTTTGAGATACAGTTTTCAACATTCACATTGCTTTCAGATGAAAACATCTTTTTGGTGGTCTTTACGTTGCCAGGTAAGACATCTGAAATTGTTCGCTCTACTTGATCTTTGTGCTGACACAGGCTTTTCTTTGCTTCCTTTACATCCCCCTGTACAATTTCAATGTGCTCTTTTGACATATGGCAGCAATCAACTTCATCTTCTCGATCCCCCTGATGAAGACTCTTTAGGTCTCCTTCCTCAATACATCTCTTATACAAATTCACATTCCCTTTTTCATTCTCATCCACCCTGTATGGCATTGCGGTTTTGTTACCATTAGCTGTAGCTAAAAGATTCCCAATAGTAGACTTGACATCTCCCCTCTCAATTGTAACATTCTCGGTTTTAGTTTCACAATGGTTTATGATTGAATAAACAGACATCTCTGCTTGTCCTCCCTCAGTCTCCTGCATTATAATCCCTGTTTTAAAAGTCTTGTCTTGACTGAGTAGTTCATCAATCCTCTGGACAATGTTTTGTATTCTCTGATCTTTCTCAAAGCTCATTGAACAGGTTTGTTGAGCAGGACAATCAACCACTGTGGTCTTTACATTGCCTTTTTCAATTTCTCTCAGAAGAGTAATTTGTGGTTTTAGCGTTGGTTTGAGGAGCAATTGTATCATTATGTTTCTAATATTTCCTCCTACCAACTCTTCTTTCAGGATTTGAAAATTTGCATTGCTTTCAGTGCAATACTTTGCCATATGGACATTCTGACTATCTTTTCCTTCAATGATAATGCCACTTGAATGAACAAAGTTAAGATTGTGCAAGTAGGACAGTGAGTCTACAACATTAGAGGCAGTTATTTTGTCCAATGGGGTAGTTTCAAAGAGCCATGTGGTGCATTTGACATCAGACTTGGGTATTTTCTCCACAATACGTTCGGCTATTGAACTTTCTTGCTTCTTGATCTTGTCCAGTGGCTGTGACTCAAACAACCATGTGGAGCGCTTGACATCTCCTTTCTGGCTGTCCTCCCTATGAACTGTTTGTACAGGACCTTGCGCTTGAGGTTCTCCCTTGAGACTATCAATAGATTGGTTTTCAAAAAGCCAGGTTGAGGTTCTCACATCTCCATGTTGGACATCTGTGACACTCACCATTCTCTTGACCTTGGAGGCCTGGTCAGATTCAAAAGTCTGTTTGTTCTGCTGCACACTGCAGCTTCCAAAGTCTTCAAACTCTTTAGCAACTGGCACGTCTTTCTCGGTTAAACTGTCCAGCGGTTGTGTCTCAAACTTCCATCTGGCAGACTTGACATCTCCTTTTTCAACATCTTCTTGGGTAACTGCACGAATGATGTAAACTTCGTTTTCTGCCTTGATAGCATCAAGTGGTTTTGTCTCAAACATCCACCGCGCTCCTTTCACATTTCCACTCAGGACTTCCTCCTTTTTTACAGTTGTCACCTCATGAAACTGCCCCTCTTTGTCTCTGATGGCATACAAAGGAGTGGATTCAAACATCATGGTGCTTAACTTGACATCAATGCTGCTGGTTGGCTTTTCCACACACTGTGACTTTTGTTCAAGTTCTTCCTCATGAATTTTGTCCAACGATGATGTTTCAAAAATAAACTTTTTGTGTTTTACATCTCCACACTGTACCTCATTGACTGTTTGTGTAACTTCATCATTATTGTCCTTGTGGATCTTATTAATTGGACAGTTATCAAACAGCCAGGTGAACTTATGCACAGACCCTCTCTCAACTGCTTCTGTTTGGTTTTGAGTGTCAGATGTTGTCATTTCTAGCCCAATTTCATCAAGTGACTGGGATTCAAAAAGTTCTTTGACTCTTGAGACATCTCCTGACTGTAGGTCAACCTGGCTAACACATCGTGACATCTCTTGATGTGCATCTTTCTGTATTCTGTCTAATGTCTCTGTTTCAAATAAGTGTCTCACTGTTTGTACGCCAAATTCAGGTTTCACAGAGTCCTGGATAGTTCTGCAGACCTTCAGATTATACTGCTCACCATCCTTGATGCTGTCAAGTGGCTGTGACTCAAACATCCAGGTAATGGACTTGACATCAGTGCTACCAATGGCCTCTATGTCTGTAGCCTTTTCATTTTTTTCATACAACGTGTCCATGGGATGGGTTTCAAATAACCACTTGCAGGTTTTGACATCACCTGTATGCCGCTCCTCTTCTGCAGATGGATTTGGTTGATTGAACTTCAAATGGATCCCATCAATGGTTTGTGTCTCAAAAAGCCATTTCGCTGTCTTGACATCGCCCATTGTGTCTTCCTGTCTGGTGATGCCTTGAATGAGTTCAATGCTTCCCTTTCGTTCTGCCAACTCATCCAAGGGTTTGGTCTCAAACATCCATTTATAGTTTTGGACTTGACCTTTGATGGATTCCTCTCGACTGATTGCTGTCACCTTGTGCAGATTTCCAGAGCTGTCTTTTATTGCATAGATATTATTTCTTTCAAACAACTCTTTGTTTTCTTGCACATTTACTGCTCCAATCTTTATTTCTTTACTTTCATTTTGCTCTTCTAAACAAGCTATCTTACTCAGTGGAATTGTTTCAAAGAGATGTTTGAATGTTTTCACATCTCCTTTCTCAATCTCCTTTTCTTTGGTCATAACATTAGTTTGAATGCAGCAACTCTCAAACATTTGTCTTTTGTCTTTTACTTCTCCCTGTTCTTCATTTGAAAGAGTGATTTTCTGCAATCTTCCTACTTCATAACTGTCATGTAGAGTCTCCATGGGCTGGGTTTCAAACAGCCAGAGTGATGACTTGACATCTCCACCAATGATGTCATCCTTTTCTTGATTTTTTTCAGCTGTGTCCCCCTTTAGGGCTGACAAAGGATTTGTCTCAAAGAGTTTGGTTTTATTGACAACATCAGTGCCTTCTGCGCAGTCAACTACTGTACCCTCAAACTTCTCTCCTCCCATCATCTCATGTATTGTATCAAACGACTGTGTCTCAAACATCCACCTCTTTTTACCAACTCCTCCTTTTTGGCCTTCCTCAAGTGAAATTCCGCGGATAATTTTGACTTTGTCGGTTTCCTTATTGATTATATCTAAGGGCTGTGTCTCAAATAGCCAGCGTGCAGTGCTGATGTCACTGCTGTTGATCTCTTCTCTGCAGATAGATTTGATTTTGTGGATTTTGCCGCTCTTGTCTCTTATGGCACAATTTGGATCTGCTTGGAATAGTTTCACAGTTTTATGGACATCTCCTTTTTGTTCTTGCAGCTCAGATTTCAGTCTTAAGAAGTTGTGGTCTTCAACAGAGTTACAGCGGCCCAAGTCGCCCAGTGGCGTGGATTCAAACAGGAATCGAGTGCCTTTCACATCACCGGGCTGGGTGGGCTCTTTGAGTAATGCCTCGACCAACTCTTCTCCCTCTTTAGATGTACTGAGTGAATCTAGAGGCTGTGTTTCAAACAGCCATGCTGATGTACGCACATCACCGCAGACCGATGCTTGTCTTTGAGTATGTGCTGTTTGGTTCTGGTCAACGTGCTCAAACTTAGATGTGGTGCGCCTGACATCGCCCCCAGTTAAATCCTCCTCATCGAGCAGCTTCTTGGTTCCATGAGGATCCCCAATGTTGTCCAGAGTCCAGTTCTCGAAGATCCACCTCATGGACTGGACCTCACCCTGGTACAAATCTGCGGCTTGCGGGTTTTCAGTCTGAATTACCCTCATCAGGTCTTCATCAGCCACATCATCAAGACTGGCCCTGAGGTCTGGGTGGATGTGCTTGAAAAGCCTTTTTAACTCACTCTTCTGTTGCTGTTGGTAATATGTGGAAAAGGTCTCTTTTGGTGGAGGTCGAGGGAGGGGGCTCCCAGAAGAAGCCCCTTCATAGTCCAGGGGTCTGGGTGGGACAGGTGGTGGGGGAGGAGGGAGGTTGTCATCATCACAGGTGTGTGAAACAGTGACCCTCCTTTCTTCGACATCCATCTAAAGACGAGACAATTGAGGATGGTTAGATGTCAAAACCCATAGAAAGTAAATATTACTGAGCTGAACATGCTAATGACAAAATGAAGCCATACGTTACCTTTCATTGTGTTGGCGTCATGGTTTTACAGCAAACTGTCCTTGTTTCACACCAGGGTTAACGAGACACTTCAGAGCAGTTAGTAGGCAGCTGCCACACACAGTCCTATTCTTTATGTGGTGTAGATAAAGTGTGAATCTTATTAAAGTCCCCCTCTGGCCTGACGGAGGTCCGTTTGACCGAAACGTTGCAGCAATAAATGTCTTAAAGAGTGAGACGTGTGTGGGAGGTTCTGTTCGTTTTTGCATTAATTTTCCCCTCTTTGAAATGTATTGTTAGTGTTTATTAGTGTTAGTAATTCTAAATTGTAAAATTATTAAAGCAGTCTCTTGAAAGAAAGATAATCTTTGTGTTCAGCTGTTTATTTAACCTTAGACCGTTGTTGCTAATTGATTGTATTTTGTATTTATGTAAATAATTTCCTAACGCAAATCAAATTCAGGCAAAGCATCAAACTAAATCCTACAAGCACTCGTCAACAACCAAAACAAAAGTGAACATTGTACTATACCTTCTTTACTTTGGTCTTTTTTCCTTGTGTAGAACAAATGGATTCCTAATAAGAAAAAAACAACAACATATAATTCACTTGTAATTATATGTTGTATAAATTGATGTTTTCTATTTTTCTTTAAATAGCAAACACATAACGGATATCACGCCAGTGGGGAAGGGGTAGAGTGCTAGTGGTACTAGTAGTTTTGCCTTTTGAAGATGTCCAGAGTCAAACTCAAAACCACTTCTCCTGGAAGGCTATTCCATTTAGCAAGGTTACGTGGAAAAAGAGCTCTTATACTAAGTCATGTGGGTCTTATAGTATAACCCTGTCTCTATTGTGTGTAGCAGTGCTATTTGACCCTTTGCAGTCCTTAACCTCAGTGTGGTGGGGAATGAAAGGTATGTGTAGCACTCACGAGCTGCTCAGAGCCTCCTGTGGCGTCTGCTGCCTGGGACAGATACTGAGCGGAGCGGTCTCTCACGGACGAGCAAGTGGGTATCCGGTTTCTGCCTTGGACTGGTGATCCTTTAGTCACTAATACACAATTTTTATCATCTGCAACACATAAATACAGTATATAATTTTACTTTAAAGTTCACCACTTTTATATAACTTTAAAGTGGGTCCCGTACAGTAGGCATATTTAGAGCGATGGCGTGTATATTTATAGTGATATTGATATCTGTTTTGTCTATGGAAACTATTTTATCTGCCACTCTCCAAAAAATTGGGCGCCCTCTTAAGTTGGATAGTGCAACATAAGGAACACACAGCCATATTTCACATACGTTTCCGCCAGATTAATTCTATTGAAACACATTTTACATAGTGGCAGTAAACAAGTGTGCAGTCTTTGATCCCTGGGCACTGGGAGATAAATAAGGCCACAGAGACAGTGCCTGCTCTCTCAGACGAGCCAGACCACAGCTCTCAGCATGCCACGGCTGGCCATGACGCCCAGAAAGAAAAAAAAAACACCAACTGGTGTTTTGACTGAAGTGACCCAGATTGTTTTCACATTGTTGGGCCGAGCGCTCCGCCGCAAGCACCAGCACCTGATGTCAGGAATGTGTCTGAGAGACAGAGTTAAAAGCTGTAAATATATTTCAGCTGTTTTAGACTAAACATGTTCTCAACATGGTGTCATGTAGATTAGATAAATGGTCACATAACATGTCTCATTCAAGTGTAATTTTCACAAAGTATGAGTTGCTTGCACCGACCTGAATGTAGATGAACAAAAAAATAAAAGATAGGTGTATGGCAGATTTTTTTTTTTTTTTATATATTTTTTTTACATTTTCCCATTTTTCTGTCTTACCAGTTAGTGTTTCTTTTCTACAGGCAAGGGATGCAGTAACTTTTATGGTGAATGTGATTGTTTTTTTTTTGTAGATCATAGCTCTGTGGGCCACCCAGCTGTAACTAATGTCCAGATTTGTAGCACACCTCTCCTTTCACTCACTAAGCTCTGGTGGGACAAAAGAACGGACCAAATGAGCGGCGCCTCTCGCGAGCCTGGTCTTAAATCATTGTCACAGATGGGTGAGCAGACAGAAAAATGTACTGAGCGTTCAATAGGTCAGGCCTATTGTTAAATAAATGTAACTGTGAAACTAAACAAACAAAATAATATTTATGTCATTTATATGAGTGGCCTCAAATCTATAACCTAAATCGCATCCTTTTGATCTGGGTCATTTCTATGAAAATTAATAGGAGCTATTAGTGGCTCAGTAATGTGTGGCTGGCAGCTGTTCAAATGGTCGGGAAATGTGTTTGGTATTTGTCTCCCCTCAACACCTTCTCCCATTGTAACCACATTCTTATACCACAGTACTGACCGCATCACCAGGTCACTAATATTTGCATTTACTTTAAGAAGACTTAACTTTACATGATTCTGTTACACATGAAAAAATCACATTTCAAAGTAATGAACCAACAATTTCAGGTTGACCACTTCTGATGCCTTCTCAACTAAAGAGCATCCACAATATCAGCCATTATCAAACAGTACAAACTAATCAATAGAGGACAACATTATTTAAGTTTGGTAAAAGCGCTGAATACTCACTAAATGAAGCCTGCCGTTCTCTTATTGTAGATACTCTGCGTCCTTAGAGTCCTGTGTGCTCCTATCTCAATAGTGGCTGAGCACTTTCTAGGCTTCGGCCTGGTGGACAGCTGATTTTTATCTGGTGGAAGTGGCCCTGGTTATTTTTGGGAGGTGGCTGTTGCTGTGTACTCCACCTAGTCAATTCCCTCTGTGACTCAGTGGGACAGGGGCTCCCCCCCCTCCCATTCCCACTCATACATTGTCAGTCCCTAAAACTGGCCCAGGGTGAGACCTGCACTAATAATGTCTGTGGTGTTTGGTAAAAGACACGTGAGTCAACATAAAGTGTGACAGGCTTCAGTATCTGAGACCACTGACAGTAACACGCCGAAGGAGGTGAATGGTTGAAATGTGGTTCTCGCAAAAATTCCACCATAAAAAACATTTCATGCATTATAAGTGTCGCTCATGCTAGACAGAAACATTATATCAGTAATGTAACAAGTATGTAAAAAAGTGTGTACAGTATATTAGGCTAAATACACTGTCAGCACCAGAGTCCACTCTTTTTGACATTAGTGTGAGGAAGTAATTTCACCTCAGCTGATGAGCTGACAGAGGAGGCATTAAACTTTGTGTCCAGCTCTTTGCCCCACTATAAAACCATAGACCTTTTAGATTGTTATGATGTCACATGAATGTCACATGAACCTTTAATTAATATAATTTCTTACTCCGTGTTTTTGGGGATATGGTGCTTGCCTTAAAGCACTTCAGTTTTCTTGTTACTGTTGTGAAGTGACGTCTACTATATTGACACCATAGATGCCTGGAGGTCCATATGAGTTGTGTCAAGGTCAAGGTCTTTGTCTAGTCTCCTTCTGATCTGATACAGTATGTGCAGGAGGACACATAGTTATGGATTCACACAAATGACTGTCTCTATTTAGCTGTTTCCTCACTTCGTCCAAAGTTTATGGGGTGCACTGGTAGTTGTTTGTATGGTTTTAGTGTTCCCAGTCATGTGGACTAAGTAATGATAGCGGGGTCGATATCAAATGACAGCCGTGCGTCATTTATGAGCCCTGACACTAAAATAAAGCGCTGACCTAATCTTTTTGAAACACTACTATTATATTGGCCTTACTCACCCTTTAAGAGTCCTGATCCTCTGTTGTGAGACTCTGGGTGCCCATTCATGGCTCTTCCCTCCACCATATCAACACCACTCTGGAAAACACAGGCTGGTTAATCAACAGACTCAAAACTGACATGTTATTATCCAACTTTGATTATGGTTTTATGGCCCTATAAAATATGTGTCTACCCACTCCTCTGCCTTTGTCAATATTATTAAGTGGGAACTTTATAGTCAGCCGTAGCACACAGTATGTTGGGGAAAACCTAGCAAAAGGCCGGGGTTGACCTAATAGTCTTGCAGAATAAACAGAACATGAAATATTAGCTGTTATAAAAAGCTTGTAGAAACAATAAATCTAATTCTGAGATAAACATTGAACTTTTTCATGAATAACATAAATTGCTGATAGTTGTATTATCCCGTTTTCATGTGTTCATGTAAACTTGTCCTTATACCATCTTCATGTACAGAGAACATACTTGATTATTTTGGGTCTTGTGCTTTTTCCAGTTAATTAGAGCGCCCCCTGATGGTGTGTTAATGTGGGGCAGGCTGGAGGAATTCTGCATGAATCTTTTTGTCTCAAACAGAGCACACAGGGCTTTGGTGCTGGACACCTCTTTCTGAGGTAATACATCCATGGATCGACTCCGGGACAAACTGTGTCCCACTCTGAAGAGGTCCACATGGTCCCCCCTGCATCTGCTGTCCTCAAGCTCTGCCTCCTGCAGCAACATAGAGGTAGTTAGTGTATGCATTTTATTGCCCTCAGGGGCACTTTGGGAGACCTCAGGGATATTGAGGGGCCCCCGAAACATTGTCTATATATTAATACATACAAATGAATAGTTTTGAAGAAACGTATGTATTTGTTTAATATTACAACTTTTAAATTGAGTAAATTCTTATTGGTGGGAGGGCGCTGCAATGCCCCAAATAATTCTATAATGGAAAATTGTTACCTGTGTTTTGTTATTATTTTCAATGCTCCTCAAGTCAGAACAACTTTGATAACTGTTGAAACAATGACACACATGAAGACTGGCTTGGCTACAGGTGAGACAGATATTAGAGAATAATTTATTTCGGTCCAGACTTACTGTTGCACCAGTTGAGACACAGACTTTCGGTCCCAGCGACTTAAAACTGGCATGACTGTCAAAAAAGATTACACATAGTTTGTGACATTGTTAACAGGACAAACCAGTAAAATGTTTTATATGAATACTACTGCAACAATAAACCACTCATTGAGCATAAAACAGACTGTCACACTCACACTGTCATATGACACTGTTAATGTTTATCTCACTACTGGTTTAAAATAGGAAATGTTGCAAGTTTTAGTCCAAATATCAATGTCAATTATGCATGCACATGACCACAAACGCACAGAGAACATGTACATTTTGATAAAAACAATCCAACAACAAAAATAAACTTTAAAAACTTTAAAAGGGGAAAAAAAACACCATTAAACCTTAACCAGTCCATAGCCAAAGCTCTTATTGTTCTGAATGAATAGGATTAATTATTGGTCTGTTTGTAAATTAATACCAATATAATCAATTTAAATAGGATTTACCTGCAGAGAAGTCACCTGTGCATCTTTCCGTTACGGACTGACTGAGCACTGCTGAGCATCTCTTATTGTTTTACTTGACACAGCATAATTCAGGGGCCAAAGTCCTGCAGTGATTCAAGCTCCCGGAAAAAGAAAAAAAATGCTGCCACTAGGATTTTTCTATAATGATTGGCAGTTTTAAAAGGAGATTAGAATGAGCCAATTGTGAGTGTGGTGCATTTGAAACCCCTGTGAAAATGCAGCGTGGACTACCACACGCTGACAGCTGGTCTAGTCAGATGTTAGTTTAAATGCCGGACATAGCCGCTTAGTTTGTGTATTTCTGCAACTCACATGGTTACCGACAGGAGGCGCGGCCTGACCATACTGATCCTGACACACAGCACTTGCATTTTCCACGCACATGTTCAGTTCGCTCACATTTCGGGGCCAACAGATGGCGCCAAAGTGATGTGAACTATTGTGGCTGATTGAGAGAAACACCCTGTTTATCAGCTCATTGCACTTAAATGAATGGTATGTTTACTCTGACTACTGCATCATCCACTATCTGTAAAGGCTACTCTACAGTGCAGTAGTATAGTATGCATGCCTCGGTGATACTGTACAATAAACACAATGAAAATGTGAAAGACCATTGTTTGCTTGTACATAGAATGCGATGTTGCAGCAGTAGCCAGCAGAGGAAGGGAGAGGTGTCCAGAGAGAGTCCGGTGGGTGAGAGGAGGAGGGCGGGGGCCAGAACAGTCAGTCCTGGGCCGAACAGCTGAGAACAGAGCAGCTCCTTCCTGCCGTGGCTGTTGCTAATGCTCACATGCCGCCACATGTGACAGCCCACAGCAGAATACTGTGCACAAGGAGCTCCCAGTGCCAGTACATGCGTTCTGTAACTGTGGATTCATACATCCAAATCAAAAGTACGTGCACTTCACTGTCTGTTTTTCCAGTCACGTTCCTCTAAAGAAACGCCTTCACAGCCTTAAAGTGCATTACTCAAGCACACTAGCAGTTTGTCAGAAAGGTCAGTGCAGTTTGGTGGCTAATGTTGACAAGAGGCTCATTGTTGAATGGGGAATGTCAAAGCCAATCACACAGCTGCTTGCTGCTAAGGCTTGTGTGGCTCACATGTAGCGACAGATAAGATCACTTCTGTTGAAAACTGCAGTTGTGTAACCTACTTTGCACACAGGGCTGCAAATTGACTTGCACTGGTAACTTGTATTGTGAGGGCTTGCACAGGGCAATAAAAAGACAGAATGCAAATTAATGACAGCACAATGAAACAACAGCTCCTGCAGGCTTTAAAATCAGAGGTGAAATTATGTTCTCATTGTTTTACTGATACTTTACTTCCGAGTTTACAATGGGACACTTAGGAATTACAGAGCACAAAACAGAGCACAGATCACAAAAAGTCAAACAAACTGAACTGAAGCCATGTGCAATTTATCCTATCTGTTCATTATTATCATTTAAGAGTGTTAGTGAGTTAGATGTACTACTTATGTACGACACACTGAAAGTTACACCTTCTGTGTAAAATAGCTATTAAAGTTACAGATCAAAAGTCTGTTGTTTACATAACTCTCCAGTCACGCTTGACATTCATGCTACCCAATGAGCTAAATACTAGTAGATTTTTTATTGGATAGTCACTTTGCTCTCAGTCTCATTAACCACCAAGTTTTATGCACACTTGAACATAGATGTAAACTTTAAAGCTAGTTCTAGCTAGTTCTGGGTGATGGTGGCGCAGTTGGTAGAGCTCCTGCAAACACTGTTGTTGTGTCATTGGGCAAGACACTTCTCCAGTGTCTGCGTACATTGGTGTGTGAATCGATGACTGGTTCCTCACTGTAAAGCGCTTTGGGCAGAAAGGCAGAAAAGCGCTACATAAATTGAGTTCATTTACCGTTCTAAATTTCTGCTGGAAAACAAAATTAAAGAGAAGCATGAAAAACATTCTGTGTTGCATAGTAGTTGTGTTGCAATGGGCTTTTATTATATTAAATGTTGTAAGCAAAACGTTTCACAGCTTTTAATATGTATAAGAGACTTGCCACAGTGACAGTAAGCAAAAGGCTTACTGTGCATCTAATTATAACACCTTTTTATTGATCGTGAACTGACAGGTTGTTGTTGTTATTTACATTTCCGCGATGGTATGGCTCCCTGAAATTTGTGAAGCGAGCTTTTAAAGTCTGTGAAAAACTGAAATGTTGGAAATGTGTTAGGAAAGCTAGAAATGAGTTTGGACCACAACCAACAATTTAAAATATACATGATAAGAGCTATGGTGTAGTACATTTAGAAAAAACGCATCCTGGGATTATTATGTTTTAGAGTTATATACTATTTATTATTTTCATTTATTTGGGCTGCACTGCTCTTATGTAGTAACAGACTAGCATTACTGTGATCCAATGGCTTTTAGGCAGGTTAAATTCATTATATATTTATTGCATTGATATGCCAGTTGTGGTATTGACATTGTTGGGAGTATGTAGGATTACCGACTTACTAAAGCTTTTTATAAGCTTTAAAGCATTTGTTGTCTATAAATTACAAAAGACAGCATGTCAATCTATTTCAGTGATTATTTTCCTCATAATCTGAACCTCAATGATAAATACTTTAATATGCATTCCCTTTCTGCCTTACACAACACATGCAGAATAGACATTTATTTGCCTTATTAAAAAAGCTAGAAGGTGTGCAGCAGTCAATCGGGCTGATAATGTTCACTACATAATTATTAGAATAGTGCTCTTATTCAAATAGCTCTATTATAAATGTAGCAAATCAGGCCAAGGCACCCTCTTTCACTTCAATGAAGGTGCCGCATGGTGTGAAAATAGAACCACTTACTCTAATCTTAGCGTGATCATAGAAGACCATGCACTAAAACCAACAATAGCACTCTGGGTGATAATGGTCTTGGAGAGACATGATTCACTCCTTCTCCAAACCCTAATTTAGACACTCCATATTTGCCCTCGCGACCACAGTGATGTTAGGCAAAATATGACATCAGTTGCTATGTTTAACAAAGCCCAGTCATCTGTTCACGGGACAAGTGTGTGTGGGAGAGTGGGAAGAACGTGGGCGTCTACTTTTTCATGATTCGTCAATATCACAAGTTTGAATCTGTTATTTTGGTGCTGCCTCTTCTTTTTCTCTGACTCATTGAAATCGTGACTCACAAACACCAGAAGACTTGCTGATTGGAAAGCATGAATTTGCCGTTTCATACTCTGGACAGATCAAACTGAGAAGTACAGGACTTTAAAACACCGAATAGTTACTCCCTAACACGATTGTAGTTCCAAAATCATTGCCAAATTCACAATACACTGTAAATGCAGCATGACTTAAAATTGGGTCACACAAGCTATTTAGAGCTCCTACGATACATGGGCCTCTACAAGCATGCATTTATCATAGAATATACTTTTTGTTAAAAACATACCTATTTGAATTGCAAAACTTCTACATACATAAACATGGCTTGGCTGATACATACGTAAACATGGTATGTAAAAAATAACAACAGCGTACCAATGGCAACAACAGTTGTAAATCATTAAAGGCAAAGCTTTTATTTTTTAAGGTTCGATCTTAAAGACATTCAGACAACGTGGGGATTGGATTGCTCCTGAATCTTTATCAGTTCACGAAGGCGCTGTGTGGCTGAAAAATTGGGCCACAAGAGCCATTTGAAGCAAAGAGAGAGGCAGACTGAATGTAGGTTAACTATAAGGTTATGTAACACGCACTATGGACCCAGTGTGTGATGGTTTTCTTACTAAGAGGATAAAGGATCTAGGCAGTAGTTTGAAGAATCCGGCAAAGAAATGAGATGATGATAATTGTGTTTAATAGAAGTGTTCCTGTAACTACTTATGTACAAATTAAGCACTGAGTCCATGTGCTTCCACCAGTGGCACATGAACCACACTTTGAGGACGACTCATGTTTGTATAGAATATTTTTGTGGTTTGTGTTTTTTATTGGATATTTATTCTACAGTATGAGCTATCTTCAGCATTTCAAATACCGTAGTTGCTACATATTCTTGAAAGACTGAGCTCACCTCACACACGACACTAGTCATCCCTTTCTGCGCATGGTAAGGGACTCGAAACGAAACAGGAAACTCCAACGGTAGTGCACATGTTTATTTTTGAGGATGCAGTGTGATTGTTCTATTATTAGTAGTAGATCAGCACAGAGGATTTTGTTCATATCTTATAAGGAAGTCACGCCAGGAAAGCAGAGACGGGAACACCTTGAATAACTTTTATACAAGCAGTGATTTACACTTACATTTAATTTGAACTGGGATAGATTACAGCATGTTTCTCCTCCCAGTTTTTTTTCTTTCCTGCCTGATTCAAGAGGATTCCTCGGACAAGTCAGGGGACTAGAAAAATCTGGCTCACACCACAGCTATCCCAATCCCACCCAATCTGGGTCACACACTTCACGGTGCTTCAGAAAGCGTCGGGATCACGATTGGCATTTGTCCTTCTGGCCTCAAAAATCAGACCAGCAGGTGTTGATGAGGATTTGGTAGTAAATGTTCAAACTGCATCAGGATGTGTCAAAGTGCTAAGTTAATAGTTTTAGATCTTCAGCATGTGTTTTACGGATGTGTTAACAATAGACATTAAAGAAGTAGTTACAGTGCCTTGCGAAAGTATTCGGCCCCCTTGAACTTTTCGACCTTTTGCCACATTTCAGGCTTCAAACATAAAGATGTAAAACTGTAATCTTTTGTGAAGAACCAACAACAAGTGGGACACAATCATTAAAGTGAAACACATTTCTTTGGATATTTCAAACATTTTTAACAAATAAAAAACTGAAATATTGGGCGTGCAAAATTATTCAGCCCCCTTAAGTTAATACTTTGTAGCGCCACCTTTTGCTGCGATTACTGCTGTAAGTCCTTGGGGTTTGTCTCTATCAGTTTTGCACATTGAGAGACTGAAATATTTGCCCATTCCTCCTTGCAAAACAGCTCGAGCTCAGTGAAGTTGGATGGACAGCGTTTGTGAACAGCAGTTTTCAGTTCTTTCCACAGATTCTCGATTGGATTCAGGTCTGGACTTTGACTTGGCCATTCTAACACCTGGATATGTTTATTTGTGAACCACTCTATTGTAGATTTTGCTTTATGTTTTGGATCATTGTCTTGTTGGAAGACAAATCTCCGTCCCAGTCTCAGGTCTTTTGCAGACTCCATCAGGTTTTCTTCCAGAATGGTCCTGTATTTGGCTCCATCCATCTTCCCATCAATTGAACCATCTTCCCTGTCCCTGCTGAAGAAAAGCCCAAACCATGATGCTGCCACCACCGTGTTTGACAGTGGGGATGGTGTGTTCAGGGTGATGAGCTGTGTTGCTTTTACGCCAAACATAACGTTTTGCATTGTTTTCAAAAAGTTGGATTTTGGTTTCATCTGACCAGAGCACCTTCTTCCACATGTTTGGTGTGTCTCCCAGGTGACTTGTGGCAAACTTTAAACGACACTTTTTATGGATATCTTTAAGAAATGGCTTTCTTCTTGCCACTCTTCCATAAAGGCCAGAGTTGTGCAGTATACGACTGATTGTTGTCCTATGGACAGAGTCTCCCACCTCAGCTGTACATTTCTGCAGTTCATCCAGAGTGATCATGGGCCTCTTGGCAGCATCTCTGATCAGTTTTCTCCTTGTATGAGCTGAAGGTTTAGAGGGACGGCCGGGTCTTTGTAGATTTGCAGTGGTCTGATACTCCTTCCATTTCAATATTATCGCTTGCACAGTGCTGCAGGGATGTTTAAAGCTTGGGAAATCTTTTTGTATCCAAATCCGGCTTTAAACTTCTCCACAACAGTATCTCGGACCTGCCTGGTGTGTTCCTTGTTCTTCATGATGCTCTCTGCGCTTTAAACTGACCTCTGAGACTATCACAGAGCAGGTGCATTTATACGGAGACTTGTTTACACACAGGTAGATTCTATTTATCATCATTAGTCATTTAGGTCAACATTGGATCATTCAGAGATCCTCACTGAACTTCTGGAGAGAGTTTGCTGCACTGAAAGTAAAGGGGCTGAATAATTTTGCACGCCCAATTTTTCAGTTGTTTATTTGTTAAAAATGTTTGAAATATCCAATAAATTTCGTTTCACTTCATGATTGTGTCCTACTTGTTGTTGGTTCTTCACACAAAATTACAGTTTTATATCTTTATGTTTGAAGCCTGAAATGTGGCAAAAGGTCGAAAAAGTCAAGGGGGACGAATACTTTCGCAAGGCACTGTATATATTTAATTTTCCCATCGTTAACCTTTTTTGTTCATTGGAGTTAGAGTGACATGGAGTGGATACAGTGCACATTTAAATGTCCGATGTCTTTGCAAGCTATTACAAATTGTTTTAATTAACCAATGTATATCAGATAATTGTACACTGAGTCCATAAAAGTAAACTCAAAGAATATTCTAACTTGCAGGTCTGGATCCAAACCTATTTGGGCAGCTGTACAGAGGGTTGTGAGCTATGCCAAAAAATTAGCTTCTATTCATAACTTGATCATATAATTTTTTATCATAAGCATTTGTCATAGTCCTTATTATCAGTCCAATCAGGAGAACCGTGTGGAAGTAGGCTACTATAAAGCTCTACCCAAAGCTCTACCAGAACCACAGTACAGTTTTAGAAGATCTAGCCCAAGACAAAGAGAAATTATGCATAACCTTGGCTGTAATACTGTATTTAATTTGCTTTGCCGTGTAGTTTAGATTTCTTCAGTAACTCTCCCAAACTAACTTCAGTATCGTTTTTCCCGTATCCTTTCCAACTCAATTGTATTACGCAGACACATGAACAACTGAGGCATTACGTGACCTCCATGTAAAGTATAATCATGTGTGTGAGACAGAGGCGATACGGGCGGCGGCGTCACTCATCAGTTTGCCGTCGTTACGTGTGTCATCGACTGCGTCAACAGCGTCAGGGGGACACGAAGAGCATGTATGCCAAACAAGATACTCCACGATGGAAACAGTATGTTAAGCAATGCGTTTAAGTAGTTAGGCGAGTTGGCGAGAGCGAATCAAATAACTCTGCTATCTGCTTCACCACTTAAGTGTCGCCCCGTGTTGTGCACAACGAGCTGGCTGGGAAAAGGGTTTCGAAACCAACCACACAACAAGCACCACTACGACGCTTTGCTTTCGACGAACGTAATTGTCTTGTTTCTGTCTGCCACTCTTTGGCAGTCCCAGCCTCTGCTCCTCTCCCGTGTTCACACTGGTACTACTGTTCATAAACACGCAGGGACACACACAATGCTCAGCTGGCTCACTCGAGGATATCACTGAAAAGTTCCTCGGCTCCTATTATGCTGCCTGTCATCTACACGGTGGGTGATATATTGTAAAGTTACTGATTTATGAGCGTTTGAGTCTGTAAATAAGTTCATTGATCACTTTTATATTCAGAATTATCTTGTGACTGTGGGTATTTCGTAATATTTTGTTGGGGTGATTATGTTTCTGCCTTATTATAATGTCATGATGAAGTGACTCAATATTTTGTTTCACTTTTTTTTCACGCACACTGCCAGTTTGTTCTGTCGCACAAAGGGAGTTTGCTTTGCTTTGGACAAATGTGCACAGTGCTCAGCCTGGTAGTGTAAAGTATGTTTCTGCTTGACACAAGGAGTGATTGTTTCTGACAGGGTGTCTCGGTGGCCGACACTGTGGGTGGATAAGTCATCTGCCTAATAACTGCTTTCAACAAAGAGGAAACAAGCCTCTAATGATAATTTAGACCCGGGCATTGTGTACTACTCCGAGGAGTCGATTGGTCCTGTCATTTGCATCCAGTGGACCCCCTGGTGCCCCCTCTGCCCTATGTGCTTTTGCTGCTTTGAGCCTTTAAATTATTGATGCTGTCTCTGTGGTTTCAGTCCTGTACTGTGCTCTGTCAGATATCTTCATAGAGAGATCTGTCATGCACCTTTTAGTATTTCTGTTTCCAGCAATACTCGTCTACAGAACAGAAATGAAACCATCAGAAGCTATGTGTTGGTAGATAGCAGGAATTCGCTGGCCTTGAGTAGCAGAGAGCTTTACTCTTTCCCTGTAAACAGTGTAATGGCACTAGAGGCTGTCTCCTGTTTCACCTCTTATTTGCTGATGGATCCAGGAAGTTGCTCACTCTCAGTGTCTGGCTGCTCTGAGTATTTGCTTACTGCAGACAATCGGCAATCCCTTGTCTTGTGCTCCACGATCCATTGTATGCCTCAGTTTATGTGTGATTATTTTTGATTTGCACAATTTTTCAGAATCATGTTTTCCCCTCAATTGTTGTGTAACAGTGCACAGTACCTTTCACTTTCGGACCTGTGGATAGGGCAGTCTTAATCCTGCGTCTAGCTGCTTTTAATAGCGACATAATGTTCAAATGGTAAAAAATATCTGTCAAGTACAGCATTTACAATGATATAATCCGAACACACTGTTCTTAGTTAATACCATCATGCATTGTGTAATATGTAATAAGACTATTGTTTACATGTAGAAAAAAAAAAGAAACAAAGCTGTGTCACAATCATTTTAAATACAATCGGCCTTTTACACTTTTTATTTATAAGAAGATTTATAAAAAACAACCAGTTAGGCAATCAAAGCGCTGTGTCACTTGAATTTCGGCCGTGGACAGTGAGTTTCCATGCATTCTTCTGAAAAACTTGAGGAATCATTGGAATGTTAATTACTCTGGGGGTGAAAGGAGCTGTTTTTTTCCTGTGCTCTCTTATGAGTGCTCAGCTGGTAGTACGAGGGCCAGGATATCAGTTTACATTTGTACATTTATGAAACATCACTTTGAAAGAGATTAGGCTGTAAGTAGCCTAAACAAACTCAAAAACCGGTTCAACCAGCGTACAGATCTCGCCTGCAAAAACCTCTAATTCCTGCACTTGTCACTTTTGAATAAGTCATATGGTTGTACTTTGTGGGGGAAAACAGCAGTATAATGGCAGCAGTAGAGAACAGTAGAGAACATTAATAACTTGCAATGTTATTTTGTGTCTTGAAGATTGTGTAACATTCCCTCGAGACAAATAATGATGGGCATCCTTAAGAGGAAGTTTTCTGAGCTGGATGATGGCCCCTGCTACTCCTCTTCCTCGTCTCCTGCGTCCTCTGTCCCGTCACCAGCCTCCTCTGAGTGGGACTCGTACAGGGAGAACCTCGACTTCACCCCTCACAGCCCCCCTTCACCCAACGCTTTGCCCCGTAAGTGTTTAATGCCCGTCAGCACTCATTCTTCTGTTTCAAATAATGCAAACCTTATCTACCAGTTTTATCCCAAGTTTTCAATAGGAGTGTCCATTATCAGACGAAGGCACCATTGTTGTAGCATGCTGATATGAAAACACCAGCATTAGGGCTGTCCAGATAATAGACTAGAAAAACATGAGCCTGGATGTACTGTCCGGATCTGAACATCATTTGCCTGAGTGATAGAGAGCTGTGGTATTAATTTGAATAGCAAGGACTCTTTAAACAACTCATATCATATTGCCCTTTTGAGATTACAGGTCTATACAAACAATGTATTTTCAAATCACACTCATTAAGTTATTACTTACTTACTTCGGTAATTATAAAAGTCATAGGTAAACATTATAGTGATGTAGCCTGTACTCTAAGCTAGAGGGAGCAGCTGGGATGAGCTTAGTGAGCTGCTCTGCCTTGTTTACTAACTGTTGGAAACAGAGGTCAGGCATATTTATGTGAAAAGCACATCAGGCTCTTTGTTGAAACGCACTGTTTGATCAAACAGTAAGAAGTTGTGTGTTTGTTCAATATTTATTCTGTTGTTCTTTCAAAATGCATGCTTTGCATTTTCCTCACTTTCAGCTGTGCTTCTGATGTGAGTAGTCAGTACTGTATTGAAGCACATACAGTGTGTCCCCTGGTGGCGATGTAGAAAAATGCACATTTAGATATTGCAACAGCGAATGGTGGTCTCTGTATTAAAGGAATAGGCTACCGTTTTTACATACTGAGATACGTTCTTACCTGAGCTTAGACGAGTTTATGCGTACCTGTCTGGTCTTTGTGTGTGTGCTCAGTCACGCAAATGTTGTTAGTATTTAGTCTCTCCCAGCAAATGTATAGCTCCAAACTGGGGTGAAGTTAGAAGCTACCAAGCGGGTCCACGTTTTCCCTATTTAAATACAGTTACGTGAGCCTTTTACACGATCCAAGTCTAGATACACAAAATTAAACATGTCGATTTTCTGAGCGGATAAAAAGGGGTACTATATTGTGAGGCGTAATAACACCTGGAGTACTTCGAAGTCCGCGCAGTAATATCGTCAAATTATTTTGTGTAACTAGACTTGGATCGTGTAAAGGCTCACGTAACTGTATTTAAATAGGGAAAACGTGGACCCGCTTGGTAGCTTCTAACTTCACCCCAGTTTGGAGCTATACATTCGCTGGGAGGCTAAATGCTAACCACATTTGCGTGACTGAGCGCACGCACAAAGACCAGGCAGTTACTCATCAACTCGTCTAAGCTAAGGTAAAAACATACCTTATGTTTTGAGAACATTTCTCAAAACTGTGTTCTATTCCTTTAAAGAGCAGAACAAAGCCCTTAATAACATCAATATTTCTCTGTATTGGCATCAACATTTTTGACCCACTACTACAGTTCATTATGAACTGCAACTGATTCCTGTTGTTTTTCATCTTCAGTGAGATCTATCCTGAAACGACAAAAGCGCGGAGGGGCTCAGAGCAGTGTGTGCTTCAACCTGGTGACTGTCTACAGTTTCCCACGCTGCCAGGGATTCACAAGTGTGCCCAGCCGAGGAGGTGCTTCATTGGGCATGATGAGGAGACACACTGATGTTCAAACGTTTACAATCGCTGAACATGCTGTGGAGCAGCGGCACCGGCGCAGGGAGCAGCTCAGAGAGCGACGAAGACAAGAGAGATTTCTGGACATAAAGCAGAAAGTGAGAAATAAAAATGTTGAACACACTTGAATACAGCAGTATGCAGTGTACTTACCTGTGTTTCTATTGATACAGTTGATCTCCAGCGGGGCAATAAATGAGAAAGAAGCAGAGAATCTTACAATAGACCAAGTGCCAACTGAGGAACCTTACATCAACATTAACACTGTGGAGTTGGAGGGTGGAGGTTTCCTTCAGCCTTACTCTTCAAAGCAGAGGCAGGCCATCCTCCTGGCAGCGGGAGTGAAACGTGTTGATAAGGAGGAGAAGAGGCAGCTCCATGCACTCCGTCTCTCCAGGGAGACCTGTGGCTGTGACTGCCAAGGCTTCTGCGAACCAGAGAGCTGTGCATGCAGCTTGGCAGGCATCAAGTGTCAGGTATGAGGCGTTAATACATTTATGTGAACCTAAACCTTTAGCACAGTCTGCTATTTGCTCCGTCAGCAAATTAGATACATGTATATTATTTATGTTATTTTTCAGTTGTTTTTTTCAGTAACAATTATATTATATGTTACAGGTGGACCGCTTTAACTTTCCGTGCGGCTGCAGTCCAGACAGTTGTGGAAACACTCAGGGTCGTGTTGAGTTCGACTCCAGACGAGTGCGCACTCATCACATGCACACCATTATGAGGCTGGAGCTCGAGCGGCGACTAAAGCATGAGCTGCCATTTTCAAAGGACCAATCTAAAGTTCAGAAAGACTTAAGTAAAACGCGGGCATCCCAGCAGAGCATCAGTCGCCCTGTTGGGTTTTCTTTTGAGGGAAACAGTGACAATCCTCTTATCATTCCCACTTTGTTTAGTTCCATACCTGAGCAGTCTGTGGAGGAGAGCAGCTGCAGCAGTGATATGAATATGAGTGACAATTCTTGCTCCTCTTTGGATGCTTTGAGCCTCCCCGCAAGTCCGACACTTTCTGAAGATAATCAGGAATTGTGTCAAAACGTGAATATACTTGAAAATAATAACCTATCAGTACGAAATACAAAAGAACCATTGACCCAAAATTGCAACGCATCATCTGACTTCGTAGGACTCCCATGTTCAAAAGACACCACATTCATGGACATTTTAGGTTTGTCATCCCATTCCAATTGTCTTAACAATAACCACTTCGATGACAACTCTCTTGAGGATTTTCCCAACACTCCATCTCCATCTGTGGACTACTACATGGATCTGAGCCTGTCTTCTGATTCGGACCTTGAGTTTTTTGACAGCGATTACACATCTGGGCTGCTGCACAGCTCTTTTAAAAGTCAGCGGCACTCAGACAATCTGGACCACCTACAGTTGTTCAGCACTGACTCTTTGCCTCAGTATGAATCCAGCACCTACCTCTTGGAGTCTCTGATAGGCCTTACAGATGACTGAAGACTTATTCAATGTATCCAAAGTGTGTAACATGGCAATTAGCTGTCAGAACTGTATGTCTACGTAAAGACTATGAAATGCCTAAGAATTTTATGAGCTGTATATTTTGCCTAAAAAAAAGCCTTTTACAGAAAATGCAAGTATCTAATATATATTTTTAAGTTTTCATTATGCTAATATTGGTCATGATTCATGAGGTCTGCCATACAAATGTATTGTAAATTATTACAGATATGTAGTTAGTTTAAAATGTTTTTTTAATTTTTAATCACTTCTTAATTTGTTGTAAGAGAAAAAAAATGATGGTCCTATTTATAACCAGTTATACCACAAAACGCATCTGGTGACATTTTCATGTAATAAAACATTTATTTATTTACCATGTGCCTTTGCTTGTTTTGTTATAGAATTCCTTTAATTTTTAACGAGAGAAAATACATAAACACTTTAAAACTATCTTTCCTGGCTCACGTTTACGACATGTTTGACATGTGCGGTTGCTATGTATGGCGGTTGCCAGGGTGCGTGCGTACCCGTAGTATGACGTCACGACGCTTGATTGTTTTGGACTGGATACAAGATGGCCGCTGACTCTCTGTACGAATAATTCCCCCATTTGTTGGTATTCTCAAGTCAAACCTGTTCTAAGCTGTGTTCGTCAAAATGGGGTTATCACAGAGTTCTGAGATATCCGAAGGAGGAACGTATGGATACCATGTACACGGTGTAAGGCTTTATACACGTTTTCCAGAAGTGTAAATGTTGATCAGCATGCTGAGGAGCTTAGTAACATACTGTACGATACTGGCTGTGTGTATGCAACCTAGTTAAATTCTCATGTACACTTTTTGTACACGATGTACGCTTTTTGTACATCATTCTCCATATTGGCATGACACTGCTTGCTCAGTTTATTTATGTTGTGTTTCTGTCTCTCTCTTTTGCTATTTGCATATGTAATGCATTATTCTGTGGTCCTAAAGGTGCAGCCAAATTCACCCGCAGAAAAAGCTGGACTTGAACCCTACTTCGACTTCATTTTGTCTCTGGACAATAGAAGACTTGTATGTTCACAACATTCCCAGACGTACTAATTATCTTTTAGGTAAACTATTACTCACAAAAACGTAATTCTGTCAATTCCTTAGAACGAGGAGAATGAGCTATTGAAAGAGGTCCTGAAGGCCAGCATGGAGAGAACAGTGAAAATGGAGGTGTACAGCACTAAAACCATGAGAGTCCGTGAGGTTGAGGTGGTGCCCAGTAACATGTGGGGTGGACAGGGTCTGCTTGGGGCCAGCGTTCGCTTCTGCAGCTACCAAGGAGCCAATGAGAATGTGTGGCATGTCCTGGTGAGACATAATCGTTTTGTCTTTCGATTAAAAATTTGATAATATTACACTCTCATATTACTTGAGATATGATACATTACACTAGTAACAAGAGCTATTCCACCACTCCAGAAAAAAAAAAAAAAAGATTTCTTAGGCCAACAAAGTGTAGTGGTGTCTTCTAAAAACCCACCAATTACCTTTTAATAATTAAATAATTTCTTTTGTTTTAGGATGTGGAGGTCAGTTCACCAGCTGCTTTGGCAGGACTTCAGCCTTACAATGACTACATTATTGGAGCGGATCAGGTTTTACAAGATGTACTCACTTTTTTTTAAAATTATTTTAATCCCATCTGATTTTTTTACAACCTAATTTGCTCTCACTTTTTGTGACCTTTTCAGTCAGAGGACTTTTTCTCACTGATTGAGGCCCATGAAGGGAAGGCTTTAAAGTTGATGGTATATAACACACAAACTGACTCGTGCAGAGAAGTGCTAGTAACACCCAATGGTGCGTGGGGCGGGGAGGGCAGGTATGTCACGTAAAATGTTATTTAAAAAAACTTTTATATTCTGAATTTCATTTGGTATTTTAAGACTTGTTTACTGTATTTTACAGTCTGGGTTGTGGAATTGGATATGGTTACTTGCACCGAATCCCTGTTCAGACGGATGTGCCATCATCAAAACTTCCTTCCACGACCACAGTTGCTGAAGAGACACAAAACCCGAAGCCCCTGAATCTGAATCATGGATATACAGAGGCACTGCTTACGTTCATTGTTTCTGTCCTATAATTTTAGACCTCATACTTGATAAGACAGAGCCTTATTAATCTGGAGAAATTTACTTGTGAAAGCAATTTTTTATAGTGCTTTGTTTATCAACAGACTCCTTTGATGGCACCTTCAACCCCCAGTGAAGACATGTTAGACATCCAGCACGTGTCTCTTGAGACAAGTCCCATGCCTCCGCCCATCCAGAGAGTCATGGACCCCGGTAAGTATTTCACAAGATTTATTTCAGAAATCTAAGTAGACATTTTCTTAATTTATATTTTCCAGGCTTCTCTGAAACTGAGGTGGCAGAAATTACTCCAGACCCTTCAGATTTATTAGAAAAGATTGATTTGTCAATGTCCTCTATCGATATGACAAACACTGCTCTTGCTATGCACGATAAGGAAGACAGTGACATTTCTGGTGTGGGTGAGTAATTAGTTTAGTTTAGTTTATTTATTTATTTGAGCAGTATACATTCTGCTCAAAAGGAGTGGGCTGAAGCAAAAAGCTTATGAGCGCCCACCCCCAAGTGCAATAAATAAAAAAGTACATATCACACAATGGTACCGAAGGAACAAAACATCAAAGAGACCTCATCCAAAGAAAATTTTAAACATTTCAGCAGCTACATTAGCACAGACCAACTTACAAACAAATATATGAACTGTTTATATAATGAATTGAAACAAAGCACAACTACAACAACGATCTCGTTTCATGTACGATGTCTAGTACAAAGCAAGTCAAAAAATGTGATCCTTAATATATTTCTTTCAGATTGTTACCTGTGATTACCGAGAGTTACTTTTATGTTATAAAAGGTACATTAATAGATATTATACTCCGAGATCTTGATACTCCCCAGTTGTCATTACCATCCTCAGTATAATTTTAATTTGGGTTTAATTATCATCATCATTATTATTATTATTATATATTTATTTAATTGAGTTATATGTGAAGTATGATGTAGCCCTGCATAGTGTAGTGCGTTAAAAAGCCAGAGTGTAGAGCGGGCCAGTTGAAGAGGGCAGTAGCTCCCCATCAACAAACCCCCACACAGCTGCCCTAACAACTGATTTTGTAATGAAGTAATGAATTTACAAAACTTTCAACAGTGGTTTCAGGAAGTATTCAATTAAAGGCTTTACCTTCCAACATAAAGAATGTATGTTCAGACTGATACAATAAAATAGAAATAATCAAGAGGCCTGAAAACCTTTGGAAATCCCTCTATGTACCTATTTGATCAATTTATCCATACTGCATATATCACTCATTCTGATTATTGATGGTTTTCTGCTTCAGAGGAGCTTGATGACAGCGAACTCATCCAAAACGCCCCAGAGTTGAGTCCTCAGGCCGCGATGGAGCTCACAGCTGCGCTGTCCTTTAACGACGTGGATTCAGCCACTCCTCTCTCTGAACCCTCCGGCCTCTTTTCCGAGTCTACTGAGCTGTCCAGTTCTCTCTTTGAGGCGTCTGATGTTGTAGCCTGCCTCGCCCCTGAATCCCCCCCACGCCCCGCTGCACCTCTTACTGAGAGTGATGCCCCAGAGAGTGCATCCCCCAAAGACCTCGTCCCTTCTCCAACCCCAGAGGAAGCTGCTACGGATGTTTCGGCATCAGCGTTTCAGGCTGTTGATGATACAGAGGAAGCTTGCAACTTAATCACCGAGGTATCTTCAGAGCCAATTACACATAATGACTTAGAAGAATGTGCCCTTGAGTAAGTTTGCAACAGGTCAAAGATTTGACAACTTCTGGTAATTTTGCATGTCAGGCCAATGTACTAGTCTATTTTATTTAACAGGACAGGCAAAGGATTGGTTTGAGTGAAAACACTGAAGCAATTGTCTTTTTTCTTTACAAGTTACTGCCAATTTTAGGTCAAGGGCCAACAGACTGTATTTTTGCATAATGCGGTTGTAATATATAAGAGCTGAGCTATATTAATGACTAAACTTTATGATGATCTAACACTAAAGAGAACACAACTTGAAGTTAGCCAAAGAGGCATCAACTACAAAGCACCCAAATGTACAAGTCCTTTCTGTTTAGTACACTTTTCATGGTGCACTTTTACATTACTTTTTTAAAAGAAATTTCAACAGTGTAATTTGTTTACAAACAAAACAATTGGCCATTTGTAACTTGTTTAACATATTACTTTTTAAAATGTATGTCCCATCATTATTTTACTGTTATCTATGCAACAGTAATGAAAGACTGACGTTTACTTCATGTGAAACCAACAGCAGAGGCATTTTTACATATGACATTTAGTAATGTGTGTAGGGATTTTATAGAAGATTGGTGTCTTTGGTGAAGTAGGTGCTAATTTGTAAAACAGGGAGAATATTTTTGCATATATTTTATCAATGAATTGTATGTTTTAGTAGGAATGAATGCGATGTTTGATGAATGTGACAAGAGTAAATCTGTAATGTTCAACAATCATTGAAAAAAAGTTGTCTTTCTATTCTCACACCCAACAAAGACCGTACAATTCAAGAAACTAGTTATAATGGCCATACAATCTGTCAAGTGTTAAACCATTCCAATTTATTTTGTTGAATGCCTAAAATATACATATTTCACAAATTATTACAACAAGGGATATTGCAGTGTTATGGCCTAATCACCCATTCTTTTTGGCCAATTCAAGCTCACTCATTACTCTCCATATGGCGTTACGCACACTCTTGATGGCAAAATAACCTTAGAACATTTACAATGGAAGGATCTATGGTTCTGAGGGAAAAGGGTATTTCCTTTGATTTCAGATTCTTTGATCCCTAAACAAACTACTATTTAGCCTAAATGAAATATACATTTGGATAACTTACATCATTCATTATGACTCCATAACAGAGCAAGTAAAGAATTAGGTATTGTTTGATTTTGATATATATATATATATATATATATATATATCATACAGCATTTCCAGATTGCTAACATGACTTGAACTAACTGTTAACAATAACTGCCATTCCAGGTTGTGACCAATATGTTTTAACAAGGTCAAATTATCTTAATATTGACTAAGGATTTTGAAAAATAATAGCTTTAGGTAAACTGTACAACAAAATAAAACCGCTGCAAATGAAAGTCACTTAAATCAAAAATGTTATATTTACAAAAACAAAACATTCAGTCCACTGAAAACAGCACAGCTAAAAACAGAGACAGACATGTGCATCTAGCGATGAGGTTCAAGCTCTGCAATAATTACATGTCTAAGCCAAGGTTAAGTTCAAGTTATGATGGCCAAAAACAGGACAATAGCTTTGAGGAACTGTGACACTACCAGGAGCCAAGTGCACTCCTAAACCGGTGACGCCTGTGGAGTGTTTGCAGAACATGGACAGTTTCTGGAATGTACTAGAACAGTCTACTACATCCATGTGCATATAAACACGCTCGGACAACAAGTACGCCGACTGCAGTCGCCTCAAATTAACGCCAAGGAGTAAAATAAGCAGTCAGAGGAGTAATTAAAAAAAATATTTAAAAGTAAGGAAAAACAGGGACTGGTTCTCTCCCAGGTGGGTCTTAGCTGCTTCAGTCCAGTCTGGTAGTTCCCTATGTTACACTGGAGCCACGTCCTGTATGCACAAATCTGACTGGATTCTCAGTTACTGTGACTCTGGACCACACAATGGAGCAGGAGGGACATACATGTCAGTGGTGGGTAGTAATTGGCAAATGACAAGAGTTTTGTTAAAAATTACTATTTTCACGTGGACTTCTGCCTATAGTGTAGAGTCAAGTCCCCTCCACTCTTCCAGATAAAATGTTTTACTGTTCGCAGGTCCATGTTGGGATCCAGAACCTAAACCAGAAAAATCATATGTTTAGAAACAGAAGTGAAAGGAAACTGAATGCTGTTAAAAGGGTGATGAGTGACCTGGTCTTGACACATGAGCTCAATCTTCTCCTCTGCCAGCATGGCCATGTCCTCTTCTTTCTCCTGCTCCCCGGGCTTCTCGTTGGTCGAGGAGCTGGTGGTCTGGGACTCGTTGTCCAAGTTAATAATTTTCTCATAGACATGCTCCATCACCTTCCTCACCTGAAGCATGTCGCTGGCCGAGAGCCGGTCCCTGCCAAACATACAAAGATTCCATTTATTTGCTGTACAATATTATTAACCCCACCTCCCCAAAAGAAAAATCTTACTTCTTTAATGTTTTTGCACCAGAGGATGAATGGGGTTGGAGGTAGAATGGAATTTTGTTGAATTTGGGCATATTTTTCTGAAAGAAATGTCATATTATGTTCAATCATGCATAACTTAACAGTTAATGCTGATTAAACAAGCCATCATAATTAAACACCACTAAGATAACAAATGAAACATTGTAATACTCACGTCTACAGTTATGTCAATCACCCACTGAGGGACTGTCTCATTGAGCAGCATCGATTCAGTCTCTCCTCCTGAATCTCTACATAGCAACCTACAACGGGCCGCACAGACCAGTTAGTGAAGCAAACTAAATAAACAGGATTTGGACAACATGTAACATTAGGGTTGGTCCATTGTGATGGATGACGAACATCACGATGGAGAGCCATAATTGTGATGCCACACCCCCTCTTGTCAGAAACACTCACTGATCTTCTGTAGGCCTAGTATACCTAAAAACTTTGAAGGGATTGCACTGCAGACTGCAGGGCTTAATGCTCAATTATGACTTTTTTGAAAAAAAAAAAAGGAAAACATTTGCATGGTCGTTCACAGGATGAATGTGCTCAAATGTGTTGCGCATGCGCAGTATGGCGCAGCGCTCTGCTGTTTGAGGAAGTAAACAGGAAAAAGCACAGCGGATCTGGCAATGTAAACGTTTTGGAAGTTAACGGAGCGAGTAAATCAATAACCTTCATTTTAAGAAGGACGAGACAGTTTTTTGGAGCTTTCAGCTGTGGAGAGGGGGGGGGTGAGCGGCTTCACTCACGCAGAGTTCATCATACCAAGTGCACGTGTAGTTCATACATACTACAACATTGGGTTGTGAAAAATAGGGAGTTTTTTTTTTTAATCCGTGTATCGTGCCAGGTGTGTTTGTAATTATTTATGTCATTTCTTACTTTGTATTTTCCTGATGAAGGAAACTTGTGCTGAAAATATCGTTTCTTTGATATTCCATACTATTCTGTTTACCATTGAGGACAAAGAAAAACATGAGCAGAGTACCATAAGTAGGGACACCAGTTAAGAATGAAAAGTAGGACACATGAGCTCAAAAGTGAGAACAAAAAACCTATGGAAAATAGGCTATAGATATTTAAAACAATCTTCGATTAAATTCAAATACTTTTGCAAAATTGGAACAGAAAATATGATATGCCTAAATTAGACATTACTTGTTATCATCTAATGATAGTAAGGTCTACACACAGGCCTATAAGCTTTTAAAAAATATATAATTTAGTCAAATGTGGCATGAGTAATGTCTCCCTGCGATTGCCAGAATGCAAAACCTCCTATCTGGAAAAAAACCAACACTTTTTTGGGCATATTTTATGAAACAAAGAAAACGTTTATTTCTATTATAGTATGGTCTCTACTGTTCTTATGCTATTTCTGCAATATGTGTCAACAACACAAGGTATTTTTGCCTCCCACAGTGCAGATAAATGTTTTTTTGCCCCCTACGTTTCTTGCAGCATTGTGCACATTGGAGGTTTTGCATTCTGGCCATCGCATGGCAACACTGAGGGAAGGAGCTGATCGACCGACTCTCGTTCCCTTGTGCTAATGAAGTACAAAAATAAACAGAGCGATGAATGCGTGATACCTGTCTTTCCCTCGAGCGTCAGTGTGTGCGCGGCGGCACTGCTGTGTGTGAGCTGACAGCGATGACAGAGACGCAAAGGAGTGATTCTTCTCAAGGATAGGGTTGCCAGATCATGCAAATATATCCCCCACAAGCTTACTTGTTTCCTTCACTATAAAATCGGGAGATTAGCGGGAGAGATGACTGAGCGGGAGCACTGCGGGAGATGGGGTTAAAAATCGGGAGTCTCCCGGGAGAGTTGGCAAGTATGGTGTAGTTTCCCTGTCCGCTCCCGTCTACTTTACAGCAAAATAAATAGTATTTGTAGCGCATCGATGAGGTCAGATAAATGCGCATTGCAAAAGATCAGATACAGGTCGCATAGGGGCAAAAAAAAATCTGAATTGGGTCGTTTCAGCCTGCACTCTGAACATAGGCTAGTTTAAGTAGCCTGCCAGAGACACGAACCCCCCACCCATGATATCATCATCCATCACGATGATTCACTGTTAACATCGTGAAACTGCCAATTAAGGGGACATCACCCAACCCTATGCGACATACCTGAATAGAGTCCTGCCTCCTGCTTCCCCAAAGATGACTGGCGTGTGTGGTGGCACCTGAAAATATCCATTCCCTTTCTGAATCCTGTTTTCCTGCTCACCGTTCACTACGAACACAAGAGGATAAAATTATTCCAGGTACTTTTTGTTCAATACAGAACAAATCTTATGAATAAGAAGGTGAATAAGCAGGAAACACATACCGTGGTTAACTTCATTCTCTTCCTCATCCATTGGGTTTATTCGAGTCCTGGGCCAGAACTCCAGCAGGGCTTGAAGTAATAAACCTCCCAGATTCACTGCACAAAAACAACGGCAGATTAGAATGACAAACGTGTTCGTTACATTTCATCTGAACATTTGTAATACAACATACACTTGGGGTCAGAGCCATCAGAGCTTGAAAAACCAGCATCTTTTGCCGATACCCAGGCAGCAAAGCAGTCACTTTCATCCAGGGTGATCGTGAGCATCTGCACAAGCACCAGGCCACAGTTTACAAACGTTTGCAGACACTTCAAACTATTATCTGTAATTACTCACCCCAGTTTTCAGGTCGACAGAGAACCAGTTTGGCACATAGACCATCTTGAAGCGTTTCTTAATCTCTTCGTCAAATTCCACTTTGCCTAAATCTTCTCCTTTGCAAGCCTGAAGAAAAGCATGCAACACAGTCAGACAGCAAAAACAACTATGCAAAACAAAATAAAAAACACAAGTGCAAACTTACCTTCAGGACATCCCAGAATGCCACATTGTTGTTAGTATCTTTGGTGAGTATGTGTCTTTTATCATTTAAAATGTGGCACTGGATAATACTGGCACCTCCTGTAAAAACCGACAAAAGTGGAAGTGAGGAAATCTTAATTATGTTAAACGCTGTGACTATTATGCATGTATAACAAAGATTAGAACATATTCAGTACCCTTAATGACTTGCTCAGGCTGCGTACAAAGTGGTGTCAGAGGTGTGGTGCAGTCGTTGTCATACTCTCCTGATGATCTAAAGTTGTGCATTCCCTTCAGAGACTATTGGAAAACATTTGCGTATTGATTATACAATTGTACCCCTTGGTTTCAATCCAACATGATAAACAATTCATTTTTAAGCGAACCTCAGAGGGGTTTTGCTGTTAAAAACACAGTTTTCCCCATTCCTATATCATTATGGTGATGTCTTGTATTATATACCTGGTGGTACTTGGAAGGTCACATATTTTATGAGCTGGTATTTGGTCTAAAACATTTGAGAACCACTGATGTTAAAGTTTTGCCATTAGAAAATAAATGTATATGATTTTAATAACAGGCTACATATCCCACTGCATTTTGATAAAGGGAATGGGGATTGGGGCAGGAGGACATTTTGTGAGCTCACAGGAACTTGTCTCTGTAAACAGTGGATGCCAGTAGCTTTAGTACAGTACAGCAGTTATCACAGACGTGTCATGCATGCTTACCCATTTATTAACGGATGACTTGGTGGTGGAGACCCAGATTGCTGGCGGTGGGTCAGCGGATCTGTCCAGTTCCATCTGAGCAAAAGACAAGAAGACACAAAAGGTTCATGCACAGTAGTGCACTATTAATAAACACAATTTCAACGGTTGCAATCAACAAACCACTAAGACTGCCTGTATAGAGGAAGAACAACATTTTGAAAAATTATATCTCCCTGTGGCTTTTAGAGTGTGGCTCTAAACATGAAATGTAAATGATTGGAACTTGGGCTATTACAGGCCCACAGTATTGTTTTTTTTTGTATCTATTGCACATGTAGTTGTTGATTGTGTTGCATGTCTGTGGATGTACTGTTTGTATTGGGCCCGTACTGGCACTTCCTCTGCATATGAAGTACCAAACCATTTGAATTTGATGATTGTTGTTAGTTTAGAACTTCATATTTCAGTCTCCTCTCACACGTCAATGCTGCAGAATCTTGATGTAAAAATTAAAAATAAATAATTGTTTCTAAAAACCTCTGCAGGTCGGACTGAAATTAACAAAACCAGGGTAAAAAACTAAGACTTTGGTAGAATTTCTACACTTATTCCTCTCTTACTTTGAGCACAGGAGCCTTCTCTTCACAGATTAACACCCTGATGTCCGGGTTACGTAGATCTGTGCAGTAGATCTTTTTGTCTCTGCCGCCTGAATATACATGTGTGAATGCTTCATTGACTTGCAGAGCCCAGACGCCTTCGTCGTGCACCCGGTACGTGGCAATACATCTCTGCTGACCAAGGGACCACAGTCGGATAGTCCCGTCTGAGCTACCAGACAAACACTGAAAAAGAAGAACGTTGATGAATATTTCACAGTTTGTATGCGGGGAATGCTTGTACATTATTTCAGGACATTTTTACCTGAGTGCCATCACGGTTTAGCAGCAAAGATTTCACATTATCAGTGTGACCCTTTAGCTTCATCAATTTTGCACACGTCCGAGGGTCCCAGACTCTGAGAACCTGAGAGGAGACAGTAATGAGAAAATTGCATTTCAAAAGGAACTTACAGACATTTCTTTTTGGTAAACTGCACACGTTTCCCTTAACAAACCTTTTCTGTGGATCCAGATACTATAACTGTGCCCATCTGGTTCATTGCCAGACTGTAAATGGAGTCTTTGTTCCCACTAAGCGAGGAAGCTGTTGTAAACAAAAATCACATGCAAACGGCCACAAATGTTATTAATGTTACTAGGTCGGTACAGTTTTATTCGTTTCACAAAAGAACTCACTGGTGACTGTGTTGTTGGAAGCAGTAAGTGCTGTTAATGTGTTGACGTCCCAAAGGAAGATCTGTCGGTCCAGACCTGCTGATGCCACCAGCTCTTTATCTTTAGCATACGCCAGGGCTTTTACATAATCCTTGTGGGTCCGTAACGTTGACATACAAAACCCTTTGTGTGCGTTCCATACTTTAACAGTAGTGTCGGATGAGGCAGATATTACTAAAAATGACAAGGAAAAAGTAGTCATTAAGAGCAGTCACAAAACGTTTCACTGGCATAATTGTGCACACAAATAAAAAAATTGTACATGACGCGCCAAATGATATGAAAAATACAATATGTAATTTTGCAGCAAATAAGTACAAAATATCAAACCTTATATTCTGTAATAGTGTAAACATTCAAATTCAAAATAACGAATCCAACTTACATGTTTTCCCATTGCAACACAATACTATGTCATTGACCCAGTCTGTATGGTGCTCCATTGAAGCTATGTATGGGTCGTGCTGAAAAGTGAAAGAATATAGCAAGTAAAGACATCGCTTAATCAGCTCATGGGAAGAGCTGTACCATTAGTAACAGGAAATTATGCTTTACTTTGTGCTGATAAACGCTCCATATCCGGATGATGGAGTCACGTCCAGCTGTGAAAAGTCGGTTCAGCGCTGGGTCCAATTGAAGTGCATTCACCCCATTTCTATTGTACTTTTCCACCTCGTCTCTAATAACATAGGACACCTACGACACAGAAAGGCCCAGTGAACACGAATACATCTCCGAGGTTCAAGTATAATTGATATCAAAAACACATTGAACTCTAGCTGCACAATAAGTTTATAAAGGGGCACGTCTGGTGTGTTGGACGGTGGATTTAGAGGGAGGAAACGTAGAGCACGGGGCAATTAAATACACAAATACAACGCATAACAGGTCAATGAGGAATATCAAACGCATACTTTAAAGGCTTTAAGTGTGCCCAGAATCACGAAGAGCGTACATTACCCCAGCAATTAGACGGAGCCAAGATACAGTAATGCTAATCATATTTACGCAGTTTAATTTTTTAGGGGCACAATGAAAATACGACACTCACTCAAGCATAGTAACAGACGTGACAGCAACAACAGCCTATATTCACCCTGCATCAATAGGTTACAGATTTTGAGTAAAAATCAGATATGTTGTGTCGCAAGCGTTAGCTGAAGATGCTAGCGCAGCTAAGCTAAGGTTAGCCGGCTGAAATCATGACTCATAACAGCAATTCCATGTAATGGGACTGACTTTTTATGTGAGCTAACTTTTAGATAAATTGGGCCTTAAAGATCAAAACCCAAATGTCGCGGTTGACAGACGCAAACAATGATGTGCAATAGATTCACCTGCACTTTTCTCCGCCCAGCAGCATTTTGCCTGTGATGCGTGGCCATCTTGCATGTTGACAGTCAGTTCATGTGATGCTACATCCGGAAGAAGAAGACAATACGCACACCGATGGTTTGTGGGTAATGGTGTTTTCCCAAGGATGTGTTTGTTTTCCCTATTCTTGCAAACGGACTTTATCCATTTATTTTTGACTGTAATAAAATAATAAAAACATACAATAACGAACACGCATATATCCCAATGTGTCATCTATTTCCATAAATACCACTGGATTTAGACAACAGAAAAAGTTGAATTGATAAATAATACAATTCAAAATGTTTGAAAAACGTTAAGGCTAAAATAGGCTACTTTCCTTCACTTTGTTTTCCTCTTTTTACGCATTTAACAAAGCTTTCCAATATAATTAAAGTTGTGGGCAAATATAGTGGGCTCTCTTTCCAGAGATATAGTTTTACATTTGGTGAAAGCATTAACCACTTTATTTGAATGTATTGTTTTATTACTGTGTTAGGAAAGCTGCCTCTATAAATCTGATTAAATTACAAAGATAATGCTTGGTTAAATCGTTTTATTTTTTCAGTGGCACACAGTCCGCCACAAGAGGGGGCTCCTAGACCCAGCTGCAAACAGATGACCTGTTGTCTGCGGTTGTGTGACAGATTACAGATTGACTGAGTTTCCACCAGTAATTGGTCAAAACAATCCGACCAAATTAGATCAGCGTCTTCCGCTTCTTATAACCTGAGTTCATCTGTAGAGGTAATCACAAATATGCCATATGTAAAAGTTCTCTCCTGGAAAACAGGGCCTTACATTAGTTGTTATCCATTAATCAATTCTTCAGTCAGTTTTGCTTAGAGGTTCGAGCTAGCGTTAGCATGCGCAAAATGTTCACATTAAGATGATTAGTCTTTAATTTAATCTAATTAAATTAAAGATTTTAGCTTTCTACATCTGTAATTTCAATAGTTTTAGTTGGTTTTCCAAAGAGAAGTACTGTTTCTGTTTGTTTTGATATACGGCTGTTCTGTGTTGCTATTAACTTTCTTCAACTAACTTTAACTACTTGATTCGTTTGAATGCGACAGGTTACTGCAGGCCTGTGGTGTTTTTTCCCCCGTGGAGGCCTATAGCAACCGTAATCCTCTGTGGTCCAGGGCATCCTCCCCCTCCTGACGCGCTCAAGGGCAAACGGAGGTGCGCCTCCTGCCGCTGCGCAGCATCCTCTGAGCCTGGACTTTTCCTCTGCTGCTCAATACGGAAGCGCTTCTCATGGAAAAAGGAGGAAAACATATTTACACTTTGGGCAAATACAAAATGTAAAGCCTAAATCCACTAAGAAACTGATCTTAAAACCCCGGTTATTGTAAAGCTATGCTTTTTTCCCCCGAAATGGACTTTATCATACTGTACATGGGAGTTTGGAATCTTAAGCAATCGAAATGAAATACAACATGGATTTTGCACGGAGGGTCTGTTTTCCCGGATCTAAAGCTGTAAATCTCTGAATTTCATATGTAAGTATCAAATCAACTTGTTTCCTATTATCAGCAAAGACATTTTCAACCTCGTTTTACAATTCAAAGTAATCTTGAAGACCAGAATTTCTGTCTAAAATTCCATTTTCATGATGATGGTTAGTAAAAAGCAGTGTGTTAAGTTTTTTAACTAAAATCTAAACTTCTAGTTTAATTACAACAAACGTTTTTTGCAACAAAACATCCCACCAAATCGTGTTTATATTCCATTTTGTCAATGACTGCAAAGTAGCTTGACTGCAAAGAGATCAACTGATCACATGCTGTGTAAACTTTACAATACATGGCCCTGATGTTTGATGTACGTTTAGTACAGGCTGCATCACATGTTAAACAGGCAGTAGTCACCATTTATCAATGTCACCATCAAAGGGAGTAAATACACAGAGGCCAGTCATTCAAGAGTCTATTCGTTTAATGTGTGCGCATGAAAGGCCACACATCACTAAAGGCACAATATGGCATTAGGAGTGCTCTTCTTATCAGACTTCAATGTACAGTTCTGATCCTGCAAATGAAACAATATGTTCAGTAAAACACTAATTGCATGTTACTGTAGAACCATACATCAAATATTAATCAAATTCATACTTACATCCTGATATAACCCTCTTAAAGAATGTGTCCCTATGAGAGGGAGGACACAACTTTCATTTTATTTGGACATTACAGTTGTTTGTTTGTTTCGCTGTTCATAGTCTGTGTCATTGGTGACTTCCAAACGGTTCCTGTTTGTCATAATCAGAAATATTTGTGTAGCCCTGTGAGGCAGCTGATGTTGTGTTATAAGGCTACACAAAAACAACTGGATTTAATTTAATCATCAAAGACAAGTGAAGAGGCAGTAACAGTGACCGGGCATACCACTGATGTATTCATCGCCCGGCACTATGTTGATTTGAGTTACTTACCCCTCACACCAGGGCACCAGAGTGAGATCAGGTTGTAAATTCACCTACAATTTTACTGGATGGGACTGAATATTTCCTGTGATTGCACCAATGTAACCAGATCGAGCCTTGTAATTTGAAGGTGCATTATGCAACTTTTTATGTAAAAAAAAAAAAATCAGTGGGTATTGGACCTTTCAGTGTGCCAGCGGCTGGATGGGTGGTTAGAATAGCGTCTTTACTCACCATCCCGGTGACCCCTAAGATGCTGAAGGATCAATTACTTTTAGGGTGTCAGGTAGGTATAGAAACCCTATAAACAATTGAGCATCCTAGGGGCCACCGGAATGGTGAGTAAAGGTGGAAAACTAAGCACCCATACAGCCACTGGGGCATTGAAAGATCAAATATGAATTAATGTCCACTTTTATTTATTTTTTCAGCAAATAATGTTACACCTTTAAACTGTATAGTATAGCTTTTTGCATCAATGGGACAGTAATATCCTATAACAATATGAATCTATCTGTTAAGTTTACTTATTTATTATTATGTAAAACATGGTTATTGAAGAATAGTCAAGAGTATAGATAATGTATTATTGAATAATTATTGAAAAACTTGACACCAAACCTTTAGGGCATTTCTAAAATGAAAATCTTATCAGGTTCACCGTTGCAACCAACCCAAAATATTAGTCTGGAGCTCTGCCTCAAACTGCTGAGTTGACTTTAGTGAATGTGAGTTTGGGGTTTGCTGTCTGGCTACTGTGTAGGATCAACAGTAACTAAAGCAGGATGGAAGGACGGATAGATGTTTCCTAAAGGAATATTGCAACTTTCACCTCAAATCTATAACCCTGACAAAACCGACATTTCGCTCTCACGAAATGACATTTAATTTCATTAAAACACTGCATTTATTTAATACTTTACACAGTGTATACATGGCATGTACATATCAAAATGGGCTTTATATGAATTATACATGTAGTAGACAACTCTAACCTATTTATTTTCATGGCCAGCAAAAGCATTGGATCATTTACTCAGTGAGAGAGCTCATCTCTGATCAACCTGTGCTAAATAAGCTGATCAAATGAAAGCATTAGTGTCACGGCTGAGGGGTCAATAAATTATTGGAGAGGGAAAATATTTTTGTTGATAATAAGTGAATTTTATTCATTTAGATAGTGGTTATCATTCTAAATGTATGAATATGCATATTATATATATATTGAAATTAGGTCCTTATTCAGTGACCTAATGCTTTATTATGGATTTTCATCATACCGTATTCTTACTTAACAATATTCCACCAAATATGACCTTACAGTGTTTGGGAGTCAGTGATGATGTTTGATTGATTATGTGGAGGCTGTAATCGTTAGATATGCACAGTATAGAGTGAAATAGAATTGATTTTTTCATCTCTTGTCTCTCCTCTCAGCTGTGAGTTAATTCTAGTACAGGGGAACCAGGATGAAAAAATGGCAGCCATCCTGTTACCAACGGGTCATGAAGCCTTGCGGCGGTTCACTCGTGAATCCCTGGCTGCCATGGAGCAGCGGATTGCCGAGGAGCAGGCCAAGAAGGTTAAGGTCTGCGCGCAGGCCCAGAAGAACGCAGAGCCGCCTAAACCTCGGGCTGACCTGGAGGCAGGCAAACAGCTCCCCCGCATTTATGGAGATATCCTACCTGACCTCATCGGAGTGCCACTCGAGGACATTGACCCATACTACAAGAACCAGAGGGTGAGCGTGACACAGCACTCTGTAAACCAAAGTAGATTTGCTAAGTACAGGTTCAAAGCAATTTGTCATGTTTTACTTTACCTCCAAAAGAAAAAAGATACAAAATCATGACATTAAACAACTTGGTAAAGAGACTTAAGAATTAGATACATTCTAATCAACTGGTATTCATCTGTGAATAGATGAATACCAGTTGATTAGGAAGTGGGTAACGGGAAAGTGTGAGATTATGATTGACTGAGAATAAGAAGCAGTGTGTGAAAAAGAGCAGCGAAAAGACCTTTCTTTAAATTAATAACAAGTCACTCAAGGTCCCCAAACTGGAGTGGATGCTGAGAAATATTTATTTTGCAAACATAGAATAAACAATTATAATACAAGCAATGGTTCCCTTGTTATTTTTAAGAACGTGCAATATTAGCTATCATCTAATTTATTTAGCTATATTTCCTCTTAAAGTTACACCGCTGTGTTCACAGTATGACTGGCTGAGGGCTCCTACAAATGTCCAGCACTTTGCAAATTAGATAAGCTATGACACTGTAGGAAACTCACTGAGGTGCCATGACTGCCCCAGTTTAGTTTAATTCTGCAGACATTAGGCACTGAGCCCATCTGTTGTACATACACCAAAGGATTTGGTTAAAGTTTTAGTTTGCTCAGTCAGCAGAAAGCTGCTGTCCTTAAATGAGATGCTTATATGGAGCAGAAAGGACTCCGCAGTCATTTTCAGTTAGTTTTTTTTTGTTGCATATGGTGCTCTGTTACATGGAGAATAATCGAGTGGCAAAAATACTGAACAAAATCCAACATCTGTTGAAGTGTTGAAGCTGCTTGGAGTTGCCTCCATAATTTGAGCCTGACTTTGAGTCTGACAGAAGAACTCACACAGCTTTAGGATAACACTGTTTTATAAGGCATCTCCCTGTTGTGTGTGTGTGTTTGTGTATTTTACAACTAACATTTGTTCTCTCTGTGTTTTTCAGACTTTTATAGTACTTAACAAAGGGAAAGCAATCTTCAGATTTAGTGCCACAT